>JAMZAV010001270.1:0-605888 GCA_024449915.1 Sweltsa coloradensis | reverse complement strand
TAAACTTATAATATCGTAAAAAAAAGGCATAACACTTAACAAGCAGGATATTTAGGGGGAAATTAGGAATAGATCAACTGTTCCAAGAACTGACTTACAAACATCAATACGATACAAGCGTAGGGGGCTGAATATGACGATGTCTGAGACGTTGAAGAATCACACGTGAGCTGCGACATACGATGTGGAAGGTTCTCGAGGAGCCTCCTTGACGTTCGTACAGGTTCTTCTCATCCCTGAAATGTGCAATACAGTCACTGGTAGGGTTGCATCAAGGATAAAATAAAAATAATTGTTAATTGATAAGGTATAAGGACCCTGAGAAATAGCAAATAAAAAGTTCTAATTTTGTTATAAAAAAAAAATCTTCAATTTCAGTATAAAAACTCAAGGTAAGGCATCATTTCATCATAAAAATAGCACTGCAATCACTACCCTTCAGCAAATTTAACACGTATTCACATAAACAAATATTTAGGCCATATAAAGTTAACTATTGGAATTAGTTTGCTTGGTATATAGATGAGGCCTAAATGGCTAGGATACTTAAACTGGGAACATGAATAAACATGTTTCAGTGGGGAAAGGTACAGAAGGACGACAGCTTACCTTGAAAAACGTTAGGTAGGTCGCACAGACACAAATAGATGAGTAGACAAAGTTGCTGATACGTTTCGACCAACTAGTGGTCTTTATCACTCAGCGTGAGTAGAGATACTAAAAGTAGTTCTAAAGCTAGCATGGTATGTACAATGAAGGCGCTGTCGGTGGGTGGTGGCAGGTGGAACTAGGTCTAGGGGAGGCAGAGCTGGGCGCGCCTGCTACCTGTTGTTCAGGTTAGGAGGCTCGCGAGATCTGGTGATGTGTTGGTGAGATAGCTCCCAGTTTCTTAGCTCCAACTGCCTGCAGTCATCGGGGAGCGCCTTGATGATTCTCGTTGTGAAACAGTCTTTGAAAGGGAGGCTGTGTTCAACAGCATGCTGGGCCACAGGTTTGTCTGGATCCATCTGTTTGACACTTTGACGGTGGCCTGTCATACGGGTTCTCAGTTCATTAGTGGTAAGGCCTACATACTCTGCCGGACACTGCGTGCACTTGAGCTGGTAGACTACGTTGGAGGTGAGACAGCGGGTTGTGGTGATGGATGGGGTAGGTGACCCCTGTGGCTTCAGCAGTGAATGTCTTGGTAGGTGGATGCATAGGGCAGGTTTTGCACCTAGGGCGGTTGCAGGGGTAAGATCCTGTTGGGAGGAGCTCTCTGCGGACGAGTTGGAGGCCTAGTGGGGTCCCGTTTGATAAGCGAATCTCCTATGTTAGGTGGTCGTCTGAAGAAGACACGTGGTATCTTGTTGGCCAGATGATGAGTCTTAGGGGCAGCTTCAAGGATGGGCAGTCCACTCTTGATTATGCCGTTAAGTCTCTGCAGCCCCGGGTGCCAGCGCGTCACTAGGGGGATGGCGCTATTGTTCGTGTTGGCCACCTGGGTCTTCTGGGTTTGCGGCCTGGAGATCCGCTGTCGAACCACGTCACGTTCGTACCCCCGAGCTACAAACGCGTTGGTGATTCTGTCACAATAGTATGAGAGTCCTTCCGGGTCAGAGGCATATGTGTCTGCCACGCACTGCTAACGAAAAAGGTAGGGTATGTTTAGTGTAGGTTGGGTGACAGCTGCTGTTGTGCAAGTACTGTTGGCTGTTGGTCGGTTTGAAGTGGACCTTGGTGCTAATGTTGCCTTCATAGAGGAAGATGTCCACGTCCAAGAAGGTGACGTGAAACGCAGATACGGTCCACGTGAAGTCAGGACTGAGAATGCGTTGAGATTGTTAAGGAACAGCTCTAGGCTGTCAGCACCGTGGGTCCAAATTAGAAAGAAATCGTCAATGAATCTAAAAAAGCAGTGAGGTAATAGCTGCTGGGTTTTAAGAAAGTCCGCTCCCAAACTTGCCCACAAAGAGATTAGCATACGATGGGGGCCCTGCGAGTCCCCATGGCTGTCCCTTTGATCTGAAGATAGTGTTATCTTGGAATCGGAAGTTGTTTAAACGTAGAACCATGTGGGCAAGTTGAGTGAGGAACTGCGTGCTGGGCTTGGTGTTCGCTGGGCGCTTATCAAGAAACGATTCCAGCGCTGCTAGGCCCTGGATGATGGGTATGTTGGTGTACAGGGACGTGACATCAACAGTGACTAGCAAGGCACCGTCCGGCAGTGGGGTGTCGAGTCCTCTGAGTTTCTCAAGGAAGTGGAAGCTATCTTTGATGTGGGTGTCCAGGTTGGTGACGAATGGTTGGAGGTGGCTGTCGATGTATGCCGAGATACGTATCTCGGCCACCTCCAACCATTCGTCACCAACCTGGACACCCACATCAAAGATAGCTTCCACTTCCTTGAGAAACTCAGAGGATCGACACCCCACTGCCGGACGGTGCCTTGCTAGTCACTGTTGATGTCACGTCCCTGTACACCAACATACCCATCATCCAGGGCCTAGCAGCGCTGGAATCGTTTCTTGATAAGCGCCCAGCGAACACCAAGCCCAGCACGCAGTTCCTCACTCAACTTGCCCACATGGTTCTACGTTTAAACAACTTCCGATTCCAAGATAAACACTATCTTCAGATCAAAGGGACAGCCATGGGGACTCGCATGGCCCCATCGTATGCTAATCTCTTTGTGGGCAAGCTTGAGACGGACTTTCTTAAAACCCAGCAGCTATTACCTCACTGCTTTTTTAGATTCATTGACGATTTCTTTCTAATTTGGACCCACGGTGCTGACAGCCTAGAGCTGTTCCTTAACAATCTCAACGCATTCTCAGTCCTGAACTTCACGTGGACCGTATCTGCGTTTCACGTCACCTTCTTGGACGTGGGGCATCTTCCTCTATGAAGGCAACATTAGCACCAAGGTCCACTTCAAACCGACCAACAGCCAACAGTACTTGCACAACAGCAGCTGTCACCCAACCTACACTAAACATACCCTACCTTTTTCGTTAGCAGTGCGTGGCAGACGCATATGCTCTGACCCGGAAGGACTCTCATACTATTGTGACAGAATCACCAACGCGTTTGTAGCTCGGGGGTACGAACGTGACGTGGTTCGACAGCGGATCTCCAGGCCGCAAACCCAGAAGACCCAGGTGGCCAACACGAACAATAGCGCCATCCCCCTAGTGACGCGCTGGCACCCGGGGCTGCAGAGACTTAACGGCATAATCAAGAGTGGACTGCCCATCCTTGAAGCTGCCCCTAAGACTCATCATCTGGCCAACAAGATACCACGTGTCTTCTTCAGACGACCACCTAACATAGGAGATTCGCTTATCAAACGGGACCCCACTAGGCCTCCAACTCGTCCGCAGAGAGCTCCTCCAATAGGATCTTACCCCTGCAACCGCCCTAGGTGCAAAACCTGCCCTATGCATCCACCTACCAAGACATTCACTGCTGAAGCCCAGGGGTCACCTACCCCATCCATCACCACAACAGCTGTCTCACCTCCAACGTAGTCTACCAGCTCAAGTGCACGCAGTGTCCGGCAGAGTATGTAGGCCTACCACTAATGAACTGAGAACCCGTATGACAGGCCACCGTCAAAGTGTCAAACAGATGGATCCAGACAAACCTGTGGCCCAGCATGCTGTTGAACACAGCCTCCCTTTCAAAGACTGTTTCACAACGAGAATCATCAAGGCGCTCCCCGATGACTGCAGGCAGTTGGAGCTAAGAAACTGGGAGCTATCTCACAAACACATCACCAGATCTCGCGAGCCTCCTAACCTGAACAACAGGTAGCAGGCGCGCCCAGCTCTGCCTCCCCTAGACCTAGTTCCACCTGCCACCACCCACCGACAGCGCCTTCATTGTACATACCATGCTAGCTTTAGAACTACTTTTAGTATCTCTACTCACGCTGAGTGATAAAGACCACTAGTTGGTCGAAACGTATCAGCAACTTTGTCTACTCATCTATTTGTGTCTGTGCGACCTACCTAACGTTTTTCAAGGTAAGCTGTCGTCCTTCTGTACCTTTCCCCCACTGAAACATGTTTATTCATGTTCCCAGTTTAAGTAACTATTGGAATTAGCTAGGCATGTTCGATAATAATATTTCCAACTGTCATGGTGCCAACTATATACGTTAAATTAAAACAGAAATGTTGATTTCTATGTCCAATTGTCAAATAAATTGCATTTTTGGAGTTAAAACTTACAGAAATTGAGAAAAGTTCCGATTTGACTCTAATTTAGCAGAAAAAACGTAATTATTACCTTATTTTGCTACTTAATAATAAAACAGTCATATTTCGGTTCTAGTGTGAAAAATGCCTATCGTCTAGTTAGATTGGGGTTGACAGGTTGGGAAAGCAAAGAGAACATAAATTCCAGCCTGAAGGGCTGGGAGCAACAAAACTTTTCACCTGCTGATGACAACTGCAGCTAATTTAAAGTTGAGTCATGGATGTTTTGTCTCCCGAGCACTAGAGTTGGGAGGAAGCCCCCTTACTGTTTGTGCTGACGGTTTGCCCCAGTATGAATGGTGTGTGAAGTAACCTTGCTGATGATGACAACATGCATGCAGAATTTGCTTCTTGCGTGGCCCTACCACAGGTTTGGTTATGTGTTGTGAGTTTTGTTTGCATGTAGTTAGCTGATTTTTAGTGGCCACCATCTGCCTGATGAGTCCCAGAAGGACAAAATGCGTTGTGGATAAAGCCCATAAAGGTAACAACTTTAAATTAGCTGCAGTTGTCATCAGCAGGTGAAAAGTTTTGTCGCCCCCAGCCCTTCAGGCTGGGATTTATGTTCTCTTTGCTTTCCCAACCTGTCAACCCTTCTCCAATCTCACAGTCATATTAAGCACCATTTAGTGAAAAAAGTCATTCACGAAATTTCAGGGTAGGCCTACAGACGGACGACAGCTTACCTTAAAAAATGTTAGGTAGGTTGCATAGACACAAATAGATGAGGAGGCCTAGACAAGTCGTTTTGACCGACTAGTGGTCTTTATCACTCAGCGTGAGTAGAGTAATATATTTTTTTAATGTCACCACTTTCACCAGCTGACAGGTGTAGTCAAGATTGAAAGTCACATTAAGCCAAAACCAATTATTTTCAGGCACAAATATTGTTGTTTGTGAAATCTTTGATAGGCTACTCTGTGATTGTGAAATGTAATTTATTATCTTTAGCACAAAACACTTATTAAATGGCAGGAGTAGGCCTATAACCAGCGCACTACCTAGTCGTATGAGTCACTGCGGACGGCGTAAACCTCATTTGATGGAAACATCGAGAATATTTAATTATTCAGCAATTTAGGACAAATATGCAGTCTCCTGAGTTAACATTATATTGTAATGTATATGTATATATTGGGTATATATTCATATTCATTTTGGGTTTGGAAGTGCTAGTAATGCTGTGAGACTTCATGCATGTCGTAATAACTGTCAACAATGGTTATTATTGAGAAGTTACTAGGAATGTGACGTTATTTAAACCATTCTACGAGAGGTAAACAAGTTGTGTTGCTGTTTCAAAGTTTGTTTAAATCATGGAAATGCAGAGGTGTTAATAATATGATTGCTGACAAGTACTAAATGGATGAAGGAGAGAAGACCCTTTCTCTAGGGCCAAGAGACAACAGAGGGGGCCAAGGAAGAATGGTGATTGGTTTTGGACATAGGAGAATCGAGAGGGGGTCAGAGGAGGTAATGCTGATAATAGACTCGAGCCTCGTGGGGAGGGGAGAGGGCTAAAGTCAGGGGCAGGAGGCTTGATAATGGCCAGGAGGTGGACTAATCGGGGGAGAACAACTTGGGAGCCCAAAGAACAAAGAAGTAAGAAGAGGAAGGCAAGTGGTCCGAAGAGTGAAGCCCGCTGCCTCTTTCAATTTCCTCTAATAATTATTTAATAAATAATTAATAATTAATTATTATTATTATTATTATTAATTAATTAATAAATAATTTTTAAAGAAGAGAACACGCTCAAGAGGAAATTGAAAGAGGCAGCGGTTATGACTTATTTCCCTAACATCATTAGTCAACCAAGTCTTGAGCTTCCCGCCATGTGGGGGTCGTTGATTCACGACGAGGTCGACAGGGCGTGGAGGGGCGCCACCAGTGTGCCTCAAGGGAAGCCTTAGTATCCTCGCGTCCGAGGAAGGTGATGGATGTCACCGAAATATTACGCAGCGGGTGAGTGCTGTGCATTAATTTTTTAACCGTGTTTTGTTCAGTTTATCAGTTTTATTATCATTCTCCGGTTAACTAGTCCTGGTGGTTTATTAAATTTATAAATGCTTCTAAGAATAAAAGTAAAGCCATCTGGCAAATAGTAAGAAATGAAACACATTCAAAGCTACCCAAAAAAACTAATAATATTGAATTGAATATAAAAATTTATCCAGACAAACCGGTAAATAGGGTAGATAACCCGAAGGAAGTAGCAGATGCTTTTAACCTGTTTTTTTAAAAATTGCTAAAAAAACGGTAGAGGTGGAACAGACCAACAACATTAGTTACCCTAACGACCCTATTGAGATAATGAAACTACATCAAGAACCAATAAAAAACTCTATGACATTTGCTCAAGTAACTGAAAAAGAAATAGTCGACATTGTCCGTAGCTTAAAAAACACGTCATCAGTTGGGTGGGATGAAATCCCCACAATAGTAATAAAAAAAGTAGTACATATAATAAAATGGCCCTTAGTCCACATATTTAATCACTCCCTAACAACAGGAACATTTCCAGATAAAATGAAACTCTCTGTTGTCAGTTGTCACACCCCCTACACAAAAAAGATGATCTTAATAATATCAACAATTATAGGCCCATCTCAATATTACCAATATTATAAAAAATTCTAGAGACAATAGTAAAAAATAGATTAGTTGACTTCTTAGAAAATAACAAAATACTGTCAAACTCCCAACATGGATTTCAAAAAAATAAATCAACAATCACAGCACTAGTAGAACTAGAAAATCTAGCTCTCAAAGCCATGGATAAAGGGGAGTATGCCCTTGGCATATTTTGCGATCTAAGCAAGGCATTTGACTGTGTTCATCACGAGACTATATTAAAAAAATTAGAAATGTATGGCATTCGAGATACTGCACTAAAATGGTTCAAATCATATTTAACCAAGCGTAAACAAAAAACTAAAATTAGGCATGAAGATGGAAAAGGAAATTGTTCAGAAATCTATTCAGATTGGGTAGAAACCGAAGCAGGAGTGCCTCAAGGCACAGTACTAAGTCCCTCCATTTTTTTATTATACATAAATGATCTCCAAAAATTTATGGAACATATCAAAGTGATCCTTTTTGCTGACGATATCACTGCTCTTATCATAGCAAAGTGTTTTTAAACCTAGTTAGGGAGTCCAAACTTGCAGCAAATTTAATCCAACATTGGCTTACAACAAATAAACTAGGAATGAATATATCAAAAACAAATTTTATCCAGTTCCATCTATACCAGAAACAAATTGACAAACTCCCAGAACTTGAGATGGATAACAATTTCAAAATAGCACGACTCACAAACACGGGTTTCCTTGGAGTTACAGTAGATGAAAATTTAAATTGGGAAGCACAGTTAAATAAACTGACCCCCAAATTGAGCTCTGCATGCTTTGCACTGAGAGTGATAAGAGATGCCACGCGTGTTCAAACAGCAAAAATGCTTACCAGTTACCATGCATATTTCGAATCATTAGTTACGTATGGGATACAAATATGGGGTAGCACTACACACATTAATGAAATATTTAAACTACAAAAAAGTAGGGTTGCCGTTCGATACGAATTTCAGTATCGATAATCGGACCAGTTAAATCGATTATCGATCGCGATAATCGTTTTAAAAAAATATCGATCGATAATCGATAATCGAATCAAAATTAGGCCTAAACTTGCTGGTATACCGACGCGGACCATGGACCTTTTGCGAGTGCATCCTTTTGTTCCTTCTATTTGCTCAGAACAGGGTTTTTCCACGCTATAATAGCAACGTCTTTCACGAGCTCCCCCTCCCCCCCACCGCGTCTGGCCGGCGCGACGAGAGCGAGCTAAGTGGAGTAGACAGACCGCGCTATGCTACCCGGCTTGAGTGTTGTCTTTGTGAAGGTCGTTCTTCTTGGAAATTGTGGTTCTGTGAAGTTTTATTTCAGCTTTTGTTGAGATTGTCGTTCATTCATTTACGAGATATTATCAGTTTAACTATTCAATGCTCCGATATTTATTACGTGACAAGATGAATATTGTTAGACATTAGTTTGGAAGGCGACGTAATATTGGTGTGAGAGAATTGATAAGATAATATTATCGAAGCACTACGGAAAGAAGAAAAGCGATTACGAGTTGGCGTGGAATGAGGAGGAATGCATCTAGATCAAATACTTGTTGACCTTGCTTGGCCGTGACGCGCCGAGGTTGTGCAATCAGCGCCTGATCGGCGCGGGAATGCAGCTGCCTGCCGCCCGAGCCGAGCCGGCCCGTAACACTCACGCGTCATGCGGCAGTGCGATTCTGTAAAATAGTCGCTATGATAGCGATAGCGATCACGGTTGATATGAAATATCAATCGTTATAAATTATCGTTATCGACCTGATTCTGTAAAATAGTCGCTACGGCCGCCATTTATCGTATCTTGATAGCATAGCATAGTGACTCCTTTTTCATTCTCGTTATCATAGCGATCGCTATCATTTTTACAGAATCAGTCAACACGCAAAATTGTCGCTAAAGTGCCGGATAACGATCGTTATCTTCCATAACGATTTTACAGAATCAGACCGCGGGTGACCTACATTGCACAGTGCAGGCGCTTCGTACTTCACGCGTTACGAGTGTTGTAGATCTCGCAGTGGACGCATTTTTCACGGAATAAAGCGATTTATGTCTTGACTGGTACTATTTTATGAAGTTCTGCAGAGCGGGCGGTAAATTACAAAATTTCGGGCGGGCGAGCTATTCGATTATCGAAATTATCGATAATCGATTCGGGAAGACTGAATCGATTATTGATCGTTTCGGGAAATAATCATATCGATTATCAAACGGCAACCCTACAAAAAAAGAGCAGTTCGCATCCTGGGAGGCCTTTCATATAGACAATCATGTATACAAACATTTAAAAAAATGAAAATACTTACTGTACCGTGCATCTATGTATATGAGCTCCTTAAACATAATATTGAACACAAAAATGATAAAAATATAACAAATGAAAAATATCACCAACATAATACGAGGCAAAAAGGTAATTTACATATACCCCACAGCAACACAGCGAAATGCCAAAAAGGCTCACATATAGCGGGGATAACTCTTTCTTTAACAGTTTACCAAACAATATAAAACAGATAGATAGAGTAGGATTCAGCAAGATTGAACGACCTTCAAAGTTGCATTTGTTTAAATCGGCATAACCAACACAGGAGAAATAAAATTGCTAGCATCATTTTCTACTCCGTGCGCTGCGTGCTTGTGGCGAAGTGACGAACTAGGTGTATGTCAACAGACCATTCCAAACATAGATATACTATGATTCCAAACGTTGGAGGTTATGTTCAATTAGGATACTGTCATTGCGTGTTATGTTTTGTCACTGAGTTGTTTTGGATATTAAAATTCTTTGTCTTATATCATTGTTATTTTATTTTAATCAACACAATTCTATTGCATAAAAATTGAACTAGGCCCTAGGCGCAAGGATACTATTATACACTTCGTTCTAGCCTAGCTAGGGCCAAGCCTAGTCTATGGCAATTTCTCTGTTGGTGGTGGGGGGGGGGGGGGGGGGGGGCAAAAGCCTAGGCCTTGCTTTAATATGCAGCCTATCTATGATGCAGCCTAGGCTAGCTAGATCTAGTCCTACATGATAAAACAGGGAAATTCTTGTGATATGTGTTCAATTTGGGGAAACTAGGCCTAGCCTAAGGCTACGCGTAGCCTAGCATCGGCCAACTCAGGTAGGGCCTAGTGTAGCCTAGGCCTAGGCCTAGTATTGATAGCCCTACCCCCTAAGAGGAATATTAAAAGTATTTTTTTCTAAAAGCCTTATGTCTATAACCGTTGTCTTGTACGTATTAGGTCCTACTGTTAGGTACCTAGGTCCTACCTAATTGGTTGGCTTACTAGACTGTGTTTTTCCCGCGGGCCCTATTAGTGCATGGCTTAGTGACAAAGACCTACTTTACTTCAACATCAGACAATTGATAGACCTACTCAATTAATCAATACTTAGGCTATGCCTACATAACATTAAAATATTATTTATTAATAAATAGTCAAGCCCAGAACTCAGAAGAGCAACCAAGTAAAGAAAATTAGTCAGAAACAAGATTAAAAGCAGACGACGTAGGCTAGGGCAGCTATCTGTGCTGTGCAGACGACAGGCCTTTAGTAATATTTTGGCTTATTGTATGAAAGTGGTATTTGGGAAGATCGCTCATTGGTCAATAAAATAAAACCATTGTTGTCAACTGTGAAAACGAATAACGACTTGACATTTGTTGTATTTATTACTTTCAATGAATTTGATCGTCCAGATTACATTAAATTAATCTTTTAAACAATAATTTAGTATTTTTATTAAATAATGCACCGTGTATAATTCATTAATTTTTTTAAAAGTACACTTTTAATTAGACCTCCAATTTTGTTCAAGTGGTTCACATGAAAAATGCCGCCGAACAGTGTCAAAAGGTCATTCAAAGTTGTGTGATTCCTACTCTAACACAAAACAGCTCACACAAAAAATATATAGCTACCTACCTGGTGCAAAATGCATTTTATTCAATTGTAGCTTTTAAAGAAGGTCGAATTGAAATCGAGTGACATGTACTGACTTCGACAATATACAAGGCCTATGTCCTTCATTGTTTTTAATATATATATTTATTTTATACATCATTCTCATGCTCATATTTAATGTATTTATTAAGGGATTTTATGATGTTAGTTTTATACTGCCTTGTGAGATAGTATAATATGTATAACTTAGTTTTAAGACCTGTGACCTGTAATATACCCCGGACACATTGTGCGAGGGGTCGCCATTATGCAATAAAAAGAAAGAAAGAAAGAAAGAAGCCATTTTGAAATATGCAAAATCAAATTACACAAAAATCCAAAATCCAAATTTAAAAAAAATGCAAGTTTGTTAAAACTTCCTTTGAACGTATTAGTTCGGACATTCGGTATCATTGAAAGCACATCGAAGCTTTTCAAAGTATGAGCAGAGAGAGAGCTATACGATTGTACTGAGTTGACAGCGAGAGCGCGTGGACGGAGCCATCTAGCCAGCTGATGTTGACTGTCGACATTGGGGAACACACCCGGGGGATAGAGATAGCGGCAAACAAGGCTTCACCTTGAGCGAACTATACCGATACGATATCGTGATCGGATCGCAGAAAGAATGAAGAAGATGAGCCCGGTCGTAATGACGTAAAACTTGACTGTAGGCCTACGAGTTTGCGAAGATTCAAAGCTGCCAATGTGAAGACGGAAGGGTGTTGAAATTGGAGACTACACGCAATGAAATGAAAAACATGAAAATGAAACAATGACTGTAAATTGGTTCATGAGAAAACACTTCAGCTGGTCGCACACAGGATAAAAACAGCATAAAAAATCGTTTTACTGATCAAGGATAAATGATAATATAAACATGTACATGCCGTATACACATACCATCCCTAGTTAGCACGACACTAAACAGTACGCAGACCAGGGACAAACACGTCTACCACTGTGCATCTACTAGGCGAGGCATCAGCAAGTGAACGCATGCTTTCCTTGGCAACCTTCCAGCCTTCGTTTATCTTGTAAGTCGAGCGCTGGATAATGGACGAGAGCTATAAATAGCCCGGGGATTTCCGCCGAGTAACGCCCAGCATTACGAGCTACACTACGTTCCAAAAAAATGACTCTTTTCAAACTTGGGACTCAATATGACTTCAAAATACAAATAATGCTGAATTTCAAAGTAACCAAATAAAATAACATGTGAAGTCCTATATTGATGGTTGGGACCAATGTTTTTGTTCAAAATTTTCCGAATTTCAAACTATCAGAGTTCGAATTGTCGAGGGACTACTGTACTCTTATCTTGATGAAACTTTATCGAGGCCTAGACCTCATTAAAATATGACGTTATATGATATGACCCTATAAGTAGCCTGTCTTTTAAATTAGTCTGTTTATTGGCCTACCTGAGATCTAAGTAAACTGTTGATTGATAAGAGTGGTAGTGCACAGCAGCCTTACCGTTCATACTCCAGGCTCCAGCTGTGCGTTGTTGACTGATCGCCTCGTTTCTTCTTGTGTGCGTTGTCCGCCTCTTGCCACCACCCCAAGGAGATCCTCGTAGACAAACTATAAACATATAAACGACGTGTCAGACTATGTCTCATCATACTGTCAACGCAAGCTGCCACACATATTAGCACTACACTATACAGCATCGTATTTTCAAATTACAGCTCGACTTTATATGTACTGGTAGGCCTAAATAAATATTTTAGAAATGGTGGGGATAGGGACAAATACAGTAGTGCTACTAGTACTAGAATGGCTTTGCTATATTACAATCTAGTGGCGAGGAAAACGGCAACAATTCCACAGTAGTTGCATCACGCTCCACCGCGAGCTACGCTTCAGTGTTACCTTTCTCACTACTTCCTAATGTGAGAGCGTAGCACGAAAGAGAGATGATAAAGAAGTTCACCTGAGTACACTTCGTCATACACCCGTTACAAACTGGTTTGAGTAGCATTTATTTCACACCAATAGAAACTAGAAAGCACCAGCAAAATGTGCCGGCACCATGTTAAATGTGGATGTACCGTAGATCGTCCCTATACGGGTAGCAAAGCTCGATCCAAGTATGGTATTTTGTAGGGGCTGTTTAAAAGTTGGGGATGAGATGATGAAGGGGAGGGGGTAATATCCAGCCAGTATTTCTGTATTTTCTTTGCAGACTTCTGCTAACTCATTAGAGAACTCAAACAAAGAAAAGATGGGCCTAGGCCTATGCTAAAGATAAATACTCTACATTTTTGCTATAGGCCTACCAGTAAAGCATGCCAGGGATTCTTTTAAATCTTTGTATTTATTTATTAAAGTGCAGTCCAATTGATTAATTACACCTAAACATCACTAGTAGTGAGCATAGGGCCATTACTGTGTCCTGAAATACAATTTTAACAGGAGTAAAAAGTGCTCTTATCTCATCATTTGCAAACTCTGTAGACAGCTGTAAAATGTTATTTATTATCATTTAGTCCTACTACTAGGGAAACGCCAAAGTCGTTGTTAGACGAGTGAGAGAGCCATGTGTTGAGTACCCGGGAACATTTGCATTTAAGTTAGATAATTATATTATGGTATAAATAATAGTGTTTTTAAGTTTAGTTTGTATAAGGGCACGTCAACTGTAAGGCCATAATGCGCCACTCTAGCCTATGATAGGCTAGGGAGGCCTATAGGTAGGGGGAAGAAAAGTAATGTTAGCAGGTACTCAACACATGGCTCACTCACTCGTTTAACAACGACTTTGGCGTTTCCCTAGTATAATCTTTACACAAACATTTGTGGTCACAGACCCTTGTTGAACAGATAGGCTACACCCCAGGCTAAATGGAACGGCCGGTGTATGACCCCTATAACAGGTACTTCCTCCAGCGTCAATATATGAAAAATTTAAGACGATTCCGTCTGGGCCCGGGGTAGAATTGGCCCAGAGCATGGCTCTGCTAATCATAAAAGGCGATTCAAGAGAAAAAGTCCACCTCGCAAACATCAGCCAATAAGAGGGAAGTATATTATACTCCCCAAAACTAGAGGCGAGCTCTGGCAATCGTCGTCGGGGACACCTCCCCCTTCCCTTGACGACCTCCCCGACGACGGTGACAATGACACAACGAACGATGACAAAGACAATGACGACCACGACGTGAGAAATCCCCCTTCCTCCCCTTTCCCGTGGCTGGTTCTGACCAGCATGGGCCCCTCTTCCCCATCCCCTAGGCTAGAGTGGTGCATTATGACCTAACGGTTGACGCGTCCTTAATCACCCCCCCCCCCCCCAAAAAAAAGAGATTTAGGCCTAGGCAAACAGAGAAAGTGGTTTGAAGTTTTTTGGTTTGAGGGTGCGTCAACCGTTTATGTTGTCGTTGTCGCCGTCTTTGTTATAAAAAAAGGCTAGTCCTATACGTCCCAATTAAGTTTTAGTTTGGATTAAGGGTGCAACAACCGCTAGGTCAAAAAGCGCCACTCTTGCCTAGAGGATATAGGGAGGAAAATCCCCTGCTGGTGCTGTTCAGAAATAGCCACGGGTAAAGGTGAAAGAAAAGGAAGGGTCCTCTCGTCGTGGTCGTCATCGTCTTTGTCTTCGTTCGTTTGTCCTTTTCGTCGTCGTTGGGAAGGTCGTCAGAGAATATGGGGGGTCCCCGACGACGACTGCCAGAGCTCTTATTCTAGTTTCGGGAATTAATATACTTCCCTTCTTACCAGCTGATGTTTGCGAGATAAAATACGTCTCTTTTCTCGCCTTTAACGATTAGTATACAGAGCCATGTTCTTGGCTAAAGGTTCTAATATGCACAGCTTAGGCAAACGGAAGCGTACTCCTAGACTTCCTTGCATAGGTTAGAATAAAGTAGGCTAGTTTATGAATTATATTGTATAAGTCAAATTACATGACAGAACGGCCATTCCATAGCAAAGTGAGCCTGACAAGTGAAAAATTAAAGTCAAAACTCCACTGAATTTCAAAATGTCTTTGCTTTCTTTGTGGGTAGTAAATTATGTGTTTTACAGTGCTTCAAAGTTGGTGTAAAGTTATTGTTTTTATTTTAGTGCCACATCCCCTAAATTGTAAGCCCTCCAATTTCTTTTAGGTCAGCTGTGTGAAGTTCTTTCTTTTGTATATATCAACACTTAATGATGTTGTGAAGTATTTTAGTTGGAAAAACTGAACACAAAGTAAGTTTTACTTAAATCTTGTATCATTAAAGATGTTAAGAATACATGTCACACCCGCAACACAAAACTACAATAAACTATGATAGTGTTAAGGTTATGGCTAACAAAAGTTGGAGAGTACTTTATTTTAAGGTTTGGTTAATATATAACTTATCATATCCAACAGAGAAAACTGAGATGCACTGACTAGAAGTGGTTGAAATTGTGTTGCGGGTGTGACACAGAGTTATGTTGCGGGTGTGACATGATTATTGAAATGCATGATAATGCCAGGGCTAGGCCCTACAGTCAAATAGGTAAAAAAAAAATTGCCCATTAGGCCTACCTAGTTTAGGTAGCTTAAGTAATGCACATATAACGCACACAGTCAACGTATTTTGAAAATGCAAAAGAGAGATTAGGTAGGTACCGGAAAACGAATTTGTACTTCAAGTCGACTTTGCTGAACATTTTTCGGCAATCATTCAAGACGAGATTCAGAGCGCTCATTGGAGTCATGATCAAATGATTGTTTTTATAGCCTGCGCTTGATTAAAAGATGACGTTAAGAGGTCCTTCGCGGTTGAAAGTGATGACTTGACACATAACAAACATGCAGTGTGGGCATTCCTCAAAAAGATTTTTGCTGAACTAAAAGTAGAGTTTCCTAAGTTAACAAAAGTGATTATTTTTTCGGATGTCTGCGCTTCCGTCAACAATCCTGCCCTAGATATTAATGTCAGTGATTTTGTCCTCGTTTCACTTGCGGTAAATGGGGGAAAATACCGACAAGCAGTATTATGCTGAAATCGTAGCATTTGATGATGAAACCATTGAAGTAACCCTTAGGCTAAAGTATATGCATGCATCCTAGTGGCAACTATTGGGTATGGCCCGATATTGTAAATACGTCATGAGAGAACAAAGATGTTATCAAGAAGACGTAGCTCCTCCAATATATACTTCACAACAATCATGGGCAATTAAGTTCGTCAGTGATTAGGCATGCATGAATAATGATAAAGCTGCATTAATTATAAATAGTAAGACATTATTAGTTAATCCTCATTTTATGCTATTAGCCCCTACTTCAAAGTTTAAACAAAAAATAATCAGTGACAAGGACCCATATTTCATTAAAAAAATTACAATGCAACACTTTATTTTATAATAGGCTACCTTTTTTAAATATCATATTTAGCATGCATATTTGACTGTTAACTTACATTTTAGTATTGAGTATTCATGAAGTATGTAAGAAAACAGCCAACCAAATTATAATCTACATACAAAAACTCGTATTTAATGTTATATTTTGTGCACTACGTCACACCCGCAACAATTCCTTGTCACACCCGCAACATCTTCAAACTGTCATAAATCGTCTTTTAAATTATTTAAGCCACTATTCCTTATATTTTATTTTAAGGGTATTCTATAATGCTTTAGGAAAAAAATAGTTTCCTATCCAAGGGGTCCTATATTTACAGACTTTTGCACATGTTCATGTAAGGGTGTAAATACAGTGGCAAAAAGTGTCACACACCCGCAACACCTGTTTTAATTTTAATTTACTGATTTCTTAAAGTCTCAGAAAGTTGAAATTTGGTGTATTTGTACATCTTATGGCAACAATGAATGTATACAATGTTTTGAGTTTCAATTTGTAATTTATAAACACTTGGCAGGTACCTATTGTAAGTGTGTAATGTGTCACACCCGCAACTATGGAATGGCCGAGAAGCCAAAGCCATGGATAACAAAAAACAAAAACAAAATTCTAAACATCGACTTGCCCTCATAGATACTACTGATCGCGAACTTTCACAGGCTGTGTTCTATTTTACTAATGAGTATTTTAAACATTTGCAATCTAGATTCAAATTTTTATTTCTTGTCAGCTTAAATCGCAACGGATATTGCTCGTTTTGTTAGCAGTTCTAAGTTACATGGTCACGGATGTCTGTTAAAAATTTCAGCTCAATCTATTTGGCCGTTCGGCCGTATGAGCCCGGACAAACAGACAGACATTTAACAGACAATGCTCACGGCCAAGGCCCGATCGAGTATAGCGTTAGGAAAGACTTACGTTCGCTACGCTCACTCGTCTAACAATTCAGAAATTTAAAAAAAAAATTGTTTTCCTTACATACTAGAAAGGCATACCATCAATACGTCAACCGAGATAGACCTACAGAACTCGTCATAAGATAATAAATAATACCAAACTTAGGCCTAACAACAGCCTACATCTAGATAAAATAACAAAATATACTAGCTCCAGCCAAAGAATGCAGATGCTCTCGTCTTAAGTGGTAATGGTGGAGGGCGTATGGATGCGCGGTCACGCTGAGCTGAGACAAGAGTTACCGTATGCTAGGAAAACAATTTGAAGCTGCATTCTTTCTTGGATTGGAAGCACTAGGCCATTTTAGCCATGTGATATTTTTGATTTGTATTAAAAAAAAAAAAAATGATTTAGGCCTAGCCCTATTTGAATTAAATCAACTTTTTTATTCAAATCAGATTTTTTCGATTTAAATTAGCAATACTATCAGTGTTTCAAAACTTGTCAAGTTGGTGAGCGGATCAAATACTTTTGCGTTTCAGAAAATCTAATTCAATTTTTTTTAAGGAAAACTTTGCCTAATATCAGTTAGAACTCTTGTGTTTGTTGCTCAAAATAGAGAAAAAGTGCATTTGATTTAAATCAACGATTTTTTGGATGAGCGAAGCGAAGACTTAATTTCACTTACTTTTTTCTTCTTCACTTACGTTACCCCAAGAAAAATAGCTCGGGTGTTTTGTTTTTGTTAGTTTTTTTGTCTGTTTGTTCGCTCACTACCGGGCAAACGGCATATGCGATCTTGATGCAAATTGGAGGGGACCTTTGAAATCTCTGAAACGTTTCTGGGAATAATCGATCAAATATTTCTTATGACTATCGTACTTTTACGATTTTTTTCAATTTTTAATGTGATATTTTCGTGATATTTGCGAAACGGCTACTCCGATATTGACGAAACTTTATGGGAGGGAACGTTTAAAATCACTGAAATTATATGCATGTTATGATTTAAGAGACATTGGAAAAAATATTTTTATAGAAATTATACTTTTATGATTTTCCCCCCGGTTTTTAATAAGATAATTTTGTGATATTTGGGCCGATTCTGACCAAACGGGTGGGGCTATAACGTTCATATTTTACATTGGCATAAAGATTATGGTGATGTAGTGCTTCTTGAAAGAAAAAGTTGGTCAAAATTCATAGTAATAAAGGTTTTAATATAAGCCTTTTACAGGTGTATAATTAACAAGTAATATCAAGTAACTATAGTAAAAGAAATGAGATTCCACTTAAAAACATAATCATTGGACATAAATATTCCAAAAAAAGCTCATCCATCAACGCGACTGGAAAAATCGTTAGCGGCCTAGTATTAAATAAATCATTTGATTTAAATTTAAATTTAAAAAAACTCTGCTAGTAGCTCACCTGCAAACAAGACCAAAGATTGTGTTGCAATCCTAGTGAAGAGGAACAAACTGGTTCTACAATCTACATAGGCCTATGTCCAGATGACTGGCAACATTACCTAGACCGTGGTTTTTCTTACCTCCATAATAATACTGATCAACCGACTTCAGCCTTGACCAACATCGGCATGGGAGTGCGGAACCAGGTGGACGTTCACTTTTCCAGAAACTGCTTTGGACACGTCTGTAAGTTAAAAATACAAGAAGTTTAGTCAACCCCAATGGTTCAGATCTAGAGGATTAGGGGTGGTTCATGAACTATATAAAAGATAGTAGGGCTAGGTTGTAACTAGATAGGCCCACCTATGCCTACAAAAGCCTTGGCTGGACTAGGGAATAGGATAATGTGGATTATTTAATACAAGGCCACGTAGCTTATCAGCCACTCCGGCTTGTCACGGATGTTACATTTCACTCTTTATAGAGCTAAAAATCTTAAACTAACAAATTAATTGTAATGTTTTATACTGAAACAATTGTGTTTACACACTACCTACCATTAGGTGAAAAAGATTTTTAAATGAATTGTAATTTTTAGATATATTAAGTGAAATGTGGTGTCACGGATGTTACATTGTTTGGGAAGTGGATCCCGGATCATCATCAAAAGATAGAAAATTCAGGTTCTTGACCCAGACAGCTACATTTCCATATACATAGAGCTTATCCATGAAAGATGAACCCTTATAATCACCCAGTCATTGTTTTAAAATAAATGATATTAATTGTTATGATTTTTTGTGTGCGTCACGGATGTTACAATGGTTTTTGTCACGGATATTACACACACTTTGCCTTGCCAGTTTCCAACCATTTTCAATTCATATCACTATGTTATTCTTAGTTACAAATTCAAGCACTCCTTATCTATAGTATCTAAATTTTTTGGGTTCAAAATAAAATTGTAAAATAAAATAAATGCGATGTTAAGAGTAGTTGCTGAGGCTGGCGCGGAGACGAGTTTAGACGCTAGCATTCTGTTTTTTCTGGGTAAACGGTTTATAACACTGATATCAAATTTCACACTAATGGTAATAAAGAATAAATCTATGCTATCCAGTATGCGTATTTCTTAACTAGGAAACGCTCAGTTGGACGCGTTGATAAGCGAGCACGTGCTATAGCTAGACCCACATTGCACATTTTTTAAAATTTTAAAATTTACGACGTTCGCGTTTCCAGTATTATTTATTATTGCCAAGGTATTTGGGTAAACCCGTGTTTAAATCTTTACTTTAAAATCCACCGCCATCTAGAGGACCTTGACTCCTTGGGAAAACTATTTAAACTCTTTGTTGACAAATAATAGACTGCTTCCTCGAAAGTATTTTGATTACTTCTAGGTGGCAGTGCATTAGAAACTTCGCGCGTCTTTTCGTTGCCATGGCAACGTTACTTTTGTTAGGCCTATAATGTCATTTCAATCTACACTACTTATCGGATCAAAATAAAATTAACATATTCGTGACCGGACGGACATTCTAAATGATTTGGATATCTCAGATTTTATCGCCGTTGAGTTTGAAAAAAAACTTTCGATTAACTAATAATGTAACTTTTTAACTTTTTAAACGATTTTGCCACAAAACTAATGGCATTCAATCGAGAACAAGGCTTGCGGATGGTGAAAATTTCAACTCGATCCGAGCCTCCGTTCGACCGCTATCATGAGCCAAAAAAGCTGCACGACTTTCCGTTGCCATGGTTACCGTACTTTGTTATAATGTAATTTCCATCTACACTACTTATCGGATCAAAATAAAATTAACATATTCGTGACCGGACGGACATTCTAAATGATTTGGCCATCTCAGATTTTGTCGCCGTGAAGTTTTGAAAAAAAAACTTTCGATTAACTTTAATGTAACTTTTTAACTTTTTGAACGATTTTGCCACAAAACTAATGGCATTCAATCGAAAACAAAGCTTGCGGATGGTGAAAATTTCAACTCGATCCGAGCCTCCGTTCGAACGTTATCGCGAGACATACAAAAAAAAAAAAAAAAAAAAAAAACAGCAGTGACTATTTTTTCCGGTAGAGTCAAATGGAAACGCTCGCTTCGCTCGCTTAATTAATTCGTTGATTTTGAATTAAAATTTTGCGAAATCACCGAAATTTACTCCATTTTGGTCAACTTTGGGAATTTTATACAGATTTTTTTAACTCAAATTGCATACTGGATATCAACGTTTAAATCAATGTGAACGCGTAGGTTAATCTGTTTTTATCCAAAGATAAACGGTTTGGTGGGAATTTCCAGAATTGGAATCCTTGTTTTGAATTGCTAATTTTTTCACGTTTTGGACTTTGGCCTATGTCTCGTAATGGATCTTTAAGGCTTAATTATTGCAACCAATTGCGGATATCAATATAGATGTACTTTAATAACATCCATGCAAAATTTGGTAATGATAACATTACCAACCGTTCAGCAGAAATCATCAACACCTGAGTACGCGCATTTGAGTTGGGCCAAGCTCGGCTCTTAACGTATTCCTTTATTGTATAATTAAGCGAGCGAAGCGAGCATTTCCATTTGACTCTGCCGGAAAAATTTTCACAAATGAACTGACTGCAATTCAATATCTACTTCTAGAACATCACGTTACCTACATTAACAAACTCTTTTAAAACAATTAAAATGAAGATTTTCCCACTTCAGCCATGAAAATATAGGTCATGAAATTTCTTCCTCAGCAGTGAATAGGCCTAGGCAGTTAAGATGACACTTGCCAAGGGAAACTCAGTTGGTTAGAGAAAGAAATGTATAAAATATACGGTAGGTACCGGTATGTAAAATAAAATAAAGTGTACGGTATATGAAGGCTTAATAGTCTGATACCTACTTTTACTTACACATAATGGCCATGGACAGTACTGGAATATGTGACTGCTGCGGCATCCTCAGTCCCTCGAAATAGAAGATCTAGGCAGTAGCTGTCTCCATCTGAATCTGGAAATGATAAATTTAAATATGTAGAATTTTATACCTAGATGCGTAATATGGTTAAACTAAACCATTAGCAGTTTAGCGTAATTTTGATTTCCTTCAACTTGATGATAATTAAAGAAAACCTAAGGCCAGAAAGGACAAGAAAGATTTAAATTCATTATAAAATAAATAATAAATAATTTTATTTAGAGTCTACCCACTCAGTTATATAACTGATTCATTATAAACAATTATATAACTATTCATTGAACTTTGGGCAGGTTTCTAAGAGAAAACTAATTTGAAACTCATTACCAGTGGGCTCCAAAAAAATCCTAGAGCTAGCACGGCAGGAAGTGGAAAACCTTGTTTTCTGTCAAAAGTACCGGTTCAGTTCAGTTCAGTTTTATTAGCATCCGTGTAGGTTACATTGTAATATTGGGTTTGTCAATACATTTGGTTCACTAGTTGTTGTGTTGTGGTTTACTAGGTAGGCCTTGGGGCTGTCCAAAATGATGTCACAAAAAAATATTCACACACACACACACACACGCCCCTTGCAAGTCCCATAGGCCTACATAATATTATGCACAAAAAATTACTGCAGAGAATTCAGTCAAATTTTAAAAGCAAATATTTTGATTATAATTTTTAGTATAAAAAATACACTTGTATTTCACAAACATAGGCCTAGGCCCTACAGTAGTCACTACAGGTCATCGGTCCATGGGGTAACAGACCATTCGGATATTAATTCTCCCACCAATTGCAAAGGAAAACTGATATCCTCAACAGGTAGCACTGGTACATTCGTCAATCGTCAAATCGACATTATCTTCATCAAGCCATTCAGCATCTTCTGTCCCATTTAGCTGAGCTCTCGAATGATGCACATGAGCTCTTGTTGCTTACATGCTGCTAACCTGCTTCTTATGATTGGTTGCAGATTTAAAATAAATAAATCATTTGAAGCATTGTACAGACCTCAAAGTATGCACACGTGCATTCTGAGATCGGTTTTTTATGTCACTTTCAAACTCTTCTTGGTTTGTCCCATGTTTTGTTTTTAATGAATTCCACTTTTCATACACTTCAGCTTGAATGACATAGCCTACTCTTTTTGGAGTCAACATTAATTTTTTTATACGCCGAAAGAATGTTTGATATAAATCGCCCCGTTTGCTAGCCATCTTTAACCTCGAAGACAAATGCTTCGCCGCTTAGCCAGCAGTTTCAAGGACCTGGACAACAAACTTTCATCAACAACTGTAGATTTTGGTTTGTGGTTCACCCCAAGTTTTAGGCCTATTATTTGCTCCTCACTAGGGAAAGAAGCATCATTACCTTCTGAAATGCTGGGGCCAACCCTTGACCAACACCTGAATTGGGTTCCTCACATAGACGGTCTGTTGGTAAAATTGGCTCGGGTGACATATGCAGATGCTATGCAAGTCCTGGCCAGGCAGTGCAAAATCAAGGCATTGCACATAGGCCTAGTGTATTTTGCATATCAAAACCTAAGTGGCAAAACCTCGTATCTACATTTTCTAAAAAACTTCAATGCAACATTTAAAAGCCAAAAAGCCAAAATCGGTCTAATGATCAAAAGAAGCAAAAAATTATTTCATCAAAAAAGTAATTTTTTTTTAAAAAATGCTCTTTTTGATCATTAGACCCATTTTGGCGGGCTTCGAAATGTCGCATGACAATTTAGTAACAAATGTAGATAGATACCTAATGTAGGCCTACAGTCTATTCTAAACTATGGAGTATTTTTTGGGGGAAGTTCAAGCAACTCATTAAGAATTTTCAGAGCACAAAAGAAAATCCCGAGAATTATGATCATGATAGGTCCAAGAATGTCCTGTAGGCAGGTATTCCGGGACGGGACCTAAACATACTTGCCCTGCATTGTCTCTTATTTTGGAAGTGTGCAAATTTGTTAAAGGGAACCTCGGCAACTTCAAAGAGGTGACCCAAATTCATGGCTTGGGTCGGAAACTGTAACAATCTGCCTGGTCAAATCAAGAACATTGAAGGTAAAAAGGAGTTCAATAAGGCAGTGAAAGGGCTGCTGCTTCAAAAGGGATATTATAGTGTGGAGGAGTGCCTACTTGATAAACAACCCTAGTTGCTGGTTTTAGTACTAGGACAGAGAAAGAGGATGGATGTTTGTTTTGTGTTTTTAAATATGTTTGTTTTTAATGGTTAGAATGTTTGTTTGTGTTTTATAATAATTTATTTTAAGTTTACACCGTACTATAGGTTGATTCAGATAAGGTGGCGGTCGCCGAGGGATCGCAGCACTGTCGTCCACGCACTATGGCCACAAGATCGGCAAAAAGTAAATAAAATAACGGTCTCTAAAACTGCTTTTGGAGAAAAACACGACTATTTTAAAGCCAAGCCTTGCCAAATATATCCTAAAAATAAAGTATTTATGAAGTGTACAAATAAAATCAATACATTTTGATGGTCCTAAACATTGACATCACATTTGGCGAGGTTGGCATTATAAACAGCTCTGGAACTTTGGACACACCATTACCAACAAGGCAAAAAATCGTGATTACTGAAAATCATTATTTCGCTAAAATACTGACTCTGTGGGACGAACTACTTTATTCACAGCTTATAAAATGTTGATTTATGTGATAACATATCACGATAACATGACCAAATACGGTAGGCCCCACTTAATGCTAGTTGTGTGTAAATTGTCAACGTTGGCGTCCGTGCTCTCGCTTGACCTTGAAGGCCGCCAGCTTATCTGATTCAACCTATACACATTACCCGTCTGCATATGGGTTTTTGTTTTGTTCTGTATGCTTGAAAATAAATTAAATAAATAAAAAATAAATAAACACTAAATATGAACATATTAAAGCACAAGGTACATGCAGTTTTCTTTTGTTTTCATTGTATGGGGAGTGATCGCCTAACACTGGTGGGCTCCGTCAACCCTCTACCTGGCTATCGGTATGCGAGCGGACTCATGCCAAGTGACGTATCGCTAGGAAGGGTGCAGCCAACAAGGCCCGAGAATAACTTCAAAACTTGTTAGGCGATTTCGATGCATTTTTTTCTGATCTCTATGATAACATAGGTAGGCCTACACTCTTTTTGGATGAGCGTAGCGAGCGAAGTGAAGACTTAAATTTCACTGACCCCCCAAAAAATTTAGCTCGGGTGTTTTTTTTTTGTTTGCTTGTTTTTTTTTTTTCTGTCTGTTTGTTTGCACGATTCCGGGCACACGGCATAAGCGATCTTGATGAAAATTGGAGGGGACCTTCGTTTTCTCTGAACTTAGACTTGCCACGTTTTTGGGTACAATCGAAGAAATATTTCTCATGAATATCGTACTTTAACGATTTTTTTCGATTTTTAGTGCAATATTTTCGTGACATTTGGGCCGATTCTGACCAAACGAGTGGGACTACAACGTTCATATTTCACATGGACATTAAGGTAATGGTGATGTATTGCTTTCTGAAAGAAAAAGTTGAAAAAGTTAGCCAGAATCTATAGAAATAAAGCTGTTAATATAAGTTTTTTAAAATTTTTGTGCGATATTTTCGTGTCATTTGGGCCAATTCTGACCAAACGGGTGGGGCTACAACGTTCATATTATACATGGACATTAAGGTTATGGTGATGTAGTACCTTTTGAAAGAAAAAGTTGAAAAAGTTAAGTCAGAATCCATAGAAATAAAGCTTTTAATATAAGTTTTTTACAGTAAATAATACCAATTGACAGGTAACAATAGAAACTTGACAACAATCACCTACAATGCGTAGGCAGCAAAACAAAGCACTTGCAAAAGTAAAGATATCCTACGCAAACTAAAAACTTTAAAAAGCTCATCCATCAACGCGGAGGGACTTTAGCGTTTTCCTAGTTAAAATTAAAATGATGTTTGAAGAGTGTAGGTACTGGGCCTTTAAGAAGGGGAATAGGGCTCTGGGATTCGTTATGCAAAATCTTAAAGAGGGGCCAGCCGGAGAGTTACAGATCGGGCTTATATATGGTGGTGTTCAGATCTGTCCTGAAGTATGGGGTGGCAACATGGGATCCGTATAGGCATCTAGCAACTACGTCACAAATCGAGGGGAATGAGGGGTTTTTCTCCGCTGAGCCCAACTGATGGACAAGCAACCATCGTTTCGCAAGTGGTCGCGTGCTGAACGTCGCACAACTTATCACGCTCTAAATTTACCCTATTCATTATTGGGGAAAAACTTAAGAGGAATAATATTTAGCAAATATATCATTCCTTCTAATAGCGATTATTTTTCATTTTTAGACAGACGTTAACGTGTTATATCGATGTACGTATTGAAATAACATTTAAGACTTATACTTGTTTTCTATGAAATTAAATAAAACAACTTCAATTGACAAAAACCTAGTGATCGGATTTTGACAAGACTTCTTTCAAAAAATTCATCGGACTGTTTAGACAAGAAATAAACAAACTTTCTAGATAGAAAGTGCACAAAACGAAAATTTATAGCATAGAGTAATATGCATGGTATGTGTTCGGCGCTTTTGAATAGCGGATGAGCCGTGAAAAACTGCACGCTATGCTGTAAAATTTCGTTCAGTGCTTTTTCTATCGAGAAAGTTAACTTATTTCTTGTCTTATTAGTTGGATACAATATTTAGAGAGAATTCTTGTTGAAATCCGATCAGTAGTTTTTATCAATTAAAGTTGAGAAGACTTAGAAAGTTGTTCATAATTTTGTCATTTATAATGCGTAACTTTTTAGAACAAGCTAACGGTTCTGTTAAAAAATTTGAGATAATCGCCATTAGAAGAAATGTTATGTTTTGTTTGCTAAATATTATTTCTCTTAAGTTTTGTCCAAATAATGAATAGCCTAAAGTATAAAAGTTAGAGCGTGATATTTGTTGAGCCGTTCACCAGGCGTCAACTTGCGAAATGAGAATGCTTGTCAATCAGTTTGATTCGCGGCCACTTGCCGACAAGCTGTGACGTTGTCGCACGCCAAATCTCGTACTACAAGGTTGAGCCTTAAAGGCGGGTTGCCGGCTAGCTGCAGTGGTGGGGGTGTGGGTAGATAGGTGACCGTATGGCTGATAGCGAGCTTAAAGGGCGCCACTTGGTTTTGTTCCCCTCCGGCGATGATGGAAGGTGGGAGGAAATAGGGAAAACCAAGAAACCTTGAAGAGGATTAGGGGTAAAGAACGCGGGAACTTACTGTTACAATTTAACCAAAAACTTAATTATATATTGTTTGAAAAATAGGTACAAGGTAGTTACAGGTGTGGTCATAAAGAAGATCATAGTAATGCTCTAGATAGAGTATACAGAGGTTTCCGAACAGTAATAATATTCCGGGGCCAATATTATGAATTGACAGGATACCGATTGCCCAAGGGCATGAGCCACAGCTCCGAACCAACGCACGATATCCCTACAGCGCCACCATGAACAAAAGAGGGCAGGACCTAGATGTCTGCAAACAAGACTAGTACATGAAAGCATTCAGTGAAGTCGGTGACTTAGGCTCGCTGAATAGGGGTATAACGGTGCCTTAGTACGGGCGGTGCTACACATTGAAATCAGACTTTGTTCACCCTGGTTACAAGATTAAAGTAGGGCCATGTCCGGTTGCATAACCTGGCAATGGAACATGGATACCAGATAACAAAATATCACTAGGGTCTACCATAGGAGACAAAACATTGTAAGAACATGAGCACACATTATAGTTAATAAAGAGATAGCTTCCTTGTAAAGTAGGGCCTAGCTTGTTCAACTCATGTGCAGTTGCACGGCCTGGGTACTACACTAATAAGAGTAAACGGTGAATAATAATTACCACAATATTATAATGGAGCATAACATTACAAACACATGATAACATTTATTAAATAGTTGAGAATAATAAAGCGTACTGATAATAGTAGGGCCTCACTTGTCAAACTATGTGCTCTGCACTGACTGGGTCCTTCCCTTACAAACTAGGGTAAATAGTGAATAATAAAATATAACACAATAGTACAATGGGGCATAATATTACAAAGGTGTGATAACACCTGATCAATGGTTAATTATAGAACCTTCTTATATTAGTAGGGCCTCTCTGGTCAAAATAAACCATGTGCTGTTGCACTGACTAGGTCCCTCACTAATATAAGAGAGTAGGCCTAAATAGTGGGTCATAAATTACAATGGTAGGCCAACAATTGGGCAACATATTACAAAGATGTAAGATTGATTAATAAATGGTTCAATCAATTATAAAGCCTGCTAAGATTAGTAGGGCCTCACTTGTCAAAGCATGTGCTATCGCACTGACTAGGTCCCTCACCAATATAATAAAGTAGATAGTGAATAATAAATAACACAATAGTATAAGGGGGTATCATATTACAAAGGTGTGAGATTAATTAATGAATGCTTATCAGTTATACAGCCTTCTAAGATTAGTAGGGCCTCACTTGTCAAAGCATGTGCTATTGCACTGACTAGGTCCCTCACTAATATAATAGAGTAGGCCTAGATACTGAGTCGTAGATCACAAGGGTACAATGGAGCATAATATTATAAAGGTGTGATATTAATAAATAAATGGTTACATCAATTATACAGCCTTCTAAGATTAGTAGGGCCTCACTTGTCAAAGCATGTGCTATTGCACTGACTAGGCTCCACACTATTGTTAGATTGCTCTGCCCACCTCTGGTGGGTTGTGTGCATTTACATATCCTAATAACATGACCTCACAACGGCGAGTATCTCGCCTTTGGAGAAAAGTAGGCCGTACAGACCAATTAAATAATTATCAGTGATACCTGGGAGTGGGGTGGTAGGTACGTTGATTACTTGCGTTCCTAGCCTGGCGCGTAATTGTTTCCTCCTGGTCCTGGGTGTGGCCTGGTCCGGTACGAGTGAATGACCTGGATTGGTCGAGTCCTTGACAGCAAGTCCTAGGGTTCCAATGGTTCGTCCCGAGGGCTCCGAATTAGTGTTTGTGAAGAAGGTTCCGTCTAATGACGCTCGGGTTGAATGCTGGCTTCGCCTGGAATCGTATATTCCGGGCCCCCACGTCGCCTGCATCTCCAAGTCTAGGCTCACAATCACTGTAGCATCCTACAGCGAGCTGTTCCCTCAGTAACAACCTCCCTGGTCGCCGTCCAGTCACACAGTTGTCTCGCGATCGGGTTTGCTTCCCTACCAGTCGCACAAGTCAGCTGTTATCTCTCTGACTCAGCTGGGTGAGTTGATGCATTAGTACCGCCCGGGTCAAGGTGGAATGCAACTATTTACGTAGAGTTAGGTTCAAGATAATTTGAACATAACACCTCCCCCCTCCTACAGACAAGGGTCATGACGAACAATTAGTTTTATTTATCTTCTGGGGACTTCCGAAGGTCACAAACATGCCAATACCCAATGCTTTTATTTCTGTTGTTGACCAACTCGAAAACTAGTGGAGACAACTTGGACTTGATTACAAAAGGTCCTACAAACTTTGGGGCTAACTTTGCTGAAAAGTTTGCTGCTGCATCAGACTGTGCATAATTTTTCTTGTAAACTATCTGGCCAACCTCATAGGTGACTGGTCTGCGGCGTAGATTGTACCGTTTAGCATTTTCGTCATGTCCCTTAACAATCCTATCGGTCACTGTCCGATATGTTGCTTGAAGTGATTTAATTTCTTGGGCCCAATCCTCCCTTGACGTGCAGATGGGATTGTCCAAGTCACCCTGGTAGTCTCCATGTGCTCTGCCTGATGTGTAAAATTTCTCTTCCAAAGTTTAGGTTATACCGGCGTGTAACCTGTAACTTCATGGTGTGCCGTTCGAATCGCAAAACCAAATTTATGGATGTTTTGGTCCCATGTTTGGTGATTATCCTTCACGTATGATGCAATCATGGTCTTCAGGACTTGATTAATCCGTTCCGAGGGATTGTTTTGTGGATGGTAGCGAGCATTGAAGAATATTTTCGATTGATATTGCGTAGCTAGATGTTTCATTTCCTTGCCTGCATACTGAGACCCATTGTCACATACAATGGTTTGTGGAGCTCCATAGATCAGGAAAACATCTTCTTCCATGTGGCGAACTATGCTTTTGGCGTTAGCTGCCCGTAGAGGAAAGATCAGAGTGTATTTGGTAAACCAATCTGCAATAACAAGGAGATACTTATTCCCTTTCTTCGAACGCGAAACGGTCAAGAAGGTCAGAAGAAATTAGCTGCCAGGGTTTGCTAACGTTCTTGCATCGACCCATAAGTCCTGCTGGTAGTTGTCTTTCCGGTTTATACTGCAGACAAACGGAGCATTTGTTAACATATCTGGACACGTCGGACTTCATTTTTGGCCAATAGTATGAGTTACAAATTCTTTTGTAGGTTTTCCATATGCCCAAGTGACCTGCTGTTGCATCATCATGACATTCTTCAAATACTGCCGGGCGTGACTCTTTTGGAACAACCATCTTCCAAGTCCCGTTTAGTTTATATAAACAGTCCTTGTCAACATTCCATTTTGGGTAGTCTAAAGGTTTGTTCTTGACACGAAGAAGGGTTTTCTGGTACCAAGGATCCTGTATCGTATCCGGAAGAGTGATAAGATCAACTGGTACGGACCTCGAGAGTGCGTCAGGTACAACATTGTCCTTCCCTTTGCGATGAATTATTTGATAGTTATACGGTTGAAGCCGTAGCGCCCAGCGAGCTAATCTACCTGTCGGATCTTGTAGTTTTGGAGCCAGATCAAACTATGGTGGTCCGTGATAACGGTGAATTCACTTCCTTCTATGTAAGGCCGATACTTCTCAATGGCCCAAACAACAGCTAAGCACCTCTTCTCTGTTGCTGAAACTTTTTCATCGTTGTTAGTTAAGGTTCTACTGGCGAAGGCTACTACTTTCTCCCCTCGTCATGCATTTGACTTAGCACTGCACCTAAGCCATAGTTCGATGCATCCGTTTGAACGCAAAACTTTCGTGAGAAATCCGGGCAGGAAAGAATCGGTGCTGTGATCAATTTTCCTTTTAAGTCCTGGAAGGCTTCTTGCGCTTCAGCATTCCATGCAAACTTTTGGTTCTTGTGCGTCAGCTTAGTCAACGGGCCTATAATGGTAGAAAATCCTGGAACGAATCTTCGGTACCACGAGGTCATACCGATAATCGACGAAGCTCCTTCAGTGTTTTGGGTGCTGGATAGTCCGATATGGCTGCCACTTTCTCCGGATCGCAGTGCAAACCCATGGAATCGACAACGTATCCCAGATACTTTAGCTCTGACCTGCAAAACTTACATTTTTCACGATTCAGTGTTAAATTAGCTTCTATTAACCTCCGAAAGACTTCTTCCAACACCTCCAGATGCTTTTGGAAGGTGGAAGTGCAGATAATGATGTCATCAAGATAGACAAAAACGTACGGCTCGAGATCTGATCTAATATGCGTCTATCAGTCTCTGCCAAGTCGCTGGAGAATTATGTAGGCCGAACGGCATCCTGGTAAACTCGAACAAACCTCGTGACGGGATAGTAAAAGCTGTCTTCTCTCGACTTTTGGGGTCTACTGGTACCTGCCAATAAGCGCTTTTAAGATCGAGGGAGGTAAGGAAACGAGCATCTCGAAGTCTGTCTAAAATTGAGTTAACGTAAGGAATGGGATACGCATCCCGTTCGTTACTTTATTCACCTTCCGGAAATCCACCACAAATCGTGAAGTGCCATCAGACTTGCCAACCAGAAGAGCTGGGATGACCACGGGCTTTTTGATGGAAACCACCACTCCCAGTTGTAGCATATGGTCTAATTCCGCATCCATCTGTGCCTGTTTGACCGGTGAAAGTGGGTAATAACGCTGTTTATAGGTTCAGCTGTCCTGTGTCTATTTTGTGTTGAACTAAGGTTGTCTGACCAAGTGATGTACCCATTTGTTCGAAATTCCGGGCTACCAAGGCATCTAGTTCCATACACTGTTCGTGGATATATGTTCTTTGTCAACAAAACTTCATTGACATAGCACTCGTCAGTCGTGTCGAATGTCCATGTGTGATTGACAAAATTCGGAAGGAGTTTCACCTTTCTCCAAAAATCTATCCAAGAATTAGTGGTTGTTTCACAGAGGAAAGACCATCACCTCAATGTTATGGATGGAACCTTCCAATTCCATAGGGATGTTCATGAATCCTAACACCTGGCAAAACTGTCCATTAGCAACCTTCACTTGGCTATGCCAGTGTCTGTTTTCATTTCCAACCCAGTCCTCTGCATGTGGTCTAAGCCTTTTGTCCCAGTATCGAACGCGAAGCCCTGAATCCAGCAATCCCGAGAATTGACAATCTAATATCTTGACGTTGAGGTACAATCTATCATCTCGGTTTTGTGTTTGGAGTAGAAAATCAATCGAGGGTTTAATCTTGATGAAATCAGAAACATGCCGTAGCCAACTTATCCCATTCTGCGCAGATGTTTTCACAAGACTACGGAGGAGATATGCGACAGTCTTTCAATTCCTCCCTGTAGCGTTTCCCTTATGACACTTCCTGCAGTGGCGTACTGTAACACCAGGAGTGCCACAAGTTAAACGATTGAGTCAGGGGTTTTGGACATTGCGATACGGATGACGGTTGCCTGACAGTTCCAACATGCATTTGTTTTACCCCTATTAGCTATCTGTGGTGATACCTCTAAAACGTGGGCTTGTCTAACCTGTGTGAAACCTCGACAAGTTCTGACGTTCGCCTCGAATATGCTAGATCTTTCTCCATTGTCGCGTTTTTGGTGGGGGCGCATTGTATTTCTCTGTGCGCACCCGTCCTGCTTCACTCGACGTCCTAATGTGAGAAGTTCATGAATAGTATTAATGTCATGCAAGGACACCTGTCTGGGTAGTATGGGCTAAATTCTTTCTCATACTCTAATCGTTCGGTTTCCGAGGTTGGTGAGTCTAGACGCCAAAAAGATTTTCCATGATGGCTACATAATGTCTATCTGCTCATCTTTCCCCTGAGTTCGGAGTCGAATTTCTTCCCACAGGCAGTCTTCGTAATCCGCCGGTGTGAAATGTTGCTTAGTTCTGCGACTAGTTCGGTCCAAGATCTACAACGGCATTTGCTGCCCTGAACCCATACTAGCGCAGGTCCACTAAAGAGATCAACAGCTGATGCCCAGAGTTCATAATCGTAATTCCGCGCGCAACTCGGAGTTCAGAGACTCTTTCCAGAAATGCCCTAGGCTAACACCTTTTTCCCCGAAAAAGTTAAATTCCATTTCAAAAACGGGAATAGATCTTTGTATTCAATTTAACGGAGTTTCATTACGTAACGAAGTACTAGCAGAGTCCGTAGTTACATGATTCTGTTCTGTCACTAATGTAGCGGTGTTTGTATGTTCGGTGCCGGAGTGAGTTCGTCATCTGAATCCTCTTGATCACCTTTTGCTCTTGATTCTAGCTCCTCATACGCGTCCATAGTTAATTTTAGTAACGTCGACCTCCATTTTGAAAGTTCCTCATCTGCCTTCACATCTACATTCTGAATTCGACCAATGTAATGTGTAACTTTTGCATCTAATTTACAATACAGTGGGTCTCGTCTCGTCCCTGAAAATTTCCTCAGCTCAGTCTGAATCTCGTTTATATTCCGCTCGCATAATTCCAGCTCATTTTCCGGTTCACCAACACATGTGTTAACTGGTCGTCGGTCACGAATTGCTCTACGAAGTGACTTTCTCAACTGGTCTGCGGCACCAGTGGCAGGAAGTCCACGACATTTCAACTCATATTCATTTCACTCTTTGAAAGTCTATTAACCTCCATTGCAATCGAGTGAAAATTAATGTCTAATTTGAAAGCCGAGATACCAAACACCATAAATCCACGTGGGCGCCAAATGTCGCACGCCAAATCTCGTGCTACAAGGTTGAGCCTTAAGGGCGGTTGCCGGCTAGCTGCAGTGGTGGGGGTGTGGGTAGATAGGTGACCGTATGGCTGATAGCGAGCTTAAGGGCGCCACTTGGTTTTGTTTCCCCTCCGGCGATGCATGGAAGGTGGGAGGAAATAGGGAAAACCAAGAAACCTTGAAGAGGATTAGGGGGTAAAGAACGCGGAACTCACTGTTACAATTTTAACCAAAAACTTAATTATATATTGTTTGAAAAATAGGTACAAGGTGTTACAGGTGTGGTCATAAAGAAGATCATAGTAATGCTCTAGATAGAGTATACAGAAGGTTTCCGAACAGTAATCATATTCCGGGGCCAATATTATGAATTGACAGGATACCGATTGCCCAGGCATGAGCCACAGCTCCGAACCAACGCACGATATCCCTACAGCGCCACCATGAACAAAGAGGGCAGGACCTAGATGTCTGCAAACAGACTAGTACATGAAAGCATTCAGTGAAGTCGGTGACTTAGCTCGGCTGAATAGTGGTATACGGTGCCTTAGTACGGGCGGTGCTACACATTGAAATCAGACTTTGTTCACCCTGGTTACATATTAAGTAGTGCCATGTCCGGTTGCATAACCTGGCAATGGAACATGGATACCAGATAACAAAATATCACTAGGGTCTACCATAGGAGACAAACATTGTAAGAACATGAGCACACATTATAGTTAATAAAGAGATAGCTTCCTTGTAAAGTAGGGCCTAGCTTGTTCAACTCTGTGCAGTTGCACGGCCTGGGTACTACACTATAAGAGTAAACGATGAATAATAATTACCACATATTATAATGAGCATAACATTACAAACACATGATAACATTTATTAAATAGTTGAGAATAATAAAGCGTACTGATATATAGGGCCTCACTTGTCAAACTATGTGCTCTGCACTGACTGGGTCCTTCCCTTACAAACTAGGGTAAATAGTGAATAATAAATATAACACAATAGTACATGGTGCATAATATAACAAAGGTGTGATAACACCTGATCAATGGTTAATTATAGAACCTTCTTATATAGTAGGGCCTCTCTGGTCCCCAAAATAAACCATGTGCTGTTGCACGGACTAGGTCCCTCACTAATATAAGAGAGTAGGCCAAATAGTGGGTCATAAATTACATTGTAGGCCAACAATTGGGCAACATATTACAAAGATGTAAGATTGATTAATAAATGGTTCAATCAATTATAAAGCCTGCTAAGATTAGTAGGGCCTCACTTGTCAAAGCATGTGCTATGCACTGACTAGGTCCCTCACTAATATAATAGAGTAGGCCTAGATACTGAGTCGTAGATCACAAGGGTACAATGGAGCATAATATTATAAAGGTGTGATATTAATAAATAATGGTTACATCAATTATACAGCCTTCTAAGATTAGTAGGGCCTCACTTGTCAAGCATGTGCTATTGCACTGACTAGGCTCCACACTATTGTTAGATTGCTCTGCCCACCTCTGGTGGGTTGTGTGCATTTACATATCCTAATAACATGACCTCACAACGGCGAGTATCTCGCCTTTGGAGAAAAGTAGGCCGTACAGACCAATTAAATAATTATCAGTGATACCTGGGAGTGGGGTGGTAGGTACGTTGATTACTTGCGTTCCTAGCCTGGCGCGTAATTGTTTCCTCCTGTCCTGGGTGTGGCCTGGTCCGGTACGAGTGAATGACCTGGATTGGTCGAGTCCTTGACAGCAAGTCCTAGGGTTCCAATGGTTCGTCCCGAGGGCTCCGAATTAGTGTTTGTGAAGAAGGTTCCGTCTAATGACGCTCGGGTTGAATGCTGGCTTCGCCTGGAATCGTATATTCCGGGCCCCACGTCGCCTGCAGTCTCCAAGTCTAGGCTCACAATCACTGTAGCATCCTACAGCGAGCTGTTCCCTCAGTAACACCTCCCTGGTCGCCGTCCAGTCACACAGTTGTCTCGCGATCGGGTTTGCTTCCCTACCAGTCGCACAAGTCAGCTGTTATCTCTCTGACTCAGCTGGGTGAGTTGATGCATTAGTACCGCCCGGGTCAAGGTGGAATGCAACTATTTACGTAGAGTTAGGTTCAAGATAATTTGAACATAACACCGTCACGTGAGGCTTCCCTATAGGCTGGGGGAGGTTTTAGAGGTAGAGAAGGTTCAACGTAGGGCGGCAAGAAGGGTTACGGGGAAGGTTAGGCGATGGCGGTAGTAGGAGGATGATAAGGGGAATGTAGAGAGGGTAGTTGGGTTGGGAGTCATTAGAGGGAAGAAGAAGGGAGGTTAGGTTGTGCAATATGTACAGGGCGGTTAGGGGGAATAGGGGGTGGGGGGACATCACCAATAGGCTGCAGGGGTGGCTTTACAGGGGTAGGGGGGATCAATATGGAAGTTCCAGCGGAAAGTAGTAAGAACGGGATCTGGGTCGGTATGGTTTCTTGGAAAGGACTGTTAGGGAGTGGAATGACTTGTCTGGGGACGTTGTAGCTAGTGGGTCTTGAGGGAATTTAGATCATGTTTAGGGGAGGGCAGTAATTAGATCTGGGGGGAGTGAATGGTTACCACCGGGCGGAAGGGCCCATTTGTAACCGTTAGGTGTTGTTATGTTAGCCTATGCGTTCTATCCTCCGCACTCATGACGTCCATGTCTACGTATCAGGACGTCCAAAGCGGTTTGTTAAAAATGCTTTGAAAGGAATCTGATTAAAATACCCTACACACCGTAGGCCTATATCAAACAACCCCAACTGATTTTGTTGAAACTAGTTTCAAAGTGTATCCAACATGGCTGCACTGCAGGCCAGCCATAACCTCTTCGTCTTATAGGCTTAATTAATAATTATCTCCCACTAGCTACATAGCTAGCACTAATTGGTTTAGTTAAGAGGATAGGAAATACGTGTTAAATTGTTTACGTTTTAGTCTTAAGAAATTGTTATAACAAAAACAAAATTCTTACGACGGACCAATCAGACGTTCTATTATTTATACGGCGACCAATGAAAAGGAGTAACTTCATTATGACAGGCCACTGAAACATTACTAACCAATCACTCAATCAGGATATCGGATTTCTTGTTACCATAACAACCAACAACCCTTGAAAATCCCACTCGCACGCTCGCATTTTGCGAGTGACAATTTGGCTCTGCGAGTAACTTTTATGGACGTGCTTCAAAATATCGTTATTGCGAGAATTTGAATCGAGCGCCGATTCATGCCGCCGACTTGTGGCAGTGTGCTGAGTATGCCCCCCCAACCCCTCCTGCCTAACCACTTGTGCGATCTTCCAGAGATTATACCGCGTAAATAATTACCACAACATCACTTATGTTTTCAATCTGCTAGAAGTCAAAACTTAAAAGCTATCACCCATGGTGATAAATCTTTCCTTATCTTGTTTACTCTCGTTCGGGCTCCAGTCCCCCCCTTCCCGCGCCCCGAGCCAACGCATCGTGAGTCGTGACCTTGACTTGACTGTGACAAGTAATAAAGCAGATGCAAAGATGCAACCGAACAGTGAGTGTTCGGCCCGCTGCTGTTCCTCTTCGTGATTATGAAATACTACTTCATCGGCACGTCATTGTTTATAGAACAGCATTACGTCTGAGATATTACGATAATTAATGAGCGCGTTTCTTCACAGTTCATTAGACACCCCACACGATTTTTTTGTTTTACTACCCGGGTAACCCGCGGGTAATGTGGACGGGTACCCGGGTCGTAAAAAAGTCGGGTTTCGTCATCCCTAGTAAACAGCCAGACACATTATTGTAAGACGCGATCGCGAACATAAGTCATTGGGCATTTTGTTGATGCGGCGCATATGATTTGTACCATCAGTGTTCTTATCTTATCTTATCTGCAAGTGGTTTACGAGTTTTCACGGTATAAATACTGAAGTTTTTCAGTACAGAATTAAGCCCGCTATGTTATCCTAAAACGCACCAAACGCTCTTTAATAAAACCTGACCTCAAAATTTTTCGCCTGCGGCGCTATTGTTGGGGGCTCCGCCCCCCAAACCCCCCTTGCCTTCCCGCCGAAAGTACCTTCCCGCTAGGAGCGAGTACTAAAAGACGGGTGCGAGTTGATTTGTTACACAATTTTCAAGGGTTGACAACCAAATAACAATTTCTTAAGACTAAACCAAAGTAGGCCTAGGCCTATATGAACGTGGCCTGAGGTGTCAGTGGCGAGCGCGAGCGCGAGCTCGCGCTCGCCACGAAAAATGTCCAGCTTGTTCAACTTCCTAGCGAGTCGAGTTAGCGAGAGCCAATCAGAACCCACTACCATAACACGTGACCAGTGAACACCAATAGATGGCGTTATTGTTACCTTCATTATCTGTCGTGCTGCAAGTGGAAAGTCATGGTCTTGTGTGGAAGTGTAAGGAGTGCAGGGTAGGCCTACCTGGGGTTGGACAACTGTCTGTGAGGAAGGATGAATGGGATCAGATGGTGAAGGATGTACAGGATGTGAAGAAGGAACTAGAGTGCCTGAGGAGTAGGGAAGTAGGCCTAGGCCTAGGGACTGGATGCAAGGGGGATGTGCTTAGGGATTGTGGGAGTTTGAGTGTGCGTGAGCAGGTTATGGGGGAAATAAGGGCGTGAGTGTGAGTGAAGTTGGGGGTGTAGGCCTAAGTTTAGGTTTAGTTTCAGGTTCTGGTGGGGTGTTAGACACGGGGGTAGAGGGGGCAGGGGCTGATGGAGTAGGAGAGTTGCTTGGTATAGTTGGTGGGGTGATGCAAGGGGTTGAGCTGGTAGAGAATGAGGTTTGGTTGAATGTTGGGAAGGGGGATGCGAATGGGGGAAGTAAGGAAGCTGAGCGAGTGTTAGGGCATGTTAGCGAGGGGAACGTTAGGAAAGGGTTAAGTGTAGGGAATGGTGGGGAGATGGGCCAACACAGGGAGACACTACTAATGGGGGATTCAATGATTAGGGGGGCAGCTCGGGAGTGGCAGGCAAGTGGTGGGGAGGTTGAGGTGTATGGTGGGATTAGAGTGAGTGAAATGACTGAGATTGTTAGGCGTAGAAGGGGTAGTGAGAGAGTGAGTGTAGTGATGCTGAATGTGGGTACAAATGATCTTGGTGCGGGTGTGAATGCAAGGGATGTGGCAGGGAGGGTGAAGGAGTTAGTGACAGTGGTGCAGGGAAAGTATAGGCAGGCAAGGGTGGTTGTGGCTGGTATTCTGGATAGGGAGGATGGGAGAGTAATTAGGAGGGAGCTAATAGATGAGGTAAATGAGTGTGTGGCTGATGTGTGTGATGAGCAGGGTGCATTATTTGTAAATAGCAGATCATGGGTAGGTAGAAGATTCTTGGCAAGGGACGGATTGCACTTAGTTAAGGAGGGGGGTAGGGAACTTGGTAGACTTTTTGTCAGGGTTGCTGAGAATCTTAAGTGACCAGGCGGGGGGCCATGCAGGAGGGGTAAGGGGGAAAAGAAGCAAGGGGTTAAGGTTATGACTGTTTGTTGGACGAGTGAGCGGAGCGAACGGAGTCCTCTATGGCAAGTTTTCGGCACTTTGTTGTGTTTATGTGTTTGTAGTATGTATGTATGTGATGTATGTATGTATGTTCGATGCGCAGGGGCCAAACTACTCTTCCGATTTTGACCAAATTTCACACCAACGTCAAGGACCAATAGATAGAGTGCTGTTAACATGGACAGCAAAATTCACAGGAATCCAACCTACAAAAAATTAAAATTTGTAAAAATTACTACTTTATTTTTTTAAACTTAAAGTTTGCTTTGGAAATAAAAACCCTTTCTCACCAATGTTACCACTATGAATGTTAACAACTGTGAAAAATTTCAGAATTTTAGCTTGCCCTGCCAACTTACAAAAAATTAATTACTGACAAAAATCGTGTTTTGCAGAGCGTTGCTAAATTGGATTTCATTTGAGGAGCATAAAAGATGGATGCAGAACATATCGAGTCGAACTCGAGTTCATGTATTGACCTTTCTAACACATATTTTGGAATATTTGTAGCTTCAATACTTTGGCGTTGGCGATGTGATATGTTTTCATTGTTTTGGAGTCGCCCGCGTCTACGAGCATAGCGATATAGGGAACTCAGCTCTAGCAGCTAGACTAGTCTCGACTTGATGAGTCAGAGCTGCATGCATGCATGCATACTGCAGCTGCAAATGTATTGTGATACTCACTCGTCCAACAACGACTTTGGCGTTTTCCTAGTAGGAGTATTAGGGGAGGGGAAAGAGTTGAAAAGCTGTGGGGTCTGATTGAGGTATATGAGCCTGATGTGATTGTGTGTGTGGAAACATGGTTGAATGATGACATTTATGATGGGGAGGTTAGCCGTCAAGGGTATGATATATTCAGGAGGGATAAAAATAATTTATGGGGGGGGGGGGGGGTGGTTTATTTTTGTGGGAAATAAAGTTTTAGGGGGAGACTGTTGTTCAATGGGGGTGTTGAATCGGGGTTGTTGGGGTTCCCTTGGGGAGGGGAATTTTCCATGGATGTGGTAGGGGGGTTAGCCCAATTTGAAAGGGGGAAGGGAGGTTTTAAATAAGTAGGGGAGGAAAGTAGGGGGAAAGAAAAGGAAAAGAGTTTTGGGTTTAAATAGCAAGGGGAATTAAACTTGCCCGGGGTGCTTTGGGGAAAGGGGGGGGAGGGGGTGTGGAGGTGGGAACCCGGAGGGGGGTTTGTATGGTAGTTAATAAAGGGGTTTTTATCCCAGGCTGTTTAGGGAGGGTACAAGGGACCCCGGGAAGGGGGGAAAATAATATTTTAGATGTAATTTTATTTTTAGGCCGGAAGGGTTTTTGGGTCGGCCCCGGGGTTTTGTAAAAGGGGGATAAGTGCCCAAAAAATTCCCCAATATTTTGATTTTAAGCTTTAGTGGGGCAGGGGTGGAGGGAGGTGGGGATAAAATTTGGGGGGAAAATTTGGTTTGAGGCGGTATGGGGGGAATGTTAAAGGGTTCCCAAGAAAATTAGGAAAATGAGTGGTCTCGGGGGGAAAAAGGGGGGAAAATGAGATGGGGGAAAAGGGGTTTTTTAAAGATATATTTGGGGCTTTTTTAAAAAAGGTTTGACCGCATTTTAGAAAAAAGGGGAAAAAGGGGGACCCCGGTTTATTAAAATAGAAAAATTTAAAGAGGGTTTTGAAAAAAAAAATTTTTTGGGAGCGTGAAAGGGGAAAGTTCGGGGGGACGGGGGAGGGGTAAAAAAAAAGTTTAAAGGGAAAAGGGGAAGGAGATTACTTGATAGGGTTTAAGGTGGCGCTGGGGAAATTATTATATAAATGGGTTTTAAGGGGGGGGGCCCGGGGAATTGGGGACAGCGGGACAAGTTTATAAAAGCATTTAAAGGGGACAAAAAAAGGGGTGCAAAAACCTACTTTTAAAGGGGAGGGGGAAAGGAAAAAGTTAGCGACCAGAAAGGGGGAAGGTTTTTAAATTCCTATTTTGGGGGGGGGGTTTCGGGAAAGAATGGGGATACGGGGAAGAGCGGGGAAAGGGGGAAAAAGGGGGAACCCCCACTCAAAAATTTGGGATAGGGTTTGTAAAGGGTTTGGGGCAAGATGGTTGTAAAAAAGGGCCCCAAAGGGGGGAACGGCTTGGGGTGCAGTTTTTAAAAAAATTTTGGGGGTAAATGCCGCGGTAAGGTTTTGGGGAAAGTATGTAAAAAGTTTTTAAATTTAGGGTAAGATCCCGGGAAGGTTGGGGGGGGGAACTGTGGGGGCCAAATTTCATAGGGGGGGCGATAGATGAAACAATAAAAAAATTAAGGCCATTAGTTTGACTTCAAAAGGGAGAAAAATTATGGAGGGGGTGTTGCAGACTATTTTAGGAACCATTGGAAGGGGGGGGCGGGTTCAGGGAAATGCTCAACATGGTTTCGGGGAAGGGTTTTTTTTTTTTGTAAACACTCAACTGGTGGGGTTTTATTTCCGGGATTTTGGGGGGATTTTGGGGGAAAATTGGGGAAGTAGTTTCCCGGTTTTTCTGGGTTTTTTAAAAAAGGCTTTTGAAAAAGTCTCGCACAATTTGCAAAGGGAGAAAGGTTTTAACAATGGGGTTTGGGGGATAAAGGGGGTGGTGGGGGGGTTTGGTTTTTTTCCTTGAGAGGTAGGCCCTAGAGGTTGGGGTTGGGGGACATTGTCAATATTTAAAAGGGTTTACATCTGGGGTACCCCAGGGGCTCAGTTTTTAGGCCCTTTGTTGTTTTTTTTATGTTTATAAAGACATGGGGGCAGGGAAAAAACATCAAGAATAAAAATTTTTTGCAGATGATTGTTTTTTTGTATAGAGCAAAAAGGGGGATTGGGGATGTTAGGTTTTTGCAGGAGATCTGGGGGAAATAGGGGAAAGGGGTCACAGCAAATAAATTTTTTTGGGAACATGGTAAATGTAAGGGGGTTGGTTTCTCGCAAAAATTTTAAAGGGGTGGTAGGACATAAAATTTAATGGGGGCAAAATAATGGAAAAAGGGGGTTTAGGAACGTAAAAGTATTAGGGGTGTTTGTTTCCCCCAAAGGGAAATTTGGGTTTGGGGGGGTTTTTCAGGTCCCAGAAGTTTTTAAAAGGGAAATAGGGCTCGGGTTTTTTAGGGAAAATCAAAGAGGGGCCAGCCAAAAAAGTTAAAGATGGGCATATAAGGTGGGTTGCCTGCCCTGGAGTGGGGCGGGGGGCATGGGATCCTTTTATAATTTGGGGGGGGGGTTTTTGGGGGTTAGAGAAAGTCCAACGTAGGGGGCAAGAAGGGTTACGGGAAAGGTTAGGCGGTGGCGGGGGAAGGGATGAAAAGGGGGAATGTAGAGAGAGTATATGACGTGTCACTGCAATTAGGGAGTTGGGGTGGGAGTCATAGAGGGAAAGAAGAAGGGAGGTTAGGTTGTGCAATATGTACAGGGCGGCTAGGGGCAGTAGGGGTGGGGGGACATCCGCAATAGGCTACAAGAGGGGCTTTACAGGGGAAGGGGGGATCATTCAGGAAGTTCCAGCGTCAAGTAGTAAGAAGGATCTGGGTGGGTATGGTTTCAGGGAAAAGGACTTTTGGGGAATGGAATGACTTGCCGGGGGATATTGTAGGTAGTGGGTCTTTAAGGGAATTAAGATCGTTTTTAGGGGGGGACAGTAATTAGGTCTGGGGGGAGTGAGTGGTTGCCACCGGGCGGAAGGGCCCATTTGCAACCGTTATGAAATGTTATGTTATGTTATGTCGTGTGACAAGGATGGTAATAAACTCGCGCGAGAATTTTCTCGATCGTCTACTGCCGCTTTAGGCCTAGTCTAGGCCAATAACCTAAATAATAACCTCGGTCGAATTTAAGGGTTGGTAGGACCTAGCCTAGGCCTAGTAGGCCCAGGCACTAGGGTAGGCTAGGTCTAGGCCTATAGCCTCCCTAGGCCCTATTTCAATTTCAATTTCAATTTATTCATTCGATCGATAGGCCTAGGCCTAGGCCTACATGGTAACAGAATTATAACCCCTCTTGGAAGCTAGGCCTAGGTCTAGGCTTCCAGTTCCAGCTGCAGCTTAGGCTAGAGAGCTAGAGAGAGACAATTGAAAACACTGTCGAAATAGGCCTAGGGCCCTCAATTAATAATTAAAAATATGAAAAATAATGAATATAGGCCCTTACCTTATTAAACGCCAAATGATAATAGTAGAAATTCAAAACGATTGCCATGTTGGATTTAAGATGGCCGATGGGAAATAACACGTCTACCAACACAATTTAAATGACAGTGGTGTTGGTTTGAACTTTGATATTTGTTTGTTGGTAAACAACTTAGGCCTACGCTTGTGAATTTGTGATGGATTTTTGGAGTTGTATTGAATTTGTTTTACCTTGACTTATAGTAGGGCTGGGCTAGGGCCACTGATCAGTGGCTAGGGCCTAGGTGAAGTTTATAATCTTTCGCCCTATGTAGTAGGGTCTAGGCCTAGTTAGCCTCATTGGGCTTATCTGTAGGCCTTGGCCTACGTCTGTCACTTTCAGGCAATGGCAACCCATAAGTCAGGCGGGCAAGGAGGACGGAAAAAAGTTCAGGTGAGAATAAAAATGAATTAATCATAGGCCTATGCCCTAAATAAACTGTGAAGAGGCTTTAGGTCTTGCCCTAGGACTAGGTTTAGCTTAGCTCTGCCTTCGTAGGAAGCCTAGGCTAGGCGGTAGGTAGGGGCCTACTCTTTCGGTTGGCATGCCCTGTAACTTTTCAACACTGTAGGTTCGGGGAGTGGGGGCATTCCCAGGCAAGTCATTCCACCCCCTAACAGTCCTTTCCAAGAAACCATATCGACCCAGATCCGTTCTTATTACTTTCCGCTGGAACTTCCATGAATGATCCCCCCTACCACTGTAAAGCTCCTCCTGCAACCTATTGTGGATGTCCCGCCACCCCCTATTTCCCCTAACCGCCCTGTACATATTGCACAACCTAACCTCCCTTCTTCTTTCTTCTAATGACACTCACCCCAACTCCCCCAACATTGCAGTGACACTGTCATATACTCTCTACTTTCCCCTTATCATCCTCCTCCTCCTCCCACCGCCACCGCCTAATCTTCCCCGTAACCCTTCTTGCCGCCCTACGTTAAACCTTCTCTACCTCCAAAACCTCCCCCAGCCTATACGGATCCCATGCCGCCGCCCCATACTCCAGGACAGGTCTAACCACCACCTTATACGCCCGATGGGATGGACAGGGAAGCCCTGACTAGCGGGGTGGAAGCCGTGCAAAGAAGGGCAGCCAGAAGAGTAATGAATAAAGGGAAAACTTGGAAGGAGGAAGTGGTTAATGGGAAGACAGTAAGAATTTACGAAAGTGTAGCATTAATGGTTAATAGCGTAGGGTGGGAAAAACTGGAGGATAGATGAGTAAATTATATATGCTTATGGGGGGCTTCGCGACGACGCTTCCGATCTACTACACGACCGACAAGTCAAAGATCAAGTGCCCCCTGGATACGGGACAGAAGCCCGTAACCAAAAGTCGCCGCACCACGCCACGCTATCCATCATGGCTCCATCCGATGTTCACCTAGTGAAAAACGGCCCTTATCCCGGGCCACAAACCAACTATAATATACTGGAACGCAGGAGGCGTCTCCAAAAAAACTGGACGAGATCTACAGCATTATCTACGAACAAAATGCAGAGATTCTGTATCTCAGAGGTTTGGTAAAATGGCAGAGAAAACAGACAAAAAATTTAAGGTGACCTTAAAACTCCCAACTACGTCATCCACATCCTGGAGAAAAGCAGAACGATCTTTCAGGCTTGATCGTTGGAGTGAGGTCAACCCTGATCCCCACCTTCACAGTCACACATAAAATGGAGTTTATTTGGGGGACAAGATTGAAATGCTTCCTGGACGTCTGTATGGGAAAAATTAAGTATACCATTCATATGCTATACAACCCTCCACAAAACATACCAGCTGCCCTCGAAACCATCAACGTTTCAGGAACAACAATCATCGTTGGCGATTTTCAATGCTCCGCATAAAGATTGGGACTATGAGTGACCACTCCAAGTTGGACAAACTGTAGCAGATTGGTCTACTCGAACGCACTCTTCCTGCTCGAGGACCCGGACAAGGAAAAACAGGGCCCCCTTTCCTCTCCAACTCCGGATACACTTCCCGACCAGATTTGTCATGGCCCATCATCAATTGCGGATGACCTAAAACAAGAAAATCTCATTGCCCCTCAGGGTTGGGTCATAAGGTGATTAAAATCAGCGCCATCAAGAGCAGCTTTCAAAAATGAGCAGTATCCCTACCTGAGGTGGAACTTCCGAAGGGCCCAAAATGGAATGACTTCACAAAACCAGGGAAAAATCTGGCCTCCACCACCCATCTCTCGGGCAACCCACATCGAGATACAAAACTGTTGGAGGAGAAAATACGGGAAGCTGCACACGCGGAACACATTCCCAGAGGCTCCCGAAAAAACTACAAACCCTTTGGAGCAGAAAGCTTAAAAATCTGAGGATAAAGCGTAGTAACAAATGTAGACAGATACGAACAGCAAAAGACCCCAACCAGCAAAGAAAAGCTTTTTGAAGCTCAAAACAACCTCACCAAAGCAATCGACGAGGAAAAAGAGCAGAAATTTAGAAATTTCTGTTGAATCTGGACTATAGAAAAGACTCCTACAAGGCTCACATCTACACTTCCAACTTATGTGGGAAAAAGCAAAGCCAGAAGAAGAAAATGCTCCTCTTCTCTATAAAGGAAATATGGCAGTGATAACATAGAAAAGGCTGATGTCCTGTGCAGACACTTTACCACCATAAGGCAGCCCTCTAAGAAAGAAGCCAAAAAAGTTGCCAAAATTTAAGTACAAGCACATGCCAAACAACGCTTACAATCGGCCTTTCACCTCCCAGGAGCTGGATTATGCAATCATAAAACTAGACAACCAAAAAAGCGCCGGGCCCTGACAAGTTTCCATGTTTAATTCCTTAAACACCTGGGACCTAAGGCAGGGAAATTGTCCTCGACCTCATAAACAGTTCCTGGACCAGTGAAGTCCCATCAAGCTGGAAAAACTGCCTTCATCACGCCAATTCTGAAGCCTGAGAAAGACCCCTGACCCTCCCAGCTATCGTCCAATTGCCCTCACAAGCGCCCTTGCAAAGACGGCTGAGAAAATAGTCAATGCACGCTTGGATAATACCTCGAAAGAAAATACATCATCGCCGAAGACCGGGCGGGTTTTTTCGACAACACCGAGGCACCACAACCAAGTCCCCTACTTGCGCAGACGGGTCAAAGAGGGTTTCAGCAAAGGTAAAAGCACATGGCGTCTTTCCCTCGACCTTCTGGGGCTTTCGACTCCACCGACCGGTCATGGGCAGTCAAGCAGATGATCAAAGATGAAGTACCAAACAACATTGTCAGATGGCTCCACGACTTCTTAACAAGAGGCGTATCAAGGTGGTCCACAAAGGGGCCCCTAGCAAAACACGTAAGACGCGAGCCGGAGTTGCTCAAGGTACAATCACAGCACCGACCGTCTTCAAAAATTTCAATCAATGGACTCATCAAACTATTGAATCGAATACCTGGCCTTGTCGTTTAAAGTTTTTGCAGACGACTTTGTCATCTTCTTCACAGGAAAAAGTCCGGTTGGACTGGAGCAAAAAATGGGGCCCCGCCATGACGTAGCTGCAGGCTGGATCAAGTGCACGGCTTTAAGATAAACTGCAGCAAAACCATCTGCACCTACTTCACGATGAGTCACAATCCTTCAAGTTCAACATCACTCTTGATGGCGAACAGATTAAACAGACAGATGAGATGAAGTACCTTTGTGTGACTCTCGACAAAAAAATGACCGGCAAGATCCACTTTGAAAAGGCTGCAGAGAAGGGCCATAAACGACTACGACTCCTTCAAAGGGTAGCCGGTGTGTCCTGGGGTGCAAAACTAGACACTCTGGCGCTGACCTACAAACGTACATCAGACCAGCCATTGAGTACGGCACCGAAGTCTTTCCCGCGCCGCCGCAACGCACGCCAGCCATGTCGACAGAGTCCAAAATCGAGCCCTTCGCCTCATAACGGGAGCAGTGAAAACCACCCCAATTATCGCCATGGAGTGGTTCAGCCAAATTGAGCCTCTACAGCTAAGAAGAGAGCAGCGCGCTGTCCAACTGCACGAAAAACTGGCGCGCCTAAACCCCGACAAATGGCTCAACTACCCAACCTCAAAAGTCCCAAAGGGGCACACTAACTTTGCTGAAACAGTCCACCAACTGAAGAGTAAAAACTGTCCTATCCTCCTAGAAAACACCACGTGCACCACTTGACGTACCCCTCCCAAGCTTCTGCCGGACAAGTCCCAATCAGCTTGCCCCGGGGACCAAAATTGACGGCATCGAGAAGAAAGGGTGACCAATGGGCCATAAAGAACTGAAAGAGCTTGCTGAGAAGCAAACCCGAAGAAGCACTTTCCTCTTCAAGAGTGGGTGCACATCTTTACAGACGGCTCCTATGACTCCTACAATAGAACGGTTACGGCATCCACTGCATCCTTTGAAGAAGCCACTCCAATGGGAGCTGGCGAAAAAATACTTCGACGCTGAAAGGGCGCAGCCATTGCCAGGGCGGCCGAAAAAATCGCCGACCCCGCCTTCCCCTCAACAAGACAAAAATTTGTGATCCTAACGAAGCGTCTCCGCCATCCAATTTGTCTCTCAAACAGCGAACCTCCATCCTAAATCGCTGCTTTTCAAAAAAATCCCTTGTCGGCATCCGACAGCAAAAAAAACTATTAGAGACTCAATGGATCCCCAGCCCACTGCAAGATCATGGGGAATGAAAAGGCAGATTCTTGGCCAAAAGTGCCACAAAAGCACCGCAACCACCAGCCAGCGCCTCTCTCCTACCAAAATGGTTCAAAACTAAGATCAAGTCAACCACAAAAAGGATCTTCAGAAACACCACAGAAAAAGACTTCACGATAAAAAACTGGTTTGGGCGAGATCAAAAAAGGGCCCCGACAAAGACTGGGCGAGGAAGACGGCCACCCCCCATTTCGGCTTGTAACGGTCACGACGTCTTGCAGCACCCCCTGCACCGCTTCAACATTACCAACGAAGTGGCCACCGCAAACTTTGTAATTTAGAAGATCAAGACAGAGCGCATCTCCCTTTAGATGCGCCGCCCTCAAGAATGACATGACTCCCCCCCCGATGACCTGAGGCAGGATAGAAAAGGAGGCAGTCTTATATTGGATAGCAAGACAGAAGAATGGCTGAAGAGGCCAACTTTGCACAAGAAAAAAAAAAAAAAAAAAAATGATCTCAAGGAACCATGAGTGGATAGTAAATATTTACGAGTTGAAAGATGCGCGATTATTTGAAATGTTATTTAATGTTAATTTATAAAGATTCACATTTTTTGTTGTAATATTGAGTGACTGATTGACTGAATATAAAAGAGGTAGGCCTAATAGTTTTATACAAGTTTTTAATTATAAATTGTTATTCGATAATAATTTAATATAAGCCCCAAAAAACGGTAATGTTACAGTATTTAGGCTATGAGTTTGATTGCTGATGGTAATTTGGGTACGATACTTGTTCATTATAAGGAGAAGGACCCCCCAAAAAAAGGAAAGTACGGGTAGGTTAGTGGTGTTGGGGGGGGGGGGGGGGGTCCTATAATGAACAAGTGGGCCCTACCGTAATTTGTCAGGCCCAGGCCTACTATAGTAATAATCATTTAAAAAATTAACTTTCTAAAAGTTCTGTTCACAGCTCAATTTATGAACTTTTAAAAAGTTCAAGTTCTTTTGAAACCTTTAATTTAGAAAAGTTCTAGTCTGTCTAAAATATGAATTAGCCAAAGTTCTTTTAAAAGTTCCTCTTTGAAAGCATTTCCCCAATTTGTTAAAAGTAGTATGAATAACATCAGAGGAGCACTTCAGTTCTTTCTTTCCTTGTAGGCCTATGATAGAGAGGGGAGCAAGTTTACCGTTTGGCAGCACTTGCAAAGTTGTCGCCGGTAGGCCTATAGCCTAATATATTGAACAGAGAAGCAAAGCATGTGACTGCTTTTCATTATGCCATACCTAAAAATTGTCCGGTCTTTCTGTACTAGGGCCTACTTTAAAGAGAAACTTAGAATTATGTTTGGGTTACCTAGGCCTACCGGTACCTAAACTTGCTTTCTATTTAAATTTTACATTTTTTACAGGAAGGCCTACTCTTATCTAGTATTTGTATTATCTTTTGCAGGTGTCTTTCGTTATACGCGATGAAGTTGAACGTAAACACAGAGCCGGTGTTAACTCTTTGCAATATGATGCACATCTAAATCGGCTTTATTCAGCCGGTAGAGACAGTATTGTACGAATATGGAATTGTAAAACTATTAAGGAACCCTATATTCAGTCTATGGAACATCATACTGATTGGGTTAATGACATAGTTCTGTGCTGTGGAGGAAAAAATTGTAAGTTCCTAGTTTGGTGGCCTAGTCTACATGGCTAAATAAAAGTTGTCTAGCTAACTTTCCCCATAAACTTTTCAGCCACTCCAAGTTGTATCTAGGCTAGAGCTTTTCAATCCAACATAAAGTCCTATTGACCCTTAAAATTTTCAACATTGGCCCAGATATTAGGCTTAAGCCTATACTGGTAATAAGATTAATTAACCCACATATTTGCTTACGGGTAATTAACTAATTAAGTTGCTATTTTGAATTAAATTGGCCCATTAGCATTTTCCCATATAAATACAATAAATCAAAGTTAATTGTACTCTGAATGCAGTAGAGCTTTCCTACAACACAGGCTGACTAAAGGCCAATATGTATGATAACACAAACCTGGGGACAAATGTGTTGTTAATACAATGTTTCCGAGTGGTGGTAGGAACTGCCAAATTCAATTACTTTCTCCCATGTTATACTTGGCTACATTTTGTTTTTCGTTTCCCCACTAGGCCTATACTATCAATCATAAATCAGACCTAGGGGAAGGGCCTATAAATAACTACTGGGTTGTAATTTTCTTTCAGTGATATCGGCAAGCTCTGATACAACTGTTAAAGTATGGAATGCTCACAAGGGGTTCTGCATGTCAACACTTCGTACTCACAAAGACTATGTTAAGGCTTTGGCATACGCTCGAGATCGGGAACAAGTAGCTTCCGCTGGCCTTGACCGAGCTATCTTCCTGTGGGATGTGAACACACTGACGGCGTTAACCGCCAGCAACAATACAGTTACCAGTAAGTTAATCCTGAGTAGTATTTCAATGTCCAGTTAGAATTTATCTGGCTGGTAAACTTCTGATTAAACAATTTCAAAGAGTCTTATTGTTGGTACCGTAGTGATACCAATGAGCAATGATACCTAGCAAGTTACAATCTAATCTAAAAAATACACTGTTAGTTAAATTTCAATCAATATATTGCTTCAATCCAATCTAAACATTTCAACTTGTGTGTCTAATTCTGTTTAGGTAGGGATAACCTAATAAATTTGTTAAATTTATCTTTTTGTTTAAAGCTTCATCACTGAATGGAAATAAAGACTCGATCTACAGTTTAGCAATGAATCCGTCTGGAACAGCTATTGTTAGCGGAAGTACAGAGAAAGTCCTGCGAGTTTGGGACCCAAGAACATGTGCCAAACTCATGAAACTAAAAGGCCATGCGGATAACGTGAAGGCGTTGGTTCTGAACCGAGATGGAACACAATGTCTTTCGGGCAGCTCGGATGGTACAATTAAACTGTGGTCACTAGGACAACAGAGATGCATTTCTACCATACGAGTACACGAAGAGGGTGTCTGGGCATTGCTGGTATGAATCGCTCTTTGTTGAATTATGTAGGCTGAGGCATACTTATTTTTTACTTCCAGAGTTTTTCTAAATTGTTGCTAGTATTCATTCACCAGCGTCAGCTATATCACACAAAGCCTTGCGGGAGGAAGGGAGTTTAACGAACTAAATGCCATTCTCGGGTGTGTGATGACTGTGTACCCCACAGTCACTGCAGTCGCACACGTGAGCATGTGGCATGCCGCATTATATAGCGTCTTAACTCTCTTTCTCCCACAGTATGCAATATAAATGCAATATAGCTAGAGGGTGTTGTCTATTTTGAAAATCGTTGATTGAACTGAGCAAATAGATCATCGTAGTGATTTTGATTACTAGATGACAGAGTTGGTGTAGGCTAGCTGAAACACATTACCGGTAATCAGGTTTCTATTTTATTTTATTAGGCCCTATTAAATCTAAATCTTGATTTATATGACTTGCATAATTTAGCCTACAAAAAATTAGTTTATTTCTTATATTTTCAAGGTGTGTCTTGTGCATGTGTTGTGTTCATGAAGTACTGTTCCAATCTATTCAGATCTACAAAGCACCAACAATCCAGATGTTATGAATTTAACCATCTCGGTAGCTTAGGGGTAATTCACTCGACCGGCAATCGGGAGACCGGGGTTCGATACCCCGCTGAGATGTATTGTTTTTTTTCTGGATTGATTTCCATAAAATTCAATGAACATCTCTTCCAGGCAACTGATACATTCAGCCATGTTATATCTGGGGGAAGGGATCGTAAAATCTTCATGACTGATCTTCGAAATCCCGAAAAGCGAGTTCTAATATGCGAAGAGATCGCACCGATACTCAAGATGGTTCTCACACCTGACCAGAGCTCGTTGTGGGTTGCAACCTCCGAATCTTCTATAAGAAACTGGGTGAGTGAATACTGTAAAGAGTGTTTAACCAAAGATTCTCGTTGTGGGTTGCAACCTCCGAATCTTCTATAAGAAACTGGGTGAGTGAATACTGTAAAGAGTGTTTAACTGTTTAGTGGTCTGGTTTTTCTTTCTTTCTTGTTGAAAACAAAGCATCCATTAAACCAGCAAAAGTGAGAGAAGGACTTGACTTCACTACTCAGAATGATTTCGGTGTGCATGGTAACGTTCGTAATGTGATACTGAAATAACCTTGCCGATACTGGTGGTATTGACGGGCAATTGTGGACAATCTGCGATCGGTACTTGAAATATGTGTCCACTGATTGGGATTGGTTATGAATTAGGATTCACACACCAATATTTTAGCACCAAAGTCTGCAAGAGAATTTTGGACCAACTTTAAGCGTAATCCTGCTATAAAACTATTTTTGAATAAATAATTTCAGTATGAAATACAGATGTTCTTAAGGTTCAAGGAAATTCTGGTTTAATTTTTAAATCAATTGCTTACATTGCTAACTGTTGCTTTGTTTGTACGGTAGTCCATTCCAAAACGAGACTCTTTGATGAGCGAGTGTACCGACGACGAGGTACTGAAACCACTAAACTTGAAGCCCGAGATGACTATCAAAGGTGGCCCTGCGGTGCGGCACTACCATGTTCTCAACGACAAACGACACGTCCTTACAAAAGACACCGAGAATAACGTCATGGTATACGATGTGCTGAAGGTAAGCATTCCTACGGTATGATAAGCACAAATTTTTTTAGCCAAGTTGCCCGCCTAGGCAAGTGAATAAAATTGCAATTTGCCCAAAGACAATTCTAAGTTGACACAGCTGTTTTATTATGTTACGCTTGATAAGCTATCATATCCCCGGCAAAGGAATTTTTTAGCCCTGCCTCAAAACATTTTTTCAGTTCTCCTAAAATAAAATTATATAGGCCTACTGACATCAAACGTGAACAGATTAAAAACATTAATTACTACAAGAGCTAGCAATTGTTGAGGCCCTATATCTAATCTAGGTTAAAATGAGTTGTTTGCGTTTCCTGATAACACCTGTTGTAAACATTATTTGGTCTTGCAGGCGAGTAAGCTCGAGGATCTAGGTCAAGTTGACTTTGAGGAAGAGGTGAAAAAGAGATTTAAGATGGTCTACGTGCCCAATTGGTTCAATGTGGATTTGAAAACGGGGGTAAGTAATGAGTACCGGTATTGGTATCATAATGACTAGGGATGTATAACGAACGATATGAAACTTCATACCGATAATCGCGCCGAAATGAGAATAATATTGTAATTTTTCGCGATAATATCGTGCCCAGAAATATTGCGCCGATACGGTCACTTTGTAATCATATTACGATATATCAGCATAAAAATCTCTTTCCTCGCATTTGCATTTGCTTCAACTGACCTACTGTGAATAGATTGCGAGCGGAAAAACCAGTTTTGAGAAGAGAAAAATATCATTGTAGCAGCGTCGATTAGTCACATTAACGTATATAGGCCTATTAGGCTATTATGCTACTGAATTTGCTATTAAGAATCCGGATTCCAAATAATTAGATCGCGATATCACTAGCAATATTGATATCGTACGATTTATCATTGACATCCATATTAATGACTATTCTTTTAAATATTAGAGAAGATCTTAATGTTGATTTAATTATAAATCCCAACAAAGACTTTAAGAGATTTATTAAGTCTTTATTGACAACGGGGCAAACCCCACGAGTGCAATACAATAAACATACAGAATACAATAACACATTCACACAGATGCAATGAAAACAAATTTCAGTTAAGGCTATTCGACCGCGTTTTTCTATTTTCCAAAATATGCTACCAAACCAAAGTATAGTGAATGGCTTTGAAACCTGGCTCTTTTAGAAAATCAAATTTTTTCTGTCCGGTACACAGCCAATATCGCCACCTCAAAATAGTTTCAAACTTCCAATTCGCCAAGGCATACCATTCAACGTAGAGTGTTGTGTTTTTGTGACATTAATTTTCAACTGGTTTTCTAGAGGCTGACTGAGAGAAAAAAGATTTTTTTCACAGTTGTCTTTTCTGCGAATTTTTTTGGTGGTATTTTGTACCGATTTGTACCGCCAAATGAAAAAATTTGCAGGAAAGACAATTGTTTTAAAAAATCTTTTTTCTCTCAGTCAGCCTCTAGAAAACCAGTTGAAAATTAATGTCACAAAAACACAACACCCTACGTTGAATGGTGTGCCTTGGCGAATTGAAGTTTGAAATTATTTTGAAGTGGCGATATTGGCCGTGTACCGGATCAGAAAAATTTGAAAAAAATAGTTTTGATTTTCTAAAAGAGCCAGGTTTCAAAGCCATTCACTTTATTTTGTCTTGGTAGCATATTTTGGAAAATAGAAAAACGCGGTCGAATAGGTCTAGTCTTAATAGTTAATTATATATCTATACATCTTGACTTGACCCCTTTTCCAACATTAAATCGGGTTGGGGGGAGCAGTATCACTCTACTCCGTTTCTTGGGCTAACATCTTCGTTGTCGGCTAGCCAGGCGTGACACAACCACGTCCTCAGCTTCTTCCTCGCTCGCCTCCTCCACTACCAGAGGTCTGTTTAATAGTTAATAAAGTTAATAAAATAGTTAATTAACTAGACAAAAATAAAATTGGGCTACATAGGCCTACATGCATACCTGGTTAGGTAGCCTACTAAATGATTAGTGATTGATTGCCGTACGTAATGATTAATGTTCATTGTTGCGTTGGAGAAGAATTGACAGGTCAAGATAAAATTACTTCAAGTTCTAGTTGGGAATTTATTTTGGCAGTCCCAATGTCTTTATTGTCAAGACTAGGGTAAGAGCTTATGGTTGTTTTTTATGTTTTAGATGCTGACTATTCATTTAGGCCAAGATGAGAATGATTGCTTTTCTGCTTGGGTGTCGGCTCGAGAGGCCGGACTTGCGCCTAACGATACTGTGGACCAGAAAGGTGATTTGAAGGGTGACTTAAACGGGTATTCACCCGCTAAATTAAAAAAATATATATCATTCAGGCTAACTACTAGTTATGAATTTAGAAATTAACAAAAAAATTATTGAGTCACCATGATCCGGAAAAAAATTGTCAAAGTTTGTTTTTTTCCAACTAGGGCCTATCGGCAAAAATTTCCCATAAGAAATAACATCAGGAACGATCTTTATGCCCCGTGACCTTGGAGGATTTTGATCCAAAAAAATATTGGTCATTATTGACGTACTCTACAGCCTTTTCTGTAAATTCTCTATATTTTGTTTTTTAATTTGGGAAAGTGGTTCGGTCAAAATATGCTTATTTCCAAGAAGGAGTATGATTTTGGAATGCATATTTTTGCGTGTTTGAGAGTATATTTGTACACAGTTTCAAGACACGATATTATAAAGGGCCATTCTAGATTCGTTCCATGCTCTAGTATCTATGTGGAACAAAAAAGATGTAGGTTTAAAGCGGATTTAAGAAATTTCCCAAAATGCCAATTTTCCCAAATTTCTGTATCAAATATATTGAAAATTTGTGTAAAATCACAGTTACAAAATATAACTTTTTAAATGGTCATTTTAGTGTAGTATGCTATCTATAGATGTGGTAAAAAATAATTTTTTGGGGGTAATAGTCCCTTTCAAACAACCTGTTGACTCCTTCCTTTAAGTGTTTGGTCTTCCTACTGCACTCACAGTCTTGTCTCCATTCCAGCATTAGGCTTACGTTACATTGACTAAAGAAGCCGGACAATGAGAGGTAACTACTAACGGTTCATTTATAACTTGACAAAGGAGGTATGTGCATACGTGGTTAGTGGTTAGGTAGGGTACTGACTATTGAGTAATTTACTACTGTTATTGCGTTGAAGACTTGATAGTAGATAAAATGCCTTCAAGTTCCAGCTGTGATGTTATTCACTGCAGTTGTAAAGAGTTTTCTTTGTCAAGATAAGGTAGGCTAGCTTACTGTTGTTTTAGGCCTACATACATGTTTAGTGTTTTGACCATTCATTTATATATGCCAAAAATAGGCATACCTACTGGTATTGTTATTTTTGCCACATTGTGAAGTAGGGGTTTTCGATCTTATCATTAATTCATTAGACTAAAGGCCTATTATACCTACAGTCCTTGACATTAAAAGAAAGCTTATGTGTACAACTAACTGTACTAGTAGTATCTTCATTTATTCGCATGTGTATAAATATAAAATATAAATAACTTTGTGAGAAATAGACTAATAATAATAAATAGTTTGTAGTAGGGTACTAGTTACCGTATCGGACCGAATATAGCGCGATGTTTTTTCCGAAAATACTATCTCTAAAACAGCACTCGCGTTATTTTCGCGCTCTTGCATTTGAAATAGCGCCTGAACATAGGCCACCCGCAATACAACTCCCGCGCATCGCCCCGCCCACCCACTCGACGCCAGCTGATCCCGTGAGGCGGGCGGGTGACGTCATCACGGGCTTCGCGGGAATATCGCCGCGTATCACGGTTCACGGGTTCCGCGGAAAATGACCACCAAAATAACTGTGCGTACAATTAAAAAGTTTTTTCTTGGGAATCGATCCCGAATCGATTCTAGGTCACAATGATCGATTTGTAGTCCCTTAATCAGACTGGTGAACTGTGGTTGGCCTATGTGAGCTTGTGCTTGGCCCTACCCTGTTAAAAAACATAGGACTAGGCCCTAACATTGTTCAAAATGTTTTGTTGTAAGAATGAAACTTTAGTCAATTCATTCATTGCATTGTAAATAAAAAATGTTTCTTGTACATTTTAATATTCTTTGACTTTTCTTTTTTCTTGAAATGATTCTGAAAAATTGGGGGTCGTGTTGTATTCGAGATCGTGCTATATTCGGTCCAATACGGTACTATTTGTAGTACATATTATTTTTATTTGTGAAAGAATTCCATGCTGCTCGCATAGGATCTCGCTGGTGCCTGCCTGGTTACAATTTGTAATACTGTAGAAACTGCAGGAACTAGTTACTAGTCCTGCAACAATCGGTCAGTTATAAGTTATATAACTTAAGTCATAAACTGCCTGGCATGTTCTGATACTTCCTCCACCCCCCCCCCCCCCTCTCCGCAATCAACATTTCTAGTGTTGTTATCCCTTTAATTGTGTATTATAGTCATTGACATGGATCCCTCTGTCCACAGTGAACTACGGAAACCTGCTGCTTCAAGCGCTGTTAGAGCAGTGGTGGCGTCCGCTGCAAGTTGACGAAGACGTGGATTTGGCAAGTCAGGGTGATATGCAGGCTAACGGACATATTCGTGGCGGTAATGAATACTTCTCTGTTCCTGGATACACGCCATTGATTTTCAGGTGAGTAATAGTCTGATTTAGTGATTTTATTTTAAAATAAAGTTTAGTTTTGAAAGGCTATTTGACTACGTAGGCCTATGTAGTTTTTCCAACTGAAGCTAAAGCCTGTACATTTTGCACATTGCAGCGAGGTCGGTGGCCGAACGTTGTATCGCCTTCTCGTCAAAGATGCAGGAGGAGAAACGGAAGGAGTTCTGTTATCGGAGACCGTTCCCCCCTGGGTCGTTGACATCGTTGTTGACAAGAACTTGCCAAAGTTCATTAAGATCCCATTCTATCTTTTGCCGCATGCTTCATCAGGCGTCAAGAGCCTAAAAAAGTTAGTATACCCCTTTTCAGACCCATGTCCACAATCGTGGACATTAACTTTCTAAATTTATATCCAGGTAAAAGATAGTTTTTTTTCAATTTGACCCCATTTTTCTATTTATTTTTGGTGCATAAAAAATAATTACATTTTCCCCCCATTGCAATGGATGAAAAGTGCCTTTTTTAGAGAACATTGAAAATCCACTTCTGCAAAAAGGCTACAAATGGGAAAATTTTGGTTTGTCCTGGAAAAGTAATAGGCTATAGGCTACATTACAAAATATGTAAAAAAGAAAATCAGAAAATAATCTTGTTTTAGGAATTTAGGCTACATCAAATTTACATTTTTACCTAAAATGAAGCTTTAATTCAAAATCCAAAATTTCCCAAAATTTCTTAAAACATGATAAAAAATATTTAAAAAACACTAAAAATTTTAGAAAAAAATTAGTAACCTGAAATAATTGATTAAAATAACTTAATTTGTACCAATAACTTTATATTTTAAAATATATCTGCAGCCTATATTAACTTAAAAACAGTTCTATATAATACATTTTAAAATTTACTCTAAGGGAAAAACTGAGATTTTAAAATATGTTTCATGCTTAAACAAGAATGCATCCAACTCACTAGTGAGACTATGTACGTTTATTGCAAACATCTGAGTTTGTGATAAGAAACACTGCATGCTAGTTGCATGGGATTATTTATAGTTACTTGACAGCAATGTCCAAGGTCACTTGTTGGTAACCTTTTATTCTCAGTAAAACCCTGACATGCTAAATCCTTGAACTAATTGGCATTTTAATTACGGTAAGCTATGGTTAACTTTAGTCAATAATCAATTCACTTCCACACACACACACAACAATGTGTCTATGTGTGCCTAATGCTGTTGTTTGTTTTGTGTCCTCTGCTTTGCTTAGTTTGTCAGTAAGCCCATACATAAGTGTCTGTTAAATAATTGCTCGAAAAGTTGTAACATCTTTCTATTTTCTTCTAGGGATAGGTTGATAGCCAACGATTTCATCCAAGTTCGTAAAGTAGCTGAACATGTTTACGAGAAGGTCCTTGGAGCCGGTTCGGAATCTGGCTCAGTTGCGGGAGCAGGGACTAACTCCCCGGGAACCGAGCGAGGGGAGGGAGACCGCCAGGAAACTGGCTCGATTGCCGACGACAGAGTCGAGTTGTTGTGCAACGACCAGGTCCTAGATGCCAACATGGATCTACGAACTGTTCGACATTTCATCTGGAAGTCATCTGCAGATCTCATGTTGCATTATCGGCCTCTTAAGTGAACACGCCGCGCCCAGTTGTTGTATAACGACCGGGCAATGGATTCCAACATGGATGCACTAAGTGCTCAGCATCTCATATGGAAGTCATCTGCAGATCTCATATTGAACTATCGACCTCTATAGTGAGCACACTGTGCTTGGTTGGTTGTGCAACGACCGGGCAATGGATTCCAACATGGATGCACTAAATTTAAAAAAAATTTTACTGTGGGAAACCTGTTATAGGGTGCAATTAGCCCCTCTTCAGGTGAACTAGGTATGTGCGGATAGGAAATTGTGAAGGGATGTCCGAGGGCTGTTTAAGAGGACTCAATCCCTTGCATTCGCCTTAACGACTGAGGAAAACCTCGAAAAAACCTTCAGTCAGGATTGCCGGTCTCGACGGGATTCGAACCCGGGACCTCCTGAATCAGAGTCGAGCGCTTAGCACACGAGTTAACACTGTCGGTGGATGCACTAAGTGATCAGCATTTCAAATGGAAGTCATCTTTAGATCTCATGTTGCACTATCGGCCTCTTAAAAGAATACGCCGCGCAATGGACGACCGGGAAATGGATGTATATGAATAACAACATGAATGTACCTACATATAATTCGGCATTCTTTCCGGAAGACATCTGCAGATCTCATGTTGATTCTATCAACTTCATAAATAAACACTCCACGCCTACTTGTTGTTTACGACTGGGCAATGGATGCCAATATGAATGTACACATTATTCGGCATTCCATCTGGAAGACATCTGCAGATCTCATGAAGCACTAAAAGTGAACACGCCATCCCTAGTTGTTGTTTACGACCATGCAATGGATGTCAACTAGAGCCGAGTTTTTAAATTACTCAATAGTAGATCTTCAGTTCGTTGGTGGAATGTAAGTGTGGTGTTTATTGTTGACTTAACATTTAACACAGGATTTGAAGAATGAGTCTAGATAAGATCCAACTCTAAAGCAAATTATACACGTACGAAATCCCCCGATCTGTACCCGGTATTGAACAACAATACGTGTTCAGGCACATGGAGATAGATGATGATGATGAACAGAAGATGAGACGAGACAGGTGGTGAACCAACCGGTGAGCGGTTGGCGTGCACACTCACACGTCTTAAAAACTGCAGAACCACAATCCCAGAACTCACTGTTGAATTGTACAAAGCTTTTAACTTTCGGTTAAAATAATATCTTACCAGTACGGTACATAATATAACACATGGTCCACAAGTATGATTTAAGACCAGAGATTTTATAATTCACAGGCCAACGTATCAATAACGCAGATCTTCTATTTTTCTTACCCAAAAGAAAATTGATGATCTCGCAATAAGGATTTAAATTTCGGTATCGAGTTTGTCTTACATTGTTATAGTTGGGCAGCACTAATGCCAACATGAATGTACAAACTACAAACTATTCAGCATTTCATCTTGAAGTCACCTGCGGATGTCATGTTCCACTTTCGTCAGCTAAACTGAAGCAAGTCGATTTCATATGTGATGACAGGCTTGGATGCAGTACTTCATCTGGATGTCGCTTCCTTACCTATCTGACTTAAATATACGAAGATGGCTTATTGTGTGATGACAGGATTTCGATGCCAGCTTGGAATTGAAGATTATCTTTGAAGTTATCCTGATCTCAACGTACTCTCAAATCAAAACCCGAATGATGCAATACTTGTGTAAAGAACTATTTTTTTTTTTTTTTTTTGATTGGAAGCTAAACTATTAAATATCTTCCAATTGCCAAACAAAGACAGTTTGTTGACTGCTCCAGATAGATTTTATAAATGTTGATTGTGCCAAGGGAACTTTACATGCATGCCTTACCATTTGCACCAGGATTGCTCTGCACGTAGGTGTCGGCTATAGGCCTAGGCCTACATAGTTGTCTGGATTGTGGCAAAATCTAATATTCATCAGTACTAACCACCCAGTAAAGCTAGACTCTCCTTATAATTAGCAGTCTAGACTGTGTGAATTTAGACAAGTCGAGATCGAGCACAGTTTCATTCTCGATCGCTTGCTCAATTTGAATTTCTTATACTCCAAATTTTGAGTCGCGAGTTTTTATTATCAAAGCTCAAAAGTCTTCAATCTACCGATAGTTCAAAGTTTTTAAAATGCAATAGGTTTGAAAACGCAAAAGGTTTGAGCTACTAGTGTGTATAATTCCACCTCTGTGGGACAACTTAAACATATCGACAGCTGCCCTAAACAGCACTTGTGTCGGGCTCGAAGCCAGCAGCAACAGCTGCTGCCGTATGCTACTCTGCTTGGAGCCTCCACTTAACTAGTATGTTGTGTAACAAAGTTGCTGTTACTATTTTCATACAAAAGTCGCTGTGAATTAAATATGCGGTGATGGGTTGCGAGTCATGTATTATTTGGAACCAAGCTAAAATAGTAAAAGAACTGATTTTTTTTAAATTGGAAAAATATGATTTTTATTTTTACTTTTTACTTTTAACCACATGTCTCCTTAGCGCCATTAGAACTAGATGACTTTTCTGTATCACTCCCCCAGAACCTTTCCAGGGGTTAATTAATCATATATTTAAAAAAATGTGTTGTGGAAAGGATAAAGGAGACAAACAGCTTGCTTGAAAATTTCTGGTGGCTGCATGCAATTACGTAAAAGACAAGTATATACAGAAACAAATTGTCATTGACAATACAATAATTGTTCAAATGTTTCGGTTTACTAGACAAAAAGATTCAAGAATCGTTTTTTGTATTATTTGTGTTCTAATCTCATGCAGCCACCAGTGAGTTTCAGGTAAACTGTTGGTCTCCTTTACCCCCCCCCCCCCACACACACACACACACAAATTACTAACCATTTGGTAAGGTTTAGGGCTATGCAGCAAAGTGGGTAAATGTAAATGTTAACTTCCTAGTCAGCCTGAAGGGTTTTTGGTTTATTTGGATTAAGGACGTGTCAACCGTTAGGTCATAATGCACCACTCTAGCCTAGGGGATATGGGGTGGAGGGGCCCATGCTGGTCATAACCAGCCACGGTTAAGGGGAGGAAGGGAGGTTTCTCACGTCGCGGTCGTTATTGTCTTTGTCATCGTTCATTGTGTCATTGTCATCGTCGTCGGGGAGGTCGTCAAGGGAAGGGGAGGTGTCCCCAACGACGATTGCCAGAGCTCGCCTCTAGTTTTGGGGAGTAATATACTCCACTCTTACAAGCTAGACGTCTTGTACGACTTGTATGTGACTTGTACGATTAGCAGAGCCTTGCTCTGGGCCAATTTATACTTCGGGCCCAGACGGGGAAGCCTGAAGGGAAAGTGTCTTGCTTCAAGGAAAACTAGTATATTGTTCAATTTTTTAAATACATATGTTATTTACTTTTTTTACTTATTTCAATTTATTCTTGTCAAACCTTTTACCGCATAATAGTACGTACAACGTAGTATGTCAGTCAATGATGGGAGTAATTATAATATAATGTGCATGTATTTATCTGTTGCTGCTACTACGTTATACTATATCATCAATATTTCAATAGGCCATCACACGTATACAAAATAAGAAAAAACTTGGGCGTAGAAAATGTCACACTACCAAAGAGGACACTTGTGTCACTGGGACACAATAATTTGAAAGATCAATACTGTACCTAGTTTTTCAGTGCATGTGCATGTGTAAATGGGAAGCAACTCGCGCATCTCGAGCTACGAATGTTTGAAGGAGATTCATTTGTTAGAAGTCTACTTCAAGTGGGGAGTAGGCAGTGGTTAATTTAGGGGTGGACGTGCTCTACTACTCACATTTTGATATTTTCCAAGTTTAATCTTTAAATCATTGTAAAGTCGATGCGATGCCCCCTGAAGAATATCGTCAAGAGTCCACCCACTTATTATTTTAGAAATTTATCATGGGGCGTAGGCCTAGCTGTGCCATTTAAAGATAAACAGTGAAATGGTTTCTTACTCCAAGTCTTGCTTGGCTACCAGCGCCTTTTAAAGACGACACAATGTAACAATTATTTTGATTTGCTACCTGTACCTATTCGATTGGTCTGGCTAAACCATGTCAAAAGTTCATCACGATAAACTTTGGTTTCCTATCTTATATATGGTATACCAATTTGATTGCATACTTTGCAGATCTAGTTGGTTACAGGCAGTAGACACAACACTTTGTAATATTATTGTTAGCTTTACAATGCAAATTCCATTTTTATAGATGCCACACATTCCATGTTGTACGATCGATTTCATGTTTTCGATTTTAGCCCTTGTATATTGGTGCTATGTGTTGCAAAGGAATGTATGTACACAAGGGCTTGTCAATTACATTGTGTTAATTGTCTCAATAAAGAGGTAAAAATCTTAAAGACGATTGTTAATTTAAACAAACCTTTCGAAGAGTATGACCGTACATAGTATATTGATTTGATTGATCTTGACCCTCTAGAACGTGGATGTAAAAAGGGTTAAAAAAAACGCCAATTGCTCGAAAAAGTGCATTCCAGAAATCCATAATGCTACAGGGAGTCAGCGCCAAGGAATGCACTAACTTCTGAAGGAAAGGAACTTCCTCTCAGTAGGTTCGAGAAAGCAGTCAAGAGAATGTTTTTTTTTAGAGTTTCATTTGTATGTCTGTTTCTTCTTGTTTGATATTATATATTTTATTATTGTTGTATAATTCTTAGGATGGGTGTTTATGTCCAAAATGGATCTTAGGTCCGCTATTTGCACCCATCCGTATGTTTATTATATGATATGTAAAGAATGTACGGAATAAACAAAATAATAATAATACAAATAATGGGGATTACTTTGTGCCATTGGCCATTGCAGAGTAATTCCCGACATGTGTGGGTGATAGTTTTTGTTCTAGTAGTAACGGGTCAAGTTTTGTGTATTCAGTTATTTTATTATACATTTCATGTCAGCCTGTGCTGATATATTTTGGCATTTGGTAGAATTTTTTCTAGACTCATATGAGTGGGTTCTTTGCTTTTTAGTTTTTTCGGAATGAATTATGGGTGCCACCTTGCGATTTGTTGAGGGTTGATAATAACAAGCAATTCCAAGGGTAGTGTCTTCTCGCTACATGGTAAACTTGTTACGGTTAAAAATGTTGCTAAAATTGACATAAACTATGAAGGCAAGTATAATTAAAGTTATATAAGAATTTGTGACCACTTCATTCTACTCTAGTGATATCGATCAGTTTGTAATAAATTATAGGTCTAATTTTTTAATTGTTAAAATTTTTACAAGTTACTTATAAATAACATTTTATAAAATCACAATTCAGAAAAGTTCATATTCAAGAGTTATTAATATTTTTGCGAGATTCTAATAGACGTTAAATATATATATATATTTCTGCTTTAATTCAAATTCCAAGGTACCTTAAAAATCTCACTTTAAATATAAGGCAAATCATTAATCAATGATTTATAAATCAAAGGAAGGTCGCTGAATGAAAACGGAACCTCAGTTTCACATGGGTTGGTTGTATATATATTAGGGATGACATCGGGTTCTCGGGTACCCGACTCCTATCAGAGTCGACTCCATTTTCAAGGAGTCGAAAAAAAGAAAAAAAAATTGATGATAAATTGAATGAGATTGCACTTGTTGTCTTGTTAGTCGTTATCTTATCTCAAAACGTAAACATAAAAATCAGCGAGAGTCTTGGCCGGGCCAAGAGACAAGCAAGCTAGCGGGTGGAGTTAGTTAGGGTATTGGGATTTTAGGGCACAAAACATTAAAGTTAACAGTGCCCATCGAGGGTGGGGGGGTGGGGGGGAACGTCGGTAACACGGCATCCCTTTGGCAATCATTAGATTAATGGAGCGTAAAAAACGAACTTCATTTTCACATGGTTGTTGTGTATATATTAGGGATGACATCGGGTACTCGGGTACCCGACTCCTATCGGAGTCGACTCCATTTTCAAGGAGTCGAAAAAAAAAAAAAAAATTTTTGAAATTTTTTTAATGATAAATTGAATGAGATTGCACTTGTTGTCTCGTTAGTCGTTATCTTATCTCAAAACGTAAACATAAAACATCAGCGAGAGTCTTGGCCGGGCCAAGAGACAAGCAAGCTAGCGGGTGGAGTTAGTTATTGGGATTTTAGGGCACAAAACATTAAAGTTAACAATGCCCATCGAGGGTGTGGGGGGGGGGGGGGAACGGCCGGGCAGCGTTGTGCAACTAGAGTAGTGGGCTAAAAATAACTTTTGCAAAAAAAATCTATTTTTTTATATGCGGATCGGGGAGTCGACTCCTACCCGGTTCCAAAGGCTCCGGAGTCGACTCCAATATTTACTACCCGATGTCATCACTAGTATATATAACCTCCCTGTCAGCCATTATATACCAATTTTTGAAAAAAAAACTGTTCACACTGAGCTAGATGAAAAATCTGATTTTGAGCAATGCTTTTTTTGTATTATTTATCAAACATTTGTCTTGCATTCTAGTAGGGCCTGCAATTACAAGAGAAATGAATGATTTTCTGAAGCAACTGTAGATGCATGTATTTTTTTGACAGATGGTACAGATAAAGAGTAACAATAGGGCCTACAGTGTTATAAATTATAATTTCCGTATAATGGTTGAGCTAATGAGGGTTTACTGTGCAAGTGGGAGGCATAATAACATGTTATTAGAGTTAGTTTCAGTTAAGAATGCCACTGCCGAGGGATCGCACCACTGTCGTCTTACGGCTACCTTCGCACTGTGGCCACTGGTTAGGAAATAACATCACATGATAGCTCTCTAAAACTATCGATATTCAGCATTTTGAACTGCTTCCGAAAGTTGAAACCACTTATTTTAAGTAAATACTTAAGTAAAATAAAATAAAAATAAAATACTTAAATACTTAAATACTACGGCTAGATAAAGTGGAAGATTAAAACAGTTGTATAAGAATTGTGACACATTACGGAAATATATGATCACCAAACACTAGCGTCGACATTGGCAGCAATTGTTCGGGAAATTTAACTTATATCCAAACAATAGAACAAAAATCAGCTTTTTAAACTGACATTACTTATTAGCCATTCCTTTCGATTTATTTGTACTAACTGATTGGATGAGCGAAGTGAAGACTTCAATTTCACTGACCCCCAAAAAATTAGCTCGGATGTTTTTTTCTTTTTTTTCTATCTGTTTGTTCGCGCTCTACCGGGCAAACGGCGTATGCGATCTTGATGAAAATTGGAGGGGACCTTTGAAATCTCTGAACTTAGACCTGCCACGTTTTTGGGTAATCGAAGAAATATTTCAAATAAATACCATACTTTTACGATTTTTTTCTATTTTTAATGCGATATTTTAGTGATATTTGGGCAGAGTCTGACCAAACGGGTGAGGCTACAACGTTCATATTTCACATGGACATTAAGTGGTGATGTATTACCTTTTAAAAGAAAAAGTTGAAAAAGTTAGCCAGAATCCATAGAAATAAAGATTTTAATATGAGTATTTTTGAGGTATATAATAATTTGCAAGTAACTATAGAAACTTGACAACAATCACCTACAATGCTCTTTCTGTGTGGCCAATACAAATAGTGTGCCTAGTGTTTTTTATCGAGCCATTTGGAAGAGTTTCTGTCCATAATTTCATCATCCCGCCGCGTTGTTGGATGAGCGTAATTGGTGCATTGAGCTGCCATGTGTTATGCAGATTTTCTGTTGTTCTGTGGAAAAATCATTACTTAGTTGATTTTTTTTTAAATTAAATTAAATTAAATAAAAAATTAACTTTAATTTTTAATTTTTTTAAAATTAATTGTAATTGTTAAAAAAAAGAAAAAAATCGTAAAGTTGTGATTTTTATAAGAAATAATTTCTCTATTGCGCTCAAATTTAACACTTATCTATTAATTCATAAAATTAAGGTTCTGTGAAAAAATCATTATAATCGGATAAAGCATGTAGGTGTTATAAGTCAAAGAATTGTTTTAAAAAAGAAAAACCCGTAAAACTTCGATTTTCATGAGAAATAATTTTTGGATTGCGCTCAAATTTCACACGGATATCTTAATTTGTAAAATAAAGGTTCTGAGCAAAAATCATAACATCGGCTTGCGATTTTAATGAAGAAATAATTGTTTCGATTGCGCTCAAAAACGTGGCAGTTCTAAGTTCAGAGATTTCGAAGGTCTCCTGAAAATTTCATCGCAATTGGAGTATCGGTTTAGCCGGAATCGTGCGGACAAACAGACAAAAATACAGAAAAAAAGAAAAAAAACATTCCGGATTTTTTTCTCCAGTGTAGTGAAATGGAATCTTCGCTTCGCTCGCTACGCTCATCCAACAATAGTTATATTTCATACACCAACTGTCCAACATGTCAATTTAATGTTCTATTTTTTTGGTATTTTTTATTTTCTTCATAAAAAAACTTTTTTGTCATTAATTTGGTACTAATACACAGCCATATTTATAATTTTTTGGGAAATGTTTGTCTGTTGTGTTTTTTTGTAAAGAAGTCAAAATATCACCCTTTAAATTAAAATATAACACTAACAGTGAAAACAACCCCCAAAAAATTAGAGGAAAAAAAAGTTTTGATTTGAATTGCTTTGAGGGATTTACCAGTGGTATTGAGACAAGGGAGGGATTAAATAATATGTCAACTCGCCAGGAGACTTTTGTAACTCGCCAGTGGCGAGCTGGCGAGTGGATTTTTCGAGTGTTGAGTGAAAAGTCCAATGATTTGTATTTGTTAAGTTACTACATGTTAAATAGTTTCATTTTTTATAACCTTCAATTCATTTAAAAAAGAAAATCTTCAGACCTCCAGATATTTTACATTCTATTAATTGGAATTACCATAGCAATTAATAAGACCTACTACTTTATAACAAATATCCTAATTTAACCAAAATGATTTTGCAATGGGACTTGAAAAAGTAAAGAGATCCCAAACATAATAAAAACTTACAAATAAATAAATACAGGTAAATAAATAAATAAATAAATACGTATTTATAGAGTACTGATTTTCAGTGGGGGACAGTAAACCAAAGCGACTAAGCCAACCCCGTAGGCCCTGATGCAATCAACGAGTGAACGATAACCAACCAGATCGATATTTTTTGGATGAGCGTAGCGAGCGAAGCGAAGATTCCATTTCACTACACTGGAGAAAAAAATCCGGAATGTTTTTTTTCTTTCTTTTTGTATTTTTGTGTGTCTGTGAACACGATTCCGGCTAAACCAATACTCCAATTGCGATGAAATTTTATGGAGGTCTATGAAATCTCTGAACGAAGAACTGCACGGGGGGAAAATCGATTGAAAAATTATTTCTCATGAAAATCGCAATTTTACGATTTTTTTATTTTTTAACAATTCTTCGACGAATAAAACCTACATGCTTTATCCGATTGTAATGATTTTTTCACAGAACTTTAATTTTATGAATCAATATATTCGTGTGAAATTTGAGCGTAATCGAAAAATTATCTATTAAAAAAATCGCAATTTTACGCTTTTTTCGTTTAAAAAAATTACGCTCATCCATCAACGCGGCGGGACTTAAGCGTTTTCCTAGTAATAGGAAATATAGCAACCAGTGGTATGGATAGTCAACACCCGCGGATCAAAAAAGAAGCTCATCCATCAACGCGACTAGAAAAAGCGTTCGCTAAGCGGCCTAGTAGTAGAAAATTATTTACATTCCATAAAAAAAACAATGGTTTTTGATCGTGAAATATCATGGCACGGTAGCCAAATTAGTTATTTTGGGGTTCGTGTTACTTTTCAACGTTGGCATGAATCTAATTGTATTTCCGCTTCCTGTGGCATACTAAACTGAGAACGAGTCTATATACTATTAGTTTTCTATTCTTCTTAAACTTAAACTTATTTACATTTACTCATTACAAGAAATATGGGTCAAGTCTTTCTTGTCCGTATATTGCTAGTGCTACCGAATTATACTTGACAAAAATATACCACCACATGAAAAACAAACAATGTAAAAAATAAAGATTTACTGATTTAGCTATGAAATATGAATGCGTATTTAATTGGACTTTGTACTACTACCACTTTCTTACACTCATAGTGCCACCTAAGTACAAGCCCAAAGCGTAAGGCATCTAGATGTAGGCGTACCGCCAATTTGCCACACGGCTATACCCAAAGAACAACGTACACGGTTTACGAATAGAGCGAGTCATTAAGTCACTTCCTATTGTTGTTGATGATTCACAACAGTTAAGAGCTGGTACTACGGTGGCACTACCTGCGAAAAGCTTTGCGTGCAAAGCCCAATTTAAGATTTAACGTTTTTGATTAGACGAGGGAGCGAAGCGAATGAGGATTTATAACGCCACTTGATCGGGTCTCGTCGTGACTGTGTCTGTAAAATGTTTGTCCGGTCCCATACGGCCGAACGGCCAAATAGATCGAGCTGAAATTTTAAACAGACATTCGTGACCAGGTAACTGAGAACTACTAACAAAATGAGCACAATCCATTGCGATTTAAACCTATAAGAAATTAAAAAATAGGCTGCCAATGTGTAGAATTATTTTAACGACAATGGTTTTGTTTTTGCCAAAATATTTTTTGTTTGTTATTTGCCTGGCTGTGAAATGCCATGCCCAAGGTTTATCGAATTTTGCACACTCAAGGTACTCAAGGTAATTCCGCTCGGAGATTGAGCAAACCTTGCAATCTTTAAACGTATTTCGTACTGGCTATGTTTTCCATAGTATTGTCACAGATGATGGACTACACTGCGTTATATGCATTTCAAACATGTTTAATAATTTTTAAAATACATCCAGAAATAACAAAATCTTTCCCGACCAGGGGATTGAAACTACATCCCCCACATTTCGGCTAAAAGGGCGCCTTAGCCATCTAGGCCTCCCTAGCCTATCATAGGCTAGAATGGCGCATTATGGCCGTACAGATGACGCGCCCTTATACCAACTAAACTTAAAAACCCTATTATTTATACCAATATAATTATCAAAGTTAAATGCAAATGTTCCCGGGTACTCAACACATGACTCGCTCACTCGTCTAACAATGACTTTGGCGTTTCCCTAGTTTATCAATATCATGTAAGTACTATTAGCTCCATTATCTGTAGGGAGTTTGGAAATTGAGGTACAGGAGTTGTTGAAAATCTCAAATTTTTTATCACCTGTAGGTATATTTTATTCGTAAATAAAAATAAATCAACATGCAGTTATTAAGCAACTTATTAAGCATACTATGTAGCTGCATTTGATTAATAGTGCAACCCTTGAAAATTGTGTAACAAATCAACTCGCACCCGTCTTTTAGTACTCGCTCCTAGCGGGAAGGTACTTTCGGCGGGAAGGCAAGGGGGGTTTGGGGGGCGGAGCCCCCCAACAATAGCGCCGCAGGCGAAAAATTTTGAGGTCAGGTTTTATTAAAGAGCGTTTGGTGCGTTTTAGGATAACATAGCGGGCTTAATTCAGTACTGAAAAACTTCAGTATTTATACCGTGAAAACTCGTAAACCACTTGCAGATAAGATAAGATAAGAACACTGATGGTACAAATCATATGCGCCGCATCAACAAAATGCCCAATGACTTATGTTCGCGATCGCGTCTTACAATAATGTGTCTGGCTGTTTACTAGGGATGACGAAACCCGACTTTTTTACGACCCGGGTAGTAAAACAAAAAAATCGTGTGGGGTGTCTAATGAACTGTGAAGAAACGCGCTCATCAATTATCGTAATATCTCAGACGTAATGCTGTTCTATAAACAATGACGTGCCGATGAAGTAGTATTTCATAATCACGAAAGAGGAACAGCAGCGGGCCGTTAAGATAACACTCACTGTTCGGTTGCATCTGGTTTATAACTTGTCACAGTCAAGTCAAGGTCACGACTCACGATGCGTTGGCTCGGGGCGCGGGAAGGGGGGGACTGGAGCCCGAACGAGAGTAAACAAGATAAGGAAAGATTTATCACCATGGGTGATAGCTTTTGAGTTTTGACTTCTAGCAGATTGAAAACATAAGTGATGGTTGTGGTTCATTGTTTAGGCGGTATAATCTCTGGAAGATCGCACAAGTGGTTAGGCAGGAGGGGGTGGGGGGGCATACTCAGCACACTGCCACAAGTCGGCGGCATGAATTTGAACTTTGAAGCACGTCCATAAAAGTTACTCGCACGAGCCAAATTGTCACTCGCAAAATGCGAGCGTGCGAGTGGGATTTTCAAGGGTTGTAATAGTGTAGTTGATGTATTTTAAATTTAAATTAAGATAACCTTGTGCCTACAGCAATAAACTAGAGTCAATTTGATCCCTCATTAATTTTCATCTTTGCTTGTTCTTTCTGGAAATTTTACTTCCCAACACTTTTTTCTTGCTTTGGAATTTCTTTTTCCTGTCATAACTTTCAGATTTTGAGTCTGACGATCTTTTCTTTTTAGTTAGGTTAACCCTAGTTCGGGTTCCGTCCTTATTCTTCTCGAGTTTTTTCACTTGACGCAACATGGCCCCATACGGTCTCTTCCGCTTCTCTCCTGGCTTTGCTGTCGTGTCAAACATATCGGCTTCCGGTTCTTCGCCAACCTCCTGTCGATACCATTCGGCATCATTCATGCCATCTTCTTCAGGGACTGCCGCTTCGTTGGATTCGGTCACCGCTTTGTCCATTAGAATCTCGTGTTCGGATTTCTTGTGCATTCCTTTCAACGATTTTTGTTTTAGATCTTCTTTCTTCTTTTCCTTTTTCTGTTTGTTCTCTTCCTGGATTTTCTTCCTATTCTCCTTCAGTTTTCGCTTATCTTCGCGTGTTTTCTTTAGCAACTGCAGTTCCTTCTTGCTCTTCTGCACAAACTCATGGAAAAGAACCTCTCCGTTGAGTAGGCCGTTCTCCACCTTTACGAGCTGCAGCGTTAGTCTCGGACCCAGTTCCACGAGTTTGATGGCCGACTTATTGCTCGCCTGGTTGCCTCGAGAAGATAGTTTCTGCGGCAGATCGACGTGGCTGGCGGGATCATCCTCGGCCTCACTTTCAGACAGATACCCCGATCTACAAATACAAAACATAACGTGCAACGACCGGGCTTGGCATCACCCTCCTCATTGTGCTAGAGGTAACATTCAGATTCAGATTCAGAAAAATTTTTATTCTCAAGAAAATAAATACAATTGGTACATAAACAAACAAGAGAAGAGAATAGTCGAGAGAAGCCCACATAAGCACAGTGCTCGTGTGTGGGCAGTTATAATACATGTTAAATTTTAAACAATTACAAGATGTTAGCAAAGATAGAGTTTAAATTAATAGTAGTTTGTACAACATGAAAAAATAAGAAATAAATAAATAAAATATATTTATGCAAGGAAGCAATTTATATGGTAAAATTCTAAAAACTAAATTAAACTAAACTAAACTAAACTAAACTAAAGAGATAGTCAAAGGAATTTTTATAGATAAAATTTAGCCTTGAGACTAAGTTGACAAGTAATAGGCTAGAACAGATTGGGCATTGTTATTGTTATTTAATCCCTTTTCAAAGAGCCATTTCTTCACGTTATTTTAAAAGAACATAGAGAAGAAACGAAACATTTTTCAGGCAAGGTAGGCCTATGAATTAAGGGTCCTAGAAAAGAAATATGTCTTTGACCCAGACGCGTGTTTTTCTAGGTAGGAATAATCCATGTCTGGTGAAAGCCTAGTGTTAGAGCGTGAATCAGCCCAAAATTCAGCTGTTTAAAGTCCTTGAGATTTTTATGAATAAAGAGGAGAATATTTTTAATATATAATTGTCTAATGTCAAGAACCTTTGCTTGATCAAAGGTAATAGTGGAAGAGAAATCCTTAGGTTTTTTCATCATTGTTTTAAGGGCTAGTTTTTGAATAATTGATAAAGAGTTAAGATGTACATTTGCTCACCACCCATCCAATAATGCCATATTCAAAGCTTGACTGTAGCAAATCAAAATATATAGTTCTAAGGACCTTAGTTCAAAGATATTTCTTAATCTGTAAAAAACATAAAGTAGACTTTTTGATTTTTACATAGAGCGCGAACATTTTTCATTCCATTTTAAGTGATTGTCTATTTTAAGACCTCAGTATGTTTGCAAATGAATTGCATTTTGACTGGTGGAAAATACTCAAGGTAGATGATTTGTTGAAACACTGCATGTGACCATGTGTGTATACAACATGCTGCACGTATAGCCTACTCATTGCCATATATTTCTCATAGAAGGTCAGTATATTGTATGTTGAGTAATAACTTAAGAAACCTTTTACGTTAACCCGGAAACAACAACACAAAATGAAAGGGCAAGACAAACGAGCTAGGTGGGCCTATCACTATCAATAATGCACAAAATTGATAACTACATGAGCACTTTGACATTAATAAAATTGTAGGCTAGGTATATTAATCTTTAATTTATCCTACATAAGTAATCCCTTTTTAATTCAAGAGAAATTTAAAAAACAATTAATTTTACATTTTTTAAATTGCAAGAAAATTAGGCTCAGTTAACTCTCAAGGCCCTACTTCATAAGTTTCACAGAAATTTGAATTAACTTAGTTTGAATGTTAATCGGGGTTTAGGACTAGGTACTGTGCCTACGTACTGTTGTCTATTATGTAAAGAAGGCCTAAATGTATGTTCAGAATGTTAGATAGTCTAGGCTAGGCCTACATACTTTGTGAAAAACTCGGAAATATCGGCACAGCGTGCCAAGTTGGGCACCTTGCTCCCAACTATCTTCTTAATTCCCTTGGAAATGCCAACGGGGGCAACACGAATCGCGTAGTGCCGGAAATCGATGAGTTTCGAGGTTGGGTTGTAGTTGAGGAGAACACAGCGTCGTATCGTATTCAGATTTACCTAAAAGAAAGAAATAGTAAATTGTTTTACTTGTCATTGGATAGGCCCTAATAATAAAAGTACCTAGTAGTAAGATAATATTATGTAGTGCATGCATGCAGTTGTCCAAGTTAAGCCCTTCAACTTCACTCAACCATGACAACCAAAACAATAACAAGATCTAATTGACAGTTAATCTTTATTATTAATATTTTCAGTGAGTTTAAATGTGATTTAAAGTGGAACTTTTGTGCTACAAAGGAAAAGGGAACCGAGACCAACATTTTAAGGCAAAAATATCCGACATTGGTATGTAAATAAGAAAAATAGAACGTTTATTAGAAAATTGTTTTTGCCCTGTGCTAAAAGACAATACTTGGTGGGATATTGAATGAAAAGTTTTTTGTTTTTTGTTGTGGCTTATTTAGCATATTATTAAAGTTAGGCCCTACTTAATAACTAATTATGGAACAAAAAGGAAAGCAAAGTACTCTATACTTTTACAATAGTAAGGGTGGGTACCAACATTGGTGCCAATCATTGAATGAACCAATGTCAGGGGACCTTGATGAGGTTAAATGTCTTAAAGACGAAGTATGCAAACTAAAACTGGTGATAAGTCAACAACAAAGTCGTATTGAAGAGCTAGTGCAAACCCACAGAGATGCTAAGACTAGGCCTGACATAGCTAGGTCAATGCCCACTGCACAAATAAACAACTGTGATAAGCATTTCACTGCAGATACTAAACGATGGACCTCTGTCACAGAAATCTCGAGTGAAAATGAGCAGAAATTGGGAGTTGAGAAACAAATTGGGCCTAGGCCCAGCTCATCAAGCTCAAGCATGAACATTAAAATCAGGGCAGATAGTCATGGCCGCTATTTATCTTCCCTCATTACAAAAGAGCTAAATTCAAACATCGGCCCAAAAACTGATTACAAAGTTGATTCTATAATTAAGCCTGGAGCTGGGGCAAAAACAGTGACCGAGGGACTCTTGAATAACCTTCAAACACTTAACGGAACTGATACGCTAATAATAATAGCAGGAACTAATGACATTGGTATAAACCAAAATAACATACGTGACGCTCTCATTAAATTACGTCATAGTCAATACAGCTGCTTGCCTAAAGTAATAGTATCCGAAGTACTGCCCCGTTTCGACTTGTCAAACAAAACTGAATTGGACAAAATAAATGACTCAATCTCCAAAGTAAATCATCATATAAATTATCTCCTACAAAATACATTAGGAGTTACTGTTCTTTCTGTGAAACCATTCAGAAGAGAGCATTTTACCAAACATGGTTTACATCTAAACCTTGCGGGTAAACAACTATTTGCCAAGATTATAGCTGATGAGATTTGCTCTATCAGAGAAAGGTATAGGTCTAACAAAGAGGACCTTTCTTCTGTACTCCGGGCAAACAGGCCTATGATTATGGTAACAAATGTCATGGACACACCAATCAGCGAGTTGGACCATACCCCCTGCCTCAAGCCAATGGTCCCACAAGAGGCCCGAAGCTGCCTACAAGAAATTCACGACACTGCCCATGTACCCGCTACTCAAGAGGAAGCCATTGCAGACCCAGTATCAGCAAACAAGGATGCAGCCCATTCCGCCAGTAAGGAATCGCCTACAGAAAACACAGATACTACTAGCAGTTCTGGAAGAGACCAAATGCCGGATGAATCCCAAATTAAGGAAGTTTCTTTAGAAGACTCAAATGAGTATCTGGAAGGTGATAGTAGTATGTTTTTAGGGTTTGATGAGAACGCCGTTTGTAGTGATAGTAAACTGGCTCAAAAAGGATTAAAAGAGGTCATAGACAGGTGGAATGCAGAGATAGTAGAGTTAGAGGAAGATAGAGTTTATGAAGATCCTTTTCGGTTAGTCCAGCAACCATTAAAAAACACTTAGAATTAGAGGAGATGGTAAAGACAAAATATGAAAGTAAAATTAAACATAAAGAAAACATTATGCGAATAGTACACCAAAATATCCAAGGTCTTACACAATCAAAAATTAGAGAGTTAAATATAATTCTAGATACTCAACATAAAAAGAATGAACCTATTGACATAATATGTATATCAGAACACTGGAAAACAAATGATGAAATAACTAGTATTACAATTGAAAATTATACCTTGGTTTCTTGTTACTGTAGAAAAACTCATAAGCACGGGGAGTAGCAATCTTTGTTAGCCATAAATGGATTCAATATGCTGTATCTAAATCAAGTATCACTCAACACAGTACTGAACTTGATTTTGAATGTGCTTGTATTGAACTAAAAATACAATTAAATAAATGCAAAACATGTAATATTATGGTAGTAGCCATCTACAGATCCCCAACTGGACTAAAACTGAACGTATTTTAACTAAATTACAAAAAACAATAAACAATTAGTAGTACTAGGAGACTTCAATGTGAATGTCTCAGCTGATAGTAAAGACCCTAATAAAGAAATGCTAGCTAATCTTCTTGACTCTTATAACATGATGCTCACCATAAAAGATACAACTAGAATTGATCCACGGTGGCAAACTTCAACGATCATTGATAATATAGCAACTGACACTACATTACCATTCAACTCCCGAGTAATTGACTTTGGAATTGCTGACCACTATGCCCAAGAAATTGCAATACAGTATAATTATTATCAGCTACCTATACCAACCAAAATTATACGTGTTGTAAATGAGAACTCTTTAAATAATCTAGCTGAAAGCTTAGAAGGAGAAAATTGGGAATGTGTAACAGTTTCAGAGACAGCAGATGATAAATATGATGCATTTTCAAATAAATTACTTTACTATTTTAATAAAAATTGCCCACTAAAACAAATACAAAATAAACCATCCTACAAATTGCAAAATTGGATAACTAACGGTATTAAAGTCTCAAGTGCTAATAAAAGGAGCCTTTTATACATTAACTCACAGTTCCCAAATGTGCCATTCCTAAAAACATATATAAAATCATATTTAAAAATTTACAAAAGAGTTCTTAAAAATGCAAAAAGTAACCAAATAAGAGAAACCATATCAACTTCAGACAATAAGTCAAAATCAATTTGGAAAATAATAAATGAAGAAATAAATCGTAAGCCAAAAAAGCCTAATGATAATATAACTCTTCTCAACAATAATACATTAATCAAAGATCCCAACGTAGTAGCCACAACATTGAATAAATATTTACGAGTGAAGCATCTTACCTGACAAATAATATAAGTACCAGAAATTATCCAAATAATCCAAATCATAATTTCCAAACTTACTTATCAAAGTCAAACAAAAGCCCAATTAACTCCCTATATTTGTATGAAACAAACCCTAAAGAAATAAAAGATATTGTACTTAAATTAAAGCCAAAGCACTCTGCAGGTATTGATGATTTGTCGATTATAGTTATAAAAAATGTATAAATGAACTAGCTGAACCTTTATCCGACATTTTCAATACTTGCTTTGAAGATGGTGTCTTTCCCAAGGCATTAAAAATATCCAAAATTATACCAATATTTAAAAAAGGAAGTAAACTCATTGCAAGTAACTATAGACCTATATCCATCCTTCCAGCTGCCTCAAAAATATTAGAAACTTTGATATTCAATCGAATGATCGCATTCTTCGATGAAAATAATATCATAACAGAGAGACAAAATGGCTTTAGACGAGGCAAATCAACAAGTGACACAATTAGTAGATTTCTAAAAACTATTGTTGAAGCAGTCGACTCAAACATACCAACATTGGGCATATTTTGTGATCTAACAAAAGCGTTTGATTGTGTTGATCACAAAATACTGCTGGACAAGTTAGAGTACTATGGTATACGTGGGAATGCATTGAAACTCTTAACATCTTACCTGACCGACCGACTACAATGCGTAGTACTGACTGATCTTAAGAACAACAAATTTACAAACATTAAATCAGAATTTGAAAAGGTTATTTGTGGAGTTCCACAAGGATCGATCCTTGGGCCCCTATTCTTCATTATCTTTATTAACGACCTACCTGACAATATTGATGATGCCGAGTTGTTTGCTGATGACTTTACTACTAGCGTAACGGCTGCGAATACAGTTTTACTCAAAGAAAAGGGAGAAAAAAGACTTACTGAGTCTATTGAATGGTTTACAATGAACAAACTATTGCTTAATTCTCTAAAAACTAACTTTATCCAGTTCCATTCAATTCAAAAAAAGAAATCACTAAACTTCATACATTGCCTAGCAAATTCAAATGACAAATCAGTTGTAAACTCAGTTGAACAAACAAACTTTCTAGGTCTAACAATAGATAAAAACTTAACATGGCATGCTCACATTAAGATACTGATAAAAAAACTCAGCTCTGCTTGTTTTGCAATTAAAAGCATCAAACATATAAGCAATGTATCAACTGCTAAAGTATGCTACTTTTCTCTATTTGAATCACATCTAAGATATGGGATAGAATTTTGGGGAATGTCAACTCACATTGATAAAGTTTTCATTGTACAAAAACGAGCAATTAGAGCATTATATTCCCTTGGGCAAATGGAGCATTGTAAACCTTACTTTATTGCTCTGAACATTCTTACAGTTCCATGTCTTTACATTCTTAAATCAGTCTTAAGCATTAAGAAAAACATCCAAATCCTTGCAGTTAATGCGAATGTACATACTCACAACACAAGGCAAAAACATGATCTCCATCTTAGCCAATGTTCTACAAACCTTGGCCAGAAAAACTCTGATTATATAAATAAAATTCTCTACAACCTTGTTCCAAAAGAAATCAAAGATATACCTCAATACATTAAATTTAAAAATGAGCTGACAAAATTTTTATTACAAAAAGCTTACTACAGTGTAAATGACTTTATCACATCAACTGACCTACCATAATTTTCAATCAGTTGGTTGTTAAATGTTACAATATTTGAAATTTGGAAATTAATGTTCTTATTCATTTCTCTTTATCCAAGTTAATTAACAATGTAATATTGTAAACTTGCACTGTATCATTGGCTTTTGGTAGTTAGCCTATATATTACCTAATATGAGAGACAATGTAATGAAAGATGATTATTTGTTAGTGTAGTGTATTTTGTATTATTAGTAGTGTATTTTGTTATTAGTAGATGTACTGTATGTATAGTATTTATACATATACTATTGTGTAAACTTCATTAAGTTTAATAATTGTGTACAACTAAAATGGACTACACGGTGAAAACTGTTTGAAACCTGTAACTATTGTTATTTGTTGTTGTCCAAATAAATTGAAAAATAATTGAAATGTTTTGAGCATGCTTTGATCCATCAATAGACCTATTTTAGGGCCTTTATCAAATTTTATTAACATTGGGACAGATTATCAATTGATAGCCTATAATAAACTTTGCACATCCTACTAATTCAATACCTACAGGTAACCAAAACATAAACATAATACACCACACAATAAATTCAAACAATAACATATTGTAGGCTACGGTATACCTAGACTACCGATAAGTTTAGTAGGCGTTACTTACCTTGGTGACGTTTATGGTTGGAAACATATTTTGAAACATTGACGCCATTAGTTTCAGGTGTGTTCCCTCACCACTGAAACTATTGAGGACGATAAGAGGTGCATGTTTGAATTGGTAATCGTAAACACATGGCCTCTTGATCGAGGATCGAACATCCCGGGCCAAGCAGTAGTTGTGCACTCGGAATGTAAGCGTGGGACCTCGAGGGAAACGGGCTATCTTCAGGTATGTGCTTAGTTCAGTGTGCGTGAATATGCACATGTGAGATACGTGCAGTAAGCCAGACACTGATACAAAGTCCTTGATAGTATTTTTCTTGCGGGCCTGGAAAATAATCCAAATAAAAAATGCTGTGAGATAATATACCGACTATGACAATGAACCAGGTGTGTTGTTATACTGCAAAGCCAACTAGGCCTACTAGGTCATTGTGTCCACTACGGCAGAAAGGCATAGGGAGCTACCTAGAGAGAGGCTTCTGCTTAACGTTACAATTTACAAATTTGATATTGCGTTATGCATCGGGCCAGGGTTGAATGGTAATGTGCACAATGATGGAGATGGGTAAAGATCTGAGCTTTTAAAACAAAAGTAATGCCTCTCTCTAGCTCAGAACTTTCGAGATATCAGCTGCAGAAAGATGTTTCCTGTTTGAAAAAACTGCTGAATAATTGCCCATGTTGCAGAGACTGGGTCTTTGTTGTGTGGAGAACCAAAGCAATATTATCACATTATGCTTCACTTCAATTACAATTCACAAAGGCAATGGTTAGACCCTCAGGCCTTCATAGGTCTTGTTTTTTTGAAGACGAGAATAAAGGTTGGTGTAATATGTAGGTCCTAGATTGGTTTGTTGATGATAGTGGTAGTTGGCTAGAATTAAAACATACGACTTCCTGCCTTTCATTGATGACGTAATCTAGGCAGGCACATTGTTGGGCACTTATTCGGATCAGGGGCCCCATGTTGTCTTCCTTTGTAAATCAGTTTTTATAACTGAATAGGATAGACGTTAAATAAATAAATAAAATAAAATAAATAAAATAAAACAAAACAACGCATTTTCGTTACGTTTTCCTATGCCTATCATCATTATGATTGTAAATAATAGTGAAATAAGTAAAACAAATGTATTTTTGATAATAACGGGTGTATTTAATAGGAAATTAAGTTATAGTTCTAAACAAGTTTATTATTTGACAACACACTTCAACACTCACCTCTCTACCTCTAATTTCTTGATTTTTGTATGTGGGTAAGTGTTTCAAGGTTTTTTTAAAAATAAATTTTAGGTCAAAATAGTGTGTGTAATAACGTTCTTCATGTCCAGTGCAATATGTTGATGTTGATTTCTTATTTACGGTTGGTATTTCTTGAGAAGGTAAGTAGATACGAGAAGCCGTCAACATGGCGCCGGCCGAGTGACACATAACTCCCAAGATTACACAATCAATAACGAATTAACGGTTAATTGTGTGATTTTGAGTTGAAAAGTTTTACGAATTATTAGCTGGTAAGTTATACAACACAAGCTAAAAAACACTGAAAACGTAATGAAAATACGTTGTTTTGTTTTGGGGACCCTGATCCGAATAAGTACCCATTGTTGCCTACTGCCGGCAAGAGGTGGTCATTCATGATCATTCCTTAAACATAATTCTGTAGGGATCCAACCATTCAGGACAGGTCATTTGACAAAGAGTGTATTGGCACCATTTTGTGCCAGCTTCATTCAGTAGGTTGGTTTGAAGTTGGGTTACCGTTACACAAGTTTCCTTTTGGTCGGTAAAGGACCACATCAATTAACAATGTAAAACCTAGGCCTACTTACTGGCTACTGCAGGCTAGGCCTACCGATAAGCCTACTTGTTGTTCTAACCAACTGTCGACTACCACCTGCGTTACTTAAACCCTCAATCTATGCCACCTGTTGACTGTTGTAGGCCTACCTAGGTTCTAGCCTAGAGGCTTACGATGAGTTGCGGCTTTGGGTTACACTTACACGGGTCTCTATGAAGTGTATTTGTGTCTTAGATCTGAGGGGACACTTGTGTTTTAGTTTTTTTACAAGTTATTTGGATTTGGAAGGGCGCGTCAACCGTTAGGCCATATGCGCCACCACTCTAGTCTAGGTCTAGGACAAATGGGCACTTCTGTACTTGGCGGGTCCCAACATTTTTTTTTTCAATGAAAACATACACACCCGAAATCCTTTCCGTTACAAAACTACTTTCGTTAGGTTAGCCGAACTTTCCGCTGGCTACAGTGCGCCGTGCAAGTTCTAGGATACAATCGAAAAAAAGCGCACCCTAAATCCTTTCCGTTAAGTGTATAAAAGTTGGGACCCGCCAAGTAGGCCTACACAAGTACCGACAAATGGAGGTGGCGCTTAGGGATGCTGGAGGAATGGAGACTGATCGGGTAGGTCTAAAGATGACCATCTAAGCCTAGGCTAGCATATAGTCTTAGGGCGTACCTTTAATGTAGAAGCTGTGAACGGTTCCATGATTTTTCTGAAGTCTTTAGTGAGTTCCATGATGTAAGCTCCAACAGCTCCTCGATGAATGACGAAAGAATGTGGGGCTCTTTTCAATGTTTCACTTTCGTCTTCTTTTCTTTGAAGATTACGCTTTACAGAACGCCCTGTTTTAGATTTTCTTTTCCCCATGTTTAAGAATCACAGTTAAAGTCAGATTTATCTAAATAGACAGCTATTGGACAATAAAATACAATCTTAAGAGTGTAAAACTCCAACCTCTTATTTCACTCTAACCTCAAATTCGCCAGAAAATAACACGAGTGTGCTGTGTGGAAGTCACGGAGGCCTGTTGTAAACGCAGTAACAACATCATATAGGTAACAAGACTACAACAAACACAACGTAAATGCGAATAAATCTTTTTGTTGTGTTGGCAACAATGGCCGTTGGTCGACAAAGAAGATCGACGAAGTTTATCGACTTTATAAACAATAACATAACCTAAAATTCAGCGTGTAACTTTTGAAGTCTAGTACCCCTGTATTAATATGGAGTTACCGACATCAACGAATGCAATAAAGTTAACTGTCAACAACGGAAAAGCTTTTGTTTGGAGTGGAAAAGGTAACAATTTGGTTTCAAAGGCCAAGGGCAGTTTACAAGACATGTAGACAAGCTAGAGCCAAGTCTGGTTTGGTAGGGCTAGGCCTAGCTAGGTCGGCGCCTAGTCCGCTATAAGTTTGTTTGGTTTGAAGCATAGATAAAAGATTTGAAGTGTATAGCCCCTATCAGGCATTTGACTAGTTTGCTAAGTTGGCTCGAGCCTCGAGTTGTTCGAACTCAAGCCTATGGTAAAGTCTAGGCCCACCACTAGTGTATATCTTTGGGTTTAGAATGTAACCATGTGTTCATGTGTTATAGTAACATCCTGGGGTACTTTTGCAGTTGGTATGGGCCAACTCTGTTACCAGGGGAAAAGCATAGGTTGGGGGGGGGGGGGGGGGGCGAAGCGCGTATGTTTTACAATATTATGATTTTTTTATTTCACAAGTTACACTTTCGCGACACGATATCCTAATTGAAGAGAAATTATAACATTGACGGGATGTTTCGTCGCGTCGTAGTGGTGAATAATTTACATACACAAGACATTCCTGAATTTTCACGTAGTAAATAATCAAACCATTCCATGTAAAAAACAGACATGGTTGTGAAATTTTGAAATTAGCCCAACTGATAAGTGTAATATATCAAATAAAGGGGAATTTTTGCCAAGTATGAATATGTAAATATAATTTTGGTGGACCATCAACTTTGTCTATAATCTTACCAAATATAAAAGGAACTGTAATTTCAAATCTTTCCCCCCTAAAAAACCAAACTTTCTGAGCCTGCACAGAGCTCAGTTTGTACAACATCTGGGATGTTTTGGATTTACCTGTTTTTCAAGTGCTATCCGGAGAAAAAAGGTCCGATGGAGCGCTAGTGAGCAAACAGCTGTTTAGCAAAGATGGCCGGTTAAAAGGGGATAGCTGCCGTCCACACCCTTTGGGTAACATTGCATGGACCCAATCTTGAAACCTACTTTTTCTGTTGAAAACGTCCAGTTACATAAAAAAAAATGATTCAGAACTATAGGTTGATACCTTGTGGTATAGTTAAAGTTTAAACATAATGAAAACTGTAAAGAATAAGTGATTTTTTTTTTGAGTACGTTCTTCTCACGTACTGCATTTCAATTACTAGCGCCTATGATTTTTCGCCCTAAAACAAAGAGCATCAATTACTAATCCCAGAGTATAAAATATCCTTGTAGTATAATATTGCAAAAGCAAGCGGGGACTAGTAATTTGAAAAAATTTTAAGGGGCCTAGAGCTGTGATAAACTGAGAAAACCCGGGGAAAAATTTAAAGGGCCGTCTAGTTTGGGCCCTTTGGGGCCTAGGCCTAGCCCAGCTTGCCAGTTTCAACCATCCCTAGGGGTCAAATGACCCCGGCCCAGAAAAAAACTAATAATTTTTTTTCCCAAAATTTTAAAATTTAAAAAAAATAATTAACCCGCTGATCCCAAAAATATCAATTTATTTTTAATAAATGGATGGGTTTCCCTCAGCTGTGTTTTTACTAGGCGTCTCGCATTTACCAAACCAAGTCGCCTAACCTGGGGCCCGGGGACGTTCAAAAAATCTGGGTTAAATAAATTTAAAATTCTGGCCAGCTTTTAAATTTTGTATGTTGGCCATCACAAACCCCCCTTTGGGGGGTTCTTAATTATTTTTTAATGAAAAACCTCACGAAATAATAAACTGTAGGGGCCCCAGGCCACTTTGACACCGCACCAAAGGAAAGCAAATCTAGGCCAAAAAAACTCGGGGTGAAAGGGGGGGGGTGACAAAGGATTTAAATTTCCAAAACCCAAGGGCATATTAGGTTGAACCCTTTTTCAAAACTGTGTAATCTGGGTTACATATAAACACAGACATTTAAACGGTAGTGAATCGGCCCAGATAAAAAAATGTTTTCAAATATATTTTCTTAAAACCTTTCAAAAATTCACTAGCCGGGGACCCAAAAGTCAAGTTTTGATAAAACCTTTTAAGGGAGTTTTTTTATGAGTAAATGGTTTTAAATGGATGGGGAAAACTATTTGGTTTTCTGTATTTATTGCTTTTTTAAATTGCAATTTTTGGGGAATTTTAAAAATACAATCATAAAATTTCTTTTGTATTTTGTAGACTGAAAGCGATTCACCCTGCGTTTTCCCACGGGTGAGCGTCCTTTTCCCCCGATTTTCATAGTTCCTCACTCGCGCGCCCGGAAAAGCCATCTGTTCCTTGTTTTCCCCGGAGAGGGGGCTCCACGCTAAGAAAGGAGATGCGCGCGCTTTCGGGGGGGCCAAACAGCCCATCATTTTTTTTTAAATTGGAGCCCGCTGAATGGCCCCAATTCACCCGTTAAACACGCGCGCAACTTCCCTTTTTTAGCGTGGACGCCTATACTTGATACTTCTAGAGAAGAAGAAAACCCTCTCAAAGAAAGGTTTTATTGATATTTGAAAAATTGTTTTATGATGGGGCTATCACATTTGTCACAACCGTTTAAAAAGTTTATTTAAAGATTTTTTTTTGTTCTTTAAAAATTTGTTTTTTTATCCCAAAAAAACATGGCAAGTATTTTTTTTTAGGTTAAGCACATGTGCATTCATAGGGGAGATTGGGGTAATAAGGAATTGGGGTAATTGGGAACAAGCCCTATAATTAAGAAAATTTGAAGATGTAAATTTTTATGAAAAATTGTTTGGTAAGGAACATACCTTCTTCTTTGATAATGTAATCAATTCTACTGAAAACAATAACTTTTGATTGGTGTTTTAGGACTCTTGTAAGGTAGGCCTACTGCAAAAAAAAGTGTAAAATGTTTCTAACAATGTTTTAAAAATCAAATTTCCTTTCTTATAAGAATTAATTGTAGTAGGCCCTAAAGACTGTATGCTTATTTTACTGCTTACATATGAGAGTGCCTTATTTTGATTTTGTAATTTTTTATCTCTTTCCTCTCCTAAAAGTAGGGGGTAATTCCTATTTGCCCCAAAAATTTAATTTTTGGGGTTAAAGGGAACACCCATGGGGGGTAGGTAGGAATACTAGGGGAAAATAGGAATGAGTCATATAGTGTAATGCTATATCATAGGGGTAAATGGGAACAAACATGTCTCGTCATGCAGGTAGGGTAATAAGAATCCACAATCATCAACCACTGGAAATTGAAGTAAAATTCCTAGAACGTAGAGGTAATATCTTTGCTTGGCCCTTGAGGGATGACTTTGACATCATTCAAGAGGCAAATCTTTTCCTATGCCCAATTAAGCTCATTGGGATCACTAAATTTAATTTAGAACCAGATCCAAAAATAATTCTTATCATTTTGGGAAAAGTTCAAAACACAACAAGTAGGCCCTGATGAAAATCTGGGTTAATAAATTAAATGTGAGGGAAGTGTTCCTTATTGCCCCCACTTAAAAAGTGTATATTTTTCCTATTAAACAGTAATTCATGCATAACAATTTCTATATTTGTAATTTTTCATGATACAAATACTTTTTTTAAATATTAACATCATGCTATGAGAAGCTTTGTGTAGTTTTAAGACAAAAATAACAGTTAAAAAAACTGTAATGTCATGTTTCTAGCTATTAAAAAAATACTACAATTTGCATCTGTTCTAACTTTGTCAATAAGCAAGATATCAAGATGAATTCTTTTGCTACTTAATTATACTACAAATACCTATGTTCCTATTTGCCCCATGTATTTTTAATGCACCTACCTTGCTTCTTATAATGCTTGTTCCTTATTGCCCCAAAATGTTGGGGTAATAAGGAACAATATGCGCGTGTAGAAAAAAAATCATTGCATCTAAAATAGGTAACACATGAATACGAAATATTTAATTTTATTAAGAAAGCCAATGTTTCAATGTATCTGATACCACTAAAACATTTATAATATGTTTTTCTAGTTATATGTAAATTGAGATCATAGGTCAACTTACACAAATTTGTTCCTAATTACCCCAATCTCCCCTAATCGATCACCAAAAGTCTTAAATTGTCTTTCAAAGTGCAATTTAAATGTGTTACGGTTGCTACACAATTTTGTTACGGTTGTGACCAGTGTAAACTTAGACTTGTATTTACATTAATGTTTCTGTATGTTGGGCCTACAGTTTGCTTTTCAAATACCCTAAAGTGGTTGGGCATAATTGGGCCTACCTGCAAACTCTAGTAGGCCATACTAGGATAATTAGAAGTTGTGAATAATGATGAATGTTCATAGAAGAAACAAACATAAAATTTTACTAGACCGCAGTTTTATTTGATGGGTTTGGCCTATCCTTCTCAGTTGGGTTGGCCTAGGCCTAATCCTAAATGTGTTTGCAGATCAGGCTCCTTTAAGGAAAGACAGGACAACAACATCGAAAGTAAAATCAACAATGATCCGGTTAGTCGAGAGCGTACCTTTGAAAAGGAAAGACTGCGAAGTAAAAATCGGAGAAGTCGCGACAAGGAGATGATGTCAGGCGTATCTAAAACAGCCAGCAATCTTCGTACACTCAAACGTGAAAACGATCGATTACGACAACAGAAACGAAGGATGAAAAAGAAATAGCCAATTAATAATTCTTCAGATGACCTGTTGTCACTGCCATCGTCATACAAATCTGTACAGTCGCTGGGGAAGGATAAAGATCGAGTTCAAAAAACTTTGCCAAACAGCCCAACGGAACGGTTGGAGGTCGCAACTGAAATTTTTAAAAGAAGTGATGCCATCTGCTGTTCATATTTTAAAGAAAGTTTTATCACCAAGAACCTCGAGGCAGCTGAACGACGATACTCGAGTCAAAGTTATTGAATTTAGTTGGATAGTATTAGCAGACAAGAACCAGGTAAGCGTGATGTTGTGTCTGTGAAAAACGTTGAAATTCAGCAGAGAACCTTGGTTCAAAAGCGCATTATGCTTATGACAATTAGAGAAGCATACTTTCTTTTCATCGAGGAAAACCCCCAATGCTTGCATAAAGATGTCGAAGTTTTTTTTAATTGGGACCGAAGCATGTTCTTCCCTTTTCAAATATGCCACACAATGTGTGTGCCTATGTAAATACCATGCAAATATGGACTTCCTGATCAAATCATTGCATGATAAAGTCCCCAGTTTTCCCAACGATGGAAAAGAATTTATCGATGCGTTGGTGTGCAACTCTAAAGTTGAGGCATGCATGAATTCAATTTGTAATGAATGCAAAGATAACATCACGTGCATGCAAACTTTCATTGAAGATGTGGACCCATTAACAGAAGTTACGTGGAAAGAATGGTCCGATTCTGATGGACGTCCACAAGTTTTATCCAAGAATGGAACCATTATGAATCTTTTACAGAAGATTGAGAAGCAGTTTGCTTATTACAAGTGGCATGTATATGTTAAAAGAATCCAAGCAACTAGCTTTGAGGAGTCGAAAATAGCCATAGAGACGGGAGTTGCCATTCTCCAAGTAGATTTTGCCGAGAACTATTCCACAACGGCCCAAGACGAAATTCAAAGTGCCCATTGGAGCCATGGTCAAGTCACTATTTTCACTGCAGTTGCATGGCTTGCTGGCGGCATCAAGCGTTGCTTTGCGGTAGTTAGTGATGACTTGGTCCATGGCAAGGTATCAGTCTTTGCCTTCATGAAAAGAATAGTGAAGGAACTCAAAGATGAATTCCCTGATCTGGTCCATTTAAAAATATATTCTGACGGTTGCGCCGCACAATTCAAGAATAAATTCACTCTTTCAAACTTAATTTACATAAAAGCAGATTTCAACGGTATTACAGGAGAGTGGAGCTTTCTTGCTTCGTCGCATGGCAAAGGTGCCGTCGATGGTGTTGGAGGGATGCTGAAGCGAAGTGTATGGCTTAAAATCAAGGCACGTCAAGTCATCATAAATTCGGCACAAGCATTTGCTACATGCGCACAGGATACAGTAAAGAATGTAAATGTTTTGTATGTTTCTGCTGAAGAAGTAGCAGGGAATGAAAGCATGTTGATGAGCAGGTGGGAAGGTGTACAACCTATCCCTAGACTACAAACGGTACACCATGTGACAAAAACAAGCGACTGCAAAAACACTCTTTGTGTTCGCATGACCAACGTTTCCGCTAAAAAAACTCTTGTTGTGACACACCAAAATGTTGCGTCTGAAGATGATGATGATGGTGTTACAGAAATTGATTGGAGTACCGGTACTATGACAATACTTCTCCCAGCACCTCGTCGGGTTTCATGTTAGCGGGCATCACTACGGTTGATTCAACCTTGGGGATTGTGCTGGGTCATTTGTACGTGTTGGTTTACCAATCAGCGGGAAGGCTATGAAAACGCGGCATTATTATGCAGAAGTGGCAGACATTGACCGCATTAATGATTCAATTACTCTTAGTTATATGGCTTCAAGTGGAAAGAATTTGTGGGTTTGGCCTGATGTCAAAGAGGAGTCTTGCGAGTCAATTTCGCTTGTTTCGTTACAAATAGTGGATCCTCCCACTCTAATTAACAACAGAGGACAGCTCACAATTTAGTGTTTAACCATATTATATGATCATTATGAGGAGTGATGAGTAAGATAGGGTACCAACACCTGACCTGTAGTAGAGTAGGTATGCTGCGATAAAAAAAACAATTCTTTTCTATCGCGGCAAAAAAAAACATTTTTTTTCTATCGCGGCATGTCTACTCTACCACAGGTCAGGTGTTGGTACCCTATCTTGTTCATTACTCATGAGTCATGATCCAAGCCTTTTGGCATTCTTTTAAACACATATTTTTATTATATAACCATGTATTTAATTTTAAGAATCAAAATAAGCAATATTTTACATATTTGTTGCACACGCGTCACAACCGTAACACAACATAAATACCTGGAAATGTCATCAGGTATAATTTTTTTAAAGGGTCAAGTGTATTTTTAGAATGGTATGGTTGTTCTTCTTGTGAGAAAAAATGTAAATCAGATAAATTGCAACACACATCACAGAATTTTAATAGTTTTTCTGCAATTCTGAAACTCCTTGTCCAAATCATGTCACAACCGTAACTATAGGTATTTAATTATTATTAAGAAGCTGTAATGAAAATGTTCATTCAAGTTTATATTTTTAAGATTATGTAACCTCATACTAATATAATAAAGAGTTGGCATCTCAATAAAATGTTTGGAACTATTTATTTTGTTGGACTAAAGTAGTAAAAACACGTACGAATTGTCACAACCGTCACATGGAATGGCTGTAATGTAAATTATTTACCACTACGACGCGACGAAACATCCCGTCAATGTGATAATTTCTCTTCATTTATTATTATTATTATTATTATTATTATTATTATTATTATTTATTATTATTATTATTTCTTTATTCATAATCAAAATCAAAATATACATTTCCATTCCAATTATAAAAAGGTTGAAGAAAGCGAACCTTAGGCTCATTCACACTCTTGTGCGTTCTGCAACCAATAATAACACTAAGAACTATAACTTATATGAACTTGATACAGACAATATTAAGAGCATGAAAATTCGATAAAAAGAAAAGAGAAGAGAGCATGGTGATGTATGGCAGTGTTACAATTAGTTATGATGACTTATATCTAACAAGGCGTAGTACAGATAATAATCCATAATCAAGTCCATTTGATGCAGGGTCGTCGTAAAAGGGCATGCAATCACTGGGACTTGATGTTATCGGAATGTGCTGTTAATTTTGTGCTTGAACTCCTTGTAAGGCAGAGACCTCACTTCACAACTTAGCGAATTCCAGACCGATGCACATCTGAAGTACAGGGACATTTGATAAGCTGTGGTGCGTGCCCGCGGAGGTCTAAGCGTAAGTCCTTTCTGGTTTCCGCGTCCCAAGGTCACTGTGCGCTGCACTGGAGTTAGGCGCTCCAGTGGGTCGAGATCGATGCAACCACTGAGGCATCCCTTGAGGAAGATTGCGTCACATCTTCTGAAGAAGTTGTCCACACTTGGAATGTTAAGCTTTTTTCTACGAGAAACAGTATTGAGGGTTGATTTGTATCCGTATATGGCCTTTATTGCACGGTTCTGAACAACTTCCAGTTTGTGAATGTTCTCTTTGGTTGTTGGGTGCCAAGCTGGAGATCCGTAGGCCAATTTAGATCGAATTAAAGAAAGGTAAACGGATCGTAGAACATTTGGATTACAGTCTCTGAGATTTCTAAATACAAACCCTACAAGCTTCGAGCACTGTGATCTTACTATGTCTGTATGCAGATTCCAGGACAGGTCTTTAGTTATGTTGATTCCAAGGAGTTTTATGCTATTGCTTGTTAGTAGTTTCGATCCGTTTATGTGGTAATCAGTGATAACTGGGTCTGATGAGCGGGTTATACGAATAAAAGTAGACTTATTGGGATTCAGGCACATACCATGTTTGAGCCCAAGAGGATATTATTAAAACATACGCGCTTCACCCCCCCCCCCCTAACTTATGCTTTTACCCTTGTAACAGAGTTGGCCCATACCAACTGCAATAGTAGTAGTAGCCTACCCATCCTGGTTGGTGGCAAGTCTCAGCCTCTCCACCTTTATCTAATCTAATGGGTTCCAAGATGTGTGATTTTTTTATTTTTATTAAACTATGTGTGTGGAAATATAGAAAGAAGTGGAAAAATTTTGTTGCTAAACCCAAGCTGACCCTGCCAGAAGTAGGAAACTGCGATGGATAATGATGATCATTAAACTAGGAAGCTTTGTAAACCCTTTTTCAGACGCGTTTGATGAGCGTAGGCCTAATTGGCGCAATGAGCTGACATGCTTTATGTAGATGGTATTTAAATTGAGTTCGTTTTCCCATTGCTATGGCCTGTGAGACACGCTTGGTAATATTGTTTTAATTTTTATGACGACGACATGAGGATCAGGGGCGCACATTACATTACACACTACATTACAATCGAATAAAGCGCCATGTAGGTGTCGAAGTCGAAGAATTTTTTTTTTTTTTTTAAAGTGTAAAATTGCAATTTTCATGAGAAATAATTTTTCGATTGCACTCAAATTTCACACGAATATATTAATTTGTAAAATTAAGGTTCTGTGAAAGAACCATTACAATCGGATAAAGCACGTAGCCCTAGGTGTTATAAGTCGTGAAGAATTTTTTTTTAATCGAACAAAATTGTAAAATTGCGATTTTCAAGAGAAATAATTTTTTGATTGCGCTCAAAACGTGGCAGTTCCAAGTTCAGAGATTTTGGAGGCCTCCAGAAAATTTCATTGCAATTGGAGTATCGATTTAGCCGGAATCGTGTTAACAAACACACAAAAGTAGGCCAACAAACAGAAAAGAAAGAAAGAAAAAAAGAAAAACATTCCGGATATTTTTCTCCAGTGCAGTGGAATGGAATCTTCACTTTGCTCGCTACACTCATCAAAAAATAAAAATCATGATTTATTTGAAAATCAACTTTTTGATTTAAATCAGATTTTTTTATTTAAATCAACAAAATCAGTGTTTCAAAACTTGTCAAGTTGATGAGCGGATCAAATTACTTTCACAAGCGTTTCAGAAAATATAATTCAAAAATTATTTTAAGGAAAACTTTGCCTAAATCAGTTAGGCTAGAACTCTTGTGTGTGTTGCTCAAAATTAAGAAAAAGTGCTTTTGATTTAAATAAAAAACACCCTTATGGGTTCCCCTCACATTCCAGGATCAGTGAGGATGATGATCTGCCGGGTTGAGTTCCAGTTAAGGCAGGATTTTGAAAAATGGACTAGGGGCCAAAACTATCAATAAAAATAAATAATAAAATAATAATAAAATATAATAATAATAATATAATAAAATTAACAATATATTTTGTCTAGGTAGACTTCTCAATATTGTCACAGTTGGTAAGAGCATCATTCTGCCAGACAGCAGAGGTCCAGGGCTCAATTCCCGGTAGAGACATTTTTTAAATTTCTGTTCACATTATGGCTAATACCATCAATATAATACATAGGCTAATAGTAAATAATATGAGCAGTGAGCAATGATATTGATCACGCATTCACACTTATGAATTTTTAGAGAAAGAAGTCAAATTTGACTTGGTGTTTCCCTTACCTATGATGTTCATAGGCCTATCAAATCAGATTGATAGTAAGTTAAATGCGATTTGCATTCAACAATCCAAGATATCAAGTGCTTTTCAAAGGCTTTCAAACAGAGGTTGCAATACAGAACAGAGTTTGTTCTTATTTACTACAATTCAGAAATTAAAAAAGTCCGCCCCAACCGGGAATCGAACCACGGATCTCCCGCATTCCAGACGGGCGTCTTAACCACAGCTCTTAAGAGCTTAAAATGTACCCGTCCTGATGGTCTAGTGGTTAAGACGCTCACCTGGAATGTGGGAGATCCGTGGTTCGATTCCCGGTTGGGGCGGACTTTTTTAATTTCTGAATTGTAGTAAATAATATCAATTACACCTACGGGAGTGTTTCCCGACCAAACAAATCGAGAAAAAAAAAGAGTTTGTTCTCTTGAGATATTAAACGCCTTACATTTCAACCCGGATTGTTTTGCCTACAGATTGGTTAAAGCTCCGAGAAGAGCACCGCATTGTTGGTGAACTCATTGGTTGTCTGGCTCACTTACCCCGCCAGGAGGCGTTCCTTGGCTTGCCATTAACTCTTCTCCCAGAAGAGACAACATTGCTGTTAGAACGTAAAGTTGCTCGGCTTGTGCAATATCCGTCGCTTTGCAGTGCCCCCACGGAAGAGATCAAGCAGAGATTTAAAGAATACCTGCAGCAAATTCAGCATGAACAGGTTGATCATATAGTTGAGGAGCGGAAGAAACAAGTAACGGAAATGATTGACCAGATTATTGAGGGGAAGAGACGAAAGTCATTAGGAATACCAACGTCAAAAAAGAAGAAATTGGAGACGCCAACCTTACTCGACCAACAAAGTGACGAAGTTGATAGAGAAAAACTTCTCAGAGAAGAACTAGATAAAATTAAACCACTTCCAGAAAGTAACACTCTAGTCCAAACATTCACAGCACACCCTTGGCTTAGAGTTGACGACGAAGAAGATGTGCTGTGGAACTTCCCTTCATCTTTAGCTGAAAAGCTTCGTTACCAGACTTTCAAGGATCTATGGGAAAAGGGCTACTACATTACTCCTGGACAGAAGTTTGGAGTTGATTTCCTCATTTATCCAGGTTGGTAAAGTCAAAGCTGGTCAAAGTGTCTTAATTTCACTGTAAGTACCAGGTTGTGTGCTGCTATGAGTATGACAAAGCTGAAAATTATTTCCCTTTGCTTCTATCACCGCCGTCTGGATGTATGTAAGATACAAATTAGCTGCTTGTCGTGGCTCAACAAAATTTGGTCATGACTTTCAGTGAACTTTCAGTCGGTAAAGAAGTTCATGCCCCCCTTAACTAACACCATCTATGGTTCAAAGCTGGAACTAGATCTGTGAAACTTCCTTTACATACCTGAGTTTGTTGTCATAATTCATGGAAAATAAACAATTCCTTAATATAAAACGTTCCAAGTAAATAAAAATATAATTATCACCTTTATTATTCATTAATTAAAAGCCCGGCCATAAGTCCCAATCCTAAACCTGAAATAAATCTACTTCCGCCCCCCTTAACTAGCCCTATCTAGCGGCAGACCGACAAAGCTCTATGCCTTTTGCATGTCAATCATTTAACATGGGGAAATCCGAGCCACGACAAGCAGCTTATTTGTATCTTACATACATCCAGACGGCGGTGGCTTCTATCCAAAACACAGTTCTTGATTTAGAAAACAAAATTGGGCCTACCTATATCCTGGTAGGCCTACACTACACATTATATGGCTTTCTAAAATCAGGGCCTATTGCAATTTTAACTAGAGCTCTGAGCAAAATTATCTCTATTTTGATACAATACTGATAGTTTGCCTCTACATAAAAATATTGGAAAAATAACAGTCACAAAAAAACTTAAATTGGTCCCTTTACCCGAGAATACTAAAAAAATTGAAATTCACAATTATTTTGTTTTTTACTGGATTTCTTTGAAATCTTTTGGGTAAAAATGTTGTCATACAGGACAATAGTTTAGGAAAGTATAAAATTGGTGGATAGGTAATTTCATGACAAATTGCCGGTGTAGGCCTAATAGGAAAAAAATTGAGAAAAAAATCACAAACAATTTAAATTCAAAATATTAAAAAATATATTTTTTTAAAATTTTGTTTTGCCTATATCATTGCATTGTTTAGTTCATGCCAAAGACTTTGATGTATGAAACTTTATGATCGGACCATAACTTTGCCTTCAAAGTCACTTTTCAAGGTAAAGAATACAAAATATATATTTTTACTTTTTAGCCTGGCACTTACAGGGGTAACACCCTGTCTACAAGACTGGAAAACCTGAAAAAGTCAGGCAATTTAATAAGTCTGGAAAAGTCGTGTTTTTTTCTGGAATTTTACTAGAAATGTACATTTTGGTTTTTTGTTGCTGAAAATAGAAATTCTCAATTTAAAAAACAATTCTTAAATTATTTTGCCTTGTCTGGTGTTTAAAATTCCCGACGAAATCGACATTGAATTTATAAACAATTTTTCCTCCATTATAATGTGCGGGAAAGCCAGATTTGCAGCATGTCAAAATATAATTTCCCATCTGGAAAACCTGGAAAAGTCAGGGATTTTATAATGGAAAATTTGTAGACACTCTGGTAAAACTAAAAGGAGATGAGATTTTGGGGACGCTTATGAACTCCCCGCTTGCCACAAATACCCAAAAATGTCCGAGTGTTTGTCTTTTGTGTTATATTTTGTGTTTTCTACTATCACAGCCTACCTACTCTACAGTCTACTCAGTCACAGTCTCTCGCCAAATATCCAAGAATGATGGATTTAATCTTCTTTAATTTTGGTTTCAACTTTCAAGTGCTAAGCAAGTGGAAATGATTGGAGGGTAGGCGCCCTACCTTATTTTAAAGTCGCAAAAAAGTTTGCTGAAGGCTATTCGACCGCGTTTTTCTATTTTCCAAAATATGCTACCAAGTCAAAATATAGTGAATGGCTTTGAAACCTGGCTATTTTAGAAAATCAAAACTATTTTTTTCAAATTTTTCTTATCCGGTACACGGCCAATATCGCCACCTCAAAATAATTTCAAACTTCAATTCGCCAGGGTACACCATTCAACGTAGGGTGTTGTGCTTTTGTGACATTCATTTTCAACTGGTTTTCTATAGGCTGACTGAGAGTAAAAAGATTTTTTTAAATACTTGTCGTTCCTGCAAATTTTTTCGTTGGCGTACAAATCGGTACAAATATCGCCAAACGAAAAAATTCTCAGGAAAGACAATGCTAAAAAAATCTTTTTTCTCTCAGTCAGTCTATAGAAAACCAGTGGAAAATGAATGTCACAAAAGCACAACACCCTACGTCGAATGGTGTGCCCTGGCGAATTGAAGTTTAAAATTATTTTGAGATAGCAATAGCCCATTGAACGTGTACCAGATCAGAAAAAAATTGAAAAAAATAGTTTTGATTTTCTAAAATAGCCAGGTTTCAAAGCCATTCACTATATTTTCACTTGGTAGCATATTTTGGAAAATAGAAAAACGCGGTCGAATAGCCTGAAATGATCGTTATCTTGTAGTCGTGCTCCTATTTGAATTGCTTACCCATTTGACAATACGAAACACTTGTATTGTTAATTTAAATTTAATAAAATAAAATAAATCAGAAATACCTCAATTATTGTATGTAGGCCTAAATTTTAAAAAAAATAAAAAATCATGATTTTTTTATTTATTTTTATGGTTTGTTACTATTTGAATACAGCATTGGTACCCTGCCATTTTATATGAAAGGTAATTAAAGCTTAAAACATGTTAAATAAGAATAAGAAAAACGCAAAAACTTTGTAATCGTCAACTTAAAAGAGCATACAAGTCTTTGAAATAGGGTTTTTTTTACAACAATTTTTTTGTTCAGGTGATCCAGTCAAGTTCCATGCTTATTTCCTTGTGGTGTGTGTGGATAATGATGTGCAACTTTCTGGCACGGAATTGGTGGCGCTTGGACGGTTGGGAACGTCTGTGAGAAAGACCGTGCTCTTAGCAAGCTACTCAAGCAAGACAGAAGCATTACTCTACCAGTCGTTAACATGGACTGGGATTACATAAGAAACATTAACCTGTAATAAGTATTATTAAAAAGTCAAAACTTTTATCTTTCACTTTACAGCTGTTCTTTCTACCTCCCAACTATGTAATAAGTACGAGTTATCTGTCTAGTGAAGTGTGTCAGTGTTTCTTTTGCTCCTTGCTAAGGTTTAGCCTACCGTCCTCTTAAAAAAAGTGTCTAAAATCCACAAAGCCAACTGAGTCAACCTGATTGACGTAAAGAAACGCGAAATATCCCATGTGAATTGTTTATATTAACAGTGATTAGACTGACAAATTTGGTGTTATTGTGGCTCGTTGGTCTTGTGGTTAGCATTTCTGCTTTCAATGCAAAAGGTCCAGAGTTTGATTCCCTCTAAAGTCAGAAGTTTTTAACTTTTGATTTGGACTTAAGTCCGTCTGTTCTTGTCTTAGGAATTTGTAAACGGTGACTTTGGAGCCGTCCTAGCAACGAGGCACATGATACATTTAAAGTTGTTCTGAATCGGCCTTGTTGATTCTGGCGTTGATCCGCGGGTGTTCGCACTGTCCATACCACTGATTGCTATATTCCCTATTAAAAAATATCGATCTTTTGTTGGTTATTGCTCACTCTCGATTGCGTCGGGCCCTACAGGGTTGGTTTGGGTTACTGTCCCCCACTGAAAATCAGTTATATGACTGAGTGGATACTCTAAATAACTACAAATTAATTTAGAATATAGTGGTTTTCCACTTTGTGTAATATTAATATGTGACGTTTTATTCCAATAAAAAGGCAACATTGAGAGACATTTTGCTGCCCTAGAACCAGACTGTTATAACTCCATTTTTACAAAATTTTGAGGAAAGCAATTTGCCAATTTCTAAATTTAACCCACCTGAAAACAGAAAGTACTTTTGTACCTTATCATAGAATTATAATTTATAAAAAATATAATATCAGTTGGTACTTAGTATGTTGTGTTTTTTTTCTATACATAATACCATTTAACCCTCGGTCACTTGCGTGGGGTTCTACAAACCCCAGGGTCTACATTTGACTCTGTCTCTCTGCATTGGACTGTTTTACCGACTCTAGATTCTCAGTACCTTCAAATCACTCTATCTGTTAGCGAAATTTGTAACCCTCTTAGTCATTAGGGCTTTTAGTGTTGTTATATTGCCGGTCTGAACGTGGCTGGGGTTGCTGAAACCCCGCGCGAGTGATCACGTTACAGTAACTGCATAGGGAAACTCAATGCTATTTTGGCTTAAATTTTGGAAAAATTCTTCTTGCAATTTACTGACTGGTTCATGTGTATTACTACAGTGTAAAACAAAACTTAAATAAAATTATTTTGACACCTTTTTTGAATATTTTGAAAATGTCCATTTTTTAAATCTGAAATATACAATAAAAAAATATTTCACACAAAAATGTTCACTGGCATTTTATTTCACTGCCCTCCCAGTAACAACTACCTACTTAGTAGTTCCACAAATCATATGAGCACAGATAGAAAAATCCAAAAGCCCAAAGTAGTTGGGGTTTGAGAAACCCCACGCAAGGGATGGTGTTAAGAAATTCCGCGCGAGTGACGGAGGGTTAAAAAGTAAACAATGGTAAATGGAGAAAGAACACTTTTTTGCAGAGTTGGGTAAGTTCCTTAAAAAATGGAACTAGTTCCAGTTACAAGTTCCTCTAAAATAAAAGGAACTAGGGCGTTCCTAAGTTCCTTTCCAAATGGAACTAAGTTCCTAAAAAGTTCCTTTTTTTTCAATATCCATTCTTCTTTAGATCTACTCGAGAGGGTAAATTGATTAGTAGGTATCCGAATTTCTACTTAAAACTAAGTATTTGCAAAGAATGCATAAACTATGTTTGAGATTTAAAAGGAATTAAATATAAATGGATGAGTATGTAGGCTTTCACGACCTGTGAATCAATTTTGAATGATCTTTGGGTTAATGATGCACTGCTCCACGTTTCGCAACCAACATGGGTGGTGAACACGACACAACGTAACAACCCAAAAGATCATTCAAAACTCAAGGGTGATTGTATTGAAAAGAATGAAGTTTAGCTGGCAATGCGATTATAATGGTGAGAAACCCACAGTGGATGGGGGTTGACCACTGAGTGTGGGAATGGGGATGGGGGTATGACAAGAATTTATGAACAATAGAGGCAAATTTTAGATTTCCTGGAAACTGAGTATTTTACAATCCCTTCATCATGTAAGTAAACTATGATTTGAGTTTGACTCTTTCATTCCTTAAATTTCAATTTCAATCAAGTTATATAAAAGGAACTTATGAAAATAAGTTAGAGTTCCTGGAAAATTGGAACTAGTTCCTTCCTTAGTTCCTAGGAACTGCCCACCTCTTTAACATGGCTTTTGAACAGGGCATTCCAACGGAATGGAAAACGGCGTCTGTGGCACCGATCTTCAAAGACGGCGACAAGAGAGACATAAAGAACTACCGGCCAATCAGCATCACCTCACTGGTCGGTAAGACGATGGAACGTTTTGTGAGAGACCGGACGAGCGAGTTCCTCGAGAGCCAAAACGTCATCCCTGCGGCGCAGCACGGCTTTCGACAGCGCCGTTCTTGCACCACTCTTCTCGCCGGCGCCATTGATGCATGGACGGCAGCGCTGGACGAGCGTAGCGGAGCGCACATTCACTGTGTTTTTCTCGATTGGTCTAAAGCATTTGATAAAGTGCTCGAGCATTATGGCATTAAGGGCAATTTGCTTAGGTGGTTCGAGAGTTCCTTGTCGGCCGCACGCAGTTCGTCCAGTTCAACGGCGAGCGCTCAGAATTCCGGAACGTGCCCTCGGGCGTCATCCAGGGAAGTGTGCTTGGCCCCCTGCTGTTTAACGTCTTCGTAGCCGACCTCCCTACCTCGGCAAGGATCCAAATGCTCCAGTACGCTGACGACGTAACCCTGTACTGCATCGTGGTCACCCAAGAGGATGCAGACGCCCTTCAAGCAGACCTAGACGACATTCAGATCTGGTGCGACAACAATGGCATGTCGCTCAACGCCCTCAAGTGCAAGATGATGGACATCACGCGCGCGCGCACCCCACTATACTTCCTGTACACCATAGATGGTGTCCCACTCGAGTACGTCGACAAGCAGCGCCTCCTCGGAATGCACATCACAAGCGACCTCCGATGGAACGTTCACACCGATATTGTGCGGGCCAAGGCGGCGCAGGTGCTGGGTTTTGCGGCCCGCAATCTGCACGGGTGCACGCCGCGCGTCAAGAGGATGGCCTACCTGTCGCTAGTTAAGCCCACCATGACTTTCGGCCTCCCCGCATGGCACCCAGCCACTATTGAGAACATTACCAAGCTTGAGAGGGTGCAGAGAAGGGCATTGCATTTCATACATGGCCGAAACATCCCCCCACCCTGTGACCAGAAGCAGGTTATGCCAATGACCATGCACCTGCAATACACCGACCTGGTGTTTTTTAAAAGATGCCTCAGTGGCGCCACTGATTATGACGTGTGCGCACGCATCATCCAGGGCCGCGTGTTGAGAGGCGACGATAGTAGGCACCCCCGCCTCCAACCCCCTCCGGCCAAAGGAGTGCTCGGCCGACGTGCTTTTTCTTTCCGGGTTGTTAACCCATGGAACGACCTGCCGCCCGCCCTCAAAGACTGCCCAGTAAGTCATTTCCCTTCCATGTGTAAGGAGTACTTATGGGAGAACCATCTACAAGTGCCGTGTTAGTTTCACGTGCTTAAGCAAGGCTCTTCGCGGCACGAGACTTCCACAAAGATATCAAGTGTTTTAGCAAAATATTTGCTAGCGTCGACGCCTTTTCTTGTTGTTAAAAAATGTAACAAGGATAAACAACAATAAACTGTTTAGTTCCATTCCTACCCAACACTGCTTTTTTTGAGACATAATCTAGAAAACTGAAAAAAATTGTTCTATCTCCAACTAAAAGGAGATGGCTTGGGAGTAATAAAGGCCTAGTAAGCATAGTAAAGTAAAGTAAGAAAAGGCGTATAGGGCCTAGCCTAAGCCTACTCTGCACAGTGCCCGCATTGTTCTTGGCACTGATGGAAATTGGAGGTTAGGATTTATAATGAAAATATAGTTGGATTGACTTGCCAATATTGAAGGATCATCTTTGCTGTCCTGTTCAATCGGTTTATAACCCGGGTAACTTTCTTGACTCATATTTACCTAAGTGTACTTAATTATTATCTTTTCTATGCCCTGGGAGACCCTCCTTTTCAATGTCATAATTGACACTTACAGCACATTAAACACACACTAGCACATTAAATTATTCGATTTTTGAACTAAATATCACTAGAAAATAGTAGTAATGATGGAGATAGGACATTTTAAACCTAGAACTGATTTTTAGCGGGAAATGGTCCAATGGTGTTAGAACAGTTTTATCATGAAACCAACTGTGTTGAACTGCTGCAGAAGTAGCCACGAACTGTGCAGGTTCTACCCGTTTGTGCGTACACGCGTTTTATATCATTAATTGTATTAACATTAAACAATGATCTGGTAAAAAGTTAAAACTATCCACTTACAGACATTTTCAAATCATCATATCAAAATTTCACCACAAAATTAACATTGCAACATCTTCATTTAACAGCTGAGCTCACTATACACAAAAAAATTTAAATTATGTTGTACATTATAAAATAAAACTTTTTTCAAAAATCCTACTTTAGCTCCAACTAGCAATCACTTTCAAATTTAAAAAAAAATTGGCTCCCAAGACAAAAAAGGTTACCGACCCCTGTGGTAGACTGTAGTACCGGTACTTGCCATTTCCTCCAACCTCTTCCCTGCAGCCAAGTGTTTACAATTTATAATTGTATATATATATTGTATGTAAATACCCAGAACAAGATCTGAAATCAGTAGACGAGGAATGGAAGCTACTAAAATCAGCATTTGTCAGTAGTGCTGAAGAAATATGTGGGAGAGCAGGGGGTAAAAGGAAGGAAAAGGAAACCGTGTGGTGGAATGAAAGAGTGAAGAAAGCTGTTAAACGTAAAAATGTAGCCAGAAAAGAAAAGGATCAGAACAGGTCTAAAGATAATGAAGACAAATATAGAAGATACAAAAATGAAGCTAAGAAAATAGTAATGGAAGAAAAGAAAATTACTATGGAAATATTTGCAGACAAGTTAGAGAGGGACTTTGATGCAAATAAAAAACTAATATATGGACTTGTGAGAAACAAAAGAAATAAAGGAGATATGACAAGATATTTGACCGATAACACTGGAACACTTGTTACTGACCCAAACAAAGTGAAAAACATGTGGAAAAACTACTTTCAAAAGTTACTAAATATGACTAAGCCTATAGTGTGGACCAGATAAGGTGGCGGTCGCCGAGGGATCGCAGCACTGTCATCCACGCACTATGGCCACAGGATCGGCAAAAAGTAGATAAAATAACGGTTTCTAAAACTGCTTTCGGAGAAAAACACGACTATTTTAAAGCCAAGCCTTGCTCAATATTATCCTAAAAATAGAGTATTTATGAAGTGTACGAATAAAATCAAGACATTTTGATGCTCCTAAACATTGACATCACATCTGGCATCGTTGGCATTATAAACAGCTGGAACTTTGGACACACCATGACCAACAAGGCAAAAAAACACTTTCGTAATGGTGATTACTTAAAATCATTATTTTGCTAAAATACTGACTCTGTGGGACGAACTACTTTATTCACAGCTTATAAAATGTTGATTTATGTGATAACATATCACGATAACATGACCAAATACGATAGGCCCTACCTAATGCCAGTTGTGTGTAAATTGTCAACGTTGGCGTCCGTGCTCTCGCTTGACCTTGACGCCCGCCAGCTTATCTGGTTCAACCTATACTGATAATAATCCTAGCCAAACCCAAGAAACGGATCCAACAGAAGAAAACGACACAAGCACCAATGAGGAAACAATCGAAGAAACTACAAACAATGCAATATCTAGACAGGAAGTAGCCGAAGCAGTAAAATACATGAAAAATGGAAAAGCATCAGGAGAAGACGAAATAGTAGTATAGTGTGGACCAGATAAGGTGGCGGTCGCCGAGGGATCGCAGCACTGTCGACCACGCACTATGGCCACAGGATCGGCAAAAAGTAGATAAAATAACGGTCTCTAAAACTGCTTTCGGAGAAAAACACGACTATTTTAAAGCCAAGCCTTGCCCAATATTATCCTAAAAATAAAGTATTTATGAAGTGTACGAATAAAATCAAGACATTTTGATGCTCCTAAACATTGACATCACATCTGGCGAGGTTGGCATTATAAACAGCTGGAACTTTGGACACACCATGACCAACAAGGCAAAAAAACACTTTCGTAATCGTGATTACTTAAAATCATTATTTCGCTAAAATACTGACTCTGTGGGACGAACTACTTTATTCACAGCTTATAAGATGTTGGTTTATGTGATAACATATCAGGATAACATGACCAAATACGGTAGGCCCTACCTAATGCCAGTTGTGTGTAAATTGTCAACGTTGGCATCCGTGCTCTCGCTTGACCTTGACGCCCGCCAGCTTCTCTGGTTCAACCTACAGAGATGATTAAGGCAGCGGGGGAGACAGGCATAGACTGGATGTGGAGAGTTATCAGTGCAGCATGGAGAAATAAGAAGGTGCCAGAGGACTGGGGGAAGGGAATCATAGTGCCAACCTTCAAGAAAGGGGATAAGAAGAAATGTGGAAACTATCGAGGAATCACCCTGATGAGCCAGTGTGCAAAAATATACAAGAAAATACTGGATCGGAGACTACGACAACAAGTTGAGCCAAATATGAGAGAGGAACAATATGGGTTTAGAGCTGGCCGCTCAACCATTGACCTTATATTTGCACTCGGACAAATCATGGAAAAAAAATGGGAACAAGGAGAAGAAATGTACATGGTCTTCCTGGACCTAGAAAAGGCATATGACAGTGCCCCAAGAGCTAAAGTATGGGAATGCCTAAAAGCTACAGGAGTGGAAAAGAGTCTAGTGGCAAGAATCCAAAGTACATATGCCATAAGCAAGAGCTGCGTACAAACACCACTGGGTAGAACGACCTGGTTCGAAATAAACAGTGGTCTACGACAAGGCAGTGTGATGTCTCCTACACTGTTCGCCATTGTAATGGATGCCATACTAAGAAAAGTAGAACCAACCGAAAACAAAATGTCAAAGACGATGATATTTGCCGACGATATAGTGAGATGGGGAGATTCCATTGAAGAAGTCCAGGAAAGTATAGATAAGTGGAATGAGGAAACACAGGAATTTAACATGAAAATAAGTATCGAAAAAAGTGAGATGTTAATAGTAACCAAGAAAATTAAACCGAACCAGAACAAAGTAACACTACGTGGAGAAGAGCTGTCAATTGCAGAAGAATTCAAATACCTGGGAAGTATTCTGACAAAGGATGCCAAAATAACAGCAGAAATATCAAGAAGCATATCATACTAGCACACAAATTCTACCAAAGCATACAAAAACTACTATGGAAGAGGAAATATCAAACAGATGTAAAATGATATTATACAAAATGTACTTTCTCCCAATTTTGTCATATGCATCAGTGACATGGACAATAGGAGGAAAGGAAGAGAGCAGACTGCAAGCAGCAGAGATGAAATTTCTAAGAAGTGCGGTGGGCATAACAAAACTAGACAAGGTACAAAGCATAACAACAAGATACAAATTAGGAGTGGAAAGTCTACGAGATAAAATAGGAAGAGAAAGACTCAGGTGGTATGGACATGTAAGAAGAATGAAGCAAGACAGAATCCCAAGACAAGAATTTGAACGTACATGTGGGGGAGTACGAAGAGTTGGCCGGCCAAGAGATAGATGGCGGGACCAAATAACGCGAAGCATCGAAGAAAGAGGGAAAACATGGGATAGGGTTAATGAAGAAAGACTCTGGGAGGACAGGAAGAAGTGGAGAGAATTATTAGAAATGCCGGTTATGGAAGAAAACGAGGAAGAAGATGAGGGGTGCTGAGCCTGGCTAGCAAGCACTAGAAGATAGCCTGAGAAACTGGTGACTCGTCACCCCCCGACCCGACGAATGTTGGAAAAGGCCTTGTTGATTCTGGCGTTGATTCGCGGGTGTTCGCACTGTCCATACCACTGATTGCTATATTTCCTATTAAAAAATATTGATCTTTGGTTGGTTATCGCTCACTCGTCGATTGCGTCGGGGCCTGCAGGGTTGGCTTGGTCGCTTTGATTTAAAGTCAAAGTTAAAGTTTAAAGTTAACTGAGTGGGTACTCTAAATAAAATTTATTTATTTATTATTGGATGAGCGTAGCGAGCGAAGCGAAGATTCCATTTCACTACACTGGAGAAAAAAATCCGGAATGTTTTTTTTTTTTTCTTTTTTTTTTTTTTTGTATTTTTGTCTGTTTGTTAGCACGATTCCGGCTAAACTGATACTCCGATTACGATGAAATTTTATTGAGACCTTCGAAATCTCTGAACTTAGAACTGCCACGTTTTTGAGCACAATCGAAAAAAAAATTCCCATAAAAATCGCAATTTTACGATTTTTTTCGATTTTAAAAAATTTCTTCGATTTATAATACCTACACGCTTTGTCCGATTGTAATGATTTTTTCACAGAACCTTTATTTTATGAATTTATATATTCGTGGAAAATTTAAGCGCAATCAAGTAATTATTTCTCATAAAAATCGCAATTTTGCGGGGTTTTTCTTTTTTAAAACAATTCTTTGACAAATAACACCTACATTCTTTATCCGATTGTAATGATTTTTTCACAGAACCTTAATTTTATGAATTCATATATTCGTGTAAAATTTGATCACAATCGAATAATTATTTCTTATGGAAATCGAAATTTTACGATTTTTCTTTTTTTAAAATTACGATTAATTAAAAAATTAAAAATTAAAGTTTATTTTTTATTTATTTTAAATTATTTTAAAAAAAATCATCAACTTAGCAATGATTTTTTCACAGAACAGAAAATTCACATAACACATGGCAGCTCAATGCACTAATTACGCTCATCCAACAACGCGGCGGGACTTAAGCGTTTTCCTAGTTTATTTATATATATTTTCCTTTCCGTTTTAAATCCCAGCAATAATTGTGCAATACTGTAATGGTAGCAACAGTAGCACACTAATGACCTGAATAATGCCAATATTACAATTTTAATAAATACTATTTATACTATATATATACCAATTGGTGAGAAAGTTACCCTATGGAATGAGTTGTTCCCACAAAAATGTAAAATTTTGCTGAACAAGGCATATTTAGTACCTATACTAATGGCGTTTTCCATTGGCCGCACTCAGGTCGCACTAGTGCGCCCTAGTGCGCACTGAATTGCCACTTGTCTTTTCATTTGTTCAGTTTTGTAATGTTATTCTAACGGAGGTTGACAACAATGACATCTCTGCACTCGCCGAGTGCATGCCAATGGAAAACGCCATAACATATGGGGCAGTAACATGGGCAGTGGGAACAAAAGAAGAGAGTCAGCTGGAAGCAGCAGAAATGAAGTTTTTAAGAGTGCGCCGGCAAGGCTCTAGGTTATCTTGAGTAACGTACAGATAGCGCTGTTTGTCGTCTCGTATCCATGGCAACGCAGACGCTTGTGTGCTGAGTGTGTGTGTGTGTGTGCTGTGCTGTGTGTGAGTGAGGCAATGACGCAGCCGGCCGCCGGCCCGCCACCTTGGGACGACACATTATGCCGAGTCGAGATAATATTGAAAATGATTCGGCAAGCGAGCTGGAGAGTGGAGAACGGACTAGCACTGATTTCCTGACGTTTTATTTGCACTGGGTATTTAGCAGCTATAATAACATTGAGGAATGTTCTATACTTAATGATAATAATGATCAAGAGGCAAGTCAGAATTAGGAATTTAGCAAAATGTTCTGAATATACATCCATAATACACTCAAACACAACTTTTTGCACTGCATGTACAAAAGCTCAAGTGTGAAGAAAATTTCCGTCCTACCCTTGATTGATTTATTTTACCCAGGATGTGATTGTGAATGGTATAAAATCAATAGTATTATTTAATATTCCAGACATACCAGGTAAAGAAAATATTAATTTCTATTTCAATAACTATAGTAGACCTACAACTAGTATGGTAATGACGTTTCCTTCGGGAATCCTTCATTTCTGTAACTGTAACTAAGGTATACGACGTTTTCGTCATACCCTTGATGTACTTCTGCCTGTGTTAAAAAATGTAATTGCCGAAATAAATGCATATTATTTAGCGGCTTTAGAGAAGGCTTTGCTTTCTTGATTTCTTTGCTCGTTTCGGTTGTTGTAAGAGTATCTTGGCCACAGATGCTGCAACTTGTGCAAGGACGATGTTATGTAGGTGGATTCTTTGATCTCACCGAGCACGAGCCTCTTGCAAATTGCGCTTCAATAAGCTCGGCAATAGCAATCCATATAAAACCTATAAATGCAAATTTCCGTTGCTTTCATGGGCGTCGGAAGGGGGGAACGGCAAATGGGGCTAGCCCCCCCCCCTCTCTCTGGATGTTAGAGAAAATTATAAATTTTGCACCAGAGTAAATGTTTCATTTTAATTTATTCATAACTTATTTTAATAACCCAAAACCTATATTAACAACCCAAAATCTGAATAAAAGTTGTGAAAAAAAACGCACTGCGGAGCCATTTGAGGTGTTCTATTCGTTCACGGACCCTCCTCACACCAGGATAAATGTATTTGAATTAAAAAATTTCATAACCTATTTTAGCAAAACAAATTTGGTTAAATATTTTTGAAAAAAAACACCCTGCGGGGCTACTTGGGAGTATTCTGTCGTCAAAATTCCAGGCGAAGATTGAACCGTTTCGTTCAACCAATTTTCTTCTACTTTTTCCAATTTCCTGCAGTATAAATAATTATAATGAGGGAAAGAAAAGTGTCGTACAAATGGGTGGGGGCGTTAGATTCAATGGTTTTAAATTGGTTTCTACTTTCTTTGGCAAAGTAAATAAACTACATCAAATCAGTGTTAGCCTAGTCATCACTACTCATGGATTCGTTCATAAAATATCCAACAGTTTGATACAAACTAGACAGACTATACCTACATTATTGTTCCGATCTTTACACACGGAATAGATTTAGAAGATATACCCTAGTGTCCCTGTGTCCCTAGTCAGTTACTTTTATTGTGGCTGACTAGTCTCGCGACGGGACAAGTTAGCCAGCGTCGTTATAATATATCCATTATCCATAATATAGCTAAAAATCATAAGACTGGGTTACATCTATAGTTGCTATTTCAATTGTTGAATGCGTGTTATTTTCCCATACAAACATAAAAAGTCGTTAGCAACAAGAGGCACTCGTTATCGCCAGTCTTGGGCAAGTTCCCCCAAAAAAAGAACTTTGAAAAGTTAAGTTACTTCTGCCTAAAAAGGAACTGAGACGTTCCTAGTTCCTTTTATAAAAAAAAAGGAACTGAGACGTTCCTCAAAAGGAACTTAGTTCCTTTCACGTTCCTTATACCATCTACTCGCGAGTAAACGCACTATATACACACGTACAAGTATATAGAAAACTTACATGCTAATTTTTTTTAAACAATTAAAATTAGTTATCAGGACATATAGCGGCGTTTGTGCGCCCCCCCCCCCCCCCACCTTACCACTCGCAATCTTCCAAAGATTATACTGCGTAAATAATTACCATAACAGTTCTTAAGTTTTTAATCTGCTAGAAGTCAAAAGCTAGGTGATAACTGAAATTAAAACACATGGAATAGAGATACTAAGAGGCTGGCCTTTCCTTATCTTGTTTACTCGCCAGCATTCGGGCTCCAGCCCTCCCCCCCCAAGCCAACGCATCGTGACCTTGCAGACTAGACTGTGACAAGATATACACCAGATGCAAGGAACAGTGAGTGTTCCTGCAATCACGACGCATGGGACCTGTTACTGGACAAGTGGACTTATCTTTTTCCCAGGCTTCCGCTTATCTTGCGACGAAAGCTAAGCGCGGGCGATGGTGGAGAGATTTTCTCACATGCCCGGACTTTTTTACTTGCCCCGGGCATGGGGGGGTGGGGGCTCCGCCTTTTTCGAAAACACAAATGTGACAAGATAATTATTTTTCATATTGAAGTTTATGATATTATTAGGTACTGGAATTTTTGAATTCGACGGGATTACGACTATTTAACGAACTTGTAAAGGAACGTTTAAATTCGTTCCATGTTCCCACGAAATAGTAACTTTCACGTTACAAGTTCCTGATCTAAGAAAAGAAACGCGTTCCACTAAAGTTCCTGAAAAAGGAAACGCGTTCCTCCCTAAGACTGGTTATCGCCATCGGTATTTTCTTATAGCGAGGGTCTTCACTGGAAATACCGACAGTGTTGGTTCGAGCGCTAAGCGACAGATCTAATTCCCAGGGTGAAATATTAAAATTAAAACTAGATAAACGCCAAAGTCGTTGTTAAACGAGTGAGTGACCATGTGTTGAGTCGCGGTAACATTCCATTTCTTCCCCCTACATAAGGCATCCCTCACCTATCAATATCATAGGATAGAGTTGCGCATTATGGCATTTTAATTGACTTCCACTTTATACCAACTAAACTTAAAACCCCCATTATTTATAATAATCAAATTTAAATGCAAATGTTCCCGGGTACTCAACACATGACTCGCTCATTCGTCTAACAACGACTTTGGGCGTTTTTCTAGTCTAGTGGCTAAGGCGCCTTCATACCCGAAATGTGGGGGACCTGGGTTCAATCCCCTGATCGAGAAAGATTTTGTAATTTCTGGATTGTGTTTTAAAAAATTATTAAGCATGTTTTGAAATGCATATAACGCAGTGTAGTCTATCATCAGTGACAATGCTATGGAAAACTTAGCCAGTACAAAATACGTGTGAATATTGCAAGGTTTACTCAATCTCCGAGCAAATTTGGGGGTACCTTGAGCGTGCAAGATTCGATACACCTTGGGCACTGCATTCCACGGCCAGAAAAATAACAAATAACAAATATTTTTCAAGAACAAAACCATTGTCGTTAAAATAATTCGTACACATTCCTGGCCTATTTTCAGTTTATTATTTCTGTAGGTTTAAATCGCAATTGATCTTGCTGATTTTGTCATCAGTTCTCAGTAAACTCGTTCGTTAAAGTATTCGAATCCCGGTTGGGGCGGACATTTTTAATTTCTGGATTGTAGTAAATAATATCAATTACACCTACGGGAGTGTTTCCCAACTAACCAAATCGAGAAACTCGTACCGGATGTCTGTTAAAATTTCAGCGCAATCTATTCAGCAATTCGGCTGATTTTCGACGTACAGACACACACATGTACAGAATTACGGAAGTGCCGATTTCTTGAATCCGCTCCGCTCCCTCGTCTAATTACTAGAAATTATTTTCATCATTTGCTCAAGCCGCATCTTCAGGCTTCGGGGATAGGTGCCAGGTTCAATGCTTGGCATACCGACAAAGATAGCTCATGCGTAGCGTGAGACCCGATTCGGGAGGTCACGGGTTCGAATCCAGCTACCAGCAATCCTAACTGAATGTAAAGTTTGAGTCTTCTAATAATCCCATGAACATTTGCTTAACAATTACTCTCATAAATTAGTTTCTAACCTACAGAGGGTCACACTGGGTGAACCTGATGTTAACCGTACAACGGGAATCTTTGCGAAAAACGTATTTTTAAGCTTAGAGCATTTGTGGTACTCACTCGACTGCCGTGCGTTGTATAATACAATGGAGTTTCAGATAATATGTTTGCAATTAATATTGTCGAAAAAATAGCCTGCTTAGTGATCAGGAGCCTAAAGAGGGACACATTATGGATCTAGTTGGCTTTCTGTTCCAAAAACAGAGAACCTAAGTAGTACCTACCAAGTGAAACAACAAAATCCTAAAATAGGCATAACTGTCAGAAGTCTGGTATTGCAAGGTATCAGATTCAGATTATGTGCTAGGGAAATCTTTTGACATAATATCTTAAATTAATATACCTAAGCTATATGTTTTGCTTTCATGTGTCACTTAGAGTAATCATGCTTAATTAAACAAACTATAATAATATAATAACGTATTTTTTAACCTGTGTCAAACAACAAATAAACACAGCACATACACAATATAAATACACACACATACAGTGAACATGATTGAAATAATAAAAACATTGTGTGGACAGCTAGATGTATCGATAACGTGCTTTTTCAACGCTACTGTAACTATAAGTGAACAAGCAACAAACACTCGAGTAAGGACACAAGTTCCAAGGACAGCGATGGTCAGAGCCTACACGGGCATGTTCGCCACGTCACTACCTATAGCTCCGCCTCTCGCGGCCGAGAGCTCTGGCGCTACGCTTGCGACATTTTATCTGCAGGGGCAAGCGGTATAGACTAGCCCGCCGAACACTAAACGCCCTTTATTCTAGAAAGCGTAGTTTTAGAGATAAAAATCTACAAAAAAAACTACGTTTCATATGAGAAGGTTTTGTAGGAATGTATCATATCCAAATTTGTATATCTAATCTAAAAAACTGCATTTATAAATATGCTTTGGTAAAAATTAAAATTAAAATTCGAATATGATAGAAACATCAATGGTTCTTTATTGACATAACGCAAAAAAATTATCTGATTATGTAAAGAATGTGGATTTGACAGCCAATAAACGAAAGCTCTGTATCGCCGGAGCCCTCTTAAGAAGTATCAAGGGAGTTACAAAGATGGACAAGATAAGAAGTAATGAAATAAGAAAAGAACTGGGACTGGAGAGATTGAAGTTTAAAGGCCCAGTCCACTCTTCAAACATCATTTGAATTTTAAAAAGATTGTATGTTATCATAGAGATCAGAAAAAAAATGCAACAAAATCGCCCAACAAGTTTTGAAGCTATTTGCGCGCCTTGTTGGATGCACCCTCCTTAGCGATACGTCACTTGGCGTGAGCCCGCCCGCATACCGATAGCCAGGTAGAGGGTTGGCGGAGCCCACCAGTGCTAGGCGATCACTCGGGTAACGAAAACTTATGAGAAATCTGCATGTACCTTGTGCTTTAGTGTGTTCATATTTAATGTTACATATTTAACGTTACATATTTATGTTGTATATTTGTGTTGTTTTTTAAATCTTGTGACAATGGTGAACACATGTTGCGTCTATTCGGATGTATAGTTATGAGCGTAATAATGATCGTGTCATTTCGTTATATGTATCGGTCGAATGAATAAATTGAAATTGAAATTGAAATATAATTATCAATAAGACACGATTTCCTTCACTACAATAAACAGTAACTTTCAAAATACATTGATTGAAAGAATGATACAATATGTTTTTCCCTATGTTCGTGTGATCCATGGTGTGATCGCCTCAACACGATACGGCCTCCCTCGCGCATACATCGCTGTGTCTGAAGGTTGCAGGTAGCGAGCGACCAGCCGAGCTCGTTTCCTCCAAGTGACGTCACACGTAGTCTTAGCACGCCTCGGTTCAAATGTAAATAAATCCAATTTCGTTCAACAGATACGCTATCTCTTCGCTATAACGTAGCGCTATCTCTTCGCGGACCGGTTCTTATCGCCCAGTCATCTGTTCTGCATTACACTTCACTCGTCAGTAGTCCTGGAGATAGCACGCCTGCTGTATTGTTGGTGTAGCACCAGACAGAAGCCGTGAACTATACGTTTTTCCTCCTCGTCCCGTCAAATTGGCGCGTAAAAATGCCGATGCTCGCATATGCTGAGAAGGTATTTTGAGACCTAAAATAATGAAAACAGGTCGGCCTATATTTGGTACAATACAGTACGTCTAATTGACATTAGTTTGAGTTTAGTTGCGGCTCAAACTAAATATTTAAAATTTGGTTGGGTTTGCCCAGCCCCAAGATGTCAAAGAAAAGAACGCTTTGAACCATAATATTGTCTTCCAGTTTTATTATTTCTTGAACAATACAGATTACTTTAAAAGGAAGAGGATAAATTTACACCATTCGCCGCAGAAGTTCGTTGATCTTATCTTCTCGGTTTCCAAAGTCTCCACCTTCAACATAATGGTTGGTCTTCTTACGCCAGCCGCCAGTTGGTGTGTTGAGCTAAAACAGATACAAAAAAGTTAGCAATTTATCCATCAATGATAATTGCGCTGAAATAGATATTCTTCAGATTGCAGGTACGCCAACTGCAAGACGAAACTGAGCTTGTGAATAGCTAGCCCCGACGGTATTAGTTTTTTTTTTATTGCATGTTGAAATGCACTGGAATTCCCTATCTTATACATTGTAGTATCTATTAGGGGTGAGAAAAAGCGTTTAATTTCGTAAACGTTTAAACCCTTGAACTAATCGCGTTTAAACGTTCTAAACCAGGGCTGCCGTTTTAACGGATTTTATCCGTTTTTACGGATATTAAGGGTGCAAAACGGATAAACGGATTTTTAGTCTTATTTACGGATATTTTGTTAGTTATGTTTTCTATGCTTATTTTCGTATATTTGAATCTGCACGGGCTAATTTCGATTGTAAACATTGAAGGCGGGGCGATAATCGATTCGACTTTCGATAGGGGGCGGAGCATGGGCGGAGCATGGGCGGAGCCATGTCCCAGATGTAGTAGGAACTGTTTCCATTGAGAAACAGCAAGGAAACAGCCAAGCACAGTTGCTTTTGGGGAGGATGCAAGTTAAATTGAACAGCCAAGAGCCTACAAAATTGTTTTCTTTCGTTTTTGTTTATAAAGTTTGGATTATGTGATATTAAAAGTGAAAAATAGAATTAGTAGGCCTATATGATTAAAATGTTATTATCAAGTTCTGCAATGTTATTATAGAACACAACACATGGGCCTAGGCTAGGCCTAGGTCAAAATTGTGATGCAACATTCATAGGGCCTAGCTAGGCCTAGGGCCTAGACCTAGAATTTTTTAACCAGGTCAGAAAATATTATTTTAATGTTTAAAATGGAGTTTCTGTAAATAAATAACATTTTAAATTTTTATGCAATCTTAATAAAAGCAACCACGGGCGTTTCTGGCTCCTTTCTTCTCATCTGTGCATGGGCCTAGGCCCTTGGCAACTTTTAGGTTAAGATGGTAACAAATATAAACATCACATTTATCCATTTTCATAGTTTGATCAATGAAATCAAAGTTTTTAGACTTTTCACGGATATTTGCGGATATTTAACGTCCTCATACAGGATTTGAAAAAAATATCAGTGGCAGCCCTGTTCTAATCCCTATTTTTTAAAATATAAATTAATAAAATAATATTATTTTTAATAAATTCAGGTAGGCAGAGGCCTAGGTTTAATAACAAAAATCGTTATTTTGTATTAATGACGAATAATTAACAACGGTTTTATTCTCACTCTGGCATTAAATGACCCGGCACTTCCACCATGTGTAACAGACAAGATGTCTTAACTCTTAATACAGCCTGGGACCCGGCACCTCCACCAAAATTGAGCATTTTTAGAAAATTATCGGCCTAATCTGTTAGCCCGTGTTTGTGTAGGCTCCAAAAGTGATAACAAAATAACTTTTCATAAAAAGAAAAAAATACTAAACGTTTTGCAAATTTTAATTTAATAACCTCTAACCGTCCACGAACTGTTTAAACGTCCCATCCCTAGTATCAATGTACTATCTACTCGTCAGGTCGAGAGCTAACAGCTCACTAAACATGCAGGGACCACCATGGAAGTGTTGGATTGAGGCAATCCAAAAACAACGCTGCAAGCAATAACGTTAACAATATAGACATGGAAAGGACATGGTTTCTCTCATAGGTCCCAGCCTACGAGGTTACCTTGAATGTATTATCACAACAATAGTCTTCCATAATAAGGAACACATGTAGAAGTAATGTTAAATTTATCTCCAACACATGGAAGGAGGCCAACTAAACATGCAGGGACCACCATGGAAGTGTTGGATTGAGGCAATCCAAAAACAACGCTGCAAGCAATAACGTTAACAATAAAGACATGGAAAGAACAAGATTTCTCTCATAGGTCCCAGCCTACGAGGTTACCTTGAATGTATTAGCATCACAACAATAGTCTTCCATAATAAGGAACACATGTAGAAGTAATGTTAAATTTATCTCCAACACATGGAAGGCAGCCAACTAAACATGCAGGGACCACCATGGAAGTGTTGGATTGAGGCAATCCAAAAACAATTCTGCAAGCAATTGACAGAACAAGATTTCTCTCAAAGGTCCCAGCCTACGAGGTTACCTTGAATGTATTATCACAACAATAGTCTTCCATAATAAGGAACACATGTAGAAGTAATGTTAAATTTATCTCCAACACATGGAAGGCAGCCAACTAAACATGCAGGGACCACCATGGAAGTGTTGGATTGAGGCAATTCAAAAACAACGCTGCAAGCAATAACGTTAACAATAAAGACATGGAAAGAACATGGTTTCTCTCATAGGTCCCAGCCTACGAGGTTACCTTGAATGTATTAGCATCACAACAATAGCCTTCCATAATAAGGAACACATGAAGAAGTAATGTTAAATTTATCTCCCAACTCATGGAAGGGGGCCCACTAAAAATACAGTGGCCACCATGGAAGTGTTGGGCCAAATAAATAAAATTACGTTGCAGGATAAAGGGCATAGACAGTACCGGTAATTAAATGTGGGAACTAATATGGTACTGGTAGGCCTAACTATTTACTTAAGTTAACATTTGTTACAATTAGGAAAAGGCCAATTGGCTAGTTAAAGTTAACATTTGTAAGGGCAATACTGGCACTGGTCCTATTTATTAAATTTACCATGTGAAGCCTAAGAACGTAACACGTACCTTGAAAGGCCACAAGAAGTTGGATGCATATTTAAACTTCTTGCCAACAGTGAAAATTTCATGAATTAAATCTTCGGTACAGATGATGCCGGCCTTTTTCAGTTTGCTCTCAATTATTCGGTTTGAGGTGATCGCAATTCGCTGGCCTTGGATCTTGCCGAAACCACGCTTGTAGATGAGCTCGCGGACACTCTTCAAATTGGGAGTACCCCAAGTTACATAAGGCTCGCAGATACGGAGCATGTTGATGGTCGCTTTGTTCAGCTTGATGAAAACACCATTGTTAATTTGCCTCAGCCTGAACAACTGGAGGACTTTCTTGACCTTTGGTGCAACCTGGTTGATACTGAAGAGAAAATAAAAGTTATTGGGGTGCACAAAATCACATGAGACAACCTGAAAGTTGACAGATTACACGTGGGAGTCTAGAAGAGTGCCTAGGCTAATCCATTTTATTTTCCAAAGTGTTAATCAGTTTGTACTTGAGGTTATTTCAGTTGCTTTGCTGTGTATCTTCCGTGTGAATTATTCTAGGTGTGAATGTGATCAGCTGGTCTGTAATCCTGGAACAGGCCTAGCCTAGGATAGAACCAGTTGCATACAATGGACTCGAATTAAATCCACACTAGCAATGTTAGGCCCTATAATAGGCTACGTTATTTTATAGGCCTAGGGCCTACATCAATAATTGTACTTTTAAAAAAAACTAACATTTTTAAAAAGGCATAGGCCTTTGCTTAGGGGCATATTGCAAATTGGCTTTCTTAAAATTCAATAATTTTTTTCATGATTGCTTACCCTCGAATACGAATGACGAATGCCAAACGAGGTTCGCCAGGAATGTAGTAGTTACCCTTGGCCTTTGCTTCCCTCACCAATCTAATTTCATCTCGCTCGAGGGCACGATATTCTTTCACATACTTTTCTGCGCGTTTGAAGAGGGTCTTCCTACGCTTGAACTGTCGTGTGATTCTCTGAAATACATTAAACAACTTATTAGCTTCAAAACTAATCTTCAGACTTTCCCAATTAAGACATATGGAAAGAAATAGGTAGGAGGCCTAGGGTCATTGGGCCAGTTACGGAATGGTTAAGAAAATATTTCACTTTAGTCAGCTGTTAGGTCAAAAATGAAGTCGGAGAGCTCAAGTTCGATTTTTATGATGGCCGTGGATAGTCGTACGGTCAGCCGTATTAGTGCAAAATTATTCGTACGGCCAATGATTTGATTGGATAAAAGCGCCGTAAGCCCGTAATAAAAGTGTCATCCTTCGTCGTTGGGTTTTCATGCTTATTTATGCTTTTTAGTGTAGCGTAAAACTTAAAACTATTATTATAGGCTACCTTCAAAAACTAACGTTGCTAGAAACTGGTGTAGGCTACAAACGTCGCCACGGCACTTTGTGACCCCCCTCCTCCCAACCTACTTTTCTCAGCTAAAATTGTTTTGGGGCCCATGAAGTTCCGCCGAATATAGTGAAATCATTTGCAGAAAAACATGGACCAAATAGAATGGTTAAAAAAAAAACGATCCAACGAAGATTTGTACCACCGACCTATCGCATAGAATTCGGACATGCTACCACTCTGCCGCACTGCGATGTTCGAAGCTATTGGTCTACTTAAGTGCTAGCGTCGATGACCGTACGACCAATTTTGCACTAGTAAAACGGCTGATCGTACGACTAGGCCTATCCACTCCGTTTTATGATAGCCTACACCCTATTTGTTTATTTTGAATAGTGTTGACTAATAAGAAGAGGCCTCATAAGAAAATAATTAAGACGAGTGAGCGCAGCGAAACGAAGTCTTTTATAACGCTACTCGATCGGACCTTCTCGTGACTGTCCAATGTCTGTATGTATGTCCGGTCCCATACGGCCGAACGACCAAATAGATTGAGCTGAAATTTTAAACAGACATCCGTGACCAGGTAACTGAGAACTGCTAACAAAATGAGCACAATCCATTTTGATTTAAACCTACAAGAAATAATAAACTGAAAAATAGGCCTATCATGTGTAGGAATTCTTCTAACGACAATGGTTTTTGTTTTTGGAAAAATCACTGCTTCTTAGATGTTACTCGGTTGCAATAGAGGCAGTGGAAAAATATTTCTAATGCAGTTATGCAGTGACAAACTAGGTCTATCAAAACTTGCATGTTCAAGGTACTCCCAAATTCCGCAGGGAGATTTCAGAGTAAACCTTGCAATCTTTACTCGTATTTTGTACTGGCTTTGTTTTCCATAGTATTGTCTCAGTTGATGTAGACTAAACTGCATTGTATGCATTTCAAAACATGTTTAATATTTTTTTAAATACAATCCATAAACTACAAAACCTTATCCGACCAGGGGATTGAACCCCAGGTCTCCCACATTCCGGGTATAAGGGCGCCTTAGCTAACTAGACTAGGGAAACGACAAAGTCGTTGATAGACGAGTGAGTGAGCCATTTGTTGAATACCCGGTATCATTCCCCATACTGGGCTAGATCCAGCCTTAGGTATAGGGGGATGTTCCCGGGTACTCAACACATGGGTCACTCACTCGTCTATCAACGACTTTTGACGTTTTCCTAGTTGAGTTAGGAACGTTCTAGAAGAGATCGTCAGTAGCGTAATGAAAAAACATCAGTAACAGAATGAAGAACTTCAGTACCTAGCGGAAAGGGTTATTCAAGATGGCGGAATGGCGTAGTGTGTAAGAAAACAAGCTGAAACTCGTAAACAAACGACAATTCAACACTTGAAGTACGTAGCCTAATTAGAGGTTTAAAAAAGACCCAACTATCGATAGGCCTACACCTATTTTGGTGTTAACTATAATTCTGAAAACAGATTTAATCTAGTTTGTACAAGTTCCCACCTGGCATTGGTTTCATATGGAGTTTAGCTTTGAGCGATTCATTCCGGTTTTTTAAAATTTGTTTATAGCCTATTCTTAGGTCAAAACTCGTATTTCGGGTACTTACCTATATTATGCAGACAACTATAATATTAATGAATACATTGGAACTGGTTATAACTTGCTCAATTACCTACATTTTTAATTAGGGATGTAGGGGAGAGGGGGGGACATTGGTACAGGGGCACATTGGTACAGTTTGAATTTTGCCACCCATGTTTAATTTTCAGCAGTGTATTATGAGTGATCTAGATGGCAGTGAGGAACTCTACCAGCTCTGAAAATCTGAGCCATTTCCATTGATAAATGGCTAAGTTATGATATAAATTGTATTTAGTGATGTGGAAAGTAAATAGTTGTGATAAACTTTGTAATGGTTGATTATAATGTTATTGTAGGTAATTCAATCTTTTTTTTTTATGTGATGACCGCAATTTATCTGATTATTTTTAAGCACATTGCTATGACTGTACACCTAACCTCAAATTTTTTGAATTTATTTTCTAAAACAATACCAGATGGGGCACATTGGTACACAGCCTTGGGGGCACATTGGTACATTACAGGCCCTATGCACCAGCTAGTGTTAATAAAAAAATCTATCTGTAGACCTAATGTTGCAGTCTATCTTAGGCCTAGATTAGTATTTAGTGTATATTGTATAGTAAAATAGCATTCTAGTGTAGTATATAAGCTGTCTGTCTATTGTAGGCAAACCTTGATCTAGATATTTTCCCACAATAATGTAGTTTAACGTTAAGCTAATTTTAAGCACACACCTAATACTAGGGTCTATGTGGACAAGTTTATTAGCTCATGTATGTAAACCACTATTGACATACATAAAATAAACACCCTATGTAGGCCTAAACTTGTAAATACTGACCAGTAAACATGTGTGTACCAATGTGCCCCATACTAGTACCAATGTGCCCCGCCTATGGGGTACATTGGTACATTTGTAATAATTTTCTATATGTGGATTATTTATTAGTAGTGGTCACAAATGTGAAAGATGTAGTACACATATCATAGATTAAGGGTTGTATTTTACTATGACAAAAGTCTCATTCCCAAATTTGCACATGTATATGTAAAAAAATTGAAACGTTCTGAACTGTACCAATGTCCCCCCCTCTCCCCTACCGATACCACTTTTTTACCGATGCCGATACCGATGCCGATTCCCAAATTAGCCGATGCCGATTCCGATTCTTACCGATTCCGATTTTTTTTTTAAATACACCTACAATACTTCTACAGTCAACAATCTGTGCAATTTTGTTCCTTATACTAATTTGATTAGCCTACCAGCATCTAAATATACACATGGGTAGGCCTATGTGAATCAATTTTTAATTTAATTTTGAAATACCTAGGGCCTAGGCCTACCATTGCAGAGATCATTTCTTGTTTTGAAAGATAGGCCTAGACCTACTTTCATGGCATAAAGATGCATGTGCCACTAGGCCTAGGCTATTGATGATTGTAAGGGATAAGCATGCAGGCCTAGGCCCTAAGCCACAGTTTTTTTAATATTTTTGGAAATGTGACAACAGGCTGTCACACTTGAGCGTTTTTATCCTACTCAATCGGGGAACTATCTAGTCAAAGACTACTGTGACGTTTAGACCTTAATTGGTCCTTCCCCTAATCACACCTTGACTTCTTAATTGTTGGGCGCCATATTGACTAACAATAATGCTAAATCTAAGTCACTAATTGGAGGAACCAATTAGTACAGGTTGGTCAGGTAGCTGGATCGCCTAATCCTGAAATACAATTTCTACTGTGGCAAATGATGACTTGCAGACAATTTGTCTGACTTGGCGGCGCCGACTGGATGTCTGGTGCCGTGTCTCGTTCCACTGCAGCTGGTACAGACCCTCCCAAAACACTATTGGTCTAGTGACAGGACAATAGGTCATGCACAATCTACAGAGGTTGTGAAACGTGTAGTGGTTACAATTCCTGGTATATTGTTACGGTTGATAAATGGTGATACAAATTATATAAGCCCTACCTAGTCGGATCCTTCTATTACATATGATGTGGCTGAGCCCAAGTTTACAGTGGTCTGATGGACCTTGAATCTACTAAATTACTATTATTAATACTGTGGTGTTTGTACTCATCTGTCTCCCTTTGTTGTGATGTTCGAAGATGATTGTTCGACGGGGACAGTATTTTAAATCAGGGTTGTCGATTTAAATAAATACACACACACTGGGTACGAAGTAATCCAAGCTTGCGATCTTCTGATTCATCCCGACGGTGCCGTCAGTTTCATCTCGTAAGACGATCACTTCACTGGCGTCGATCGATACGTTCGATTCCCGCGTCGTCACTGCTTGCACCAGCCGCTTGATCAGGCTCGCTTTCAATTTCAAATAATATTCCAATTCACAGTTCGCTTTTCTATTCGACTTCGCTCACTATCAGCTCGCTTTCAATTTCAAATAATACTCCAATTCGCTGCACGTTCTATTACTTCACTTCGCTCGCTATTAAATCACTTTCAATTTCAAATAATATTCCAATTTACTCCACGCTCTACTACTCAACTTCGCTCACTTTTAAATCACTTTCAAACTCCTCGACCCCCGAGACTTAGGCCGTCCTAAGTATTACCGTCGTAACTTCATCGTGAAGTCGGGCAGGCACGTTGCCCTCCGCCGAGTAACTTCACTTCACACCGAGGCCGGACCACGTCACGAGCCTCCTCCGCGTCACTACCCCAAACCAACTAACGTCCGTGTTCCTCCTGAGCACCTAGCTCCTCGTCGGTCAGCTGAGCTAACCCCGTGGAATCATGGGAATTCCCCGAAAAACTGTCTTTCGCCTCTACCCGGCTCGCGCTAAAACTTGCCCTAGTTGGCTTCGCTCTCCGCCATATACCCCTGTGGTTTCCTTTGTGGCCTTCATGCTCACAACGATCGGGATGTATGTAAGCCTTGGCTGCATCCTTACCCTTGGACTGTTCCTCGAAGCCAATTATAATCGTGTTCGCTAAAGCAGTCGAGCGGACTAATTCCGACTTTATGGCGGCTCAGTGTGCATCGCCGCACATTGGTACACCGTCTGGTGTCGCCCTGCCAGTCATCGCTATTCAATTTTAATTTCAATTTTTTTTAACTAAAAGACAACAAACTTACAAAGACTAGATCTGACTATGAAAAAGTAATTTGTGGCGTTCCACAAGGATCAATCCTTGGCCCACTATTTTTATCATCTTTGTTAATGATCTACCTGATAACATCGAGGATGCAGAGCTTTTTGCAGATGACTTCACTACAAGTATTACCGCTAATGAGACAATACAACTTCAAGAGAAGGCAGATAAAAGAATTACCGAATCCACCGAATGGTTTACGGTGAACAAACAACTGCTAAACTCATCAAAAACCAAATTTATTCAATTCCATTCATTCCAAAAAAACAAATCACTCAACCAAATACCTTGCATTACAAATTCACATGATAAATCCACAGTAGAATCATCTACACAAGCAAAATTATTGGGAATAACAATAGATAACAACTTAACCTGGCATGCCCACATCAACACCCTAATACCAAAACTCAGCTCAGCTTGTTTTTCAATTAGAGCATCAAACAAATAAGCAACATATCAACTGCTAAAATATGTTACTTTTCTCTATTTGAATCGCACTTGAGATATGGAATCGAATTTTGGGGAATATCGACTCATATCGACAAGGTATTCATCACGCAAAAACGAGCAATCAGGGCATTATGTACCCTTAAGCCGACGGAGCATTGCAAACCCTACTTTATTACACTAAACATTCTTACCGTTACATGCCTTTACATTCTCAAGTCAATTTTAGCCATAAGAAAAACATCCACACTCTCACACTCAACAGTGGCATACACCACCACAACACAAGGAACAAAAATAACCTCCATCTTAACCAATATCGTACAAACCTAGGTCAAAAAAACTCTGATTATTTGAATAAAACTCTATTCAATAAACTCCCCCAATCAATAAAAACATAACAGAACACATCAAATTCAAAAATGAACTAACTAAATTCCTAATACAAAAGGCATACTACAGCATAAAAGACTTTATGACAGACAGAACTACCTAATAATTGCTATATTTTATTATTAGTAGGAGGTACCATATAATAGGCTATAGGCCTATACTATTTTGTAAAATACCTATATATTATTATATTAATACTTATGTAACAACTAGTCTATGTTTAGCAAAAATGGACTACACGGTGAAAACTGTTATAAACTTTAACTGTACTTTGTATTGTTATTTGTTGTCCAAATAAATAAATAAATAAATAAATAAATATCTTTATGATAGCCCGAGGGATGTTTTTGCGACATTTTAGCCTCGAACTAGCCTCCTTCCCCAGGCTCAGACAATTTATTTAGCCTCCCCTGCAGTCCCAGTTTAATATTCTGATTTCTTCGTTTCTCGATTCTTTCCCGTTTCTGTGTGATTTTATGTTCCCATTTACCATCTTTACTTGATTGCGATGCTTTGATTACCTCCTAATTACATTATTACTTGTTATAAATAATTGTGGCTGATTTGCATTTTGGTAGGGAAATCAGTTCTTGAATAAATTATAGCTTTTAAATTTTCATTTTTTGACCTGCAAATGAGCTATTTGAAAAATATTTTGTGGTTTAGGATGGTCTTTTGGAGGCACGGAGAAGCCGTTCCATTACAGTACCCTCTCTATGTTTCAGCTAATTGTTTACATATTTGATAAAATACCCTAAAGTTCCATCTGTTAATTATGACCTTCATTTTCATCATACCACTAAAATATTTTTTTTTTTTTTCTTTCATCAAATTTTTAAATCTTTTTTTTATTACAAGCTTTGATTTAAATTTTTATTTACGAAAACACCCCCAAAAAAGATCATGTCGAAGCATGCTACCATCCCTGTTGATAAAAAATCCAAATTATAGTTCAAATTCAAAGTCCAAGCTCATCTAATTCGATTATGAAAAAAAACTAAAATTTTTTAGACATCCCCGTTAATTACAAATAAAAATAAAAATTAGTTGAAAAAAGCAAGTCAAACTCAAGGGGACGACCGCCTACCCCAAAAACCCTACCCCCTGGTTTCGCGTGGATCGGCTAGGGGGATCGACTCGACTCGCTCGCTGCAACCCCGGGGTGGTTTCCGCTTGGTTCCTCACCTTCCCCTGGGCTCGCGCTTGTTTGCGTCCCGAAAATCCCCGCTCGTCTTTACCCAAACACCCCCCCAGCTCGGCTCCACCCACACTCGTCGGTGTGTGTACTGGTTTCCCCCCAGTTTTTCACCTCGCCCGTGCTTTCTACCTAGCTGCGACAACATTCTCCCTAGCCTTCCACCACCCCCTCTGGCGTCGAATTTGATAACTTCTTCCCCCTTCTTTCCAAAAATTCGCTTTCTTTGTGGACATGGAATACATACCTAATTTACAAATTAAAATCACCTTTTAAAAAATACAACATACAAAACTGAAAAACCAAAATACCAAAAATGCCCAACCTGGGTCTTTTCCCCTAAAAAAAAAGTGATGTTTCCTTTCCAATGTCTCCTCATTCTGAACACATATTTAAACCTACTATTAAACTGTTGATTTTCCTAGTTGAAGGAAAATTTCCCCAAAAATTTAATGGTCGACAAAGTTAAGCGCGCCCGTGATGCAATTTTAAATTCCTGCTCATCCTGATATTTACTCCCCCGCTGAGTACTGAGAATTACTTCTCTCTAGCTTTTCAAATCACAAATCAATGGGGGTTTCCTTCATTCACTAATCAGTATATTGGGACCGTGGTTACTGTTAGATGCCTGGGTTTGGGTCACCTTTTCGATTTCCCCCTCCCCCCCTTCAAATGTCATCCCCGTACATTGACTGGCAAAAACTTTTTCGGAAGAGTGCTCAAAAAGAAAATTACTGGCTCCAAAAATTTCCCAATGCTTAGTCCCCCAGGAAAGTTTTTAGAAGGCCCCCCCCCGATCAAAAACCCACTTTCCCAACCTTCCAACCACTTTTCCCTCAATGCAGGCCCCGTAGCAAAAAACCTTTTCACCAAACTACACTTTCGACCCTTCTTCTTCCGATCTAATAAATTACATTTCCCTTACAACCCTGTACCCCTTTTCAACAATTTTTTCCATTTCACTTCCCTTAATCATACATACTAGCTCAAATTGTCATGTTTTCCATTCCCTCTTTATTCTAAACCTACATATAACTGAAAATTAAAAAAATAAAATTACCTGGGTCGCATCCCCGCCGGGCACTCCTTCTGCCCCACCCCCTCTGTTCCTCGTAAAATACAATGTTTCCCTTGTTCGTCCTCTCAAACTCCCAAATCCTATCTTATTCTATCTTCGTTTACTCCCGGGTCGTAATCTAGTTGGGGCACCCCCTACACAAAACAAAACCCCTCTACCCCTCACGTTCTATGATTTTTAAATTTGACACTGTTTCTCTCTTTCTTTTCCCTCCTTCATGTTTCCTTTTGACTTTTTTCTGTTTTTGTTTCTTCATTTTCTTTAGTCAACTCACATTTTTCCGTCGTTCCTTCCTACCCCCCCCATCATGTTTTCCCTTTTTTGAACCACGATCTTTTTCCCATTCAGTTTTACTTTCCTAAATTATTCCCTTCCTCGTCCATTCCCTTTCATTCTCGCACTTGTAAACCCCCTTATTTTTTCTTCAGAAACACAGAAAAAAAAAACAAGAATGATCCCCCCTTCTTATCAGCTCCTTTCCAATTGATTTACCTCTTATACAATTTCGTTCATCCTGATAAAATCTCAACCCTCCTTTCCTTATCCTATCAATCTCTCTCCTCCCCTCTCACTGCTTCCCCCCGCCCCAACTACTTCTGGAAACCCCCCACCCCATTCTCCTCTCCATCCTTTTTCTTTACTTTCTCTTTCACTATTCAACTTTCAGTGCTTTTCTTCAACCCCCCCCTCCATACTAACTACATTCTCATTATTTTCATTCATGCGACTTTAACCCCTCTAATTGTTTTTTTACATTTGCCGTTTCATGTTTCCATTTTCTGTCATTTTCTCTTTTCCCCCTTTCTCATTTTTTCCTTTTCCCATTCATTTTCCCCCTTTCTTGCTCATTTTTCTCCCTTTCGCTTTTCATTTTCTCTTTTTCCCTTTCTTTTTCTCTATCATGCTTTTTTAGCTCCCCCTTTTGCTCATCCATGATGGACTTATCGAATTTCTTGTTTATTCTCTTTACCCCTTTTTCGATTTTTTTGTTCATTCGTTCTTGTTCTTGAACTATTTGTTCTAATTGTTCAGTTACTTGCGTTATTTTCCCTGTTTGTGGTCTACTTTTTTTTTTATCCCTTTTAGTTCTTTTTTTGATCCTCTGCTAGTACTTTTTATTTTTGTGTCGATTTGTTTAAAACCCCGCTTTATTTTTCCTCTGCCTGTTCTGTTTTTTTTGGGGGGGTCAATTCGCTTCAACTCCGCTTTATTTTTTCCTTTAGAACCTCATATTTTTGCATTACCGTCTCTCCCCGTCTTTGATTTTCCGCATTTTCCCCATTTCATGTATTTTGGTTCTCCCCAGGTTTTTATCCCCTTTGGGAAATTTATTCTTCTCCCCCTGCCATTTTTCCTTTCTCGTTTGGTTGTTTGCTCATTTTCTATTTCCCTTTAGGGGGTGTCCCTATCGTAGGAAACCCCCTCCCTACTTTCCTTATCACTCCGTTTTCTTGCACTTACTCTGTTTCCTTTTTTTAACCATTCGCTCCTTCCCCCTTCTTTTCCTCCGTGCTAATTATTTTTTTTATTACAGTTTTTTGGGTTTTCCACAAGTTTATTTTCAATCTCTGGGTGCTATTTAAAGATTTATGCCCCTTAGTTGGACACATATTGTCCCACTTGAGCTTTTTTTCCTACCAATCGGGGGAGCATCTATCAAAGACTACTGGACGTTTAGACCTTAATTGGTCCTTCCCCTAATCCAAAAATTTATCTTAATTGTTGGGCGCCAATTGATAACAATAATGCTAAATCTAAGTCACATTGGGGGAACCATTTGTACGGTTGGTCCGGTAGTGGTCACCTAATCCTGAAAAACTCACTATGGCAAATGATGATTGCAGACAATTTGTCGGCTTGGGGCGCCGCTGGATTGTGGTGCCGTTCTCGTCCACTCATGGTACAGACCCCCCCCAAAACACTTTGGTCTAGTGAAGGACAATAGGTCATGACTATCACAAGGTTGTGAAAGTGTAGTGGTTCAATTTCCCGGTATATTTTTAGGTTTGATGAAGGTGATACAAATTATATAGCCCCACCTATCGGATCCCTTTTATTTAAATGATGTGGCTGAGCCCAATTTTTAAATGGTCGATGGGCCTTGAATCTACTAAATTACTATTTTTAATACTGTGGTGTTTTTTACCTTTTGTCTCCCTTTTTTGTTGTTCAAAATGATTTTTTCGACGGGACAGTATTTTAAATCAGGGTTGTCGTTTAAATAAATAAACCCCCACTGGGTTCAAGTAATCCAAGTTGCGATCTTCTGATTCATCCCCACGGTGCCCCTCATTTTTATCTCGTAAACGTCACTTCATGGGTCGATGATACGTTTATTCCCAGTCGTCACTGCTTGACCCCGCTTTATCAGGCTCGCTTTCAATTTCAAATAATATTCCAATTCCACGTTGCTTTCTATTCGACTTTGCTCCGTCCAATCGCTCTCAATTTTTAAAACATTTCCAATTTACAGTTCGCTTTTCTATTCGACTTTGCTCACTATCAACTCACTCTCAATTTAAATAAATTTCCAAACCCATTCCCCCTTTACCAACTTCGCTCCCTATCAGCTTGCTTTTCAATTTCAAATAATATTTCAATTCACGTTCGCTTTTCTATTCGACTTCGCCACTATCAACTCACCTCAATTTTTAAATAATATTCCAATTTTCCCGTTCCCTTTACTATCAACTTCCTCCCTATCAGCTCGCTTTCAATTTTCAAATAATATTCCAATCCGCTACACTTTCTTTACTTCACTTGCTCGCTATTAAATACTTTCAATTTTTAAAATCTCCAATTTGCTGCACGCTCTATTACTTCACTTCGCTCACTATTAAATCACTTTTAATTTCAAATAATATTCCAATTTACTCCCCGCTCTATATCAACTTCACTCACTTTTTAACATTTAAAATCCTCGACCCCGGAAATTAGGCCGTCCAAGCATTACCGTCGTAACTTCATCGTGAAGTCGGGGAGCACGTTGCCCTCCCTCCAGTAACTTCACTTCACACCGAGGCCGGACCACGTCACGACCCCCTCCGGTCACTACCCCAAACCCAACAACGTCCGTGTTCCTCTGAGACCTAGTCCCCGTCGGTCACTGAGCTAACCCCCTGGAACCCTGGGGAAATTTCCCCGAAAAACTTCTTCGCTCTACCCCCGGGTCCGCTAAAAATTGCCCTAGTTGGCTTTGTCTCCGCCAAAACCCTTTTGGGTTTCCTTTGTGGTTTTATGCTCACAAAATCGGGTGTATTAAGCCTTTTGGGTGCTCCTTACCCCCTTTACGTTTCCCCGAAGCCAAATTATAAAACGGTTCGCTAAAGCGTCCCACGGAAATTCCACTTTATGGCGGCTCAGTGTGCATCCCGCCATTGTACACCCTCTGGGGTCGCCCTCCAGTCCGCTATTCAAATTTGATAGCCCGAGGGAGTTTTTGCACTTTTAGCCCGACACCTCCTTCCCAGGCTAGCAATTTATTTAGCCCTCCCTGCAGTCCCATTTAAAAATTCGATTTCTTCGTTTCTCGTTCCCAGTTTCTTGTGATTTCATTTCCCATTTCCATCTTTTCTTATTTCGATGCTTTTTATTACTCCTAATTACTTTTTCTTGTTATACTAAATTTTGGGGTGATTTGCTTTTGGTAGGAAAAACAGTTTTGAAAAATTTAGTATATTTCTTTTGACATGCAAATGAGCTATTCGAAAAATATTTTATGGTTAAGGGGGGGTCTAATGGGGACACGGAGAAGCCGTTCCCTTTAAAAAGGTAAATATGTAGGCCTGACCCCACCCAAGTTATAAAATAAAAAGAATAAGTATGCTTAGGCCCAGGCCTTTGGGCCCAGAAAATAGGCCTGGGTTTTTTTAAATAAATTAGCAGTTTGCCCTAGGCCCCTACCCCGACCTAGAAAAAAGACATGGCCTAGGGGTCCCAGGCCTAGGCTAGGCCAGGGGAGGTTTTATTAACTTCTGTGAGGTTTTGTTGGGAAAAGTGAAAATATTTCATATCTTCAAAATGTTTGAAAATAAATAAAATTTTTTTACAGGTCACAGTTTAAAAAATTGTAAGTAAAAAAAAGACAAACAAAAAAATTGTGTAGGCCCACCCCCGGGGGCCCAGGGATTCCCCCCTCTTTGGAAAGTTTAACCTTACAAATTTTCATCGCTTCGAACACGCCCTTCTTTTTAGTTTTTCCCGTTTTCCACACTTTACTTTATCTTTTGACTTTTTTTCCATATTTATTGAAAGTAAAACAAATTTTTATCTAAAAATTTACGTAGTCACAATCCGTTTCAAAAAAATTTAAAACCCCCAGTTTTTTTTGGTTTGTTATTTTTTTTTTAAAAGGGCTACTGCTTTTGAGTAGTTAGGGGCCTAGACATACGTTTTTATTACGACATGTAGGCCTAATTGTGTACGTGTGTTTGTGAGCTTGATTTACAAGCTATTAAATCATTTAGTATACCCTGTATGAAGTGTATCGTGTGCATTTTATGTTCCTTTATCCATTACATGTGTCATGTATCATTTTACCACATCAGGCTATGCTACGAGAGCAAATAAACAAATGAACCGCGCCATCAGAGTTTTTCGCAAATCCGAGGTGCCCCCGGTCTCATCCAACTCGGATAAGAGAGTTCTTACTGTACTTCCACACAGGCGCGAGCGTAATAAATTGAAGCGTCAAAAATCTAGTTCAAGATGGCGATTTTGCGTTTTAATTTATGCTTTTTCAAAGCAATAAAGTATTTTACTGGATTGTGTGACATGGTTTTAGCTTGTGCAGCATGATATTGAATAAACAGAAACAATAAGAAGTTATTGCATACCGGTAAGGGAATTTAGTAATCATTTGATGTTAAAATCTAGTATGCTCAGCTGTCAAACTGGCGGCCATCTTTAAAAATATTCGGTCTTTAAATTGCTCCCATTTGATTTTGTAAACTGTCATTTCAAGATAGCTTCCAATTGTAACGGAAGTGGACCACCGACTGCTAATCTAGCCTAACAGTAGTTAAATATCAATGCTTCCAGCCTATTCCCCCAGGTCACTCATATCAGTCATTTGAGCGTATAAATTCAGTGTCGGGTGCTGGCTTCACTATTCAGACTCCATATATCTCGCAATTTATGTGGTTACGATTATTGGAGATGAGGGTTATGTTAAGGAAGGATTGACGGTAATTATGCCGAACACGGTTGCCCGAGAAAAAAAGATGTAAAATTTACTTTCCATATTCCAGTGTGTGTAATTAATGTTACTTAATTCATTTTCAGGTACCGCATTATGGTTTTTAATTTTGTAAACAATGTTTTTCATCTTTTCACTAGTGGAAATTGAGCCGTCATTTGTGCGTCCACATACGCATGTTGATTTGGAAAGCGTAATCTCCTCTGACACGTCTCTACCGCTGCGTACGCAGCGTAAAAAAGTATTTTTTTTCAAATCGCGACGTTAAAGGTTAAAAAAAGGTATTTTTGTTTAAAATAGCGACGTTAAAGGTTTTGAAGGTTTGTTTTATTAGTAAAACACAACGGAAAAAACAGTGACAGCACAATTTCTAAAAATACCTTTTTAACTTTAACGTCGCTATTTAAACAAAATACCTTTTTAACCTTTAACGTCGCTATTTTAAACAAAAATACCTTTTTTAACCTTTAACGTCGCTATTTTAACAAAAATACTCTCTTACGCTGCGTACGCAGCGGAAGAGACGTAGCGGAGGAGATAGCGCTTTCCAAACCAGTATGGCGGCCTACGTACAGTACGTACAGTGACAGCACAATTTACACAGTAAAAAGACAAAAACATTAGAACAGTGAAAAGATCGTAATGGGGGTAGCTAAAAATGAATTAGGGACTTTTCAATTAAAACCATCTGGGGAAAAAGGGGGAAACTTTTTTTTATCTTTTTTTTTCGGGGAAAACCGTGTTCGGCATAATTACCGGTTTGGGACAAAAAAATGTTTATAATACAATAGTAAAAAACCCTTCCCTAGTTATAACATAAATACCCCTAAAGAGACAAATTTAAAATAAAAACTGATTTGATTTTTTAGGTTTGGGCCCCTACCATTTGCACTAGCGCCTTTTTCCTTTTACTGGCGCATTGACCCTACATTTTATTTGAAAAAGCCGTGGCTTTGGTGGATTTTGGGAAAACCATCGGGGCCCGCTTGCGGTGTTGAGAAACAGCCCTGGGGAAAAACGGCTGGGCGGGCCCTTTAAACAAAAAACGGGGTTTTTTCTCCTTGGGAGCATTTGGGTTTCCCTGGGGGGTTTGCTAAAAAAAAACAACTTGCTATTTACATGGAGGTTTCAATCCCGGGCCGGGTATTGACTACGATCCTATCTCTCAAAAAAACCCTTTTTAACCAATTTAGAATAGGATCGGTTGGAATCCAATACCCCAAAAAAAGGTGGGATTGGATGAAATTTTTGGATTGAAAAAACTAGGCTGGGCCCAGAAAATTTTAAACATTTTTGAAAACCCGGATAAAGTGCACAGCAAAACCACAAAAGCACAGCGTTTTTAAACCCTGGGGCCTACCGCCAGGCCCTAGGCCTAGATGGCATTAGTTAGGCATTGAAAACAGATTGAATCCCTTGTTCAATTTATGACATGTAAACGCTCACCTCAAAATTTTCAATCCAAACATCATTGAATCCTTAACCAGAAAACCCTGCAAATTTGGACCTAATTTTTTAGGCAAACCGATGGGGCCCTAGGGCCTACGTTTTAAAAACCCAAGAAGGCTATTATGAAGAATCATAAGGCTAGGCTAGGGCTGGGGCTAGACCAGCCTAGGCCTACCAGGGTTAGGCTGGGGCCCTGGGCCTGGGCCCTACCAGGCGATGAAATAATCGAGGTTAAAATTTCTATCCCCCGCCATGGTTTTGTGTAAAACAACAAGGGGTTTTTCCACTGGGGCCCTAGGCCCAGTAGAAAAATATACCGTTTTTGGGGGGCATAGATAAAAGTAACCCCTTTTGGGGGGTTTAGGGGGGGGAGGGGCCGGGGTCCTATGGGGCCCTACACTGACATTTTCAGGAGCATGCTTGCAGGGCAGGCAGGGGAAGGCCTATAACCCAAAGGGGTTAAGGGGGGAAAAGGGTCTAGGCCCTGGGCCCAAAAAACCCCAACGACAGTTTAAAATTTTTAATTCAAAAAATGGGTTTAAAAGGGAAAAAAGGAAAAAAAAAAAAATACGCCACCATTGATATACATAACGGATCAAGGCAATATGTCTTGTTGTTACTATGCCTATAAAATACCATCCCTTCGCCGCCCCATGGGAAAAATTTTTGGGGAAAAACCCCAAACACCGGGCAATGAAGTTTCAGGCTTTTTAATTTGTTTTAAAAACTTCGGGGGAAAATTAAAAGGGGAAATTCAAAAAACTATTTTGTTAATATTTCAGCCATAATTTATATGCACATTAGGGAATCTAATAACTTAAAATAAACACGGATGAAAAGGGATTAAAATTATTAAAATAAATACAACTTACACGTCTGCCATGCTTAATCGTCAAAGAAGCTTCGTCGGATTGTCGCTAACAAAATACTGTGATTTTTGGCGCTAAAGTTGGGGGAATAATATCGAAAGTGAACTGTCGGGGGAAAATGTCGTTGTGTTTTTTAGATTGTTTCAAAAAGAATGCCGGTTTTCTGTCTTCTCCCCGTTACAAAAAATTTTTCGTTCCATTAGTGTGAAACCCCCCTCACCCCTGCTACGAAAAAAAATTTTTCGGGGCGCTCGGAGCCACCCCGGAAAAACCCCTGCCCTTTTTTTCTGAAAAATCCATGTACCGGGCAGGGTGACGTCACTTTCTCGTATACACCCGTGTTTTTTTGTGTTTTTAAAATGCTGGAGGAGGAAGGGGGGTTTACGGGGGAACCAGGGGGGGTTTTTTAAATGCCCCTTTAAAGGTTTTTATTTAGTGTGGGTTGGCAGGGATGATAGTGTTTTTTAATGGGTTAGGCGACAACTAAGTGATAGACAATGTTTTGTTGTATAACCCAAAATTTTTTTGGGGAAAGGCAAGTTTTGAAAGTTGACAAGGGGGTCACTGTTCACTGCCCAAAATTCCCGAAGACATCTTGGGGATTAAATTTACGAAGCCTAGAAGAAAATTTTTTTTTGGGCAAACCCTATTTGGGGGTTTTACCCAAGGTAACGCCATTTGTCTGAATTTACTTTTAAAAAGCGGTTCTGTTCGTTGGTGTTTTGACAAAAATAAGCAAACGCCTCGACTTAGGCCCTAGGCCTAGGCTACTAAGGCCTGTAGGCCTAGGCATTAACAAGGCTGGGTTAGGCCATCGAGATGACGTTTGAGGTTCACGTTTACTTATGCCTAAGGCCTAGGCCTAGTAGGCTAAACCCCTTTGGCCTAGGCCTAATTTTCTAGGTTGTACTAGGGGCCCAGCTCTAGGCCCTTATCTTCGGTTACTAGGGCCCATGGTCTAGGGGGAGGCCTAGCCCAAAATTTAAAACCTTTTAGAAGGTCCCAGGGCTAGGCCTAAACCCACCTATCTTAGGCCTTAAACCTAGGGGGTTTGGGGCAGGTTTTGCTAGGCCTAGGGCCCAGCCCACTCTAGTTTAAGGGAAAAGGGGTCTAGTAGCCAAAAAAAACCCCTGATCCAATGTTTAAGAGGGGCTTTTGGCCCTGGTGGGGGAGGCCTATGCCCTTTTTATGTAGGCCTAGCCTTTTGGGATAAATAAGGGATATCACAGGCCCCCCTCAATCCGAATTGACTGAATTCGGTTTGAGTTCAATTCGGTTTGACTTGAAGTGTATATCACGGACATTCGAAACGACTTCCTCAATCCTATTTCGATCGAATTGAAGTTGTTGTTGTGGCAGTTTAATTTGATGCTACAAGATTCTATGAATAACACTTGAAAATACTATGTACTTGTATCTCTACCTACAGCTACGTAAATATAAAGCCTAATGTCTTCATTAAAGCCTCCAAGACGCCATTTTATTGTAAACATGCGTAAACATGTAATAAACACCGCCTGCCTAATAATGGTATTCACTGAAATCTAAATCTCTAAGGCAGTTTTCAATCCGTATGAATGCGTTTGAACTGTATATCAAGCAATTTACTCATGTCAGTCCACTTTGGAAGTGGATTGACTTCAATGCGAATCGAGTGTGTATATCAAGAGACTCAAACCGAATTGAACTCGAACCGACTTGAGTCAATTCGGATTGAGTGCTGTGATATACGTAGTGTATGTCTAGTAGGCCTAGGAGAGTAGGCTAGGCCTAAGGTCTAAGCCATATGACTAGGTAGGCTAGGCCCCTAAACATGTTCATTTTTTCACATCTGAGCTCAGGAACTTTGGTACGGTACCACAACAACAACCACCTTTGGGTGCTCTTTTGGATGGGGTGCCCCAACTTTTCAACACTTGTTTTTTTTCAATGAAAAAATACGCACCCGAAATCCTTTCCGATACAAAACTACTTACGTTAGGTTAGCCGTTAGTCGACCTTTCCGCCTAGTTACCTTACCTGCCGCGCTAGTTCTAGGATATTTTTTATAAGAGCGCACCCGAAATCCTTTCCATTACACTTGTTTAAATGTTGGGGCACACCATCCGAAAGAGTACCAACCTTTGTGTAACCCAAAGACGGTAGGGCCTACCTACATTTATCGTTGGGACCGGCCAACTTTTCAACTTCGGATGGGAAACGTAGGTTAGTGGGAGTGGGGGTGGCGGCGCGTAATAATAATAATGATATATATATATATATTGTAATTTGAAAAATATTGCCTACGCGCTTAGTGCCCCCCCTCCCCACTCCCCCTAACCTACTTTTCCCCTAACATGAAACGTAGGCCGGTCTCAATGATAAAAGTACCGGAACTTCTTCGGTTGCGGGTCCAAAATAAAATTAAAGGCTAGGTAAGGTTTTTCACTGAAATAGGTAGGTAGGCCCTACCTACTCCAAAATACAAAACAAAACTAAGTGCAAACCAGGCCTAAAGGTTTCTATTTTCAGTTATAATGGACTTTCAAAAGAAAAGGAGTTTCCCCAGAAATACGTCAACTGATTGTTTTGTAGCCTAGTTTTTTTGTTGTTATTAAAACAGCGTAACAGCATAAATTTGCTTACAATAATACAGAGTGGCATATAATTTTCCAAGTCCTTTTCAAGGGTTGAGAGGGGATGCAAAAACCATATTGGCCTAACTTACTAAAGCCGATCATTCTACTTTTCCAACTTTTTCATAATAACACATTGCCATTACCAAGCAAAGATGACTAGGCCTGTGGGTTGATAGTTTGTTTTTTTGTGTTTTAGAATTTCTTTCGTCTCCACCGACTACGAAGGTTAGGATTAAGTGACAATGAAATTCACCGTCTTCCACCCGACATCCAGAATTTCGAAAATCTGGTGGAATTGGATGTTTCAAGAAATGGTGAGTTTATTTTAACCATTTTAAATTAGGCCCATGCTTAACAGGACTTTTGTCATATTCCAAAAAAGCTGTTCAAGTGACCAAACATCACTAACTGTAGTAGGCCTACAATCCTCCTCCCTCCCCCCTAATCGTCGTCCTCTGTAATGGTGAAGGTGGCAATAAGAACCACGACGAGCTACCACTTCTAATTAGCTCTGGATATCCACAGGTAGTTGCAGAGTTGACTGCACCGAAACCGAACTCCTGTAAATGAATTTTATCCGATTTCCTGCTTTCCTTATCAATGTCTTTCTAGGATCCACTTTACATTGTAGACTACACTGCATTATCCATTCGCATCCAATCAGATAACCCATTGACCTGTATTTTGATCTGCTCATGGACTTTATGTTAGGTACTTGTCATGAGCCTACGACACTAATCAAGGAGTAGGTCTACTAGTCACGACTCACGGCCATCCGTCTGGCCAGGGCAGATGATTTTTTTTGTATTTTACAGTTGTGACTCCTTCATTAATCATTATCTCAACGCTCATCAAAACCTCTCAAATGACGTTAGGTGTGTGTGGATTGTGTACGTACAGCCCCACGCCAGCTTACGTACGCTACCCTACTGGTACAAGTGCGTGCAGCCGACCGGGTGCCAAGTCGATATGACGTGTCGGTGACATCACCTCGTCACCTTCGCCTCACCCACCCGCATAGAATAGATCGGGACTTGACTATTGGTCATCTAATTGCCCTCATTTGAATACGCGCCGCGCCTTGGTCCTTCTTCGCGTCCGGCTGCAGAGTGCTATGTTTGTTCATATGTTGATTCTCGTCGAAAATATTACTGAACTCACAGTCACAGCATTTTATTTCGGTACGGTACTAGTAAAAGACCACTATGCGTCCACTTCAACCCCTTTCAAATTAGTGCACTACGAGTGGTCCTTCATAATACGGTCTGCTTTTATTTCTTGCAAACGCACAATATAATAATAATAAACCCTAATTGGTTGGTATCTGCAGCCAATGCTGTTGCTTATGACACTCGATTGATAATAATTAATAATACATTAAAATTAAAAATGAACTAAACAAAACATCTAAAATAACCTACCGTAGGCCTATCCTACGTGTAAGTGGTTACAATATGTAATTTTGTTCATGTGACGTAATAAAACTTTAATTTGCAAATATGCCTCATGTGTAACAATAGATGCCAGATGACATAATCAAGTACAAGTAGCTACCCTATTGTGTTTTATGCAAGCTCAACACAATAATGCCAGTTGCCAGACTAACGGCAGTTAATGAAGAGAATAATAGGGCATCATTTGCAACATCTTGTGTGGCCTATCGCGGTATCCTACGATGCTATGACGTTACTTTATGAGTTATACCGCGAAGTAGTGAACTGTTACAACACGATTTCTTTATGTTCAATGCCAGCACACATGTAATTAGTTCTTCTTCTTGGGAATAGACCCACACGTAATACTATGGTGCGAACAATTCAATGATGAGCGCGACTGAGACGTCTTCTTTCCACGCTCAAGTAGGGAGTTTCCTGTTTATGACCCCGATTATCCAAAATTTAAGTAGAATAATGTAGCACACTCCTCAAGGCTCAAGGGCGTAGGGCCCTCCCCTCCCCCAAGCAGACTTGTGAAATACACCGAGTTTCCACTTATCAGTGTAGATAAATTCACGGTTTATCAGACAATCAATTAATGATCCGGGTGACACTAACTTTGTGGTTGTACCTGGTACGTCGGTAATAACGACTGAATTGTACTTGTTTGTTTGTAGGCTTATCTAATATCTATGTAAAAAGTTTCGTCTATATAAGGGGGGGGGGGGGGGGGGGAACGTACCTACAAAGTAAAATTTCCACTTACAACGGAGATATGAATGTACTACTGTCGTGCATTAATGTGGATTACACGTCAGCATTAATTTTGACGACACTTGCTCTGTCACTCACGGGTAGGCCCCTACCTACTAAAACGTAAAGAGCAGTAATAATTGCCCGCAACTCAAAACCTAACACAGACGTAATGGCTCTTATCTATTGTACTATCTGACTTCGTGTTAGTATTGCGTGAGAAAGTCGTGTGCCGACTACCTGGATTCGAACCCGGGTCGGGCCTCGGCGCGTTCCCCCCTCCCTGGCTTGGCATCGAGTATAAACTTCATCGTTTGCGGATTCTGAGGGAATTCTGAGACATGGCTTGGCTCCAGCTCGTGTAGGTGAAAAAATAAATCATGTTGACAGCTGACGAGAGATTTCATGACGCAATTTAGGCGCTGGCAATGACGTTCTGCTAGCTGGTTGGTTGGACTGGCGGAAGGTAAAAATAAAGTCGTCGATATGCTGCCTTACGACAAAATGCCAGGTGTCTACTTGGCCAATTATAAAATAAATGCGAAATATTCGCGAACTCCCAACTTTAATTCCACGACTGGTAGGCCTACAGACAGTTGCTTTGCTTTGCTTGCTTCATCGTAACGTCAGATGTCATTACGCTAATGTTAATGATTCGTGTTACGGTGTTAGTTAAGCTCAACCAAAATAAATAGCCCTGCGCACCAAAACCTTGTTCAATCTAGACTAAGAACATCTCAAGGCGAATCTTCATGAAAGCCTTATTCGAAAACTTCTAAAAATTGCTTGAATTCCTACACTTTACACTTAGTCAGCGAGGTTTCTAATGGCCAAGATAAGATACCACTCGTAGGCATACTTGATACAAGTTCCCATGAGAAATTTCTTCGCACACCTTGCGGATAGGAATTTCGTTTCTCACTCGTGCTTACAAGTCAAGTACCTGGCCTGGCTTGAAAACATTGTTTCTGTCGTCTTTTAATAGTGTCGATTCAGCGTTATATATTTTGATGCTACATTTTTCGCCCGAAGGCACAATTACTGCGATAGCGTGTTTAATTGTTGTGTAACATTGATAATGCCGACTCACGAACATTCCTCTTGTTTACTTGAGGAGGAGAGAGGATCGCTTCAAGGTCACTGGTCGTGTGGCCGGCTCGAGATTCTTGTCGAGGTCCTTGACTCGCGTGCACTCTCTGGGCGGGGCGCGGGCTGGATGCCAAATGATGTCCTTCCTTCAAAGACTCCCCCACCTCAAACGTTGCAGTCGTCAACGTGGACATCGTATATCAATCATCTATGACAGTTATTGTCATGTTTGTTATCTCATGTTTTCTAATACATTGAACGAACGAAGTGTCAATTTAGTGGATTTATCGCATTTTAATGGTTGCGATGATGCGATGTCTAGAGGAGCCTCTCTTGCTAATAGCAGTCTCTCTCTCTCTCTCTCGCTCTCTCTCTCTCTCTCTCTCTCTTGAATTTATTTCGTACAACTCTGCTTGCCCGCTTCCAACACGTCCAATGCTCGTCATTTTAGTGTAATTCTGAATATTCCAATTAGTTAACCTCATAATCAGTCTAGTAACTAGTAAGTGTCCGAATTCTCAAGTCACATTTGTTATGTGTTTTATACGGCCTTGCAGGAATTATCTGTGATTTGATTAACTACCGGTAGGCCTCCTACCCACTACCGTTTATCAGTAACCAGCTATGAAATAGAAACGGGAACTCGGTTGAAGTATACATCAAACCCCGTCCCGTATGTGACTGAGTGGGAAGAATCAAAATACGTGATTTAGGACCTACTTCATTTATTTGCTTACCTATTTACCCACGTGACCACGCCAACTACACTATATTATAACATCTGGCCCGTGTGTCACTGAGTGAAGTGAAACAATCACTTGCTTCCCTCCACCGTAGTTATTTTAGAATCACTTCTTCAACTCTTGCTGTTGCTGTCTATTCTCAATGAGATGTTTATCATAGAAATATTTTCTTTCTTTAAAGACTATAAATAATTTGTCTCTCCGGCTCTTCCGGCCTGTAAGTCTGCTCTTGTTTAGGAATCTCAGTCCCATAACTTAGTATAAACAAGTACCGGCTTGTTTACGCGGCTCGGAGAGTGGGCGTGGTGGCAACGTACACGGATGACGTCAACCGGGCGGTCTCTGTTTTGTAAGGAGTTTAAATCGCCTTTTAAATGTCAACACTCATTCGTTCCACACAATCGTATTCATATCGTGACGTAGGCAGCGAGACCGTTTCGGCTAGCAATCGTGAAACGTGTGCTAGTTTTCAATTGCGAAATGGGAAATACCGGAATGTACGGCCTAGGAATATAATATAAGGTATGACTGAATTAGGCATTGTATCCATAATAATTTGTCGCCCTATGTGGTGTTCTACTTTATTTCGGAATCAGCAGAACGATGCATCTTACACAATGTTTAAATATTGACAATTTGTTTCTTCGGGAGACTACGTAAAAACCGAGCAAATTTCGTCCAATTTCTTTTTCATTAGATGGACGCAGCGAAGACTTCAATTTCACTTACCCTGAGAAAAATAGCTTGGCTGTTGTTTTTTTTGTCTGTTCGCTCCTACCGGGCAAGCGGCATAATATACCATCTTGATGAAATTTTTAGGGGACTTTCGAAATCTCTGAACTTAGATCTGCCAAGTTTTTTGCTTCAATCGAATAAATATTTCTCGTGAATATCGTGGGCCTACTTTTACGATTTTCCCCCGATTTTTAATTCGATATTTTAGTGATATTTGGTCCGCGACCGGGCAAACGGCTACTCTTTATGGGGACGTTCGAATTCACTGAACTTACATATGTTATGATTTTGGGTACAATCGAAGAAATATTTCTCATATAAAATTGTAGGATACTTTTAGGACAACGATTAGTCAATAAGACCTCGCCGCCCCGCACCTTTTCGCGGCTGGCGCAACGAGGCGCCTTTTTTCTAGTCTTATACAATCGCAGGCAAATACAACCTTGGCCCAAGAGATTTTTAAAAGCATTTTTTCGAATTTTGTTCCTCTTACAAAGACGTTGTTTTAGAAACTCTGATGTAAATTTCATTAAAATAAATATCACCCACCCTGCCGAGTTTTCTGCACGCCACCCCCTCGGGGGTTGTAGTCTTCTATTCGCACGACGTATTCAGTAGAGTTGCCCTCACTATATTCCCACGTGCGTGGTGTGTACCTGCTGAGGACAGAGCAGAGGCACTAATGGAGCTACAAGGTGGTATCCGGGCAGTGTCTTCCGGTAACCCGAGAGCTGGGTGGGTGCTCCCTCCGCTCGTCCGGCACTAAACGATGTATCCGCCGCCTTCGCCTCCCGGTAATTAATAATTGATATCACGTCAGTGCCCGAGTGTCTTCAGTCTCGGGTCGCCTGCGGATTCATCTGTCCAGCACTGGCTTCCCCGCAGTGGCGATGTTAGGTCTAGGCGCGCGCCTATATGGCCCCTCGATCTAGGAGAGGAGGTCCCCAAACAAATACATTTCCATATTGTTTGTCTGTGTTACTGTTCGTCACTGCCAATATACTTTCTTGGGCATTCTTTTAATTGTTATCATCTAATGGCTTTTAAATACCGGTATATTATAATATATTTGTATGAAATAGGCACTTTTCTTGGAACAAAATTGATAGTTTTAGAGTGCCTAAAACTCATTAAAATGCTTCAAATCGAAAATTTTCCCCGGGGCCATGCGCCCCAGACCAGCATTTGCTCGGGAGCTCCCCCCCCCTGACCTCCATTCATAGTATGGGCCCGTAATTCCTCAGCACCTAGGGAGGGACCCAATGTAAACGCGCCTCTGTTCCCCTGTATTCAATTTCCCCTCACAGTCATCTCATAAGTCATAACCCATCGTCTTGGTTAGTTCAGTCATTCATTAAATCATTCTGGCTACGGTACTTGGTTAGTTCCCGTGCTGATTCTTGCCCCTGTACTGCTTTAGCTTTATAACTTACGTTGAGCCAACAGACAGGAAATAATACGGTTTAGTCTATTACCAGTGTTTGTTTCAGCTGAGCTCTAGGAAAGAAGCCGTATATGAATTACCCTCCCTCTTCTCTAGCTCACTAATTTGGAATGTCGTCAATAATGAGTCACTCGTCAAGACCGAGTGGTTGTAGGCTACGTGCCGTGTTTCCTTGATCACATCGTCGCGATTCGCCTAGCTGCGTGCTGCATTCGGCGGGCGGAGTGCTAAGCTAAGGTTCACACCCGGATGTCGTGACTCGCAGGTCGTGGGTTCGATGTACGGCTTACACGCGCGCGCGCTCAAGTCTGTGTTAAATAAAATATCACGTGAAGTACCGGCCTTTTCGCTTTTAGATCGTGTTATACTTTAAATTGGTCGGGAAATCACTTCTCGTTGAATTGACCAAAAGTTCCAGCCTGCCGTAGTTTGCAGATTATGGATTTTCTGAGTGCGCTATGTATGTAATGCGTTTACAACTAGTTATTCAAGTGCGAAATGACACAAATCAATAGATGCGTTGGCCCTACAATACAGTGGCGTATCCTCTTAAAATGAGTTTGCCGCCGCCCCCTCCCCCGCCCCCCACTTACAGATGGGCCCTGACTCAGCAGTGGCGTAGGGCAAAGCCCTGGGTGCAAGGCTGCTCAATGGGCTTCCTTACCCTTTGTGGGCCCCTCTTGTCATGGGCCCCTTGCACCCCCTATTCCTACGCCCTAGGGCCCTACATTGAACGATAATTGTTTTGTTAAAACATTTTTAAATTAGGCCTACGAATAATGTGTCGGGGCTTGCTTTTGCATTCACACCACATTACACCGGTTTACCCCCACCACCACCACCACCACACAGATTGATACAACCTGTTCACAAATAAACAGAAGGTGGAGAATCTTTCGTAAAACCCTTGACGTGTACACCATCACCCCCCCCCCCCCCCACGTGTATCGCCGTAGAACCTACACCTCATCGATATTTGCGTGTGCGAACTTGTCGGGCTATCCTTTCGCTTTCCTCTCGCCTGACTCGAAGTCGGCGCTCGTCTTGTCAAGTCTCATCTTCCTCTTGGTTGATCCGGTTATAAAACCGGTTACCATCCTGAAGACTCGATGCTTTGACCCACGCACACGGCCTAGCTCCTTCGTGACTCGATGTAATGTAAGGTTGTTTCCTCGAGTGCACTCGAGATAACTGTTCTCAAGTAGGAGACAGACCTAATGGTGCGGTCTGTATCTTGCGATTGCTACAGTCGTGGCCTGTCTGTCTGTCTGTCTTGTTTCTGTCTGATGGGAGTCATCTGTCAGTGACCTATCGCAATTGAAAATGTATTATTTATTTACCGATCGGCGATAAATAACTGTCTTGCGCTGTGTATCAAACACTCGGATCATGGAGGGATGTTATCAGTTCTCTTCACCGATCATCCTGAGTCCTGACTGAACGGTTTTCTCCTAGATTCCCTATCGCCATTCCCGAATGGAAACAAACTTGTAGCAACGCTAGGAGGACGTTCCCAATATGTACCACAATGGGCCCTACATAAGCCTTTCCTTACTTATTGCCAACTGGAACTACTATTATCTACCATGAGAATTGAAGTGATCACAGGTGCGATTTTATATGCTTCCCTGGTTCTTGTACCGTGGGTGGGTCTCTGATTCGTGAGGTCGTCTGTTCGATGCCAGTCACCGACCTCGTTGAAGAGTATTATTCATTCTTTCTTGACAACGTAGCAAAGCAAAGCCCCACAATTCCAATCATATTACATTGGATACAATACAACACTGACATAACTAACAGTAAGCTTCTCTCACGATACTTTTCAGTCATATATATCATATGCGAAAGTAGGGATTTTGTGCTACGAGTTACCCCGAACACCCACATGATAAAACTGTCATGTGTACCTATATTTTGGGTAGGCCTACTCTGCAACTTATTCCAACGAACTCATTTTTGTTCTCTCTTTCATTATGCTCATAACGGTGTATTCACTATTGGCCTTAGAAATTCTAAATTTTCCCCATCAAAATTCCCGGTCACGCACGCCCCAGTGTAGTCTTTACCCTGCTGCCCTGCCAGTGCCTGGATGAGATGGGTGCAGTTGATTACTCTCATTCATTAGGTTGTCATCACATAGTTTGATGTCAGTGGTGCGAGCGGCGCTTACGTCGGAGCCAGCCAGGCGTTTCCAACTCCTTCACCCGCCTTGAAATGAATCCCCCCCTGGCAATGTGACGTCACACTTGAGTGGTCGTCACACGTTCAGTCGTCTACTCACACTCGGATTCACTAAAAACCCTTTGAGTTTGACGCTAGCTACCCCACCCTCGTCCGTCCGTTGCGCGGGTGCGTCCATATCCGTGACGTCACCTTGGCTCGCGCGACTCTGATTCGGGAGGTCCCGGGTTCAAATTCCGTCGAGACCAGCAATCCTGACTGGAAGGTTTTCCCGAGGTTGAGTCCTCTTATACAACCCTGGACACCCCTTCACAAATTGTCCTATCCGTAACATACCCAGCTAGGACACTGAAGAGGGGCATGCTGGGCAGGCTTCCCATAAAAATTATTAGATACTACACACACTGTGGGGTATTTTCCGGGTATTGCAAACCCTAATTTTCTCTAGTTGAGTTGGTGCATGGGTACCTCTATCGGAAACGGTTGACGGGGCACCATCACGGCTGAAAGCCTCGTTAAAAGTGAATTGGGGTCTAGGTACCTCAGTCCTCATTATTCTATAATTGGCAATTATACTACGGTGCTTCTTTTGTTTACTTTATTATTATTCAGTAATTAAATTACTTCGCAATGTTACATTTCCATTGCTTTATTTTTACATGAAGTGCAAATATAATTCAGTTACGAAAACGATTTCTCGTGTCTGAAAATTTATAAATTATAATTTCGATGGGTGATGTGAAGTTCCGTTTTAGGAGCTGGAAAGCACTTGTGCCTGAACCGGTACGGTATATTATTAGACGAGGGAGCGCAGCGACTGGTGTATCGAATCTTGCACGCTCAAGGTTACCTAAAATTCCGTTCGGAGATTGAGTAAACCTTGCGATCATTACTCGTATTTCGTACTGGACATGTTTTCCATAGTATTGTATGCATTTCAAAACATGTTCTATAATTTCCCAGAAATAATAAAATAATCCCGAAAAAACAAAATCTATCCCGACCGTTGTTTGAACTCGGGTCTCCAACATTGGGTATAACCGATAAAGGCGCCTTAGAGTAGACAACTGTAAGGCCATAATGCGTCACTTTAGCCTATATGAGGGGCTAGTAAAGACCCGTGCTGGACCTGGATCCAGCCTTATGTAGAGGGAGGGAGGATATGGAATGTTACCATGTACTCAACACATGGCTCACTCACTCGTCTAACAACGATTTTGGCGTTTTCCTAGTTTATTTGCCTAATTGTAGAAAGTAAAGTGTAATGTGCAAATTATTATTACTTAGACATGCAGCCAGAAGAGGGGCTTGTATGCCATATATTATATGCATGGTGGCGAGCCACAAGGACCTTCGAGGCCCCTCCCCCTTGCTCGAGGTCCGCGCTGGTTTTACCTGCCGCGTGTGTCAGGGGCTCCCGCTGTTTAGCGAGGCCTACTTCCGACTTCCGGCAAAAAGACACCGAGACTCGCGCGTCTCATTTCCGTACGTGTTCCATTTCAAAGCACTTAGCCAGCGCATACATACATCGCTCCAAAGAGGTTAAAATTAATATACGTGACGCGCGGCGCTTGTTTCGGCGCTGCAACGGGACTTGTGTTTACCATTGTTCTACTAGGTGACTCGCAACATGCCTCTGTTCTGTTCACTGTTCGCCTAACTGTTTTCAGTGTATTCATTAAAAATAATACATTCAACTTTCGACAACGTTTTCATGGTGGTCGTGTTTACCAGCAGTTCCTTGGGGCTCTCTGACGGCGAAAGATTCATCTTCCTCGCCCAACATACGACCCTCCAACCTGTTGACTCTGAACTTCGATACTTGCCCAAACCTTCACTATTTTTCTGTGGCGTACCCTCCTTGGCCCATCCCATGGGATTCCTTGCTATGCCCCTGATTGGCCTCTCAAGTCTCAAGGTAACATTCCAGTCTGCCGAGTCCGAGGAGTTCCCTATGCTTCCCCACCGCATTGTGTCTGGAGTCGCAACATCCAACAGTCGTGCCCCTATCATCTCTGACTCAGAGAGCACACAAGTACTTACTTCCTGTGCACATGATCGACGCATGATCCCTTGCTCTCAATCTCAAGTTTGACTTTCCTTCTTTGCACACCAGTACTCGGCATGTCAGCCATGTAACACCTTTTGATATAATTTGGAACTTTCTTATATAGTTCCTCCATTCGAGCCTAAACGCTCGACCTTCAGTACTCTTGTCCCAACTTCTTGGCAGACGTCCCTCAACGCTAAACATTCCCCGCCCCTGACTACGACGTACTTACTTCCTTTGCGGGAAACGATTAGAAATTTAAATTACCGTGGTTGATGATAACCCGCCTCCTCTTGTCCGTGACCTATTTTCCTTCCTAGCCCAACACAAGCCTTTCAGTCATTCATTCATTACCCTACATAACCCAAAGATTCGTCTATATACCGTTCCATTCCTCGCTAGAATGTCAGGTTGACCGTCTATGACAGCCGGAAGTCACTTGCTATTGTGTCCGAGGACGTGTGGGAGGGTCCATGTCGTTCTGCATTCCAATAGACTTTCCCTATTGCCAAGCGCGATGAGGCGATGTTTCGCCACCCCACACGCACGCACGCAGGTGTTATTTGTTGTTGACTTCTTGCTCATCAGAGACCGTAGAATGGTTAATGAGGATGCTAATCGCTAGGTTACGTAACTGATATCTCACTGGATCGAGTCGAGCTGAAGACACGCACATGAGACAACATCATGCGTTGGATCTGCGCTCCATACCATGAAATTGCATGCTCGATAATCGGAGCACTTATTTGTGGCGAAATTAAAAGACAATGCTCGTTTTTGTTGTGTTCAAACTACATTTGCGGGGTATTGGCCGTGTATCTTTTACTCCTGACAATTTTCAGGTTTAAGGATTTAGGGATTGTTTCTCAGTGTTCAAAAGTCGATTATTTGTGGTGGCAACGTCACTTTGATTTTATGATTTAAATGTCTCCCGTCGCAGACTGCCTGGTGGACCATACCACACTTTGAGAAAATAAAATAAATGGCATACTATTTGTTTAGTTTCGCCCAGAAGCAGCGAATTAGTGTAAATTTTATTCAAGTTTTTGGTGAGTTGTCTATTTCGATATTGAATAATAATTTAGACTTAATTTATTATGCAAAATCGACAGTTTGTAAATTCAGTACAAAACAACTTTCGTCACTCTTTATAGGAATAATTGAATAAATATCGCCAGTCAAATTTTATACGTCGCCGATTGCCACTTACAGCGTTACGTCTACCTACCTCATTGTATAGATATTAGGTAGTTCTAGATTATAGATTCCAGTTCAGATTGTGACATTGCTAATTGCTAACTATGTAGGACCAACCTTCTACCATTATGTTTATTCCATTGCCAATTAGTGGCTGAAGAAGTAATAATATTCCCGGTTAGACACTGGCTCTGTTTTATCCGAAGGCCTGTCAGCCGAGTTGCTTCCATTTACATACCTAGTCTTCCCTTCCGTCTTATCAGGTGGTAATACAAGCCGCTCGCTCAATTAGTGGTTCTTTATCTCTGTACAAAACCTCGCCCAATTAGCGTATGTCTTGCCTGAGCAATCCTACTGTGGATCTACTCACAAGTATTCGAACATATAATTATCCTAATTTGTTTAAAACATAAATCTTTACTTTTTGTCTCAAAAGTAATGTTTTGCCGATATCACGACGTGCTGTCTGCTGTGGTGATTGTTGGTAGTCCCTCCCTACTACTAAGTACATAAGCTTCGGGTGTATGGCTTCTTTTAGGCCTAATTCGTTTTCAGTTCGTTTTGCATATTTGATTTTTTTATTGTACTTCATAGTTTGAGTCTGAAAGAGGGATTATACTGTAATGTTTTAGTAGGTTGCAGTTAGACGGACGGAGACTTAAACTATGAAATTGGATTGACTATATTTTGGATATCGAATAGGCGCTCACAAGATTGACTTACAGGCATGATATCGTTGTTTTGTCTAAAACTTCAAGTGAAGTGAAGTGAATTGAAGTGAGCTACCATACCACCATGTAGAGATTCCACTTAGGATTTGCGTCACATATTTCCTCGCTTTCAAACCTTTGAGCACGAATCTCTGCGAAAACAATTCCCCAGTTCATGGTGATAACGCACATGTTTAAAAGTCTGCTGTTTACTCTCGTTGTCGAGTGCTAAACTGACAGATGTTAATTGGGCTAAGTTGTCCTTGTGTGCATGCGTTATAGGTTTCACACTGGTACTCCACAAGATCGCAGCCTTCCTGTTGTGTAGGTGGATGCGCGCGTGGAACGAGATGTAAAGGGCACGTTCCACGTGTAATCGCAACCAACTGTAACCGACCACATTAGCATCGCATTGTCCTCGCCTTATTATGTTAGTATGTTGTGTTACTGTTTGTTATCTTCAGTTGGACGCTTATTTGTTTGTTCTTTACTTGTTTAATTAGCTAGAAATAAGAGAGACAAGTCGAAGTGGTATGATGACTGACGAATAAATATTTAGTTCGTCCCAGATTGCGTGCTTCCGATTATAGACTCTAACATTATCTTCCTCTATAGTAGGGCCTACTTCTCTCGTACAGCCCCCATCCCCCCCGACAGGAGTAACTCGTGTCGACTGAGCCTGGGTCTAGCCAGCACGGGCTTCACTCATCCCACTTTATTCTGCGTGAGTGCAGCTCTTTCTTTTACCATCCACATGCACTTGGCCAAGACATGCGCGACCTTACACTAATTATGAGCAGGGAGTAACTCGTGTCGGCTGAGCCGGGTTTATACCAGCACGCTTCATCTCCCACTTGTATTCTGGTGAGTGCATGCTTTTTCTGTACAAATCACATGCACTAGCCAAGACATGCGCGACCTACACTTAATTATATTGACGGAGTACTCGTTGTCGTGCTGAGCCGGGTCTACTAGCACGCTCACTCACCCAATTATGTGCTTATTCTGCGTGAGTGCAGCTCTTTTACCATCCACATGCACTTGGCCAAGACATGCGCGACCTTACACTTGCATACTATTATTGACAGGTTTCACTCTCTTCTGAAACGGGTCCCGTGATTATAATAGTCTCGGGGCAGTTATCATACGTGATGAACCATAAGATACGTTCTTGAAAGAGAAAGGACGAAGCCTCCGGTCTGAGCGCGTCTGTGATGTGTTGTGCTCATTAGTAGCCTATACGACACAAGTACCTTGTTATGTGCATGGAGCCTTTGTATTGTTGATCGATTGTTGTTAATATCATCCACTCTAAGCAAGTTATTGTCTTGTCACCTAATGTGTCGGTAGTCATGTTGCATCGATATAATAGCCTACATAGGGTACTTCTTGATTATGTATTATGCACAAGTTAACTTGTCGGGAGTATAGATGTTCGCTACTTGTGTTGGTACCGTGTATTCCATCCTTGCAGATTCCATATCAGGCGTTACTTGCCCTAGGAGAGAAGCACAATGAACCGACTGCAGAATTGCAATCTCGAGCTATGTAATTATCCTCCATTCCGGACAACTTGTTTCCGACCAATCACTTGCTGTGAATTCAAGTTATCTCGATTGTGCATGGCCACTTTTCTTATATGTATTTATTTATTTTTTTATTTATTTTTAATTATATTCATATTTCGAATTTATAACTTATTTCATAGCTTGTAATTGGAATTCGTCAATGGTGAATACAAGTTATCTTGGGAGATGAATAATCAATCAATCAGCCATTTCTAACCAAAGATTTTAATTCGGAGCTTGGGTTGGGCATAAGGTGCTGGAGAGCTGGACGTATTCCTGTATCCCAGTCCGGCCGTAGTCGAATTGGGGTGATGGTTCAAAGTGCAAATAAAACAAAACACTTGCCTCCTCCATTACTTACCCATCCCTTCCATTGTATTAGTAAACATTAAGGCACATGGGCTAGGCTTATGTAGTCATGATAATGTGCTCGCAATGACCATCAAGCTTTGAAGAGGCGAGATATGGTTCTTACTTCTAACCAATTAAATATGGGGTGCAAAGAAGTAGCGTTTTCGGTTGTTGTTATTATTTTTCGTGGTTTTGAATCGGGAGACTAGATTGGATTGGATTTTTACCACTTGTGACGAATGGTATGCCGTTGGGGGGGGGGTCACAATACTCACATCCACGCATGATTTATTTTGGGGGGTGGCTAATCCCAAATCCCTACTCGATAACTACTAGAAAGTGATCTTCAGTGGACTTTGAGATGGTCATTAGTTACAAAGATATATTCCTTGTGCGGGACCGGGATTCGACCCTGCTCCCCTGATCAGCTCGGTCTAAGAGAAGGCCACCGTAGGGTGAACAATGCCTCGTTTCTGATTCTGTCTGTAGCGACTCTAGTCTCAGTAATCGTTTAATTCTATGATATAATCTGTTCCCCGTCCCTGCCCCCGCCTCACGCGTATACCTTGCTTGATAGTTGGTCGACACGCAACATGGGTGACTGTGTCGGGATTCTCAGTAGCCGCCATAGCTGGGCTTGTCACCCTTCGTCGTAAATATCATCTCCAAGCGGATGAGGGCCCCGAGGAACACCCCTTACACTCAAGAATGCTTATTGTCAGACTAAATATAAATCTAAAAACCTTTTGATGTAAAACTCCTTGATGAACGTTCGAATGTCAGTGTAATATGTCGGTGCATTCAAGAGTTTATTTCTGGTAGGGACAGGAGGGGCCACAACACTCTTCTACTTCTAGCTCACTGAAGGGATCTGGGGTTGAGTAACTCTATGAAATGTGGGAGGAGGTGATGGGAGAAGAATAGAATTATGGCAAGTCAAGTATGTAAATGTAATTTGGTACTTGGCACATCACAAATCACGCCATCCATATTGTTCTGGCGGTCTCGGTTTTATATTATAGGCTCGACGACGTCTTCATCGGTGATATAGGTGGTGCAAATGCGTGTCCGAGCGCTGTAAAGGAATTTACTCTTTGTAAGCAACATCGGTATTTATGGGTTTTCTTATCTTCAGTCGAAGACTATAAATAATACATAACCCGCCCGCTATCTTATCGGAAAGTCGGCCTTGCATCGCTATGTCGGGTTGTGACTGTGACCAAGATATGCGTTTATTACCGGTTTTAATTGGATTAAATTTTAAACTATTCTATGTTTATGTAGTGCTGTGTACATGGTGTTATCTCCGTCCTCGTTTTTAATGAGTGACACCAGACTTGGTTTGATTGGTCTATTTCGAGCTAGCCAGAGAGATAAACTGGACTGGCACAATACGTGGTTCCTATTCTTGAACGGGACGGGAAGGCAGGAATCCCGCCTGATGATGGGCCTGCTCATAGTAGGTGGGGGGGGGGGCATTACCCTCTCTGCTGGGCCCGCGGCTCTCTGCCCTCCCGCCTCGCCCACTCCTGGCTAGCCTCTCAAAGACTGGAATATGGACATGAAGGCACAAGGGCGGATCGTGGACTGATGTAAGGGGGTCGGGGGGGGGGGGGGCTAGTATTTCGATGTTCTATTAGATTTACCATACAGTTTTGTCGTTTGGTATGTTATCAACACTTTGCAATATTGTTGTAATCATTATTGAATAAAATTTAACCCTTTTTAAAAATACAGGGGCGGGTGGTCGCCCCCACCTACCCCCCTGAGTCCGCCACTGGGAACGCTAGGATCCCGCAGGTCGGTGGGCCTGCTATTGGGGCCATTACCCTCTGGTGCCAGGAGCCGTGGCTGTCATACCCCTGCCTCGCCCACTCCCTGCGTGGAATCTCATGCATGCGCCATGTGTGCTTTGTTATGACTCGGTGTGTTCGCTTATTGGTTGATAAACATTGCCCATCGTACGCTGTAGAGATCATTAACTTGGCGTTCACCCACCCACAGGTAGGTGTTACGAAACATGAGGAGAGTAACACATTAATGTCAGGTTTGGCGGAGACTGTAGCCGACATAAAGGGGTGTGTTAGTGTTGACCTTGACTAATAGTCTTCACGACCTTCACACTTTATGTTTATTTTGTTGATAAAAACCTTTCGACTCGTTTCGAATTTCTTATCAATGTCAAACCTTGATGATTAGTCCCTGTACATCAGCTCAAATAGCTGAGCAGTTAGGTAACCGACTTCAAGGTCGTCTGTCTGTTAGTATTGGGGTGGTTTTGTTTGGATGCTGGTAGGGGTTGTGCTGTTCGTGCAAGGTCGTCTGGTTCAGAGGTCGTCAACGAGGGTGGATTATCATTCTGCGGTCGGGGGGGGGGGGGGGGCACCGCATGAGACGGGGCCGGTGATCTGGTTATTATCTACTTTTTTAGTTCACTTCCATCGATCGGCCGACAAGACAATAAGCTGTTATTTCTAGATGCAATGCGAAATTGGATTTCGCCTCTCCATTGTGCAATGTTGTTTTCATTGGGTTTCGTGCTCTTTTATTGCCCGGAGTCAATTCTGGATGAATGGTTCTACATCATAATAATATAATGAAACACGAGCGATGTGTGCAGTGGCGTAGAACACAGTCGCCGCGGACGACTGAGAAGGCATTGTGGTGGTTGGAATGAGGCCAGCCACCCTACCCTCCCTTCTGCAGTGACGTATGTGTATATATATTCGGGATCATAAATCTTTTTGTGTCTAAATAGTTTCGAAAAAATACGCTCTGAACCGAAATAACCGAGTATTCTAATGCTTTCTGTTTCTTATACCCTAACTAACATCGCAGATGGTGAAACACACATATTGTATGCATGGAACGTGCATGATCTGAGTGGTGGTTTGTAATGTATATAAAAAACGTGAAAAATATTTGATTTTTGATTATGCATTTTATTGTAAAATGTACCAACTACCAAGTCATAATATTTTTTCTAATAATCGATCGTGTAGCTGTCTTCTTTCCTTGACAGAAATGCAAAGTTTCACGTCAATCGTAATAAAATTCATGCGATGTCGCAAGCTTCTATTTTTGTTCGTGATGTTTTGTTGTGATTGCATTTGAGATCTCCCCCACTCGCATTCCTGGCCACAACCAGTGCATTGAGATGATAATTAGACAGGGGTTGCGTTACAAAATACAGTGGGATGAATGGTGTCTTTCTCCTGCTGCTCGAGCGAGAACCGACTCCATTCACATTCATGTGAGCATGAGTTAGAACTTAGAACCGCATGGATGTGGTGAGGATTGTGGTCACTAATGCACAATCTATGAGCTATTGTATTTATGAGAAACTAGATAAAACTGCTGGAAATGATGTAAGTAGGAAGTCAAAGGGTAATAGTACTACGATGTGGACACTGAAAAAAAGTATTGACAAGTTGGGACTTCTATTAAAATATATTTGCATATGTATTGTATTAGTGTAAACAGGCGCCTAGGTACGCTTTGAATGTTGGGGGGGGGGGGGGGGGACAAAGCCCTAACCGCCGGCTGAAAATTTTTCACGATTCTAGTTTTTATTTTGTCATGTTTTAACTGCATAGTGGCAGCTCAAGGGATTCCCTTTTTGTTTGTGAAGGATACACTTTTTTTTTCAATTTTTAAATTTTGATTGTCCAACAAATATCCACCCCTTTGTTCGAAAGTAAAAAAAAAAGGCCCTAAAGCTATGCACAAAAAAGGGGCCATTTTTGAAAAAAACAAAAAAATTTCAATAGCCCAAAAACAAAAAACAAAAATTTCCCTTGCACTCGGATCTTTTAAAAAAGTTTTACAAAAAACTATCTGCGACAAAAAAGAAGGTGGGGGAACTCCCCCCCCCCCCCCCCCCCCCCTCGGTTTAAAAAGGGCCTTTTGGGTTGAGTCATGTTTTAAATATGTTGTAAAATAAAGTGTCCCCCCCCCTTTGCGTTATTTGAAAAAGTGTTTATAGCCCTGGTGACTGGCGAGTTGAGTATGCAAGGGTAGCCGTCCTCCCTCGACCATGGTTTTTGACAAAGACGATCGTTCTGGTCACGTGGGCAGCGATGTTTGTGCATTCCCTCGTTTTTTTTTTTGGGGCCCCCAAAACCTCTAGATCATCTTTGGTTTATCCCCCATTTTCCCCCCCAAAAAGCGGGCGCTCGTTTTTTTCCCTTTTCCCTTTCCCCGACGCCAGGGGGAAACCCGGAGGCAAAATTGGTTTACAGAGGGGTTTTACTGTTACTCAAATTTGAAAAAAAACACGGAGGAATTTTCGCATACCTGGGGCCCCGGGTTTATAGAGGAGTCGGTTACATCCGTCCGATCCGAGAGCCGGCGTGCGATGCTGTTGCCCTCGATGTATAAATCTGTACCGAGATGCACGTTCAGACAAATAGACAGACAGTTGAGTGGCGGACAGCTAATTGATGGTGAACGGTCGATGGGGAATTGATGAAAATAAAAGATAATTGCAAGAATGATACCTTGAGATATTGAAAGATTCAAAACCCCCGTCTGGGCCCGGGGTAGAATTGGCCCAGAGCATGGCTCTGCTAATCATACAAAACGATTCAAGAGAAAAAGTCCACCTCGCAAAACAAACAGCTTTCCCAGTAAGAAAGGGGAAAATATTCTCCCCGAAAAAATAGTTTGGGGGAGCTCTGGCAATCGTCGTCGGGGACAAACCCCCCCTTTCCCCTTGGGCGACCCCCCCGACGACGAAAGACAACGACACAACGAAAAGATGGCCCAAAAACGATGTGGGGCCGCGATGTGAGAAACCCCCCTTTCCTCCCCCTCTTACCCGTGGGGTTTGGTCAGCATTTGGGGCCCCCCTTTCCCCATAAAACCCCTGGGGTAGAGTGGTTTCAAATTTTGACCTTACGGTTGCGCGCCCTTAATCCCCCTCTCAAAGAAATGCCCAGGGGTCATTTCCCTTTCCCCCGTGCAAAGGGGCCCCTTTTGGGAGAACTTAACTACATGTGCCGTGTTAGTTTCACGTGCTTCAGCAAGGCTCTTCGCGGTACGAGATTTCTATACATAGATTTGAAGTGTTTTAGCAAAATATTTGCTAGCGTCAACGCCGTTTATTGTTGTTGAATGTAACAATGATAAACAATAAATAAAAATAAAATAATAAAAAATAAACCAAAAAAGGTTGTTTAACTCAAATTGCAAATTGTTTTTTTCATCATGTAGTATGAAACTATAACGGTCAAGTGTGTGTGCTTGCATTGTTATCGGTCATTCTCGTCTTAACCATCATAGCAAACAGGGGTATCCGTTATAGCATATTCTTGGATTATCTGTTCTCCTGAGCAAATTTTATGCATTGTTCCTTAGATCCCATTGTCCCTTGAAGTGTATTCAAGTAGCTAGGCCCTAACTCTGTTCCATCTAATTGTTTCAGATATTCCCGACATTCCGGAAAACATCAAGAACCTCAAGGCTCTGCAGGTGGCCGACTTCAGTAGCAACCCCATCCCTCGTCTGCCCCCGGGGTTCGTCCAGCTCCGCAACCTGACGGTCCTCGGTCTCAACGACATGTCGCTGACCAACCTCCCGCCGGACTTCGGGAGCCTCGTCAGTCTGCAGTCGCTGGAACTGAGGGAGAACCTGCTCAAGTCACTGCCCGAGTCCCTGGCTCAGCTGACCAGGCTCGAGAGGCTCGACCTGGGAGACAACGAGGTCGAGGAACTGGTGAGTGGTTCGACCACACTAGGATTAGTATGTATAACACTTAGCCGGATGTCGAACGCTAACCCGTGTCTTCCGATTGCCGGTCGGATGATTTTTATCGATAGTATAGTATGTGATCAATCCAATCAGTATTGGATAATTAATTGACTAGGCCGCTTTGCGAACGCTTATGGTCACTTTGATGGATGATCATATGACCATGTCCCTACATTTGAAAAAATTGTAATAGGCAATTCCATAAATTGTAGAAGTATGATTTTCATGAGAAATATTTCTCCTTGGTACCTTCACTCACACATTATATCCTAAGGTTCCCTGAAAATTTCATCAAGATTGGAGTAGCCGTTTGTATGGTAGAGTGCAAAAAAAAAACGTGTAATAACAATTTAAAAGAAATATTTCTTTAAATGTGCCCAAAAAGTGCAGTTCTAAGGCAAAAAACATCTGCCCATTTTCCCCCCCCCCCCCCCCCCCCCCCCCCCAGAGTAGTCAAATTGAAGTCTTAGCCATAGATACTTACAACCCCTTCAATTAATCACTTGTTGAATCTACGTAGGTACTTCTCCCACACAAAAGATCTAAAATGTGAATTAATTTCATGTGAGTTATTTTATATTTAACGTTATTTTGGTAGAGGGATTTCTTAAAATAATCGTGTTCCTCTTTATTGAACATGTATTAGATCACCGGAAGCTTTTCGCTGTGAACATCTAGATACCTAGTTCACTGTGCTGATCTTCTTTTGTTTGTTACCGGTATAAGCATAATTCTTTTATAGCGAAGAATAGTCTTAACGTCCTTGTTTCTATATACAATAACATAATTAATTAACCCGTTCTTCCTTGTTCCAGCCTCATCATATCGGGAAACTTCCAGCCCTACAAGAACTATGGTTAGATCACAACCAACTCCAACATCTTCCCAAGGTAAGTTTACGTTACGTGCATTTGGCAGAAATAGCTCTTGTTGATTGTTATATGTTTATGTACTTTGCTTTGTGGATATTATGCTGCATCATCATTGAAGGAATCAAATATTGCCAGTGCAAATTTAGCAAGAACAGCAACTTCTCACATGCCTGTCGTTAGTGTAGCCTATATTGTGTTCTGTAAACAAGGATTAGGCCTCAGCTAAATGACTCCGTACATTTGACTGACCTACTCAGATGCAGGCTTTTTAATTCCAGGTCTGGGGCTGCATAAGGCTTCTCTGTACTGTACGTCATTTCATTTCTTGCACTGGTAGTCATACAAAATGAACTGATATACTGTACTTAGTGTCCGAATAAATAACAATGACCTACATGTAGTAAACATAACATTCAAATGTTGAGTACTTAAGTATTTAAAGACGCATTATAATGCTAAACCTCTGATTAGGATAATGTAATCAAATTATAATATTATTTTAAATAATTAATAGACTGCTGAAGGCCAAGCACAGCAGTTTTATATTAAGTTTTGTTCCCAATTTTAATGCTGTTGGTATTCTGTTTGTTTGCAGGAAATTGGTAACTTAAAAAAGTTGGCGTGTTTAGACGTGTCAGAAAATCGTCTCGAGGACTTGCCAGACGAGATTGGTGGTCTTTGTTCTTTAACCGATCTTCACTTGTCGCAAAACATGATCGACAGTCTGCCTGATGGCCTCGGACAACTACATAAACTAACGATATTAAAAGTAGACCAAAACAGACTTGCCGTTCTAAATCACAACATCGGAAAGTAAGTGTAATGCTTCATTGTTTCTGGATCGTGTGTCTTGGTATTGCATTATTTTTTTAACTGAACAGCATTTTAGTTGTTGATACAATATGTCAATCTAGAATATTTATTGTCTCATACTTATGATAGACCTATATAGTTTACTTTATTAAGTAGTACTTAATTCATATCCCAAATTTCATATCATAAGCACATGTGTTCATTCAAACATGGGAAGTCGACACTCTGCTAGTACCGTGGCATGTTTATTGGCATATGTTTGTATTTAATTATCATAGGTGTGTTACGTAGCTTGCAGCCTATATGGATTACCTAATGAAGAAATTCTTATGTGTTTGTCGTTGTCATTGTTTGATATAGGCTTAGACTAGGATGATAATTTATCTGTTATTGCAATATTGGTATTCTATACGATGAATAGTGACATAGAAAGGGTGAAGGACAACTACACAAAACCCATGCCATATGCAGTATTCGAACCCCGCGTCCTCCAAGTGTTGTAGCCTACGCTTTAGACCTGCGCCCCAATAATATGCGTCACTGAGGATGGCGTCTAGACTAGAAATTAAGTCCCTATTGAAACTACTTCCGATTCAATGAAAAGGCCTACTTGAATTATTCCAATATGTCACACTGTAAAGTAGTAAGTGCTTAGTTACAATGCAGGCCTATCTTGTGTTATTCAATAGGCCTATCATTTGCACATATGCTTACATTCATTCAGCCTTGGAGTAGGTGGATGTAGTATGTAATTAATAATTATGTATAAGTATAAATAGGTACGGTAATAATATGGCTTGTTTGTCCTCCTGTTATAGTGTTACCTTACTTCATTATTCTAATATGTGACCTGTTTGCAATGTATTATCACTAAGAGTCAAATACATATATATATATATACGTAATAGACCTAGCATTTGTTGTTATAATACCCCCCCCCCCATTAAGAGTTTCATCAGCTGGCTAGCCTAGCTATTACGAGATGGAAATTGAAAACGCAAACACATACCGGTACTTGACATTTCACTACCTTATTAATGTTAAAATGAGTAATAATGTGAAACATTTACTTTGTATTTCTGCTCCCATTGGATGTGTGTAATCAATAAACAATCACTAATCACTAATCAGCCTGAAAGAACATTCCTACCCACCTAATTAGTAATTAGTAGTTAGTAATTACTGTTAATTCTGTTTTCTACAGGTGTGAAAATTTACAGGAACTGATATTGACTGAGAACTTTTTAATGGAATTGCCGGTATCAATAGGAAATCTAGTTAAACTAACCAATCTTAATGTGGATCGCAATAGTCTACAAAGTTTACCTACGGAAATTGGTAAGCATTTATTATGTTTTATCTCATTACTTGGTATGACGAGATAGGATTGTATAGTAACTTTCCTGAAATGCAGATAGTTAGTCATTACTCATCCATTACTTAGTCATTAGAGACCAACAGTGGTGGCTCATGTTTAATACTTGAAACTGATTTGTAAGTCACCAATTTAAATTAGGGATGTCAACGGGTACCCGTTGCCCGCGGGTACGGGTCCAATTTTCCATTACCCGTTACCCGGAATTTCCCGTTCTTTCCTTTGTCCATCGCCATCTTTTTCACGGAACAGACAATACATCGTGTCATTATACCCCTCCCCCTACCGCTCATGGCTGGCTGCTGTGATTGTAGCGACGAGTGATTGAGTGAGATTGTTGAATGATCTAATACGGAATTCGACGAGGGTTGGGGGGGCTTAGAGATAGTGGCGAACAAGGCTTGACCTTGAAGCAAACTATACGATTTGGTTGCTCGAGACAAAACAGATGCCAATGCACCAAATTTCATAATCGGGAGCGCAGAAACACTAAAAAATGAGTGTTATCTGCCTGGTTGTAATGACATTTGACTGTAGACCTACGAGTTTGCGATGACTCAAAGCTGCCGATGTGAAGACGGGAAGGGTGTTGAAATTGGACACTACTCGCGTGTATGAATGAAACAATGACCGTAGACCTAAATTGATTCATGAGAAACTACAGTTCGGCTGGTCGCACACAGGATAAAAACAGCATAAAATAAAAATAGTTTACTGATCAAGGATAATTAGTAAACGTGTACACGTACCATCCCTAATTTTGTGTGAAGTGGAAGATCACTTTGAATGAACTGATACGGAAATAGTGCGCGGGGAGCGGGAGATCATGCATTGGGATAAAGACAAAGATTGACCTAGATCAGCCTACGATCCGATTTCGGTTGCGTACATATGCGCATGAAAGGAATGTAATAATCAATCAGTGTTTCTTTCCGCTTGATGTAGTTGCTCCGAACCCATTGAGTCATCGTACACTAAAACATACGTGGCCTTTTACTAATACTACTTTTCAACTGCCAATGCTTTTCTGAATCATTTGACACCCATGACGATAAATCGAACATTTACTACCCGCGGGTATCTCGGGTATCGATCGCGGGTACCCGGGTACGAAAATTTCCGGGTATTGACATCCCTAATTTAAATCTTGCCACCGGCAATGCTGACTGAAAGTTTTTTCTGATGGGTTCTTTAGTCTATACAGCAAGTACTTGGATTGGGTCCTCTTAAACAGCCTTTGGACATTCCCTACACAATAATCCTAAACCCTAATAACTTAGTTATCTGAAGGTCACACCAGGCAAAACTGATGTGTACCCTACAGCGAGCTCCTTACAAACAAAATAATTATTAGAGAAATGTATCCTACACAAACAATCTATGATCTTCGTCATTTAGTGGCCTTTACTGTATATTTTTGTCTAATTAAAGAATACAAAGTTTTATAATATGGTACCTATAGTGGTCCCAACGAAAGAATGCAGGTGGCTCGAAATTGTTTTCCCAACACAACAACTTTGTCAATTCTATTCACGCTAGCTCAGCGTGGATCTAGCACATGGGGAACTCTGTGAATGTAGCACAGATAATTTTTGCTTGCGTTGGTAAAAGATATTTCTCTTTCATACACAAAGGCGACATTCCTTTTACCGCGCATTCATTCTACCCCCTCCACTACCAAGCATCTGCATTATTTCGTTGGAGCAAGTATACCTGAATATTATGCTTAGCCGTTGGTCGACTTAACAAAAATGTGATAAGATTCACTTGAAAATAAAACCAATAGCAAGTTTAACGTAAAAGTTCTTACTTTATTTACTACCTACATATAAAGTGCAAATGTGTGTGTGCGTAGGTAACCTGGGACAGCTGGGCGTCCTCTCGTTGCGAGACAACAAGCTCCACTACCTCCCCTCCGAGGTGGGCAGCTGCCTGGAGCTACACGTGCTGGACGTGTCCGGCAACAGGTTGCAGTACCTGCCCATCTCCCTGACAAACCTCAACCTCAAGGCCGTGTGGCTGTCGGAGAACCAAGCCCAGCCGATGCTCAAGTTCCAGACTGACATCGCGGAAGACACGGGACAGGAGGTGCTCACTTGCTTCCTGTTGCCCCAGCTCGAGTATCACCCGGACGCTGTGGGAGGTGAGTGTTCCCTTCCTCCAGGTTCCAGGAAGAAGGCGGTGACTTCCATGCCCTCTGTGTCGCAGCAAGGCAGTGGCAGCTTTCCCTGCTAGGAGAGTACTTATACACTTACTGCAATAATTTTTATTTTTATTTGTATTTGTAACTTTTTTACTCTAATTGCATATCTTTTTATCGAGAAAATTATAAGTTCTGTATCGGTCTTAGATGGATAGTATAAATATTTACTCAAACACTTCCAGGTACCTTATTTTGTTCGTGGATGGCGCATTTCTTCATGACAGCCGAGTATTCTGATATAAGCACGATGTCTATACACGTCACACCGCTGTGTCTCTTGAGCCCGCACATGATGTTGATAGTCGTTTCTTCGCTTCTTTACAGTGGGTGTGACGTGTATAGATGTCCCCCCCCCCCCTTCCCATTAAGTGGTTAAAGAAATTTTTACACATAGTGTATGTATTCCCATAACTCTTCTTTTACGTACCCACAATTGTTTTATTATTTAAGCATATGTATTAATATTTAATATGTATGTATTATGTATTGTTATAATAATATAATAAAAAATAACTAATATTCACATGTTTTTCTTTTATCTATATATAGATATGTGCCACGGCCAATGGTGTGTAATATTAATGGATTGAAAGTTATTTTGTGCTATCTTTTGCGAGTTTGTTACCTAATTTCAACTATACTAGCCTATGTAATATGCGTAGACCGGTGGGTAGGTTGGAAAACATAAATATTTCTGTGCTGATTAGTGATTGATTACTGGTTAGTTTCTTAGTTAGATCTATGTATAACATTATGTCTTATTTCAAGTTTGGGTAATAGCTTTTGATTATGTATTACAAATTAATTAAGTAAGTAACTCCCAACTTCACAACACTCCAGTAACTCCACAACTTCCTCCCCAGATTTAAGTACATACGTGACTTCTGTGATAATCTAATTTCAAATTTGTTTTAATTAGGGTTGCCGTCGAGAATCGAAATATCGATCGATTATCGATGTCAGTAATATGATATGACAATCGATTCAAGTATTTTGATATGATATGATTATCGATTTAAATAGTGACATCGATGATTTCGCGGTTTGCCATGCTTAAAAATGCCGCGCTATCGTATCAACGCGCCAATTGGTTGCCGGAGTAGCCAATAGCTGCTCAAGTATAACGCCACGCCCACCGCCGCCAGTGCTCATGCGCTCGCAGCGCGAGACAAAACATCTCCCGGCCCGATCGTGATGTATTCAGTTTGCCTCGACGTGTTATGGAGTGAACTTCTCTTGCTTCAGCCTGCCCAATTATATTGAATCCGTGATGCTTCTTCCGTCCCAAAAAGGACCTTTGCCATTTGTGACGTCGCCTAACAAGATGAGTCAAATGTTGCAGTTTTTTTAATTCAAAAGAACGACGACGAGGGGGTCGGGAGGAGATAAGGTTGAGCTGGAATGTCGAGATGATCTCGTTATCTCTCTCGCTCACTAGACGCGACCTTCGCGGGCGCGTACTGTCGGAACATGTAAAAAGTGACACTCCATGCAAGTCAAGACGTTGGGTTAAATTAAAATAAAGGCTGTGTAATTGAAATTTAGCCCTCAATTTTATTTTTAAACATCCTAATCCTTGATAATCTTTAGTATTAGTATTACAATTTGGTATTTTTCCTGCTTCCTAGGCTCAATTTGGAATTTAATATGATAATCGATTTGGGTCTATGATATCGATATATTTTGATATGATTATCGATTCCATGCCTCCGATAATCGATCACGATTTTCACATCGAACGGCAACCCTGGTTTTAATGTTTTCAATTAATTTATAGTACTACTAGTAAAGTTATGTTGTGTCACAGAGTTACAATGCTACTCTCATAATAAGTAACTTACATTAACTTGTGTTCCACTTCCATAATATACCCGGAAACTGGTTTGGAACTGGTTCATTTCCAGATCTAATTTTTTTAAACTGTTTCATTTATTTATACTCGGCCTTTACTCTTTGGAATCCATGAAAACTTAACTTTCATTTTCATTTTTCTTTTCATTATCATCATTTAATATACTGTAATGCTTTAAAAAAAAAAATAGTTAAGTAAAATACGCGTCTAGGCCTACCGTATTCACTTGGAGCACAAACAAAATCCATAACACTAAGTGTTGCAACGGATATTATCATTTCGGGTTGGCATTTCTTCTGTTTGATTGTTTTGGATTCTATTAATTCCGCTATGGAAATATCTCGCTTTCAACAGTTAGTTCAACCTGTCGATTACTGACTCTCGCATTTCTGGTGCCGAGTCTTTGCATATGCAAACTCGATTTGTTGCACATGCACCACTCAGTACTGAGTGGGAATATAAAATCATGTTCAGGAACCAGTTTTGAACCGGAGACTGTTTGGAGGGAATTGGGAATGTTTGGCCCTAAAGTCATTCCTACTTACATACTATGAACATTTCTGACTTTAGTTACCTTAGTCTGTAGACATTGTTAATGCTTCCACTAACAGGTTTCTATTGCATTGTGTATATTGATTTGCATGATGGCTAGACTTGTGCATGCCTTGGGGGTATTTTGTGGGGGGCTGGTAGTACTTCTCTAAACACTGCAAATTATGGGATTTGGTTTGTGTGTGTTTCACGTGCTTTTGCATAATTTATACATGATTGCAGGTCTATTAGAACTAAAGATGATTACGGCTGTGTATTGACTAGCTATTTAACAACGGCATGAAGGTTACTGATAACTAGAATTCTAGTTTGTATTACTTAACAATGCCTGATACATGCCTGCATAATTAATTATGTACTGACCTGTGTTTTAACATTTTCCTATCCTACCTACAAATACAATCTACTTTGCCTACATTTTAGCTTATATATTTGTTAGCAACAAGGATCCTCCTTTGGTTTTATTTTCTAATCAGAATTAGTGAAGAGGAAGCCTTAACATGTAGTAGGTGTACAAACAACGCACACACTTTAACACCTGCTTATGATGAATGTCAGAATGCAGCTCTAATTTTTAACTACTGGTCAATGTTGGTTGGTGTTTATGAATTTACTAAGCTCTTTCTTCTGCCTTTAATCAGTTGAGTTGGAGAAGAGTTCTTCTGAAGAAGAGATATGATAATAAGCGCACAACAGTGCTTTTACTAAACATACTTTTTAATGTTAAGAACGAGGAAAATCCAGAAAACTCATACATGCTTTTTAAAATACGGTATGATGAAATTGTGTTTAATAAAGTTTGTATTTTGGTGTTTCTTAACTTTTTTACTAGTAATGAATATTGTAGGTGTATATAAATACATAGCTAAGGTTTGTTTTATAGTGTAGTTATTGGTTTGGCTTGGTAAAATTTTGAACCAAAATTTACCACTGTGAATGATATAACATCAATTGCTTTGGTTGTCCTAATATTTATTATTTTTGTGTTTGGAGGCTTCAAAAAGTTTTACACAGTTGCATAGGAAGGATCCCCTTCACTTTTTCCTGTGACCTTCCCCTGCCCCCCCCCCCCCCCCCCCCCCCCCCTTCAGAATGTTAGACATCCACTATGCACTATGCAGTCATGCTGTACATCTCCATGGCTACAACAAGTACCTTTTTACCAACTATACTGTGATTATGAAGTTTAAATATCATACCTCTGATAGACGGAGAAGCTTGTTTCTTCTTTATTTCAACTAAACCCTTTTTTATTACTCGCCCCCACTCGAAAGAAAAGAGTTCCTTCTTGCCTGGTTTTACCTCGCAAGTTTTATCTCGTGTATGCATTAGGGATGGGCAAATGCGTGTACTTTCCTAAACGTGCACACTCTTGGCTGTCAGCGCGTGTACACGTACACATTGTTATGTTTGCCACTTGCTAAAAAAAAAAAAAAATTGATTTACAGTACGCGATCTATTTAATTGGTGTAGCGCCTATTCACGCGTCATCTGGTAGCGATCGAGTCTGGTAAGTACGTCTCTGCGCAGGTCCCGAGTTCCTTGTGATGATGCAAGACGCGACGCGTCAGTCCGACCTACACGGAGAGCTGTAGAGATAGCACTTTGTCTCACTATACGCCTTATGCGCAGTGCGCGTGCGCCGCGTCAGTCGGGAAGACAGAGCTATCAAGACAGGCTCGCTCCTCTCTCGTGAGGCAGGCCGGCCCGCCCGGCCGGCGGCTGGCGGCTGGCCGCACAACAGCATAGGGACACGCACACACGTTTATTATTTTCGTTTAAAAACAGTAAAACGTGTAACGCATGAAAACGTGTACACGTTTACACGTGTTTCACTATCCCATCCCTAGTATGCATGTTCCTCTTCACTGGGTAGCTAGCCAAGAAGGGTAGGCTACAGTATACTAATAATAAGAGCACTTGGTATTAATATTAGTATTAGAACCTTTAACTTACCGTATTTACTCGATTATAGGTTGCCATCGAGTAATGGTCGCACCCCTATTTTGATGACTCAACTTTTAAAGATTGTTATAAATTCAATACTATTGACAAAAGGCTTCACATAATGGCTGTACCCCACTTTTTGAAGTTGATATTTTACTACGAAAACGCTCAAGTCCCGCCGCGTTGATAAATGAGCTTTTTTGTAAGTTTTTAGTTTGCGTGGGACCACTTTTCCTTTACAAGTGCTTTGTGAATGCATTGTAGGTGATTGTTGTCAAGATTTCTATTGTTTCTTGTTAATTGTTATTATAAACCTCAAAAAAACTCATATTATAACCTTTATTTCTATGGATACTGGCTAACTTTTTCAACTTTTTCTTTCAAAGGGTACTAAATCACCATAACCTTAATGTCCATGTGAAATATGAACGTTGTAGCCCATCCCGTTTGGTCAGAATCGGCCCAAATGTGACGAAAATATCGCACTAAAAATCAAAATACTCATATTAAAGCCTTCATTTCTTTGGATTCTGGTTAATTTTTTCACCTTTTTCTTTCAAAAGGTACTACATCACCACAACCTTAATGTCCATGTGAAATATGATCGTTGTAGCCCCACCCGTTTGGTCAGATTCGGCCCAAATGTGACGAAAATATCGCACTAAAAATAAAAAAAAAATGTAAAAGTACGATATTCATGAGAAATATTTCTTCAATTGTACCCATAAACGTGGCACGTCTAAGTTCAGAGATTTCGAAGGTCCCCTCCAATTTTCATTAAGATCGGATATGCCGTTTGCCCGGAATCGTACGAACAAACAGACAAAAAAACAAACAAAAAAACACCCGAGCTAAATTTTTTGGGGGGTCAGTGAAATTGAAGTCTTCGCTTCGCTCATCCAAAAATTTACCTGAGGCCTGTACTAGCATAAATACAGTAGAAGATAATAATTTTGATTGAGTGACTATCAACTATCATATGAAACATTCTACACATTTTCAAATTTGTTCCTGTTAGACGAGATATCAAACATATCATTTGATCGATTTTTTGGAGGTTGTTCTTCAGTTTCAGTGTGTAGGCCTAATCAACATTTTGTAATATTTAGAAGTTTTTAGATAGGTCTATTCTTATTCTATGAGTTCTCTATATTGCTTTTCAAGTAGTAGCTATCATTAAACAAATTCACTCGTTTCGTAGAGGTTAATTTTTAAACAATGATACAAATTTCTATATCGGTTGTGAGCTAAGAGAAGTAAAATTGAAATTCAGGCTTGATTTGGTGGAGATAACAGATGAGATTAGCATAACAGCAAATTACTATATTCTTAATAGTATATGGTAATCTTAAACATTGCTTCATTTGTTTTCAAGTGACCTTCAAGTCCATTGCCCATGAAACCTTTGAATAAATCCTACTGTACGATTGAACCTTATAAACTCAATGTTATTAATTCAATGTTTACTGTAGGCCTACTTTTATTATTTTCAATCAGTAAGTAGAACAGTCTTACGATTATCACTGCTGAGTATGGTTTCTGAATGACCTGTTACCACTATTGCTCTTACAGGTGGCTGTCTTGTTTGTAAACCATTCTCCACTTGTCATGTTTGTTTGTTGTGCACTTCGTTGTGCATGTCTTCACTGGTCACAAATGAGTTTGTTGCCGCACAAGCTTCGTGGGTTTATCACTTTTTATCTTCCTACTTTTAACCATTTTCAAGTTTTGAAAATATTACAATTGTTTGGTTAGCATTGTGATCCGACAACACAATGTATCCTGCATCTTTTGTTATGTTTAAGATTCACTGATTTTGAGTTAATCTCACTCTTTTTGTAATTACGCTGCATGTTGTAAACATTTGAGAGAGGTTCAATACCACAAGAATACCACACAAGCTTTAAAGCCTTTCACTATCACTAATATCAATGGGTTTTAAACCTTTTAAGACTTATCTTGAAGAAGATAAGATGTAATGACACATTATAAATTTGTGTCACCTAAAATCTCATTCAAATGATGACCAGTTTAGTCACTATGAATGAAGATCTTATGGCTCAACAGAACCTAAGGGAGCATCATTCTGTGAAATCAACTCTTACTGAGCGTGGTATTGAACCATCCATCATGGTGTTGTTGTATGTGCTTTGTCTACGTTCTCCTCTGCTGGCTGCTTCACTGTGTTTGTGTTCCTTTCTCTTTCTCTCTATAGACGCTTATTATGATGGGCGGTTGTATCGTTGTGGTATTAAGTTTAGTGGCGAGGCACTTAACGAAGACGCCGCTTATGTCTCGCCACCAGATTACCATCAAGAGTCCGACGACGAAGGCTGGGAGGAACGGGAAGCGTCGCGGACTCATTCCGTCAAGTTCACGGACGACGCTGATCCAGACAACGGCAAGGAGGTGGGTACTTGAGTGAATTCTCCGTGGCGTTATCTTTTGTGTTGGAATTTTAACATTTGGTGGATAGGTGGAACCAGATAAGCTGGCGGCCGTCAAGGTCAAGCGAGAGCACGCACGCCAACGTTGACAATTTACACAACTTTTGACATTAGGTAGGACCTGCCGTATTTGGTCATGTTATCGTGATATATTATCACATATATCAACATTTTATAAGCTGTGAATAAAGTAGTTCATCCCACAGAGTCTGTATTTTAACGAATAATGATTTTAAGTAATCACGATTACGAAAGTATTTTTTTGCCATGTTGGTAATCGTGTGTCCAAAGTTCCAGCTGTTTATAATGCCAACCTTGCCAGATGTGATGTCAATGTTTGGGAGCATCAAAATGTCATGATTTTATTCGTACACTTCATAAATACTTTATTTTTAGGATATATTGGGCAAGGCTTGGCTTTAAAATAATCATGTTTTTCTTCATAGCAGTTTTAGGACCGTTATTTTATTTACTTTTTGCCGAGCCTGTGGTCATAGTGCGTGGGCGACAGTGCTGCGATCCCTCGGCGACCGCCACCTTAGCTGGTTCCACCTATAGTAACATTTTGAAAAAAAGTTCTAAATGGAGTTAAGCCATCCCTAAAGTGAGTTTTTCCCCGTAATTTAGTGTTGGAGGATAAAATTGTTACTAGCAAAAAGAAAACAAGCCACAAAACATAGAATTTAAAAACAAAGTGTCATAATGAATAACAACAATAGATTCATACAACATAAATGGAAAACGTTTCAAACGTTGATGGCATGCAACAAACAAGCTACGATCATGCATGTGTTAACACAATTGATGTAACACAACCCAAAACATGGGCAAATAACTAATAGTAGAAGATGTTGTCAATTGGTAGCACTATTGCACGGTATAGCCGTGGTAGGTACAAGCCTGTCTTGAGTTACTAGACACTTCAATAACATCAGACCATTTATAAATGGGCCTACTCTGGTATGGTGTTTTCCACTAGGTATATCTCTTGTTTGTCGTATGTGCCACAATTTCTAACTCCAATCAATATTGTCAATGAAACTATTTATAATTATTTTGTGATTTAATTTAAATGCATTGGTATTTGCTCTTGAGATGGCTGGAAGTGGTGTATGCGTAGTGGGTATCACATAACTCCTTAACGAACAATTGGTGTGGAAAAGGCCAACCGGCTTGTTTAGTTTAGATTGGACAGATTGGGAAAGCATAGAGAACATAAAAGTCCAGCCTGAAAGGCTGGGGGCAACAAATCATTTCACCTGCTGATGACAACTGCAGCTAATTGAAAGTTGTTTGTTACCTTAATTCACGACACGTTTCGTCCTTCTGGGACTTGTCAGGCGGATGGTGGCCACTAAAAATCAGCCAACTACATACAATCAAAACTCACATCACATAACCAAACCTGTGGTAGGGCCACGCAAGAAGTAAATTCTGCATGCATGTTGTGCATGTTGTCATCATCAGCAAGGTTACTTTACACACCATTCATACCGAGACACACCGTCAGCACAACCAGAAAGGGGGCTTCTCTCCCAACTCTGGTGCTCGGGAGACAAAAGATCCATGACTTACCCTGGAATCGAACCAGGACCCTTGGCAACAAGAGAAAAGCTGCCCCTCCTGCTGTTGCTGGGCCAGGGTGCCTCTTCATTCATTCTAAGAGAATAGGTTAAGGATAGGAAGGGTGGATAGTCACAACTCAGCACAACCAGTAAGGGGGCTTCCCTCCCAACTCTGGTGCTTGGACGACAAAAGAACTTACCCTGGTTTTGAACCAAGACCTGTGGCAACGAGAGAGGCTGCCCTACTAATTGTGACTGGGATCCGAAATCAAAAGGAAACAAATTACTACAAGTTGCAAGCTCTTGGCTATGGCACAGGTGCCTGTGCTTGCTGTGACTTTATGTTCTCTATGCTTTCCCAACCTGTCAACTCTTCTCCAATCTAAACAAAACTCCTTAACTGCATTATATTGTGCTGCTTCAAAGACATTTCTTTCATTTATGTTGTAATGTAAATAAATACTAAATAGGTAGTATAAACTAGAATCTACCTACTATTTGTTCATGCTTGGTATTAATTTCTTAATCTTATGATTGATGAAATGATGATCATTGTAGTCATGCCACAGATTCAAGAGTAATTTCACATGATGGAAACTTACTTACTTGGTAAGTTGGTAATGTTTTACTCAAATCATTTCGGTTAAGTTCATTTCACAAATGTGATGAGACCTTTAATACAGGTTGACATTGAACAATAAACTGATAATGTTAGTGTGGTATAATCTTATTTGCAATGTTTGTCTTATCCAGAAATTGTATGGATTCTGCTTAACCACCACTTGTTTGTAAGGATTCAAAGGAGTAACAGAGTGGCACTAAAAGACTGCCTGTAACGTTGTCTTACATAATATACAGGCTAGATGTATGCTACCAATTACGGGTATCATGATAGTTTCTTCTTCATAATGTAGGGCACATCACGTTATTTTATCAATTACCTACGTAGTACGTATATATTAAAATGTTATGTGAAACAATTAATTTGAACCATTTTTAGTCGACATGCGTGTTTCTGCACATTTCACTGCGCCTCAATTGATAAAATAGATTTTTTAAATAATTTTTCAGTTGTTGTCCACTCATTTTTCAATAAACTAACTGTAGGTAGTTATCAGCTCCACCCCTTCTCATTAAGAAACAAAATAATTTGACCCAAGGGGTTATTCGATAAAGATGGGTATTGTTTATTGCTAATGCTTGCATTGCATGGACCATTGAAATTTTTGTAGTTATATTTATGCAAATACAAACGGCTGTAGTATTTGTAGTCATTTAATTTAACTTGTGAATTAATTTCCTAAACTGCTTAATGGACCTTGAATTCCTGGTCACCTTTTAACCTAGTCTCCAACTTCTGTGTGACTTCCGTGTCTAATCCAATTGAGTCAATTAAAGAGCAAACACTGCTGGCATTAGCATATTAAATGCTTTTTAATTGGGTCAAGTGTAGGAAGATATTGTTGGCCTGTCACTTGACCTCCTGACAACTTGACTCACTCGCTCAGGAATTGATTCAGTCTTAATGTGAATTCCTTTCAGACTCCGTTCGTGCGGCAGAACACACCTCATCCGAAAGAGTTGAAAGCCAAGGCGCACAAACTTTTTGGCTCAAAGGGAAAACCAGACACAAAGTCCGTTGAAGTGGTAAGTACCTATGTGGGTTCTTGAAACATTGTTGATCCTGGTATTTGGTGGTATTTTGGTGTAACATCTCTTTTCATTGTGGGGATCCTATGAGCTCAAAACAAACAATGATATTTGTCTTTGTCAAAAGTACTCCCGCCGACGTATATAAATCGAGGGTCCGTCAGAAAACTGTTTTATCCTCTTATCTCTTGTAACTTTCCCAATATTTATGCATAGGTGAGTAACATCAATCTTGGACTACATAGGATTGCAAGTTAAGTGGAGAAGAGATGAGAAAAATAATGTTTCTGTCTAACCTTCGATGTATATACGTTTGTTAGTCTTACCTCTGCACTGAAACTAGTTTAATGTAATTCATTGAGTTTTCTTTTTAAATATAGTCCTGGGTGTGTCAAAGTGGTGTTAGCTATATGTAGTTACATACCGTTGTTGTGTTCTTGTAGGATGGCGTAGTAGTCCAGCCCACAGGACAACCTGCGAGATCTGACCCCGCTGTTAACGACCACAGCTTTCATTCCGAGTCGGGTACAAGTGAAACGGAAGAGAACATGGAACCTTACAGCAGGCATCCTGGGAAACATCCTGCAACAAGGCCCACACAGGTTGGTTTATGTGGCATCCTCTTTGCTTTGCGTTAAATAAAGTTTTTTCATGTATTAGCAGTAATTAAATATAATTTTATTAACTGACAGAAACATTAAAACAAAGCAAAATATTGCTGTCTTACCTACATAACTACGCTTCTATGTACAGAGTGAATAAAGATCTAATATTTTGCCATACACTATCTGCGTAGAATGAAGTGACTGCGTTTGTATGGTTTTGTCAACTGTTGTGAGGTAGGAAACTGTTGTAAATTTTGATATGTTTCCAAACATGTTTTTCTTCTCCAGAATGTTCCAGCCAAATTAGTAACGATGGTGACAACAGTACAGACCTCCACCGTCCCAGCGAAAGCCAGTGTGGACACTTCGGCTGCTCCTGCATCTCAGTCTGAGTCGGAGGAACAGATGACGAGCGAGGGTCACGAGTCTTCGGATAGCGACGAAGATTCGGACGTCGGACGTGACGAGGTACAGAGTCCTGTGAGTTGTCATTACGAGGAACCGTAACTGTACTGAAACAAGTGCAGTTTAGAAGTGTTTGCTTAACCCCTTAGCCTAACATTAAAAAAACCTTGTTGCCAAGAAATATACTAGTATTTAAAATCAAATTTGGGGGTGGGGGGTAATCTAAATTTTCTTCCCCTTTTCGGAAATCTTATCCCACATTGACATTTAAGCGCCCACCGTTTTTTTTTTCTTTCTTAGCAATAGTATTTTGTGAAATTTTTAGAATTCTAATTCTGTGTTAAATGAGAAAACTATTTATGGGATATTACTCGCGTGAGAGGTTACATGGTTTACTGTAGGATTGAATAAAATGAGTGCATGCCTAGCTCAGTTAAAAGTATTATTTTTCAGTGGGGGACTTTTGTATACCTGTAAGTAACAGTAAATAAATTAAAACGGTTCCAAACCAACCCAGTCGACATTATTGACGAGCAAAATGTTACTCGAGAGCAAATGTCATGGCAGGATTGTGCTGTAGGTTGCGGGTGATAGCGAGGAGGAGGGGGAGAAGCACGTCGGGTTTGAAGTGGAGGGGGAGGAGGAGGAGGAGACGGGGGTGCGATCCAACCGGCTGCAGCGGAGAGACACGCCGCATCATCTCAAGAACAAGAGGATCAATTCTCAGTTGGACCAGACCAAGGTCGCAACCATCATTGCACAGGTGGGTGGCGGCGGTCTTGAAATAGTAATGGAACAAAATATTTAAGAGAACAATTAATAAGAATAGATAGGTGGTAGGGGGGAAGGATGGAGGGACACAAAATGTGTTGAATTCAATTTTTGCATTTAAGGAATTCCTCTAAGGAATAATAAGGATTAGGAATGAGAAAAGATTTAGTTTTAATTCTAAATGATGTTGAAGTAGGATTTTTGATGGATTGTGGAAATTTACTGTAAATTTTACTACAGAGGTAGCTTGGACTATTTTTAAATGGTGATTGGTTGAAAGTAGGAATGAATATTTTATTCAAGAGTTACGCGTTTTATAAGAGTAGTTTACTGCATTTGTGATGACTGATGAACAGTTCAGGATGAGAGTTTGCTAAAGTGGAAGCTTGTTCTTGTCCTCCTTTCCATTTTCTAACTAGGTGTAATTAAACAAAGATGATAGGCAAAGAATAAAAAAATTATACTATGATGTTTGTCTGTATAGATAAATAAATTTAAAAAACGTTACTAGCTGAAATATCAATATATTTGTGAGGTACACACAAAACACCATAAAATTTGAAAACAAACTTGTCAAAATGAATAACTAACTTATGTCAATGGTTGCATACAATATCATGAATACAGTAGCTACAAATCACACTTATTGAATGGCCAATTTGATAGTAAATAAGAAATACTTACTCTATTTTTAATATGGTTGGTTCTTGTAGTAGTCAGGATCACAATTCAGGTTACTAGTATAGGCCTACTAATAATTGCTGTGATTGTGCCCCTGCTGTTACTGTTGTCAATTTTATTTAATCAAATCCATTCTATTTGAGTGCTTTAGGTAACTTTTGCTATGTTGAAACTAGTGCGAAAATGTTTGAACTTGAAGTGATTTTATAGTACTTACTTTGTCCTGAGCTACTGTTTGTGACATGGCTTCCCTAGGCAGCATTGTGCTGCTCTCTGTTGTGTGCCTTCTAAAACATTGTTATTCTATGCTGTGCATTACCTTATCTTGTTTGCACAACTAGGCCTAGGTGTTCAAATTTTATGTTTGTTCTGTTGGAAGAAGCAATCCCGGGGCCGGAATGTGTTGGTTGGTACCTTGTATTTATTGCACTAAGAACTGTAATCAGTCAAATTTCCCAACGCTCTTCCATTTTGTTTACATATCTCTTTGAATCCTTATCTTAAATTCTCTTATCAGGTTTTACTATGTGTACAGTATAAATGTTTTGTTCATGCAGGCTATCAATAAGAAGAAAGAGGACGAGGAAGATAAGGAGGAGCTCTATTATCCAACTCCTCCCGAATCTATTGGAGAGCATAGTCAAGGTACGCTAAACAGTGAGATTTATATAAAGCTACCTACTTTGTGCGGTAAACGGTCAAAATGTTGAAGAAACCAGGAAAGAAGAGGTCTGATAAGAGTAAACCTGTCAAACGAGTGCGTATTTGGAACAAAGGTATGGACAGAATGCTATGGCAGTGTTATCCCTGTTAGTACTTGGAAACATCCTAGCAAGAATTAATACAAGTATTTAAGATTAAAGCTTATTTTACTTGGCCTTCTGTTGCATCCACTTCATGGCATGGCAGCCATTTCAAGGCAGGCACCGTACCTAGAAATGCCTACAGTTTGTTGTTCTCAGTCTAGTAAGTCCCATTACAATACATGTAGCCTAGCATTTGTGGCAAACTTAAGTTTGCATTTATTTTTAATAATACTGGGAGACACTACATATTCATTATCAATTTATCATCTTGTCAAAATACAATGGAAAATACTAAACGTTTAATACAAAAATGCATACAATTACTGTAACATCGTATCTAAGACATTCCAAACTGAGATGACCCTTTGGAAATAAATATTTAATATTCAAACTTAAAACTAAATACTAATATGTATCCTACTCACAATACAATGTGAGAATTCACATTTACAACAAACCTCAATATACTGTATAACATATTTAAATTTAATTACAGTTCAAAAGCATGGGTCTTGTCACCTTGTGTACCATACAGTGGTCAGTGTGTTGGTAAATTCATCCTGGATTTCCTCCATAACACTTTCTAAAGCAATGGATACATAAAATTGTTGCTCTATTTTATTTTTATTTCATGCCATATTTATGTGAAAATAGGCAGCAGGTAATTTTTTAAATTTAGTGTTCAAAAAGTGGGGTGCGGCCTATAATCGAGTAAGTGTAGCCCACTCTTGTTTCCAACAATAAAGTTTAATAATTGTTGTGTTGTGCTAAATGCTTAGCCTACTAACTCTCAAATCGTTGTAGTACAACTTTATTTTAAACAAAGCTCTGCCTTTACATTAAGGTTGCCGTAAGACACAGAATAACAAAAATTGAAATTAATTTACATTTTTTATACAAATTACATTTAACAAGTAAAATTAGTTACAGATTATGAAAAAATGAAATGAAGTGTTAAGTATGATTTGTGAAGTATAAAAAAACAAATACAGTAAGATCTCTCTTATCCGAGTTGGATGAGACCGGGGGCACCTCGGATTTGCGAAAAACTCGGATGGCGCGGATCAATTGTTTATTTGCTCTCGTAGCATAGCCTGATGTGGTAAAATGATATATGACACATGTAATGGATAAAGAAACATAAAATACACACGATACACTTCATACAGGGTATACTAAATGATTTAATAGCTTGTAATTCAAGCTCACGAACACACGTACACAATTAGGCCTACATGTCGTAATAAAAACGTATGTCTAGGCCTAGGCCTAGGCCTAAACTCGACGCAGTAGGCCTAGGCCATAGGCCTAGGCCTACAATGCAAACATAGGCCTAGGCCTAGCTCTCTTTCTCATGTGGGAAAACCTCTCACTACTATGCCCGCGCTGAAGCTCACGACGCAAGATAAGTCTGGGAAAGAAATAAGATAAGCCCAGGAATAACAATTCAATGCGTCGTGATTACGAATTTCGTGAATCGGTTGAAACATGATTGCATCTAGTTCCACAACGACCATCTTTGAACAGCTGTGTGTGAGATGGCTGGATCGTATGCGCACGCGCAGGCGCGCGACGCACACTGACCTCTATATGCTCACAGTGGGTGGCACTGACGCTTACCGGCGATGCGCCCGACGCACACTGACCACTGAACTCTATACGCTCAGTACACTGATGCACACTGCTCGAAAGTCGAGATATATCGCCGATCTATCTTCTTTGCACTCACTCGTAAGGCATGCCTACAAATGTATGCGAGTACATTTAAAAAAGTGCGGCGCGGCGTCTGTAATTATTTTTATGTTTTATTTACGTATTTAAAACTTTAATTTTTTTTTTTTTTTGCGGCTCGGTTAACACGGAACATCGGATAAGAGGAGATCGGATAAGAGAGATCTTACTGTACTGATTTAAACTTCTTGCTGTGGCCATATGGGTGATTTCTAAAAATCAAAATAGATCCCTTTTAAGCAAGAAGAACCAGTCATAAATAAAACTTGCATTTGGTCTAAATCTAAAACTTTTGCAAAATTTAACAAAAAAATCTGGTATCGTTCCTCTTGCTCCTATTAAGAGCCCGATCACCTCAATTTCCTTTATGTCATATTTGGTGAGAAAATATGGGACGGTACCCTCATATTCTTTATTGTCACCAAGTAGAATTAAGCTTAGCAAGTTTTGTTACTCTCTCCTAGATGTGGACTCTAACTTCGAGGTCCAAGAAGAAACGTACGAGATAACGATCGAGAGGACATCGCAGGGTCTCGGTCTCTCGATAGCGGGAGGAAAGGGTTCCACGCCCTTCAAAGGAGACGACGAAGGGATATTTATTTCAAGGGTGTCCGAAGCTGGACCCGCGGACTTGGCAGATCTCAGGGTAGGTGGAAAATAAAAATAAGTTTGTATTTACTATTTTGAGTCTACCCACTCAGTCTCAAACTGATTTTAAAGATGCATATCTACAATGGTAATGGCTTTCCATTGTGCAGGTTGGTGATAAGGTGCTATGCGTGAACGGCGTTTCAGTCGTAGGCGCCGATCATTACGATGCGGTGCAGGTGTTGAAAGCTTCGGGAAAACAACTAGTTCTAGTGGTCACAAGAGAAGTCGCGCGGCTAATACCGGCCAACAATAAGGTGAGATTTGAAGATGTTAAAACTAACCGACTCTTAACTACCCAGTTTGTATTTTAAGAACTTCAATCAAGTTGGTATTTGGGAATAACATTCCTTTTCTTGAAAATAAAGGAGAGAATAAATTTATTGTTTGCAAATGCTTAAACAATATGAAAAAAGGCAATGCTGGACTTGAGGATGATTTGTTGTCAGACATACCAGTCAACAGAGAAATTATCTGCTACTAGGAAAACGCTTAAGTCCCGCCGCGTTGTTGGATGAGCGTAATTGGTGCATTGAGCTGCCATGTGTTATGCGGATTTTCTGTTGTTCTGTGAAAAAATCATTACTATGTTGAAGATTTTTTTAAATTAAATTAAATTTTAAAAAAAATAACTTAAATTTTAAATTTTTTTAATTAATGGTAATTTCAAAAAAGAAAAAAATCGTAATATTGAAATTTTCATAAGAAATAATTATTCGATTGCGCACAAATTTAACACGAATATATTAATTCATAAAATTAAGGTTCTTTGAAAAAATCATTACAATAGGATAAAGCATGTAGGTGTTATAAGTAGGTTGCCGTCGAAAATCGAAAATGATCGTTATCAATCAGTATATGATATGATAACGACAAGTATTTGATATGATATGATATGATTATCGATTTAAAAATAGTGACATCGATGTTTTCGGGGTTTACCAGCTTAAAATGCCGCGCTTCGTATAAAACGCCCGAATTGGTTGTCGGAGTAGCCCAAATTTCGCTGCTCAAGTATAATGCCACCCCCCGGGCCCCCCCCCAGTGCGCATGCGCTTCGCAGCCCCATACAAGGCGATAGAAAAAACATCGCCCGGCCCGTTTTGGATTTGCGATGTATCAGTACGGCTCGACGTTTTTGTGGCCCCTTTTAATTCTTAGCTAGTTGCCCAATTATATTGAAATTCGTGATGTTTTTCCGTCCCAAACCCAAAGAAATATTTGCCAAATTCCTTTTGACGCTGCTAACAAGATGATTAAAGGGGGCCCATTTTTTTATTTTTCCCCAAAAAACGCGACGAGGAGTTGGGAGGAGATAAGGCTGTGAGCTCAATGTCAGAGTTTCTCGCCACTATCTCTCGCTCGCTAGATGCGCGTACTGTTGGAACATGAAACATGACCACCCCGAATGAAAGGGCAAGACGTATTAAAAAAAGCTTGTAATTGAAATTCGGCCCTAAATTTTATTTTAAAAATTTAATCCTTTAATGACTCTTGTATTAGGTTAAAAATTTTTGCTTTTTTTTTCTGTTTCCCTAGGCTAAATTTTGGAAATTTGATTGTATGTTTGGTCTATATATCGATATATTTCGATATGATAATCGTTATGCCCCCGATTACGATCACATTTTTCCCCCAAAGGAACGGGAAACCCCAGTTTAAGCCAAAGAATTTTTTAAAAACGAAAAAGTTGGTTTAAAAAAGCAAATTTTTTCCCCTCAAATTTCACAGAAATATTTAAATTTATGAAATTAAGGTTCTGTAAAAAAACATTACAATTGACAAAACATGTAGGGGTTTTAAGTCGAAGAATTTTTAAAAAAATAAAAAAAAATCGTAAAATTGCAATCTTTATGAGAAATGATTTTTTCCCATTGTGTAAAAAAAAAGTGGGGATTCTAAGTTTAAGATTTCGAAGACCTCCATAAAATCATCCAATCGGGGGTAACGGTTTAGCCGGAATGGTGGACAAAAACCCAAAAAAACAAAAAGAAAAAAAAGGAAAAAAAACATTTCGATTTTTTTTCTCCCTGTAGGAAATGGAACTTTGCTTCGCTCCCACGCTCTCCAAAAACAATTTTTTTTATTTATGACTGTGTAATACATTTTCATAATGTTCTATATTTCACAGTTGGTATTTTCCCTTGCGGAAACTTAGATTGAAGGGTCGTGCCTCTTGTTTGGTGAGTCACAATGCACTTGAGCCTCAAAGCGTAAAATGGCCCTTCACTTGCGTGCCTCTGAACGTGTCTGTAGCTGACCCGGGACTTGTTTGTTTTTAGCCCCGGCACCCACCCCCGTCCCCCACTTTTCAGGGCCCCACGCCCCCTCCCCACTCCCTCCGGTGCTCTAGATCGGTACTAGTCGAGTCCGGAAATTCATCCTGGATCCCATAACACTTTCTAAAGCAATGGATACATAAAATTGTTGCTCTATTTATTTTTATTTTATGCCATATTTATGTGAAAATAGGCAGCAGGTAATTTTTTAAATTTAGTGTTCAAAAAGTTGGGTGCGGCCTATAATCGAGTAAGTGTGGCCCACTCTTGTTTCCAACAATAAAGTTCAATTATTGTTGTGTTGTGCTAAATGCTTAGCCTACTAACTCTCAAATCGTTGTAGTACAACTTTATTTTAAACAAAGCTCTGCTTTTACATTAAGGTTGCCGTAAGACACAGAATAACAAAAATTGAAATTAATTTACATTTTTTATACAAATTACATTTAACAAGTAAAATTAGTTACAGATTATGAAAAAATGAAATGAAGTGTGAAGTATGATTTGTGAAGTATAAAAAAAACAAATACTGATTTAAACTTCTTGCTGTGGCCATATGGGTGATTTCTAAAAATCAAAATAGATCCCTTTTAAGCAAGAAGAACCAGTCATGAATTAAACTTGCATTTAGTCTAAATCTAAAACTTTTGCAAAATTTAACAAAAAATCTGGTATCGTTTCTCTTGCTCCTATTAAGAGCCCGATCACCTCAATTTCCTTTATGTCATATTTGGTGAGAAAATATGGGACGGTACCCTCATATTCTTTATTGTCACCAAGTAGAATCAAGCTTAGCAAGTTTTGTTACTCTCTCCTAGATGTGGACTCTAACTTCGAGGTCCAAGAAGAAACGTACGAGATAACGATCGAGAGGACATCGCAGGGTCTTGGTCTCTCGATAGCGGGAGGAAAAGGTTCCACGCCCTTCAAAGGAGACGACGAAGGGATATTTATTTCGAGGGTGTCCGAAGCTGGACCCGCGGACTTGGCAGATCTCAGGGTGGGTGGAAAATAAAAATAAGTTTGTATTTTGAGTCTACCCACTCAAGTCAAAAACTGATTTTAAAGATGCATATCTACAATGGTAATGGCTTTCCTTTGTGCAGGTTGGTGATAAGGTGCTATGCGTGAACGGCGTTTCAGTCGTAGGCGCCGATCATTACGACGCGGTGCAGGTGTTGAAAGCTTCGGGAAAACAACTAGTTCTAGTGGTCACAAGAGAAGTCGCGCGGCTAATACCGGCCAACAATAAGGTGAGATTTGAAGTTATTTTAACCTTGCAGGTATGTTAAAACTAACCGACTCTGAACTACCCAGTTTTTATTTTAAGAACTTCAATCAAGTTGGTATTTGGGAATAACATTCCTTTTCTTGAAAATAAAGGAAAGAATAAATTTATTGTTTGCAAATGCTTAAACAATATGAAAAAAGGCAATGCTGGACTTGAGGATGATTTGTTGTCAGACATACCAGTCAACAGAGAAATTATCTGCTACTAGGAAAACGCTTAAGTCCCGCCGCGTTGTTGGATGAGCGTAATTGGTGCATTGAGCTGCCATGTGTTATGCGGATTTTCTGTTGTTCTGTGAAAAAATCATTACTATGTTGAAGATTTTTTTAAATTTAAAAAAAATTAACTTAAATTTTAATTTTATGAATTAACCCATTGGAGCCGACTTACGGAACCGTTCCGTATTCCAAGAGTGTGGCCCAAAAACGGACATACGGAACAGTTCCGTGTCCGTTCCGTTCGTCTTTGAATTCGCGCCAAACCGGCGTAGTTCGGTCAATCTCACACAGATAGCAGCACTATATGGAGTCTGACTCTTTTACCGACGTGGTTGAGATTTTTCCCGATAAATTCTCGAATACGGCCATTTCACAGACGACTACAAATAATATGAAAGCCTACAAATTGTCAAGGCGGTGCGCCGTAACAGAAATAATATAGGCTTCTCAGCTGTTGTTTACTTTGTAATTGTAAAACTGACGTAAAGCTCCTGAATGTTACGAGATGGTGAATCTGAAGGCGATTGTGCTGAATTTCCAATGAGCGTGATATATTGTGAGATTCAGGAAGTGTTGTTGATTAGCTTGCAAATGATGCAAGCAATAATAATGATATGGATGAAGACTAGAGTACTTCTAACCAAGATAAAATAAGACGATGACACAAGTAGGGTTAGGCCTAGGGCTGGCGGGAATATAAACTAGAAAAGCAAAGCATATGAACTAAAAACAATAGGCCTAGGCCTTCAATTTTGTGCATTCATGCGATTTCGGCCCGTAGGCAGGGTGCGGCCGGGTGCCATCCCCCGTAATACGGATTTAACTGGATCCGTACGGCAAAATAAGCAAAATCAACTGGTGGCTCAATGGGTTAATAGTAATTTCAAAAAAGAAAAAAATCGTAATATTGAAATTTTCATAAGAAATAATTATTCGATTGCGCACAAATTTAACACGAATATATTAATTCATAAAATTAAGGTTCTTTGAAAAAATCATTACAATAGGATAAAGCATGTAGGTGTTATAAGCCAAAGAAATTTTAAAAATCGAAAAAAGTTGTAAAATTGCGATTTTCGCCGCTCAAATTTCACATGAATATATTAATTCATGAAATTAAGGTTCTGTGAAAAAAACATTACAATCGGACAAAGCATGTAGGTGTTATAAGTCGAAGAAATTTTTTAAAAAATAAAAAAAAATCGTAAAATTGCAATTTTTATGAGAAATAATTTTCCGATTGTGCTAAAAAACGTGGCAGTTCTAAGTTCAGAGATTTCGAAGACCTCCATAAAATTGCATCGCAATCGGAGTATCGGTTTAGCCGGAATCGTGTGGACAAACACACAAAAATACAAAAAGAAAAAAAGGAAAAAAAAAACATTTCGGATTTTTTTCTCCAGTGTAGTGAAATGGAATCTTTGCTTCGCTCGCTACGCTCATCCAAAAACAGATTTGTTTATTATTCATGACTGTGTAATAGCATTTTCATAATGTTGCTATATTTCACAGTTTGTATTTTCCATTAACGGAAACTTGGATTGAAGGCTCGTGACCATCTTGTTTGGTGAGTCACAATGCACTTGAGCCTCAAAGCGTAAAACTGGCCATTCACTTGCGACTCGCCTCTGAACGTGTCTGTAGCTGACCGGTGACTTGTTTGTTTCAGCACGGCGACGCCACCCCGTCCCCCACTTTCAGGCCGCACGCCACCTCCACACTAGACTCGGCGTGCTCTAGTATCGGTACTAGTCGAGCTCCTAGCGCCACCTCCCACGTTTCGGGGGCCACATCAGGCTTCGAGAGCTCGAAAGGTAGGCGAGAGCTGATTGCAAGGATTCAAATGAAGCTGAACCATTCAGCATATAGGCAGAGGCTGTGTTTTAGTCTTAAGAAATTGTTTTAGTTATAAGAAATCCGATAACCTGATTGGTTAGTAATGTTTTAGTGGCCTGTCTGAAGTTACTCCTTTTGATTGGTCGTCGTAAGGATTATTGACGTCTGATTCGTCCGTCGTAAGAATTTTGTTTTGTTATAAAAATTACACAATTAAACACGTTTGTCCTTATAAACTAAACCAATTAGTAGAAACTGGGCCTAAAGCCATATTTATGGTGTGGAAATTTTGTGGTTTTTCTTTAAGCGTTTAAAAAGTGGTTGGTATGTTTTTTTGTAATATTTTTGTCTGGTACAATTCTCTGGTGGATTAATTGTTTTACTAATGCTAAATTTGTCAATTTATGCTCAAATCTGTCCATTGTTCATTCAAATAGTTATTTGTTACCTACTCCTGCTCATCTTTGTAAACTGACAAATTCAGCTTGGTTTATAACTCTTTTGAAATGATTTAGTCAGGAGTGATATTACTAGTGTTCTGTTATATATTATGTTGTTACTTATTTGTGTTCTTACTTACATTATTTTGTTCCCGTAGGCGAAAATGGCATCGACAAGCCAAAGCCAATACCTGCACCTAAGAAACGAATTCCAGAACCAATTCAAGCCGTTAAGGATATGGAAATTCGGAAGCAAATGGTGCATACAACGTTGATAAGGGACCAGAACGGACTTGGTTTCAGCATAGCAGGAGGGAAAGGCTCCCCACCATTCAAAGACAATACTGACGTAAGTGTACCGGTACGTCTCGTATTAGTGGTATTACTCATCTGTATTTGACCGTAACCAGACATAAAAGGCATGCACATTTATGTTACAAGTCTTAAATGAACTAGTGACATATGCTCAGTATGACCTAAATTCCCAGCAAGTTTGTGTTGGCTCTATGTATTCTTGGTTAATGTAATGTAATATTTGCAGGCAATTTTCATATCGAGGATAACGGAAAGTGGCGTAGCTGAGAAAGATGGCAAACTTCTTGTTGGAGACAGGGTTACTTCGGTGAGTTTCTTGCAGTTGTTTCCCTTGACGGTTTTCTATCATTAATTGCGTGTTGTCTCATATATCCTAATTTAAAATAAATATATGATTTATGTTTCTTTACAAGGAGTTCTATTATGTAAGAATGAACTAATTCGTTATCTCTGCTCTCCAGATTAACGGTGTTGACATGGACGGTGCCCGCCACGACCAAGCCGTGTCGATGCTTACCGGTCTGGAACGCTTCGTGCGCCTGGTAGTGGAACGAGAAGTACTTGTGCCACTAGGAAGCAGCCCCGCCCCTTCCCCAAGCCCAGGGGCGGAGAAGTCACCTCGCATGTTCGGACTCCCCAAGCCCTACACCGGCATCTACAGCGCCAACAGTTACATCGCAAACAGAACCGGCTACTCGGGCTATCGACGGCCGACGATAGAACGACCCGATAGCAACACCTACGGCAAATTACCCGGCCTGAGAAACGAGCCCCCACCTTCGCCCGTCGCTTTAAACGCTAACAAAACCAGTACCAATTCCTCGCCTGTAGCAAACCACGTAAGCGCTAAACCCGCGGAACCTCCACGACCGGCACCGCGACGCATCTCGTCCACTCCAAGTCAGCCCGCGGAGCCAGCCGTTCAGGTACTGCCTAAACCCATCACAAACGAAGAGTTTCAGGCCATGATTCCCGCTCGTTTCCTTCATGCCACCCAACCACCACCACCCAACCCCTCGGGACCGACCGTTACCGTCACCATCCAGCGGCCCGAGTGCGATCTGGGAGGCATCGAGTTCCCCCCCGCGCCCACGGCCGTCGGTAAAGTCACGGAGACCATCACTAAGAGCACCTTCACGGAGACTGTGGTTACCAGGGTTACTGACAACAAACAAGTGATGCCGGTCATCATAGAGGTTAGTGGGCAAGCAGTGTTCCCCTCACTCGGATAGGCCCACAGCAGGAAGCCTAGGAGTAGGCCTTGTACCTATTGTAGATAGGCGGGGAGATTAGATTACCTATTCAATGACAACTCTTAGCATGCCCTCTTATTAATATTGCTACTATGTATATTGCTGGCTGTTAACTTTCTTGACTGATTCTTTCATTAGAACAAGTTGATATTTACGGGTTTGTTAGAACAACTAACAGTATGGGAAAGGTCCATTCTCTGTGGGTATCAAGTTAAGTTAGGTTCTCTGTACTATTAAACTTACCCTGTCACTATCAGGACTATGGTTTTGAGACGATTACCAAAGTATAAATTATGGCTAGCACAGGATTGTTATTGATGAAGGCCTACAAGTGACTAACATTGATCAAAGCATGTGTTTCTTCTGACTGAGTGAAATATTAAGCCTATACTTACTGCTTCTTGGTTTCTTCACACACTAACACACTTGCCACTTGTAAATAGCTAGCATGCCACTGTTTTGAAAGAAGGATTTACAGACATATTATCTTTTGGACAGTGATGCTATGGTAAGTTATAACTATTTCTACAATTCTGTCTTACTAGCTTAGCTTTATTACCATACTCTAAACATAAAAGCTGCTGCAAACTCTGGTGTGAAGACGCGGCCTAACTCAAGGTAGGACTTACGACAACCTCTGCTAAACAAAACACAAAGCTTTGCGTGAGGGAGGGACTTCCTAACAACTCCATTTTGCTGTAAACAACAAGCTTCGTTTGTTACCGCCATCTTTGTGGTGCTCCTATTCGTTTGGTTTCTGTTTCGTTGAGCAGATGTTTGTTTCGTACTTGGTCGGCCCAAGAACAAACCTCATCCCGCCCAGACTGTAGAATACGGCCACTCGTTCATATCCTCTCTTTCTTCCTACCTTGTGGAGTTCTCTACTATGTGCTTGGTGAGGTGCTGTTTTGTCTTCACAAATTGCGCACCAATGCACTCAGTGGTTTCTTCAAATGCATGTACATACTTAGCTTTAATTCTGTTTGTTTTGTTTGAGTACAAGATGTTACTATACCCAACCTAAGAGTACTTGATTAATAATGGTACCTACTACCCTACCAGTAAAGTTTAAAAGTTAAAATCTTGCTAGTGTAATTATGTATTTGATTTTCTTCTTTTCCTTTCTTGTATTTTGTTAGTTTTTTATCTTCACATTTGATAAGTTGAGTAAATTAGAATTACAAGTAGTAGAAGTAGAATCATCTTACTATGCCCTGGCTCGAGCGTACATGCACACCACCTTTGATAATGGTATAGGGCTGGCCTATGCTTGAACAATGTCGGTATTCGACCAACGTTTGGACCAAGGCATTTAGCTAAATGGTTGACCTTCTACTAAATCATGTTTTGTTTGTTCATATAGAAATTAATTTCTTGGTTGGGTTTCTGGCCAATACGTGTGATTCAGTGCTAACAGCAATGTGGTTCCTTGTGTTACAGGATGTGACGCTTATTAAAGAGGGAGGATCTCTAGGATTTAGTATCATCGGTGGCACCGACCATTCGTGTACACCGTTCGGAGCCAACGAGCCAGGAATATTCATATCACACGTGAGTTTCTTGTTGGCTTCTCAATGTTCATTTTTGTTTGTTTGTCAATGAATAATGATCGATCCTGAGTTTGATAACTTCTTCAGTTATCAGATAACCATTTTCATTGACTAGTAGAAAGACGTGTTTGTTTGTTTTATCAAAGTAAATCCATCCTAATCTTACACGGTTTATAATTTACATCAAAATGTAAAATTGCTACTATATAGGATTTTTTAAATGTGTAATGGACCATTACTAATTGTATGACAAACTATACAAGTAATCATCCAATTCCAATGGTATTTTAAATGTAGGCCTACTGCCGGTACTCGCAACTTTTTCGTAACTTTTTTTCCCCCCGTAAACCTGCTAATCTTGGATTGTTCTAGGTGGTTCCGGGTGGTATTGCGGCGCAGTCGGGCAAACTGAAGATGGGCGACCGCATCCTTCAAGTCAACGGAGAAGATGTCACCAAGTTGAACCACCAGGATGCCGTTCTGAAACTCCTGAAACCTGGTGACGAGATCCACCTTTCTGTTCAGCATGACCCGTTGCCTGAGGGATACCAGGTCAGTCATTGCACATCGGTGTACATCGTAGTGATGAGAGGTAGACAAGCTGCCCTCGTTGTTACTTTTTATACTAGATACTGCTATACAAATCAATATTTTGTAGGACCTACATTTTATGTTGATCTCACAAAATGAAAATTAATACACAGTCCTCGTACTAATAGTCAAATTTTCCATAATACTTTTTTATATGATATATTAATTTGTAATGCATTATTTCCTTACCTGAACCCAACCAAAAACTGATTAGTGCTACTGTTGGATAATATGCTTACCCCACACCATGAGTCACTTCTAACTTAGGCCTATAACTTTACTAATTATTAATTACTACTACTAGTTTATGCTCCATACTACATGTTCATGTGTTTTACCTTTTGGGTATTGTTGTTTTACAAGCTGGTCAAAGTTGAATATATTTCCATCACAGTAAGTAGACAATAATTTTAGAAGTAAGTAGATGTTAATGTTTTTGTGTTAACAAATTTGTGCGCTATTCTATTGTATGTAGGCCTACCAGTACACTAGGTTTTGTAGATACATAATACGTATTGTAGTAATAGCTGCAACGGGCCGCAGGTACCAGTATATATTTAATATTTTTTTATTTAAATATCCAGTTCAAAAAAGTAGGTTACACATGGCAGTTTTTATTTGCTAGAAGTGGTCAACCATTAAAAGTTTTGTTGTAAACTTTTCACCTTGACATTTTTGGGAATTTTTGTGAAAAGACTTCAAGGTCAAAATAAAAATTCAGTTTCTAGAATTCAGATGCACATATTTGTGCTGAAAATAAATTGTACCGTATCTTCAATTTGCCATTACCCCAAACCCAAAGGATTGAATTGCTGATGAAATTTATTTGTGATTTTTTATTTTAGCAGTGTTTTTTTTTTTTTTTTCCTTAAATAATAGATACCAGCCTCTGCTTATAGGCCACATTATAATGCATGGTTAGCTCATATGTAAAGAATGATTTGATTGAACTTGCAAGAATTTGACAAATGAAGGGTGTTGTACTGTTATGTTGTTTTGTTTTTTTATATAGTAGTTCTAGTTATCTATACTTGAACTGTATGTTTACTCATGAATTTCAAGTAACCACAATGATCAGTGGAAATATGCGGATTTTGAACCACGCGGGACTGAAAATATTGTCTTGTTTGCCAGGAATTAGTTATCGTGAAGGCGGAGGGAGAGAAGCTTGGAATGCATATCAAGGGAGGATTGCGAGGTCACAAGGGTAACCCCCTGGACGGAACTGACGAGGGAATCTTTGTCTCCAAGATCAACACGGGCGGGGCCGCAAGAAGAGACGCCAGGCTCAAGGTACCTACATTGTGCACCTAATCACACTCTGTAAACCAATACACAGTGAACCATGTTGCGTTCAAGGGAAACATTAAATTTTCAGTTTCTTATTTGAAACGTAGCAGTGTCTTTAAAATGCTTTCATCCAGGTGTGAGGGTGTTTAATGCATCGTATTTACTTCTCAGCGATTTTATCCTACAATTCTTCTTGTTTCCAAATCCCAAAACATCTTTTAACTTGTGGAGTACTACACTAGATGTAAAATAGTTTGGATTGGGATGATATATATAAATATACACTTTACTTTCTCAAAGGTTAAAGTGAAGAAAATAGCTAGATCAACTATGTTTATGTGGTCACCACATGTTTGTTATAATAACGTGCAATAGTTTGAAATGCTTCTTGTGTAGCCTATGCGAGTGGCACAAGCAGCATACGCAACATCAATGTGTCTTATTCAACGTGTTGTTACAGGTCGGTATGAGGCTGTTGGAAGTGAACGGAACGTCCCTATTGGGAGCATCGCACCAGGAGGCTGTGAACGTACTGCGAAACTCGGGAGATACCATCACTCTCATTGTCTGCAAAGGTAGCTATATTTTGCTTGACATTTACGTTTTTGTATTCACCATCTAGCCTCACGCAAATCTTGATTATGGTATTGCAGATTCATGCAGATTGCTATCTCATTGGCCTCTTAAAGGTGGTTGTATGTGAGCCCTCATTTTATGTACACTTCTTGTATTTATCCAATTTTGCTGAAGCTAAATGAGTGGCCTAGATTTTTGCAAAATTTACTAAAATGGTACCGCTGTTCGTTTTATTGTAAACTGCAGTTTCTTGAAAAGGTTTCATCAACGTTTGCAAACCTTGCATGAGAAGCTCACACATCACATTTTGTCTTGTATTGGGTTCATAGGAGTTTATTAAAGTCACATTGTAGCCTACATAACACAATCTGTTTCATTGGTTGGCCCTTCAAATCCCTAAAAGTAACAGATATTTAAAATTATATTTATATTTAATGATACAATATAACATAGGATCAGCGTCGCAAGACCGGAGACCCTAGTGACGTTTTCATCAACCTGGATCGTTAAGCTCTGTAGTTTATAGCTTAGTTTATTTTGTAGTTTGGTGTAGTTAGTAGAGATGTAATCAGGTGTGCTTGTGATCCCCAGGCTACGACAAGGCAGAGGTGGAACAGCTGCTGTCCGAGGGGAAACTGACGCGGGAGAACAAGTCCATCACGCAGAGCGTGTCCAGCTTGGACCGGGACGACGACGACACCGCGACCATCCGACAGGAGCACGAGATGAAGCAGGAGCTCGTGGAGTGGGAGGAGCAAGAGAGGATAGACCGGGAGCTGGCCATAGAACAGGAGCAACAGGCTGTCAGTCTGGTGGAGGAGATACGGGAGAAAACTACTCCAGAGAAGGTACGTAACGTTCCGACACCATTCACATTTGATGGTATTTTAATTTTTTTAAATTTATTTTATTCCTTGCTTTCTTCCAGGTGCTCGATGTGGTTAGGGCGGCAGAACTCCTTGTAAACAAGCCCTCCAGCCCCACAGAGATGACTGTGCCCAAGTCTCCCATCGGACCTCGTACAGACCTGAAAACTACCACCATCGTCATGAGTAAGCACACGCTCGCCCCTCAGACCAGCACGGTAAGTCTCCCTAAATCTTGCTTCGTAAAGTGCCATTAAAAAGCTGTGTTTGCTTGCTAATGTCCCCTTATCATGTTTGCCATTTTAAACCTACACTTGAAGTGCTAGGCTTTTATTTAGCAAGTCATGTACGTACATTGTTTGTATTTCGATTGAAATATAAAAAGTTATAATCCACGTATTATTGTCAGATTATGTAGACTAGTGTAGGTTTTGTGAATTTCACAATTTACTTTGGTAAGTACCTGTTGAGATTATCCACAGACAGCATCAAAGAAATGTAATTTCTGTTTGATTAATAATTAAATTTAAATGCTTGTGTTTACAAGATTTTGCTATTACTTGCTTGCAACACTTGTCTATAGCCACTGCTTACTTGCTAATATTTATAATATTCTTCCTGATATAAGATGCCTCGTTTTCATGAGGCGAGCGAATACAAGCAAATAGGTTCTAGACCAATCAGAGGGCTAGGACCACGCCACCAACAAACGGCGCGACCAAAGTTGAGATCATTATATAACATGTGGTTGCATGCGCCGCGCTATTCGCTCGTCGATATGAAAACTAGGCTTTTGGTTCAATAGTAAATACTAAGGATGCGGAGATGCCAATTCCTGAGAATCGGCGATATTCTGAGTATCGGTAGAATCTGCATCGCCGATTAAAATTCATTTTCACATTTGACTGGACCAAAATCATTCTATTTTCTTAAGTTAGTTCAGTAGGAGGTATCACATTGGGTAGCAACCTCACATGCCGTCTACAGCTGGTTTTATTCATCTACGTTAAGGGCTAGGCTAACTATAGGCCCGTACATGTACATCTAAATTGAGCTCTGTGGATAATCTAACCACGTAATCACCATACAAACTATGACTGCCAGTTCAAGTGTATTGGGTAGTTGTGTCCCAGTAACTGTGTTGGTTCTCCGCTAGCTATCGTGATTGATGGTGTTCCCTTGTCTGTGGCGTCGTGAAGGTTTGTTCCGCTGTACTCTCTGTATGTCTGTCGCTTGGAATGTCATCTCGCTGAGCATGGTTAGCCTTACGTAGGTACCGTAGTGTACCCTAGAAGTACTATTTCAATAATCAAAGGAACTTCTAGTACTACTAGTATATACATGATTCTTTATAATGGTCCTCATATTAATTGCAAATCATACTGCACGAGACTTTTTAGTTAACTTTTTCATACAAATCTCGTTGAGAGTATGGATATACGACAATACGTTAATAGAAATGTGTTTTAAACCAACTCTGTGTTGGTTTACTTTTGTATGTTCGCTGTACGTACTACTACCATACTTTTTCCGTTTACTCTTTTGCCCTCAAATGTCACATGGCGCTAGCTTGCCAAAGATTGCTGCCAGTAATTCTTTTGCCTCACTTCAAAATATGGAATACCAAATGGTAATAGGTTAACCACTCTGTACATTGCTTAAGTTTATTTAATTTCTAAGCATATATATATATACTTAGTTTAAGTTTATTTAGGCCTGTCTGCAATGTGTGTGTATGTGAGTTCTACCTAGTATGGTTACATGAGATCAAGTTGCATTACCCAGTGTTTTCTGTTGTGCTTAGTAGAACACTACCCATGATTGTTATGAAGTGGCATTTTGTTCCTGTGTTAAGCTAACAAGATGCATGGATAGCATGGTATTGATAAACTGGCTGCACGGATGTTAAATACGTCATAATAACGTTAAAATGATTTCATTTTAAGTAGCAATTGCACGTTTCTGTGTTGTGCGATATGGTCTCTATGTGCGTGGCAAAGTGTAGACTTTGTTGACAAGAACACAATTGTTTAATCCAATAAAGTAGTACCTACAAGTATAACTGTAAAAGTCCAAGACTAAGTGATGTTAACAGTGAAGAATATCTAAATTGTAAATAACAACTATCGGTGAAGCCTATTTCTCATATTCCCTCTTTTTTGTGTGTGGTTAGCTCTGTTTACAATGCAGAAGGTCCATGGTTCAATTCCCGCAATGGGCAAAAGTTTTTTAATTTCTGATGAAAACTTAAATCCATCAGTTCTTCGATTAGGAATTTTTTAACGGTGACTTTGGAGCCATCCTAGTACTAAGGTTGTTACGAATCACCCTAGTTGATTCTGGCGCTCTCTGCAGGTGGAATCATGCCCAGCTTGATTGATTGGTGTTTTCTACTTAAATATGCTCAGCTCTAGAGTCATTATTTACTTTGGTCAGTAAGAAAACTTCATCATAACACCTTGTGCTGAAAATAAATATTTAGAAGTACAGTACATTATTTGATAACTCTTGAAATATTGATAGAGTACCGGTAGTACAGTAAGATCTCTCTTATCCGATCTCCTCTTATCCGATGTTCCGTGTTAACCGAGCCGCCAAAAAAAAAAAAAAAAAAAAATTAAAGTTTTAAATACGTAAATAAAACATAAAAATAATTACAGAGACGCCGCGCCGCACTTTTTTAAATGTACTCGCATACATTTGTAGGCATGCCTTACGAGTGAGTGCAAAGAAGATAGATCGGCGATATATCTCGACTTTCGAGCAGTGTGCATCAGTGTACTGAGCGTATAGAGTTCAGTGGTCAGTGTGCGTCGGGCGCATCGCCGGTAAGCGTCAGTGCCACCCACTGAGCATATAGAGGTCAGTGTGCGTCGCGCGCCTGCGCGTGCGCATACGATCCAGCCATCTCACACACAGCTGTTCAAAGATGGTCGTTGTGGAACTAGATGCAATCATGTTTCAACCGATTCACGAAATTCGTAATCACGACGCATTGAATTGTTATTCCTGGGCTTATCTTATTTCTTTCCCAGACTTATCTTGCGTCGTGAGCTTCAGCGCGGGCATAGTAGTGAGAGGTTTTCCACATGAGAAAGAGAGCTAGGCCTAGGCCTATGTTTGCATTGTAGGCCTAGGCCTACTGCGTCGAGTTTAGGCCTAGGCCTAGGCCTAGACATACGTTTTTATTACGACATGTAGGCCTAATTGTGTACGTGTGTTCGTGAGCTTGAATTACAAGCTATTAAATCATTTAGTATACCCTGTATGAAGTGTATCGTGTGTATTTTATGTTCCTTTATCCATTACATGTGTCATATATCATTTTACCACATCAGGCTATGCTACGAGAGCAAATAAACAATTGATCCGCGCCATCCGAGTTTTTCGCAAATCCGAGGTGCCCCCGGTCTCATCCAACTCGGATAAGAGAGATCTTACTGTACTTATTTTATTTCAAGTTACTGAACTCGACCTTAAAAATCAGATCAATGTCATAATTTGTTTAGAACAACAATTTATCTCAATTACTCTAAACTCGGAAATATCCATCACTTGAAAAGTCATCTTTTTGCATCACATTCGTCACAATAATCTTGCGCAAACTTGATGGCAGTAAATGTCAATGGCAAGCTGAATCAGTCTACTGAAGGCGCTGGACCAGCAAGTTATGGAAAGCTCTGTAACATGCTGGTAGCAAGTATCGGAATGGATGTTTACTGTAGCACTGTGCCTGTGCCACTGTTGAACACCTTGGCCATCCCACTCATTATCACTGTCGCAGCATAAGCTATGGGAACTGAATGATACTAGTGAATCCAAAGAGAAAAGAAGTCTGAACTATTTGTCCGGTATTATTTCTTGAATCAAGATGCCTTTCAATTAACCTGTAATCCAGAATTACGTACAGTATTGATCAAAGCCATCAGTTTGTAGATTGATTTATTAGTGATCATGAGTTCAGTGTTTGCAAGGTTTATGGACTTGTACAGGTTTAGATTCTAGATTGAAGCAAAATTACATATTATCACAATTGTTTGTATAGTACATTTCTTTTTTCTATTCATTAGTTTGAATGGTCTAGTCCCGTTTAGCGTCTCTTTGTCATTTAACGAAGCTAAACACGTGCATGTTTGTTGCTGTGTAGCGTTAGTTGAACATGACTCAAACAAATACTTTGTAATCATTCCAGAAATCACCTTCACTTGTTTAACACTGGACATTGTGTGTCCTGGTGCTCGTTTATTTCTTCGTAAAACATTCTCCCCAACAATGAGTGGAACCTCCAGAGTGAATCAAGAAAACAAAACAGAGAAAGACAATATTGCTTCTTCCAATTCTCTCTTCAATGCATTACATACTGTATTACCGTGTACCATTAAACCTCATTTACTAATCTTTACTATTGGAGAATGTCCAAGAGTAAGTTTTAGTGTGGCTGCATTTTTCATTGTCATATTATGTCATAGTGTTAAAATAAGTCCTTGTAAATGATATACATGACTGAAAAAATAATTTATAACTACATACTATACTAACCAACTACGTACAGACATTATAATATTCTGTCGCATCATTAACATGGGAACACCTCATTACGAGGCCAAACTGGATACTCATATCAGTGAATTTAAGCCCTAGGAGTACTTTTGTTGTCAAGGTGTTTTATATTTTATATTATGAGTCCACATATTGAAGAATCAATTAAAGAAAGTCTGTATCTGACATTCTTAAATTTGTTTGCAATTTATTTTTAGTGTCATCAAAAATGGTCGTATCTACATACGTCACTGTAAAGTGCCATTAAAAAGCTGTGTTTGCTTGCTAATGTCCCCTTATCATGTTTGCCATTTTAAACCTACACTTGAAGTGCTAGGCTTTTATTTAGCAAGTCATGTACGTACATTGTTTGTATTTCGATTGAAATATAAAAAGTTATAATCCACGTATTATTGTCAAATTATGTAGACTAGTGTAGGTTTTGTGAATTTCACAATTTACTTTGGTAAGTACGTGTTGAGATTATTCACAGCATCAAAGAAATGTAATTTCTGTTTGATTAATAATTAAATTTAAATGCTTGTGTTTACAAGATTTTGCTATAACTTGCTTGCAACACTTGTCTATAGCCACTGCTTACTTGCTAATATTCATAATATTCTTCCCGATGTAAGATGCCTCGTTTTCATGAGGCGAGCGAATACAAGCAAATAGGTTCTAGACCAATCAGAGGGCTAGGACCACGCCACCAACAAACGGCGCGACCAAAGTTGAGATCATTATATAACATGTGGTTGCATGCGCCGCGCTATTCGCTCGTCGATATGAAAACTAGGCTTTTGGTTCAATAGTAAATACTAAGGATGCGGAGATGCCAATTCCTGAGAATCGGCGATATTCTGAGTATCGGTAGAATCTGCATCGCCGATTAAAAATTCATTTTCACATTTGACTGGACCAAAATCATTCTATTTTCTTGAGTTATTTCAGTAGGAGGTATCACATTGGTGGGCAACCTCACATGCCGTCTACAGCTGGTTTTATTCATCTACGTTAAGGGCTAGGCTAACTATAGGCCCGTACATGTACATCTAAATTAAGCTCTGTGGATAATCTAACCACGTAATCACCATACAAACTATGACTGCCAGTTCAAGTGTATTGGGTGGGTTGTGTCCCAGTAACTGTGTTGGTTCTCCGCTAGCTATCGTGATTGATGGTGTTCCCTTGTCTGTGGCGTCGTGAAGGTTTGTTCCGCTGTACTCTCTGTATGTCTGTCGCTTGGAATGTCATCTCGCTGAGCATGGCTAGCCTTACGTAGGTACCGTAGTGTACCCTAGAAGTACTATTTCAATAATCAAAGGAACTTCTAGTACTACTAGTATATACATGATTCTTTATAATGGTCCTCATATTATTGCAAATCATACTGCACGAGACTTTTTAGTTAACTTTTTCATGCAAATCTCGTTGAGAGTATGGATATACGACAATACGTTAATAAAAATGTGTTTTAAACCAACTCTGTGTTGGTTTACTTTTGTATGTTCGCTGTACGTACTTCTACCATACTTTTTTCGTTTACTCTTTTTCCCTCAAATGTCACATGGCGCTAGCTTGCCAAAGATTGCTGCCAGTAATTCTTTTGCCTCACTTCAAAATATGGAATACCAAAGGGTAATAGGTTAACCACTCTGTACATTGCTTAAGTTTATTTAATTTCTAAGCATTATTATATATATTATACCTAGCTTAAGTTTATTTAGGCCTGTCTGCAATGTGTGTGTATGTGAGTTCTACCTAGTATGGTTACATGAGATCAAGTTGCATTACCCAGTGTTTTCTGTTGTGCTTAGTAGAACACTACCCATGATTGTTATGAAGTGGCATTTTGTTCCTGTGTTAAGCTAACAAGATGCATGGATAGCATGGTATTGATAAACTGGCTGCACGGATGTTAAATACGTCATAATAACGTTAAAATGATTTCATTTTAAGTAGCAATTGCACGTTTCTGTGTTGTGCGATGGTCTCTATGTGCGTGGCAAAGTGTAGACTTTGTTGACAAGAACACAATTGTTTAATCCAATAAAGTAGTACCTACAAGTATAACTGTAAAGTCCAAGACTATGTGATGTTAACAGTGAAGAATATCTAAATTGTAAATAACAACTATCGTTGAAGCCTATTTCTCATATTCCCTCTTTTTTGTGTGGTTAGCTCTGTTTCCGATGCAGAAGGTCCATGGTTCAATTCCCGCTATGGGCAAAAGTTTTTTAATTTCTGATGAAAACTTAAATCCATCAGTTCTTGGATTAGGAATTTTTTAACGGTGACTTTGGAGCCATCCTAGTACTAAGGTTGTTACGAATCACCCTAGTTGATTCTGGCGCTCTCTGCAGGTAGAATCATGCCCAGCTTGATTGATTGGTGTTTTCTACTTAAATATGCTCAGCTCTAGAGTCATAATTTACTTCGGTCAGTAAGAAAACTTCATAACACCTTGTGCTGAAAATAAATATTTAGAAGTACAGTACATTATTTGATAACTCTTGAAATATTGATAGAGTACCGGTAGTACTTATTTTATTTCAAGTTACTGAACTCGACCTTAAAAATCAGATCAATGTAATAATTTGTTTAGAACAACAATTTATCTCAATTACTCTAAACTCGGAAATATCCATCACTCGAAAAGTCATCTTTTTGCATCACATTCGTCACAATAATCTTGCGCAAACTTGATGGCAGTAAATGTCAATGGCAAGCTGAATCAGTCTACTGAAGGCGCTGGACCAGCAAGTTACGGAAAGCTCTGTAACATGCTGGTAGCAGGTATCGGAATGGATGTTCTATGCATCCAGATGTAGCGGGAAGCGATAAAAGAATGTGTGCAAAACTAACTACTGGAGCACTGTGCCTGTGCCACTGTTGAACACCTTGGCCATCAGTCATTATCAGTCACTGTCGCAGCATAAGCTATGGGAACTGAATGATACTAGTGAATCCAAAGAGAAAAGAAGTCTGAACTATTTGTCCGGTATTATTTCTTGAATCAAGATGCCTTTCAATTAACCTGTAATCCAGAATTACGTACAGTATTGATCAAAGCCATCAGTTTGTAGATTGATTTATTAGTGATCATGAGTTCAGTGTTTGCAAGGTTTATGGACTTGTACAGGTTTAGATTCTAGATTGAAGCAAAATTACAAATTATCACAATTGGTTTAGATTCTAGATTGAAGCAAAATTACAAATTATCACAATTGTATAGTACATTTCTTTTTCCTATTCATTAGTTTGAATGGTTTAGTCCCGTTTAGCGTCTCTTTGTCATTTAACGAAGCTAAACACGTGCATGTTTGTTGCTGTGTAGCGTTAGTTGAACATGACTCAATCAAATACTTTGTAATCATTCCAGAAATCACCTTCACTTGTTTAACACTGGACATTGTGTGTCCTGGTGCTCGTTTATTTCTTCGTAAAACATTCTCCCCAACAATGAGTGGAACCTCCAGAGTGAATCAAGAAAACAAAACAGAGAAAGACAATATTGCTTCTTCCAATTCTCTCTTCAATGCATTACATACTATATTACCGTGTACCATTAAACCTCATTTACTAATCTTTACTATTGGAGAATGTCCAAGAGTAAGTTTTAGTGTGGCTGCATTTTTCATTGTCATATTATGTCATAGTGTTAAAATAAGTCCTTGTAAATGATATACATGACTGAAAAAATAATTTATAACTACATACTATACTAACCAACTACGTACAGACATTATAATATTCTGTCGCATCATTAACATGGGAACACCTCATTACGAGGCCAAACTGGATACTCATATCAGTGAATTTAAGCCCTAGGAGTACTTTTGTTGTCAAGGTGTTTTATATTTTATATTATGAGTCCACATATTGAAGAATCAATTAAGAAAGTTGTAGAATTTCTAGTTTTTTATAACAAATATTTTCTGTTATCTGACATTCTTAAATTTGTTTGCAATTTATTATTAGTGTCATCAAAGCATCTACCATGCGGTCAGTTATCAATACCATATTGGGGCAATCTAGAGAAGGGTATTTAAACGCACATGTTTCTACTGGGTGATTAATTAATATCTGCTCATGTAATATGTTTGCAGATAAATACATTGTAACTGTAACTTGGCATTTTAATATCTGTACTGTACCACGAGAATGTACATATTTTGTGTATGTAGTAGCTAGCCTACTTTACCATTTAGTGGACAAAAGCAGTGAACATACCCATTTATCTCAATTGCCTTGTTGGAAATCATTTACAATCTGCTTCATCAAACCAATTAAGGAAAGAGAGCAGAGAAGTGTGGGGAATTTTGTTAGCCCTACATTTCTTGTACTATTTTTCTAAATGTTTTTTGTAAGTAGTATCATTAATTATTTGTCATGCTCGTAGCCTAATCTTGTCCATTTTTAAGAACACAATGCCACTGCATAACTTTCAATTTATTTTAATTTAAGTGAACTTGTTTTTAAAATTGTGATTGATCATTTTATCTCCAACTTGTGTTTGCCAGTTTGCATTTAAAAACTATATATTATACTATGGTATTATGTTAAGTTATAAACTGATCTAGCATATTAGCCCCATATTTCAAGAACCAATATAGAAAATGTACCATTATTGTACCCAGTATTGATGTAGCTTCTCTAAAAGTTGAATAGCAAATTCATTTCAAATTGTGTTATGCTCAACCATCTTACATAAGAATAACAGGATCATTCCCTAGATAACATCTACTCGGCTTCAGCATTTGGGGACTTGATTCCAGACAGCACATTTTCATAAGTATCATATTTGAAACATTTCGAGATTGTAAAACGGTTAGTTTCCAAAGCGTTTAACCCCTTGAAATAATCACGTTTACATGGTTAATGTGTGTTCAGTTTTGTGTAAATTAATAATCTAACCCAACATGAGCCAATCATATTTTTAATATACTACTACTACATTATAGTATAGTACACCGTTTACAAAAGTAATAGTGAGAATGCCAGAGGCCAAATCCCAAACTCAAGCTTTGTGAGAAACGTGATTGATATGTACATCTTGGACTTCAGCTTAATGCCTCTTTTGTGCGATTTGTTAGAATCAGATTTGGGTTTTGGCTTCCACTCTGCGAGAAACGAGAAACTTAGAAACATGAACCACAAAATGCTCATCTCAAATATGGTACTTACGGTTACGTGGGTGTCCCCTACCGCAGCATTTAACACAGGTGTATATTCATAATCATAGATAACCACGTATTTTGTTATGAGCTGTCCCTCTATGAAATAAAACGTACTTTCGGAGACGTGACCATTTATTGGTGCTGAATGCATAAGCTAGGCCAGGCCCCATTACTTATGCAGCAATTAGAATGTAGATTAGTGTGTGGAGATCAACTGATCACTATAATGTCCATTCCTATGTGATATGCTTTCCCTTATTGATGTTTTGGTGGTTATTGTCGTCTCATTCCAAGACATACATTTCTGTGCAGTGTTCAGTGTGTTACATACTTCCAGCCCTTTTGTCTGCCTGTTGTGATGACTGATGTTAATGTATTGAGAGTTTTCAGCTACAATTAGCTTTATGAGAAAATGTTTTATGATGGATATTAACTCATCATATCTTATTTGTTATTTGTACATGATCTACAGTATATAAATATATTTATTATTAATTAATTACTACTCACATTACTGCCTACACTGTGCTTCCACTAAGTGCATTTAGTCTTAGAACATTTTATTTTCTCTGTATTGGTACATTCAACTCTTCACCTTACTGTCTTCATTCTTGACTAATTTATGTCTGCAAAATATTTCTGTATTTACAGAACGTGCATACTTTTTCAATGCCTCACCTCACGCAATTATTTTTTAATGCATGTTAAAATTTGAGAAAAAACATTGGCACTATCAATATTTGGTTGCACCCTATAGACAGCAATATTTTGCATACTGAATTAAATAATAAACCATTTCTTTTATTTCTTTACCATTACTAATCGCATCCCATATTTTATTTTTCGTATCGGTTTGGTTGTTCAGCCGGTTCCCGTAGGCTTGAAGCCTCGTTCAACTGCCGACGCTCATCCGCCTCCCGCTCGAGCAGCCGATGCCTTGAATCCTCACGCTACTTTGCCTCCAAAACCACCCGCCAAGCCGTTAGCGCAGCAACCCGTTGCGTCCACTTTACATTCCGGTTCCGACGAACCTCGCCTGCCTAAGCAACATTCCGTCAGCTTTGCTAACCTTCCCCCGCAGACCGTCCGTGATAACCTCCCCCCTCCGCCCCCTCCCCCGGTCAAGGCCATTGCCTCCACTTACACTCTGAGCGAAGTCCAGAGGCCCGCTCCCCCACCCCCTAACTACTCCACTTACCCCGCGGGCATGCTTGTTTCTCCTCCCTCGGCCACCCTGTACAGTCGATACTCCACGCTCCCCACTTCCCCTACTCCCGCTAGTGACCCGGTCGAGGATGACTTTTACTCCTCCACCGAGGATCTTCTGGATCCCATTGCTCGGAGCAGAAAACCAAACGCTCGCATGTCTGGAAAGAAGACCACTTTCACGGAGGTGGGTTATACACAATAACTGGCTTACTCATCGCTAACCGTCGGCTAGCCAGGCTAGTCGTTGGCTAACTGAGAGCTAAGCACAGTAACTGGCTTACTCCCACTAAGCCTCGGTTAGCCAGACATGTCGTATTGAACCGAGGGTTAGTGGGCAAATAAGTTGGTTGCAAGCCTTTGACATTTTGAGAGTCAAATACTCAAATATATTTATTGTGCAATTGCAGCAGTCCATCAAAAGAGTTCAGTAATCATTTTTTAAATATGTTCATTTTAAAGGAATCTTCATCAGTGTTTCTCAGTCAGTAGGACACAATTATGCAAATGCTAAAGAAGCTACTAGAATACTAAAGATGTACTTCAATTTGAAAGCAAACTTTCTTCATTTAATTGATTTAACTTTAATTTAATTTCTACACCGGACAGTTACAACTTCACAAAAGTTAGCTTTAACCTTTATCACTGTATATATGTAGTTTTTTTGTAAATATTATTAAAAGTATGGTAATAATAATCTTAGAGATGAGAAACACTGATTTTGATGACAATGCATCCACAAGTAGCTAAAATGGTAATGGATTTCATCACTGCATGTAGTACAATAATAACTTATTTTAAAATCACAGTATTGGTTTTACTCACATTTAGGTTTCCCAATATACACTGCAAAATTCAAAGTACAAACTTAGGAGACTAAAGTTGTTACTGTAGTAAGTGACCTATTATTTTAATTTTAAATCACAGTAGTATTGTTGTATATGCCACACATGAGTTAATCCCATTTCCACTGTAAACTGTTAAGTATTTATTTTAATATTGCAATCAACAAACAACAAACTAGTAAACAATTTGTAGGCTTTCCATTTCATTAATTAAAATAAGTGGTAACATGGTGAAAATGAGTGATTCAAGGAATTTTGGCATAAAACCTCAGGAAAAATACTTCCTTTTCATATCATTTGCCACTTTAAGACTCGATTACTTTTACTCTTCAAAAGGAATTGTACCTAATTTCTTAACATTTTGGAATGGAGGTCACGATCATATCAGTTTCTAGAGGAGGGTGGGCACAAGAAGGCCCTAGCTTGTTTTATTAACTAAGGTTATGTACTTTCAAATTGGGTAAAGTGTAATATAAAATTATACTGTATATTCATAAATGTGGCCACTGGGTTTCTTTCTTCAAATAATGTCAAGGTTTTCCTTCAAGGGGCATGCGTAAGGGGCATTCTTTAAGAACTAACAAAACTGGTGTACGTAGTAAAAAATAACACATCTTGCATTGGCCAAGGCTGGTACGTAGCACTAATCAAAATTAATATTGTGACGACTACAAGCATGTATTGGAAGCTCCCATTATCATATTGATATCGTCAACAAAGGCTGAATAATGTAAGCACTGCAGTTGAGTAGGCATTACATTGAGTCTTCTGTATAAGAAAGAAATACTAGGTTACATTTACTTTATTCAGTTATTTGCTCCTCAAAACCCGAGCATCAACTAGTACGTAATTTAATAATGAATAGTACTGTAAGCAAGTTTTATCGCCAAATATCAGTGAGTAGTTAATATCTCAGTCAAGTTGTTCATCTGTGCGTGTTTAATATGTAGATTGAGAATGGGAGCGCTGCTGTGGAACTGAAGAAGACGTCCGTTAGTGATAAAATGAAGTTCTTTGAAAAGGCAATGGAGGAACATCACCAACCATCACCAAAACCCGAGAAAGTCTTCAGCTTTCTCAGTCCGGATGAGCTGGAGCGCATGAAACAGGAGGAAGGTGAGATCTTGCGCCTAGCGCTTTTCTTACTCGACTCGGAGGTCGGAAATTTGTTATTACACTTTGTTCCAACCACGCATGCATGATCCTATAGGCGAATCAGCAAAAATATCTTCGTCCCCGTACTGTCTGCACCTCGGCAACCACAAATAGCTGCGATGGTCACCTTCGATACTTCTGTCTTCCATTTCTCCCCTCCCCGACTTTTCTTCTGTCAGCCAACACCAGCGTCTCTCCACTGTTTCCTGGTCCTTCAATATACTTTCTCTACTCTTTCAACGAACTGTTCTCTCTCTCCTCTGTCGTCCATACTGACCTGTACGATGTATCTTGCTACTGTTCGAGGACATCCCATCTTTCTCATTCTTACCACATTATGTGTTTAAGATGTTAAATATTGGACTTTGCATAATGATGTTTTTACTTCCAAATGTTGGTACTGAATTGATACGTTTTTAGAGAGGATTAATTAGTTTTATCAATTAATTTTTAAGTCACAATCCGAAACTGGTGATCGTACTCCGACTGACTTATGTGAACGGGTGTGATTTTATTATATATTTTTTTTTAAATCGTCAACAGCCGGAGTTATCCTTATACCAGCCACTATAAAATGCGCGTGCGTAAATGCTTCCTATTTTTTCATACACAAACAGAATAGCTCGTTACTAATGACAGCCACCGGACCAGTTGACGATGGCTGAGGGATGAATACGATAAAACATCCCCTGTTACATAGTATAGAACGTTGTTGCTGTTGTGGCATGAACAATTGTTTAATTAAGAATTCGATGACTGAAGCGATGTTTAGCTTACTGAGGCTCTACATGTTAATTTGTATGCATTATTGTTGAGGTGTGTAAATATGATATTTCGAATTAATGTCCTATTATCCCGAATCACAGTTTGAAGATGAATGGTTTGAGAGTGTTTGAGTTTTAAGTTTTAAGTTTTTAGCACCAATACATACTTAGAACAATATTTTCCCGGTGCCTTTATAACCATCTCTCTCTCTCTCTCTTCCTCAGAAGGCCCACCGAGTCGCCACCTCTGGTACCGGGAGGTGTGGGTAGCGTGCGCACGGCCAAGGCTGAGCGACGGATGAAGGACAAGCTGCAGCAAGAGGGATTGCTCTCCGACGACGACAAAGAGCTCTCGCCTGCAGAGCAAAGAGCTTTGAAGGCGGAGAAGCGAGCTGCGTGGAGGCAAGCGAGGCTCAAGTCGCTCGAACAGGTATTGCAAACATACTCTTTTAATACCCACTGTAAGCCCAAAACTAGTGGGCAATCCTATATCATGGGTGATGAGTTACAGGAACGACTTATATTTTAGTTTCTTAGAATGTTGATGTCTTCTGGCAAGTAAAGTAAACTCTCGTACATGACAAATCAATTACATTGTGATTAGTGTAACCTGCACTCGGTGACGGCAAATACTGTAACAGGACTCAGTTCACAAGTACTTAATACACCCTATTCTCCGAATTTAACAGGTGGCGAAAAAACTACCGATTAAGCCTGAAACTTTTTGTACCAAAGTAGTTGAAGAAATTTCCAGAGGAACTTTTTTTACAACTATGAAGAAAGTATTGGTGGATATTTTGTGTGAACTGTATCAATGTATTAATCTTGTGTTCAAAATCCACATCTAGACCTGAGCTGCGCTCTCACAACAACTCTAGAAAGAAAGTGGTGCAGTGGTGATTTGGCCTAGAACACCCTAGGAATTTCCATAATTTATTTTTCACCCATATTTCCCTTGAGTAGATTGTATTACTCCCGCTACGTCATTTGGTGCCGGACCAAAACAGCTCCATCCATGTTCCATTACCATTACTTTTTGCTTTTTTGGCAATTTTTATGCACTTTGCAAACATTATTTATTGATGCACTTATGTATGAAACTTATGTATTAAGTTGGTTTTAAAGGTTTCTTTTCAAGGTTGTCAAATTATATGTTTATAATTAAGTAAAATGACTTTGCATTATTATTTATAAGTAGGCCTTTTATGCTGGGCCCCTTTGTTTAATTGATTTTGTGTGCACTTTTATTAGTGTTCCTACTGTATTCTTAAATGTTCCACTACTGCTTTGTACTTTTATCTCCTCAACAAACCTCATTCTAATTAATTCAATAATGTTGCTAATATCAAATGTAGGTGTGTGTAAAATAAAATGTATAAAGTTGTACTAAAATGTAATTGACAACATAATTTAATTTACTTCTTTCAGGATGCTTTGCAAGCTCAGATGGTAATCAAAAAGATGAGCGAAATGATTGATTCGAAACCAAATGGTCAAGAGCCAAACGAAAAAACTCTGAACGTCAATAATAACGACTCTCCTCAAGATCAAGACAATAACCTCGAGGTATGTAGGCTGTTCTCCTGCTTTGCACTTGGTGTATTTGTGTTGTTTACGTTGTGTCCGTCGCTGTATCATGTCTCATTAATGTAAACCTTGCTTTTCAGATTGCTAACAATAACGTGTGAGTAGGGTTTTAACTTTTGTATTGTAATGTAAGGTGTGCCTGGTTTTGGAAAGTCATTGGGGATGCAAACAAGTAACAACCTATGCAGGCTGAAATCTCATTGCAAAAGGGGAATAAAACTGTGCTAGAAAATTTGTATGTAGTCCTCAGTCCGCCTCGCCCATTATGCAATATGCAATGTCTTAAAGACAAGGCTTTTAGTATTACAGTATAAAAATGTCAAATTTTATTTCTTTGGTGAAGATTTATCCGTGCCATGTGCTAGTAGTTGTGCATACATGTTAACGATGTCTTTTCCCTGCTATAAACAGTACAAGCTTACTGCCTGTAGGCTGAACACCATGACTAGCAAAGCAAGCAAATAGCGTAATTTCCTGTGAATTAACCAGCTGTGTCTTCCAATTAGTTGCTCACCGCTTTGCGGCCCTCTAGTGACGATTTCCCCAAACTATCTCTACGAGCAAAGTCCGGCGCAACAAAAGTTCGAGAGTCCGAGAGAATACTCGGGGAAACTGTGACTCAGCGGACCGAGGAATACGTTGACGAACTAACTGGCGAACTGAGAGTCCGCACCGTAGAATACGTTGAAAAGCTGATTGAACGAGAGGTAGTTTCTACGTACTATGCATAGCACGCGCACAAGAGAATCGATCGTAGCTCTACTTCTCTAGCCTATCCGGGAAACTAACCTGTGCAAATCTATCGTAATATTTCCCTCTGCTTAGGAAGTTACGTTCCAGTTAGCTTGTGCATGGTACCATGTGTCTTCATCTTCTCTACGTTTTGTTTTACTGTGTCATGCATTTGTGGTGACACTGTATTTAGTCCACTTTCAAAACCTAGTTTTGAAATAACTCTTTGGGCACTTACGCATTGCACACAGTTGGAGCTACACCCATTGAAGGAATCATCTATTGTTTTAGTATATAGTGTTGCACTCTTCTGTCTCTTCATTGTTGCCTCTGTCAAGATGTTTGTGTAAACGTAGCGTGTGTGCGTGTTTGCTTGTGTAAATGTACAGTAGAGTGTATGTATGTGTTTGGGGCCCTGCAAAGCTTCTAGTGCAGTTTCTTGTGATGTGGCTGTAATTGAGCTTTCTAGAAGCTACAGCAGACTGCTGACGGTAGTTGTATCTTGTCTATTAGCACGGGCTTGTTGGCAACATGCACGGTGTTGTGGAATGGCTCACCAGCAAATGCTTGCACAACTCTTTATAGGTATAGGCCTATTGATATTTGATACGAAACTACCGTACATAAAAAACTGCTATTACACCAAAGTTTTGCTATACAAACTATGTTGTATCGTCTTTTAATTGTCAAAAACACATTCCGGACACGAGCCCTATTTCCAACTAAGTTGGGTAGTGGGTGGGAGGTCCCATCACATTCTCTATCATTGCTCGTAACACTCCAATATTTCCACCACTCGCCATTCACTCATAGCTCCCACTAAATAATTTACCTCACAATTGCAAGATGTTTTTATTTAATATTTTCCACTCTTATGTCAGCTGTCAGCCAATATGGGGGGTTCTGCACACTATACTTCACCCCCATTTTTTTAAATGAAAATAAATTTGATTTAATTTTAGAATTTTAGAATTTTTCGATATTGATGTGACTAATATTTAATATTTTTTAATGTATGTACTATATATAAACAGTTCCACAGCCTTCTTAATAATAAACAAAATAATTTGAGTAGTAAGGGTTAACCACTGATCTCTAAATACTTACGTGGATCAAGCCTGCCATTATGTAAAGATAACTGTAGCCGGCCGCTATATTGGAGGTACTAATTTATTAGGTTTTCTTACTGTAAACTAAAGAAACAACATGTTTACTAATAACAAATAAACAAATAAAGTACTACTAGTGTACTCTACTCTATCCCCCATTTGAGAAGTCGATTTGCTCACTTAATCGCGACGCTCGTAGGAATGTTTGCCGTAAATTAAGTCAATGTAGTACCTCTAACATGGCTGCCGTCCACACTAATCCATACTGAAATAACCCTAGTCAGGCCCATGAGGGCCTAACAGTTAGGCCCTTGTCGGCTTCAAGGCTACAGTATAGCATGCTCTACCCACGTTAGTACATAGAGGTCAATAATTGTGTTAACTCTGTTTTAAAGTTAATATCTTGCTGGCATGGCTCACTAGGCTTAGTTTTTGCAAGTGTGTATGTTTTGCTTCGTGTCATGAGAGTTGTTAATTGTTATATTATCACAATGCTTGTTTTATACCAATCAATTGTTAAACTATAAAGGTGTCCTGCATGTCAGGCTAAAGAGGGCCAAACATGCCTTACGTTGGCCTTCCTGCTCCTTGGGGCAGGTAAATATCATTAAATAATAAATATAATACATAATATCCTGCATGTACGTGTTTTCAGTCAAATGGCGTATTTTTCCTAGTCCGTAATGATACTGATACATACTGGTACTACGACATTTCCAGCACTTTCTGAATTAGATTCCCAACTGCAGTGAAGCTAACATTACATTTACCACAAGAAGTGTTCACTGTTTAATATCATCCAGAATGTATGTTGCTTGCACCTTGGTAAAATCGGCAGAATTATTGTGCCATTAAAAAGTACATTCCATGGGGTATATCAATATTCATTGCATCACTAGTTTGTGATTGTTAGGTCTCTAATGAAGCATACCTAACTAAGTACATAGGCATGTGATACTCATGGGGTGTATAATCAGTGCATAACTGGTTTGTTTGTTAAATCTATTTTTAAACGCTAGAAATATTTCATATATTGGAAACACATTCATGGGTGTATTGGACATAGTAGAATAATGGTATTGTTGTTAACTACATAAGATTCATTCTTTGAAATCATTCTTTGATTGTCAGAGTACACTTTGGTTAATATGACACTGTCAAGCATAAAAATAACTGCACTGGGTATTGTATAATAAATTCCATTGCAATCATTTTGGATTTCTAGTACATTTGAACTTGTACACTGACAGCATAAGAATTCAACCACCATGGGTTGTTTTAATATTGTCTGATCATTGGTTCTTGAATGTTGGACACTCCAGAGGATAGATCACATCTCTCTGGAACTGTCGAATCCCGAGGACTTATTGGAAGATGTTAATGGAGATGATGATGAAGAAGACGAAGATGAAATCCCGACCACCCCCGTTTCCCCCACACCTTCCGATGAAACCGGGGGGAAGAAGAAAAAGAGAAAACGTTCCAAGCGGGGAAAGCATTAACATTACTCCCACAGACTATTCTTAGTTTATCATCACATCTTATTATATTTCATAACTTCATGACCAATAAAATAACATTTATTTTTATTTACTTTTTAACAGTCTGAAGATTCCTTGTTATACATTTACTAGCATATAAAATTCTAACGGTTAACAGTATTATAACAAACCTAATGAATAGATGCGATGCAGCTAAACTGCTTTTGAATCATGTTCGTGTCCATCTGTTTATAGCTAGTACAGGCAGAGAAAAACATTACCTAGTATGGTTTTACTAGGCCTACTACAGTAATATTTTTAAGAACATAATTTTATACAGAGATGATTGTTGAAATATTGACATCACATTTAGTGGTTTGGGCAATGAAAATTATAGTTTTTAAAGAATTCTACTTTTTAAGTGTTAAGCCAATTACTATGTATCTTTCCATGTTGGCTAAAAATGTACAAAGAATACCTGATAACATTCATATTTTATAGACCTTATTTAATATAGTTTTAGATCCATACATAAATTATTTACAGTTTTTATGAACTTGCTGACATAATAAGAACCAAGCGCACGTGGTGCTTCAAGAATGAACTTTGTAACGTATCAAATTCATGGCTAGACCATAAGAAGAAAATCTCGTGCAGTTAAGTAACTTTTCATAAAAACACTGAAGTGTCAAAACATATAATAATGTGTATAGTAAAAAAAGTGCAATGATTTACGATTGTGTGAGTGTCGTTTATGGTGCGAGACTAGGACAAAAGTTGTTCTAGCAGTGTGTTTGTAAAGTATAATGTTGTTATATTGTCATGTTTAAACAATAAACAAACTGTTGCAACTTTGCAGGTGATTGGAATAAATTCCATGTTGTAAAATAATGAATGGTTGTTTAATTCTTGTGCAGCCTTTGCAAACTCCAGAACACTTCCATGTGGCCAATTTATGCCAACAGTCACAGCAGATTTTGTATTACAGAGTAGATTGTGTCCTCCCATCGCGGGTAAGATTATTTCTTGGGAGCAATTATTCCTTCCAGTTGTGCCTGAAATTATATACAAAACAAGGACATAAGCATTATTTAGATAAAAATTAAACAACACCCACAGTCACTGGTAGGATTTCCATCGGGAGATTTTGGCAAGTTGCATAGGACTCGACTATGTAAAATGGGGAAATACGTAAGTAACCTGCCTTTTACAAGACAATTTTGCAGTTCAAAAGTGTACCCCGACATGATGGCAAACTTATGGCTATTTAAATACTAGGCCTGTAACTTAATGTTTGTTGAATTTTTAATTAGGGCTCTGCTTGCAATCAAACACATGGTTTTAGCAACCAAACTGCAATGCGAGTCACATCTCTTGATAAGAATGAAGCCAATCCAAATAATAGTGTTATACTAAAGTATTATGTAAGTAATCAATAACAATAATTATAACAATACAATGTGTGCTTGTATCTTTTCTGAATTTTTTTGTGGAATAATCACATATTGGCCGTCCGTATGTATAGTATCCCACTTTTGAGCTTATGTTTTGAAAATTTATAGCGGCCATCTGTACCGCGCTCTATATTCTCATTAATACTCGTTATCTTTTCTCGAACGCATACCTTGAGTTGTTGGTTGGTCTTCTTGAGGAACTGAATCTCCTCCGCGTGTTTCTTCTCCTCCGCTGTTCTCAACTCTGCCGCTCGCCTCTCGACCTGTTCGGCTCGCGCTCTCAGGTCGATCACCTGCTTCTCCAGCTCGGCCTTCTGGACACGCAGCGCCGTTATGCTGTCCTCAAGGTCGGCCTTGCCTTGTTCTGCCTGACGTGGAAACAAAACCAAATTACCGCGAGTGTAACAATAGGCATGATTGTGGAAGTTCAAATCTTTTGGAAGCTCAGTTCACCCTCCAAATAATTAAACCTATCAACCAAAGTTTTCTTTTAGTTTTTAGATTACATTGTAAGCTTGCTTCAAAAAGTTAATGTGTTTAGTATTTTGTAAGTTAAGTGTTTTGTCAGGTTGATCACTTAAAAATATTATCATTAAATAAATGGTGCAGGCTTATGCACAACTAGAACAAACATTGAGAGGTAGGCCTACCGGTATGTAATTTCTGTAGCACCGAGTTTAAAGTTTCAGGTAGGCAAATGAGTACTCATTCACAACACACAAAGAACCTTTTTAAATGCCAATTTGGGAAGGATTGTTAAAAAGTAAAAATAAAAAGTGGCACGACATTTTTTTATTTTTTAACATGTTCATTTTAAAATGTGGGAAAGCACATAAAGGCCACAGGTTTGGTTATGTGTTGTGAGTTTTGTTTGCATGCAGTTAGCTGATTTTTAGTGGCCACCATCCGTCTGATAAGTCCCAGAAGGACGAAACGCGTCGTGTATTAAGGTAACAACTTTAAATTAGCTGCAGTTGTCATCAGCAGGTGAAAAGTTTTGTCGCCCCCAGCCCTTCAGGCTGGGCTTTATGTTCTCTATGCTTTCCCAACCTGTCAACCCTTCTCCAATCTAAACTAAACTAGCCATTTGGCCTTTTCCAAACTAATTGAACATTTTAAAATGTGTATCTATATCTTTTAGTCTAGTAATTCTAATAACAGGGTTTCATGGTTGGAAGAAGAAACTGGTGTTGGGTTGGTCACGAGATTCAGTAGCCCGTATTGAAAATGTTTTTAGAGCGCAAGTAACATTAAGTCCAGACCGATGCATTATTTTTTCCTACAGTTAGGCCTATATTATTCACGTGCATATCTATTCACTGACCATGAGAGCTTTCCTCATCCCGAACGCAATACTGCTCTCGTACAGAGTTTGATAGGCTGCGATGGTCATGCGGATCTCGTCTCTTGCTCGGAGCAGCAGCAGTCCCCGCTCTACGCAGTTGATGGTGACTTGGCGGATCAACTCGTCTGCAATACAGGTGGAGTGCTTTTAGTTCATGTCAGCTACCCATTTACCAACCTACCGAGGTTCTCTGTGTAGCCTATGTATTTACTCTGTTCGTGTTATAGGCCTATAAGTAACCAACATGGAGTTATGGCCACACCCCTATTTTTACTACTCAAATTTGATAAGTATGTTATAAATATTATGGATAATGGCTACCACCTTTTAAACTAAAAAAATATATACCAGTGGCCTATATTTTATTTTATTTATTTATTTATTTATTTTTAAGTACAATTAATATCATTTCAGATGACCTTGTACGTGTCAATACATATGATTGTACAATCTTATGTCACTTAAACCTAGAATCCAATCATTTGTCTCTTATTTCAGTTTGAATCTCACTTTTGCATTATTCAGTCTTATTTGCAAAGATTAACCTACTATAGGACATGACAATGACAGGTGATAACTGAAAATCATATTATGGGGTTCCTCAAAAATATTCTTGATGTTACAAACTGTGTTTAAAATAATGTTAATAATGTGATAGATGTATGTTTTAGGAGGGATTTTTTTTTATTTTGGTCATTGAAAATAGAAGTAAGAGTTAAATTAAACAAAAGGTATACATGCTATATGGATAACACACGGAGTAATTGTGATAAATTGATAAAATAAATCTGGCACTATAGCTACCTAGGCTAATATTGTTTGAAAGAATTAATAGCATGCAGCCATGCACCATCATCTAAAATGAAAGGAACCAAGTCACAGTCTCATTCCTTTTGTAGGGCCCTACTTCAATATAACTCCCTTAAGGGTAAAAACAATTGTCACCTTTTACTATGTAACACGAGTTTACTTTTTACTGTAGCCTATGTATTCATTTGTATGGAAATAAATCTTATCTTTAAAAAGAAAGAACTTCCTTCCTTAAACGCATTTATTTTTAATGATTGATTGGACATTGCTTAAAGGTGGGCTGTACTCAAGGATCCGAGAATTTTCTTAAGAATGGCAATGTAAAAACGAGAATGCCGAAAACCCCATCCAAAACGGATAAGAACTCGCGAAACGACAGCGCGTTGAAGTTCTGGGGTGGCCGTCCGTGACGTCACCGCTCCCACTCACCAGCGGTCGCAGCCCGCGGACCTCATGCTGTCTGACCGGACTGTGCTACGGGGAACAACAACATATTTCCTTTATATATGTTTGGGCGTTATAGGGGTAGCAGTGCGAAGTGACCATCCTTCTAATTCAATGTAAAACGTGTGTACATACTGTAGTTATATTGAAGCGTTTTTTTTTTTTTAAATTATTATTCTTATTGACTAAATGCCAGGCGGCAGTGTTGTGATTTTGTGCTAAAACGTATTATTGTGTATTGTATTGCTAGATAACCCCATGATTATGAACATAAACACGCGTCAATATGACTATATATGTTGTGTATTCGGGTGCAGTAATCAGCCAGGAAAATCAGTGATCGTCGATGGAAAGAAAGTTAGTTTTCAGTTTCCAAATCGTGATAGATCGCCGATTCGTCATAAATCTTGCTTGAAGAAAATTAATTGCGTGGGGTTTACACCTAGTAAATATTCAGTTGTGTGCTTCCAACTTTTCTGACGAAGACTTTGAAATATCATCTATTTATTAAAAAAAAATCAGTTTGGCATGCCGCATATTAGGCTCAATTTCGAATCCCGTATTAAAAAAGGATTCAAAAACCGTCAATAAAATTAAAAGGGGAGATTCATCGTTTCAACATGTCACAAAAAAGCGCCGAGGGGACTTAGTATTTGTACCTAAGAAGAAAGATAGTGAGCGATGCTGTCACAGAAAGCGAGAGTTTTGAAACAGCGAGTTACAATGTATTTATTATTAGTATTTAGGGCTGCCCAACAATATCGATAGTTCGATACGATATCGATATGAAGAAAAAAATTTCGATATCGATATGAAAAATGTATATCGTTTGATAAAAAAAAAAAAAAAATTTTTTTTTTTTTTTTTTTTTTTTTAATCAATAAATGGTTGGTGTGGCAGTGAGTTATGGTTCTGCAGCGCTGTTCCTTCCCCCCCCCCCTCCCACGCCACCAACTACATATTGATAAGTCAGTTGGCTTCGGGCCAAGACTCTTGCTGCTTTGTTTTGTTTATCTTATCAGATAAGATAACAAGAACACATGTGTAATCTCATTCATATCAGCAAAGCATAAGAGGCAGCTCAAGTTGTTACACTAGAGTAGTGTCCAGACAGAGTCAGGGAAAGAGAGGTAGAGACAGAGAAGTCAGTTAGCTTCTATCTCTTCGCAGGGCCGCCGCAAGTATTGTTGTGATTGTTCTTCATGGGGTGGACAGTGGCATGTCTGTATTGCCCGGCGGGGCCTTGGTTACGCCCAAAGAACGTAATAACACGTAAAAAAAAAAAAAAAAAAAAAAAATACAAATTTTTTTTTTCAAAAAAAACAAACGATATCGATACTCGATTTGAAAAGTTCGATATCGAATCACGATATCGATATATCCCCTCACGATATCGATATGATGTTTTTTATCGTTGGGCAGCCCTATTAGTATTGTAGTTGGTAGTTATTAGTATTGTATAGCCCGAGATAGAAATTCATGTCGGCACAACTGTGTTGAACGAGAATTCCATCCAGGAAATAGGAATTCAACGTGAATTAATCGGTTATGACTGTCGTTGATAGACAATCGAAGATGACTCCTCTGTGGATAATGATAAAGATGTGGATATCTTCATAGTGTTCTTCCTCAGAGTGCATTACTGCATGACGACTATGTGTCATCTAGTTACGACGACGTACCATCTAGTGATGACGACTTGTTATCTAGTGATGTCAACGTTCCTAGTTTCATTGTATCACTCATGCATTTCAAAGCAAATCAAAGCGTAACGCAAGACTGAATACTCCAATTCACATCTTCCCCATTTCCGTTTCCCCACCCACGCAGAAAGAGTTAGTAATGAAATCAACAACTTTCATACACTGTATAACATGACGTGTATATATTAGTTTATTGGTGCAATATATCTTTCAACTGTCCAAAATGATTGGTCACAGTTAATGGGGGTTAAGGGGTTGGGGGCTCAACAATGACCGTTTTACACAATAAGACACCAAAGTTATTTTCTCGAGTCTTCTGTACTGCATCATAAACTTTCACCACGCAGTCAGTACTATAGTGTTTTGTGAGTGTGGTGGCCGTTATTCAACCCTATCATTTTGAGCGTCGACGTTTTGATAGAAGGGAGAATAAACCAAAAAAATCACTTATAGGCAGATCAGGGAATATTGATTGGTGTAATTGTGGGGAGTGCGTAATAACGTTGATTGACGAAACTAGTGTGTATTCACTGTGTTGCAGTGACAGTAAAGTAATAAGGGAACATCGGGGCAGTGCTGACTGTATCACAGAACATATTATTTTTTTAAAGTGTCGTGTTAAATCTTGATACACTGAAGACAGCAAATCACTTATTAGCTTTGCATGCGCCTGATAGCCAATTAGTAATTCTAAACGAATAATTTCATAATACATAATATCGCTACGTTGCTCACCAACAATTTGTTTACTGGATGAATTCGTGGTCAACATTTGGCAAAAAGAAAAGGAAGGTTATTGGGACACCCATCGTGTGTTGTGAACTGTATTCGCGCGAAAGGTACCCAGAATCAACAGGGTTCAAAGTTGGTTTTAAAGCAGCTGACGGTTACGAGCCTGAGTATTTTGAATAACTTCTTCATTGGTGAGTTAATTGAGTTTATTATTTTGTTATTATGGTTGTTATTTAGTATTACTATTATTGGGGTAGTGAGTCCGGCGAAAGCACGGGCTTGAGCCATGCACGCATGGTGTGTAGTTGGCTGCAGCCAGCGACCCGCGGCCGTCGAGACTAGGGAGCGGTGACGTAGGCACCCCCACCCCTCCAACTTTGAGGAGAACTTGAACGGCTCGTGCGTTTGAGCTCGGGTTTTTACTAGGGTTATCGAGATCGTGTCAAAAATGTGTTTAATACATAAAAACACGTTTTTGAAATTTACCCCACTTTAACTACAGCCCACCTTTAACGTCTCATATTAATTTACTTTGGCTGAGATGAGGATGAAGTATCAATAGAAGGGAGGAGGGGAAACCGTCACGTAGCCTACTCCTTTCAAAAAGTACCAAGGGGACCAACAGCTCAACGTCTAGTCCGAAAGGACGGTGTAACCTTGACAGTCATATTATGTTCCTCCACTAAACCGGACTGCCGAGCAGACGTTGAAGAGAACGAAGTCGTTACACTAGCTCTCGAACCCTCCATCTGCTCTAACCAGCGATATAAAAAAATCAAATGTTCAAATGTTGTACACACGAATAGTAAATGCAAATATTATTTTTTTTTCAAAAAAGTTACCATTAGGCTGATTTAAATATTCTATTTCAGACATTGAAGTGTTTGAGCAGGCTCTAGAGGCCTAGATGCAAGTGACTTTGTAATTTTATTTTTAATATTTACTCCTGAATTCTGTGAGCATGCAACCGCTATAGTAACTTTTCAGGGAATGTAACATTGTTCCTGGTTCCTACAAAACTACCTAGCCCAACTTCTTTAGTTACAAACTTGTTCCTAATGTGGAAAGTTCCTTTAAAAGGATCACGTTTCTAGTAACAAGTTATGTGTTTTCTAACCAAAACACTGGGTGTATAACTCTCTCCGGACCGGGCAGATTCCTGTTTCGCGGGCTTGGCGTTGTTGTAGCCGCATATCCAGTTGCTCTTGTAGGTTGACAACTTCCAAACGAGTGGCTGGCGTGCTGGACACCTAGCATGGAGGACACGTAGGTAGTCAAGCAGATGTGTCCTTACTCTTAAAATACTTGTGCATAGCCTACATCAATAATACATGAATATATGTTTGTTTTTTTTGTTTTTTATAATTAGCTAGGTAGTGTTTTACCTTTTGTAACTATTATCAACTATTATTAGGCGTAATGAAAGCTTAAAATTAGCTTTGGTCCATCTCCTTGCATCTCCTAGAAACAGTATTAAAAATAAGGCCTAAACTACTAGTACCATAGTAAATGTATAGTTCCGTGCACCTTTAGTCGGAACCAAACCAGATGGAGTGGAGGGAGCAACATTTCAACGCGGGCGACTTGAAAACTGCCCACGGTATTGCAAGATCTACCCTTTCTAGTGGTGTCGCAGAAACGAGCGCATTGTGTGATGAATAGTGACGATGGACTGAACGGAGATGCGACAACAAAGCTTTTCGAGGAAAACATCTTTTCAAGATTGTAGAGCCTATGCTAATTGGCTGGTCAGGTCACCCCTCGCGACACTTGACCGCCCGCCGTAACCACGTGCAGCACACAAAAGTAGCCCTTACCCACGTGAACAAACCCCACCCACCCCATAACATAACATCCCATCCGGTTTGGTTCCTTCTAAACCTGACTTCAAGTATAGCTACTGTAAGGTCTCTAATGCCACTGATGTCCAATAAATTAACAATGTTGAATAAACTGGATCATTCGAAACCTCCAAATAATTGGTAGGCTAGTTGACATTAACAAGTTATCAAATACTCAATTGAAATTTTACACCGTATATAGAGGGTAGGGCTACTGTAATTTCAAACAAACAACAACAAACATTGAGAGTAGAGCATCAATATTTTCATTCTTGTTTTTTTTATGATGCGCAGATAATATCTATCTAGCTATCATCAACTGTTTGTTATTTACACTACCTAGGCTTGAGCTGTGGGGTGACATGGACCAAAATTATATAAATGAGACCAAGATTTAAACTATTGTAAACTACACTAGGAAAACGCCAAGTCCTTGTTAACAAAAGCAATGTGGGGCTTTAGTTTTACCTGCTGCCGCCATAGTTGACCGTCTTCTTCCCACTCCCGAGGTGGTAATATTACATTTAGTATTTCCTCAGTCTCCCGGCGTGCATCTGCGCTAGGTGCTGCGGTTTTAGGCGGTCTTGTAGGAGAGGTGGAAGGTCCCGCAGTGTCTGGACCAGTCTAAACAATCGCATAATAATGTATTATCAATTATACAACTATTGGAGTATAAAATGTATGGTCTGTCTATTTAACCTTACGCTAGAAAAGGGACTACAATAGCCACACATGCACTTCAACAGAAAATAGCCAGAGAGAGGGTGAAATATATAACTAACTAAACCTCTTGTCGGCTACACCATCATCTAGACAAGTATTTAGCTAAGTTCATAACAAATAGCCTTAATTTGATTAGAATACAATACTACTATCTTCTATTAGAAATGTATAATGTTTGTATTTTGTAACTGTTTGTTTGGTTTGTGGCCTGCTTGACTTTGAACTGTTTTATCCACTCATACCTTCTTTTCAGGATGTTTTGTAACAAGTAGTGGGTTATCATACTTGACGAGCGAGTTTGCCGCTACCACAATTCGTTCTGCCATAATATTATTACTTTATTCACACTTTGATAACCGTTATGATTGAGCTCTACTGTAAATAAAGCAAGTCCACCATTTGTTAACTTGTGTTGCTATAGTGACCTGTTATTTTTTATGTTTACATGTTGTACTGAAATGTCAGTTTTGACATGTATTTGTATTCAATTTCATTCATACATGTCGGCTAGTCATTGATTTTATTTTTACATCTTTTCACGTGAGTAATGAGAGGATAATCCATCCAACCGCCAACAAACCTATTGTAAGAAAAATATAGAGGCTCACTCCACTTTAAAACTTGAATATTCCGCCAGAAACCTCCATTTTGGAAATAGTCAACACAAACTTTATTTTAAACTTTGTTATAATGAGCATTGATAATGAGCTAGATCTTGATGAAGTTCAAACAAAAGCAAGTAAATGAAGATATATTACTTAATTTTTATGTTTATTATGGTAATTAATAATTATTAATAATCAATACAACCAAAAGAGCAATGCAAATGAGTTTCGTAACACTCATACCAACAGCGCAAACCAAATCACCAAACACTTGTCAAAATCTGAAGCGCATGCGTGCATTGACTCGGCACGCCCACTTGCTGCAAGTGTAAACAGCAATGGTCGTCACATGTGATTCAGAAAAATTATTGTCCGTATTTGTAATGAGATATTGTGTATAGTTTTGATCAAAATGTTTTGTGTTAAATCAATAATAACTTGTATTCTAATCTACTACATACATTTCGATTTAGTGTTATGTAAGTAGGCCTATATAGCTGCTAAAGTCCTTTTACGCGGGTAGGCCCTACCTAAAGTTGTGTGGACACTGCACAAGCTTCAAGCATAAAGTTGGTTACAATTTTAATTTATTTCTATTTCAGGTGATATATACCAAAATTTGAAGTATTTTGATACACTTCATGCTTCACAATTAAAACACAACATTGTAAAAAGAGGTGTCAATCCAAGCTCTCATCCATTTAACAAAATAAAAGAAGTAAATTTTCACACACTGGGAAGGTAAGCTAAGATGAGAAGTCTTTCATTCACAATCAGATATCCCTAGAGACAGCGGTTTAGCCGAGGTCGTTTAACCGGTTCCCACTTGAACACCTTGAAGTTGAGCAGCCTTCGGGCGTGGTCAGGGGTAGAGTGGGTGTCTGTTATGCCCTGAAACTCGCGTACATAGCCTACCGCTGGTTAGAGCAGATGGAGGGTCTGAGAGCTAGTGTAACGGCTTCGTTCTCCTCGACGTCTGTTCGGTGACTGGGTTAGTGGAGGAACCTATATGACTGTCAAGGTTACACAGTCCTTTCGGATGGGACGTAAAGCCGTTGGTCCCCTTGATACTTTTCGAAAGGAGTAGGCTACATGCCGGTACCGGGTTTCCCCTCCTCCCTTCTGTTCATACTTCATCCTCATCTATCACCACTCATCGTCTCGAATAGCCAAAGTGCATTAATATGAGACGTTAAGCAATATCCAATCCAGTTATCCCTAGGCACAAGGTGTAAGAGCCGCTCCACAATAGCCCGGCAATAGCTTTCCGTTACAGTAACGGGGCAATGTTATCATAGCCAATATTCCCATTACCGTTGCCCGGTTACTGGAACGCAGGCTATTGTAGAACGTGCCACCTGTCTCAAGGTCTTCTCCCACTCTTCTCCTCTCATTCTTTACCTCAAAAGCTTGTCTAGGGATTCTATTCTTCTCCATTCTTCTCATGTGTTCATACCGTTGTAATCGATCCTTATTCAAATTCAACAATCCAATTCTAGCTCCAAGACTCTATCTCCATCTCTATCTTGTAGGCCTTATAGGCTACTAGATAGGCCTACATCCACTTCTACAATTGTCCTTGGCAATAACAGTAGGCTACGTCGTAGCTCATTTACCATTGAATAATGGCTGCAACCCTTTTTTTATAATTCAAAGTTTTGTGTACATAGTCCCAGGTCTACTTTTTCCAGATGTCTGCACATTATGGCAGCACCCCCATTTTTATATTTCATATTTTTAAACACAGACCTATCTGCGTCCTATATTCGAATAGACCTAAATATGTTATTTGAAACAAATATCGTTAAATCTTGCACACGCTTTGGTGTGCATTTAGGCCTATTGTAAAAGTGTTATTTTGTGGCTCGTTGGTCTTGTTGTTAGCGTATCTGCTTCCAATGCAGAAGGTCCAGGGCTCGATTCCCGTTAAAGTCAGAAGTTTTTTAACTTCTGATTTGGACTTAAGTCCATCAGATTTTGTCTTGGGAGTTTGTAAACGGTGACTTTGGAGCCGTCCTAGCAACGAAGCACACAATAAATTCAGAGTTGTGCTGAATCGGCCTTGTTGATTCTGGCGTTGATTCGCGGGTGTTCGCACTGTCCATACCACTGATTGCTATATTTCCTATTAAAAATATTGATCTTTGGTTGGTTATCGCTCACTCGTCGATTGCATCGGGGCTTACAGGGTTGGCTTGGTTGCTTTGATTTACTGTCCCCCACTGAAAATCAGTTACCTATATAACTGAGTGGGTAGACTCTAAATACAATTTATTATTTATTTATTTTATTACATAAAAAGTCATCTTGCACTTGAAGCCACCCATGCGTCTCAGTCCTGAGGCCTGATTCTAAGTTATGCTAGAAAGTAAATGGACCTTAATCCTTCTTCCTTCATCTACAGTAGGTAGGGGTGCTATATTTAACTAAGTTATTAATATTCATGTTTCAGAGATTTCCGCATAATTCTCACACCGAAGAAGGGTGTCCTTCATTCAAAATTTAAAGCTTTTACAGTTGATGCCGACGGACAGGAGAGTCCAGTGCACGTAGGTGAGTGCTAAAGTTGTGTGGTTCTGAAGTAGGTACCTAGGGCTACCGCTTACAGGTAGCTTTTGTTAAAAGTGTGATATTCCTGCCTCTATCCCACATTAATGGAAATTACAAGTAGGCCTAAGCCTACAATTTTCAATTTTGTGATTGATTAAACTGAGGGAATTTGAAAGTGGGTTCTTGTGGTTTAGGCTGGGGCTACTCATAGTGTGTCAGTCTTTGTGGTTAGATGGCAGGAAGGCATCACGTTGTTTTATATGAGATCATCTACACACATCCGGTTGAACCACTCTCACCTAAAACAATGCATTGCCATCAGACCGCAGAGGTTGAAACGCTATGTGTAGCTCCACTGCCCCAGCATTAGGGTCTGCTTCTGAATGAAACCAGATAAAGAACGGGGTGGACCTGGAAAATAGATTGAAAGTATGGAAGTACCCAACTCCCTTGTGGCTATGGGGTAGGCATACATGGAAATGATAATAGTAGTTGGTAATCGACTATCAAATGTGTAGAAGTCCTTTTAAACAAGACTGACATTTGAGTATCCAGGCGTGTAGGAACTCTTTTTTGAGTGTGGGGGGGGGGGGGGGGCGACAAAGGGAGGGACAAAAAGTGGCACTCTTGTCGTTGAGCGGGTCCAACTTTCAACCACACTTTTTTCCCAATAAAATCAATGGAAAACAACTACAAATTAGAAATTAGTTAATATTAAGTAAGTATGGTGAGTAATTAATAGTAAACACTCTCGAATTACACGAATAATGTCAAGTAATTTACATTATTGAACATGAACGTCGTCTCACTCTGATCAACGCGCCATTTTGGATTTTGGCTATGTCATTGTCATTTACTTAGTAGGTGTACCAACCTTTTTGCGATATTGTGGTTATTGTAATAAGTAATTTATAAATATGTTATTGTTATGTTAAGTAAACAATTAAATAGTCGAATAGCACGGGGGTTTGGACGGGGTCTAGGGGCGGAGCGTCGGCGGGGGTGGGGGGGCTGGCCTTCCAGAACAGAATGAGGTACAAACAAACAAACACGACAGGGACCGCAGGACAAACAAAAACGGACAGAATTAAACGTAAGTTTGGTGTGTTTTGGTTGGTACGTCGGAGAATGGAGAGACTTTGCTAAAATGGCCGCCGTGATCAACTAATAACAGTGAAATTTGTCTGTGAGTAATATTGTGTTCACCTGTGTAATTGTTAATTTTGCAAAGTGGTAATTTATAATAAATTGTTAATATTGAATGTATACATATTTATTTCTAATTTGTAGTTGTTTTCCATTGATTTTATTGGGAAAAAAGTGTGGTTGAAAGTTGGACCCGCTCAACGACAAGAGTTCCCAAAAAGTCTTCATCTGAGTTTTTGGGAAAAGGGACCAGGGTTTGGGGAGATCTCCCCCCTAACTACAGCGCCGCAGATGAAAATTTTGAAAATCAGGTGTTTAGAGTGTGTTTGGTGCATCTAGAAGAAATAGGCCTAAGTGTGCTGAATGCAATACCAAATTAATGTATTTATTGTAGGTACCGGTACAGTAAAAACTATAAAATTACAAAAAGAGAATTTGAATAGTGATGAGATAGACCATGTTACAATCATTGAATATGCATATCATTACGTTCGCGATCACGTCCAACAATGGGAAATTATCAAAATTGTTGGTTACTCTTCTGATGTGGGGGTGGGGTGAGCAGGGCACGATAAAAAAAGTGTGGTGGGGGAATTCCCCCCACTCCCGTGCCTGTGAGTGTACACTAGTACGGTAGCATTAAAGTCCACCACAAAACTGGCATCACTCTTATCCCACACTGTGGAGTGTCCATGGCTCTACAATGACCTAGTCTACTACCGTAATGGAGGAATACCTCTAGTACAACTTAACATCCACTTACGTAGGGAGTAGAATTCTCAAAATGGACCTGACAACAGACATTCAGGTCTCAACCCATACAACAGACGCCATGCTAGAAGGCAGGGTCGAACGATGTTCACATCACATGCAACTTCATTCGCATAGGTAGATTCTCAAATCTAATCTCAAAATTACAACTTTGGCCGGCCTCAAGATGAGGCCGCCCTAAGTAAAAGTTTGATCTTGGCAACTCCATGCTCGTGCATAATTCTATTTTCAAATTGGCAATTAATAAATAGGCCTATTAAAAAGCATACAAAAAGATGGCTCAATGGATCCAAAATGCTCATCCATCAACGCAGTTAAGAAGAGCCATCTACATTCTACAGTATGGACTGCTGCAGCTAGTTCCTTGTCCCTTTTCTGTAACACTTACATCTAAATGTAATGTTGATCAGATAGGCCTAAGTAAATTCTAATACTAATAATAATAATACTAATATGATGGAAGTACCCAACTCCCTTGTGGCTATGACATAGGTATATATCATATATATGCATCACATATAAGGCCTGTACTACTACTTCTAATAATAATAATAATAATAATAAAATAATAATAATAATAATAATAAAATAATAATTGAACGAGTGAGTGTAGCGAACGGAGTGATCTCCATTCGACTTAAACGGCCCTTATTGTTTTTCTGCGTGCGTGCGTGGTGTGTGTGTGTGTGTGTTGTACGTTGAAAATCAGCCGAATCGCTGAACAGATTGCGCTGAAATTTTAAACAGACATCCGGTACGAGTTTATTGAGAACTGCTAACAAAATCAGCAAGATTCATTGCGATTTAAACCTACAAGAAATAATAAACTGAAAAATAGACTCCCAATGTTTAGAAATTATTTTAACGACAATGTTTTAGATTTTGAAAAGATATTTTTGTTTGTTATTCGCCTGGCCGTGAAATGCCGTGCCCATGCAAGGTCTGTCGAATGTTGCACGTCAAGGTACCCCCAAATTCCGCTCGTAGATTGAGTAAACCTTGCAATATTTTCACGTATTTCGTACTGGCTATGTTTACCATAGTAGGCCCTATTGCCACAGATGATGGACTACACTGCGTTATATGCATTTCAAAACATGTTTAATAATTTTTTAAATACAATCTAGGAATTACAAAATCTTTCCCGACCAGGGGATTGAACCCACGTCTCCCACATTTCGGCTATAAGGGCGCTTTAGCCAACTAGACTTGTGAAACGCCAAAGTCGTTGTTAGACGAGTGAGCGAGTCATGTGGTGAGTACCCGGGAACATTTGAATTTAAGTTTGATAATTATATTCGTATAAATAATAGTTTTTTTTTTAAGTTTAAGTAGTTGGTACACGGGCACGTCAACTGTAAGGCCATAATGCGCCTCTCTAGCCTATGATAGGCTAGGTAGGCCTAAGGTAGGGGGAAGAAAAGTAATGTAACCGGGTACTCAACACATTGCTCACTCACTCGTTTAACAACGACTTTGGCGTTTCCCTAGTAATACTGGTTCCTACACTGTACTGCACACACTTATCGATACTGCACAAATGCCCTCACGTGACCCTAGTGTATGTACATTATTGTGGTGGGTAATAAAAGGAGTGCGTAAATTTTGGATGTACCGGTACACAAAGACATTGCATAATTCAAAATATACCCTTGCCTTACTGCCTAAATACATTAGGTACCTAGGTAGTTATTTTTTATTGATTTATTAGCATACAAATTCGTTAGTCGAACATGAAGAAATAAATACCCCTTACATGTTGATGTGATAGGCCAAACCGAAATGCCATATGTGCTAAATCATATTTGTGTTGATTTACAGATCATGAAAACTTTTTTGACGGACGAGTTTTTGGAGAAACAAAGTCAGGTGCAAGTGTGCATTTAGAAGAAGGAATCATAACAGCCACCATTCACCTGCCAGATGAGACTTACCACATTGAGGTAGGTACATATAATTTCTCTTGTAGGCCTGTAAGAGCTAGGTATAGGCATATACTGCTAAACTGTACTAAGCATCTTTTTACAAAATGCTCCCATGAACTTCTGGAGCCTAAAATTAATCTTTGATATATAAACTTAGTTTTGGAACTTCTTTGGTTAGGCTAGGGGGAGAGGTTCAAATATTTTCATAATTTTCTCATGCTTAATCAACTGAAATGACCCCTGATGAACCTTAGGAGTTGGGAGGGCAGCAACATTAGTGCACACAGGGACCAACCGTGGGTGCTTTGGGGCTGAAGCACCCCTCCAAATATTCTGAATTTTAAAAATCGTTCTATAGGCCTACAATAACAAAATTTTGAGCCATCTACATTTACAAAAACGTTCACAGATTATTACTAGTTAAGACATTTAAGTTATTTTTGGTAAATCTTACAAGTCTGAACTGTCTGACGGTAATTCGGATTGTGACCCAATTGTGGTTTTTGTCCTGCGGCATTTTCTTGTTTTTGAGAATAACAAATCCACAACCATAAAATATAGCCTATACTGGTGGACTTCCTTTGCATGCCTAAACAGAAATGGTAATTTACATTTAAAATGTTTGATATATTTTCAATTGTATAGATGTGCATTGTATAGATGTGCATGGTTCAATGAGATTCCTATTTTGATTGCGCAGCTAATGATTACCATCGCCTATTGTGCCATTTTCGATATTTTCACGTGTTTTTAGGCCATCTAAAGTTGTAAATTATAAAATTTTCCCAGTAAATACAACAGGCCTAGACATGGAATAAATTTTGAAAAATATATTTTTTCAGCCCTCGTGGCGACATCTGCCGCATCTTGACAACCAATCAATGATTGCTTACCGAGCATCAGACGTTAAGTTTAGTTGGGATCATGGAGAGAATTTCTCTTCGCCCTGGCCACGATCTTGTGGCTATGTGAAGGAAGGGGAAGAATTCGAGGAAGATGATGATGAAGATGATGAAGTTAAAGTAAGAGCAAAACGGCAGTCGGAGCCGTACGAACACACCCCCACAAAAACCAGATGTCCGCTGTTGCTGGTGGCCGACTACAGGTTCTACCAAGAGATGGGAGCGAGCAACACAAAAACTACAATCAACTATCTGGTATGTTCATTATTATTATTGTTATTATTATTGATTCATAGCCAGGGGCGTGCGGTCTGGGCAGGCTAGGCATGCTGAGCATGCCCTGGAAAAATTCCAAGATAATATTTTTATTTTATTTCCCAAATATATATTCATTTACGTGCATAGATTGACGATTTTTTATCCCCTAAAGGGCACTGTTTCGACACGATATGAGGAAAATTCATTTTCAGCTCTCTCTCTCTTGTGGCGTTGTCCATCCCTGGCAGCGAAAGCGCACGAGCAAGTGGTTCTCTGTCCATAAGCAGCAACGTTATCCCTTAGTCTAGGGTGTGGGGGGGGGGGTATGCTTTAGACATGGCAAGAATAAGCGCTTTTTGCAGTGGTTACGGTTGTTTTGGTCAATCCACGACCAGCTCTCGGGATGGCTGTTACCCTCCCCCTCCCACCCGCCACCTGTCGCGGTCACATTGCAAGGGCTGTTATATTCAACACACTCACCCCCTGTGGATTTCCGTGTTCAACATTACAATGACATATTAATAAAGCAATTGTTGATTATCAATTAATGGCTATATAATTTTATAGTTTTCTTCAAATAACCTGACTCAGATTTGCTGCTTAAAATAATGTTCGGTAGTGAAGTAAAAGCGCGCCAAGAGTAAGGAGTTTCAATTTGGGGCAGTGACCTCACTCCTCAGTGCAAGTCAACCTCGATGGTCAGTCACGTTGTGCTTGTTGTGGGCAGTGTTCATTGTATGTGCCGTGTGGAGTGCTAGTTAATACCGAGTGGAATAACCTGTGTGTGGATTGTGGAACCATGGCAAGAAATACAAGTATAGCAACGAAAGTTATTACAGAACCTATTTCCAGCTGGTAAATATTTCGAGGAATTACAAATTGTGAAGGTGGAAAGTTCACATTCAAGTAGGATGATAGCAGCATTGGTGAGTTTAAATATTTTCTTTAAAATTTAGTAATCAAAATAAATCGACCAACTCTTTGCGCCGCGCGTGTGTTGTGTGTTGTGTGGATGAGTCTGTAAGATAGATTTGTATAGTTTTGACCAAAATTTAATCGGCATTTAAAGTGCAAAGTTGAAGTACAAAATGAGTGTTATTAAAGATAGTGATTGGTTCCATTGATTTTCGAGTCTTCATCATGTTTCTAATCATGCAAATTTTAGCTATGACGATTGACTGTTGATTTCGTATGTAAATATTCATAAAACCTGTTCCATCTTTATTGTGTATTTTGGTATTTTTAGAAGTGTTTATATGCGTTTTAATAGTTAAGATTTCAAAAAAATCTCGCCTACGGCGAAAAAGCCTCCGGCGGCTGGGGCTTCGCCCCGACCCCGTATGGGCCGCCATAATTACTCTTCGAGTATGTAGCTTGCCCACGCAATATAGTCACCGCACGCCCCTGTTCATAGCAGTTGTCGAAAAAGTTTGCCCCGACTGGGGTTCGAACCCAGAACCACCGGCTTAACGTGCCATAGCTTTACCAATTAAGCTACCGGGACCACAGAACAAACCTTTACTAAACTGCTATTTGTTGTGACTGTTGACTTCAATGACATAAATCCAACAGAAGACTGCAATGTAGCTGTCAAATCTGAAAGATCGCATGGATAAATCCAATCACGTCTCATCTCCCATGAGTTGGGTAGTATGAATATTAGGTTTTTAAGCATAAGGTCGCTTTAAGGACATAGTTATTGATTCATAGCAGTTGTCGAAAAAGTTTGCCCCGACTGGGGTTCGAACCCAGAACCTCCGGCTTAACGTGCCATAGCTTTACCAATAAGGAATTTGCATAAGTTCCAGATATCAGTAAAAGTACCTGCACTGTATAGATATTCTTCTAAAAACGATATAAACGTTAATTTAAGGTTTTTTAAAGTTAATCGTTCAATATCTATTGAGTGTCAAAGTTTGACCTTTTGAATTTCCCGCACTTTTATTTTGAAACGGCTGCCTACGTCACCGGCCTTCATAACGAACACGGCCGTCTAGATAAACAATGAAATTCCTTCCTTTTACCAAAGTCTTTGGTTCTTACAACAATGGCCAACAACAAACAACAGTTGATGTCCCTTTCCAAGTTTTATAATCAACATTGTGTTTTTACTTATTATCAATTAAAATGCGGTTAAAGCTTCCGTTGTGATATTACAAAATGTATAAAATAAAATATTAAGCATATTAGAACAAACTAGATGTCAAAATGAGCTTGTACAGCCAAGATAATCTCCAAAAGCGAGTAAGTTGATTTATCGTTACTTGATTGGTTGATAGGTATCATGAAGGCTGGTGACGTATGACCCGTTTTTTCCCGACAAAATATGTAGGAAACTTTTACCCTTATTTTATAAATGAAAATATTCTCAAAATCAAGAAAATAAGATATTTTTGTGTAAAGGAAGGTAGCCTTAACCCAGTAGAACCATAAAATAATGTTATGCAAATTCCCTATTAAGCTACCGGGACCACAGAACAAACCTTTACTAAACTGCTATTTGTTGTGACTGTTGACTTCAATGACATAAATCGAACAGAAGACTGCAATGTAGCTGTCAAATCTGAAAGATCGCATGGATAAATCCAATCACGTCACGTCTCATCTCTCATGAGTTGGGTAGTATGAATATTAGGTTTTTAAGCATAAGCCCGCTTTAAGGACATAGTTATTGATTCTTCTTACTAGAGAAACGCCAAAGTCGTTGTTAAACGAGTGAGTGAGCCATGTGTTGAGTACCCGGTTACATTACTTTTCTTCCCCCTACCTTAGGCCTACCTAGCCTATCATAGGCTAGAGAGGCGCATTATGACCTTACAGTTGACGCGCCCGTCCCCGTATACCAACTAAACTTTAAAAAACTATTATTTATACGAATATAATTATCAAACTTAAATGCAAATGTTCCCGGGTACTCACCACATGACTCGCTCACTCGTCTAACTACGACTTTGGCGTTTCCCTAGTCTAGTTGGCTAAGGCGCCCTTGTAGCCGAAATGTGAAAGAAGTGGGTTCAATCCCCTGGTCGGGAAAGATTTTGTAATTTCTATAGATTGTATTTCAAAAATAATTAAACATGTTTTGAAATGCATATAACGCAGTGTAGTCCATCATCTGTGGCAATAGGGCCTACTGTGGTAAACATAGCCAGTACGAAATACGTGAAAATATTGCAAGGTTTACTCAATCTACGAGCGGAATTTGGGGGTACCTTGACGTGCAACATTCGACAGACCTTGCATGGGCACGGCATTTCACGGCCAGGCGAATAACAAACAAAAAATATCTTTTCAAAATCTAAAACATTGTCGTTAAAATAATTTCTAAACATTGGAAGTCTATTTTTCAGTTTATTATTTCTTGTAGGTTTAAATCGCAATGAATCTTGCTGATTTTGTTAGCAGTTCTCAATAAACTCGTACCGGATGTCTGTTTAAAATTTCAGCGCAATCTGTTCAGCGATTCGGCTGATTTTCAACGTACACACACACACACACACTTACACACGCACGCAGACTAACGATTGACCGCCATTTAAGTTGAATGGAGATCACTCCGTTCGCTACGCTCACTCGTTTAATTATTATTAATTAGGGTTGGGACTTGACATCGATTATTCGATTCGACATCGATGTCGGAGCAAAATTGGCTTTCGATTCGACATCATTTTTTTTTTTTTTTAGAAAAACCAATGTCGGAACCAAGTTTTTTTTAAATATTTTACTTTTTGCATTTTAACATTGCCTATTTTTACATTTAAAAACTTTTTGTTTAATATTGCCCTTTTTTTTAATGTCAAAAAATTTTTTTTGATGTCGAATTTTTTTTCGATGTGATGTCAAAATTATTGATTTGCGATGAAATTTTGTGGAGGCCTTTGAAATCTCTGATCTTAGAACTGTTACATTTTTGAGCGCAATCGAAAAATTATTTCTCGTGAAAATCGCAATTTTACGATTTTTTCGAATTTTAACAAATTTCTTCGACTTATAACACCTACATGCTTTATCCGATTGTAATGTTTTTTTTACAAAACCCTAATTTTATAAATTAATATATTTGTGTGAAATTTGAGCACAATTAAAAATTGTTTCTCATGATAATCGCAATTTTATGATTTTTTTTTTAAATTTCTTCGACTTATAACACCTACATGCTTTATTCGATTTAGTAATGATTTTTTCACAGAACCTTAATTTTGTGAACTAATATAATTATTCGTGTGAAATTTTAGCGTACCGTAACCGAAAAATTATTTCTCGTAAAAATCGCAATTTTATGCTTTTTTCGTATTTAAAAAATACGCCCATCCAACAACGCGCCTGAAAAAGCGTTTGCGAAGCTTCCTAGTCAATATTTGATAAAATCTCAATAATCAAAAGTCATTATCGATAAGCAAAATATCAATTATTGACAAAACACGCCATTCGTATTTCCCACTTGGGCAGACAGAGATAAGCCTAGGTCACAAGGTGTCTGACTCGAGATATTTATGTTTGGGGGCGAACTTAGCCAATAGCTGGAGGCAAAAACAAAGACAACCCAGACAGGGCGAGGCAGCGAGTGGCATGAGATTGTATTTATTTATTTATTTATTTATTTATTTATTTTATTGTTTATCCTTGTTGTTATTACATTTTTTAACAACAAGAAAAGGCGTCGACACTAGTAAATATTTTACTAAAACACTTGATATCTTTGTAGAAATCTTGTGCCGCGAAGAGCCTTGTAAAGCACGTGAAACCAAAGATTAACATGGCACTTGTAGTTGGTTCTCCCATAAGTACTCCTTACACATGGAAGGGAAATGACTTACTGTGCAGTCTTTGAGGGCGGGCGGCAGGTCGTTCCATGGGTTAACAACCCGGAAAGAAAAAGCACGTCGGCCGAGCACTCCTTTGGCCGGAGGGGGTTGGAGGCGGGGGTGCCTACTATCGTCGCCTCTCAACACGCGGCCCTGGATGATGCGCGCGCACACGTCAAAATCAGTGGCGCCACTGAGGCATCTTTTAAAAAACACCAGATCGGTGTATTGCAGGTGCATGGTCATTGGCATAACCTGCTTCTGGTCACAGGGTGGGGGGAGGTTACGGCCATGTATGAAATGCAATGCCCTTCTCTGCACCCTCTCAAGTTTGGTAGTGTTCTCAATGGTGGTTGGGTGCCAGGCGGGGAGGCCGAAAGTCATGGTGGGTTTAACTAGCGACAGGTAGTAGTAGTGTTTTAAATTTAATTTTTTTTGGACCTTTATTTGCTCAAGACTGCCTGTAGAGCGATCTGAGACAGGAACCGTCCCAACAACTATTTTTAGAATACCGGAACAGATCATACAAAAACGGGACGATCTTGTTAAAACTGGGACGTCTGGTTACCCAATGACCCTATGTTTATAACGATGTATACAATGCAAACAACAAAAATAAGTGCCATCTTTGTCATATCAACAAATTAATTTCCAATGTAAATAAAGACATTTTATATTTTTAAATTATTTTTTATAATATTGTCTAACACATTTAGGACACCCTACATATAGTGGATATTCAGTCTCATTTGTAATTAATCCCTATACTGGACACATTGTTATTCGGGGCCTCAGGGGGCCCCCTGAGGCACCCGGCCCGGTCGCGGTCGCGCCCCTTCGCGCCATGGTTGCTACGCCCCTGCTTATAGCTTGTTGGGTGATTTTTAGGATTCTTACTACAGTCGGGCTTGCAAACAAAAAGGAAGGTTTTTGTTAACATTCTTTAGAAAGATTCGGCAAGAGACGTGATTTGCGAGACTAGACTAGCCATCTGATTTTAGACTAACATTCATTATATTTTGTGTGCAGTGTTTTCACTCCCAAGCAAACTGTCGACCGATTTCAGTCAGGCAATTGATCTTCAATGCAATATTAGCTTCAAAATGTAACTCTTATTCATAATTAAAATTTGCCTGAAAACGTGTTTTAGGCCACCTATCAAGGGTACCTTTTTAAAAAAATCTCGCCTGCGGCGAAAAAGCCTCTGGCGGCTGGGGCTTTGCCCCAGACCCCGATTTGCCCACCCAACCTCGTAGTCAACTTTAGTGTGACCCCCCTCCCACCACTAAAAAAAAAGTTCCTTTGCCACTGCTACTACTGTTACAGTGCTCTTTATAAGTCTTTACAATTCCTCAAAAGAATCAAAGGAATTATAATGTTCCTTTTAATCAATCAATGATCATTTGGTGTCCTGGGTAATTTGAGCCAGGCTGAACTTTAATAATTTCAATCATTCATTCAATTCACATAGCCTAGGCATTAGTATCATTTACTTGTATGCCATTTTATCTAGGCCTATATTTTTTGTAACCCAACGTGTTTTTTTAGGGAAACCTGTTTGCAAGAATGCATTTGATTATAAATGAACTTTTTAGTTTTATGGTAGAAAGTTAATTTGAAAGTTCTTTCTCTGGATAGCTTGGGGACGTATATTTATTTAACGTCTATCCTATTCAGTTAAAAAAATGAATCTTCAAAGGAGAACAACTAAATAAATCGAATTACAAAAATGCATCCATCAACACTTTGCTTGTACTTTTCAACAAATCGCTCTCCCATCATAGGCCTACGCATGTTCACCTGATTTTGACAGGGTCTTGCAGTTGAACATTGTACACCCTCAATCATAAATCATTGATGAAATCAGATGATTTATTAATAAAAATCATCGATTTAAATCAAATGCACTTTTTCTTCATTTTGAGCAACAAACACATTCTAACTGATTGAGGCAAAGTTTTCATTAAAATAATTTTTGAATTATAATTTTCTGAAACGCTTGTGAAAGTATTTGATCCGCTCACCAACTTGACGAGTTTTGAAACACTGATATTGTTGATTTAAATCAATAAAAATCATGATTTTTGATTTTTTTAATAAAAATAAAAATCATACACCCCGTCTTGCAGGCCGCCGCGGGGTAACATGGCGGCCCCATTTTACGTAGTATTTGGTCTTGGGACTTTTAAACACTGAGTTAATACTAACACAAGTTTTGTATATCGGTATATTAATGGATTCACCAAACACTGCATAACCTTAGCGTAGGCTTATTTCTAGTGTAGAAATCAATTAGGGTCAGTTTTTCTAGTGACATAATTAATAGGGCAAGCCGTCTACACCTTGCCTATTTGCTTGGGCTAACATTGTGTATTTAGTGCTAGCTTTGTGTGACTTTTAAAGGTGCCTTATCCAAGATTTGCCGAACGAAGATTCCATTTCTCTACACTGGAGAAAAAAATCCGAAATGTTTTTTTTTCTCTTTTTTGTATTTTTGTGTGTTTGTTAACACGATTTCGGCTAAACCAATACTCCGATTGTGATGAAATTTTATGGAGGCCTTCGAAATCTCTGAACCTAAAACTGCCACGTTTTTGAGCGCAATCGAGAAATTTTTTCTTATAAAAAACGCAATTTTACGATTTTTTCGATTTTTAAAAAATTTTTCGACTTCACAGCTATCCGATGTAATGCATTTTTTCACAGAACCTTAATTTTAATGAATAAGAATTGTCGTGAATTTGAGCGTAATCTGAAAAATATTTCTCATGCAAATCGACAATTTTACGGGTTTTTCTTTTTTAAAACAATCTTGACTTATAACACCTACATGCTTGTCCTATTGTAATGATTTTTTCACAGAACCTTAATTTCATGAATTAATATACTCGTGTAAATTTGAGCGCAATCGAATAATTATTCTTATGAAATTGCAATTTTAAGATTTTTATTTTTTTAATTACGATTTATTAAAAAATTAAGTTATTTTTTTTATTTAATTTAATTTAAAAAATTTCGACTAAGTAATATTTTCCTCAGAACAACAGAAAATCGGCATAACACATGGCAGCTCAATGCACCAATTACGCTCATCCAAAACGCGGCGGGACTTGAGCGTTTTCCTAGTGTAAATCTGCCTTCAATATAATTTTTTTTACTTGTCCTATTTTACCAATATGTACATATTAATTTCCTAAAGTAGGCTACCGTATTTTTAGACGGGTTGTGATCACCTAAGTTTTTTTTATCATATTGCAGGTCATTGGTCTGGCCTATGACAATCACTCTAAGCATTTCTCATGAAAAACTGATAACTATTGAAAGCTCAATAAAAGGTCAGATGGATGGATTGGATGTTATGGATCGTTAAAAATATGTCATAAAAAGTAGGTAGGCTAAGCAAATAGTAATATTTGAAGAATATTTATTTTGTGTATAAGTTACATTACCATATAAATAGTACTGATGCCTAGAGCCTAACTACAAGCAGTAAAATGTGACACACAAGTGCCCAATGTATGTCATTGAATGGGCTGTTCATTCAATGACATGTTTTACTGGCCCATGCCATTAGAATATTGGTATGTATGTTGTCTTCAAGATGATAAAACAATTGTGAAATTATGGTTAGTATTTGTACCTATTTTCTGATCATTGTCTTAGAATAAGCACCAGTGCAACCCAATTGTCATCCCTACCTTAGTCCATACCATATTACAAATTGTAGAGTAATAATATTAATAATGGAAGCGTAATACAAAATAAATGCCACATTACAAAAATGGTATAAAATGAAATACTGGATTGAAATTAATCATGGAATATAATCAAAGAGTCAAGATTATTGAAAACTAGCCTAGGCTGTCAAGAGCTACAGTTTGCAATCCCTTGGTGTTCACGGTGGTCTTGAATTGCTCTGCTAAAGGATATTCCAAATAGTCTCCGTTGGCTTGAGGTACCATTACGTTCATTTCAGAGGATTTGGAGGTGACAATTTCCACGTCCAATGAATTTGGACTCAAGTACATTTGACATCCATCAGTCTTGTCAATACTAATCGTCGGTACTTTATCCAAAACTTGCATCTTTACGGACTGACAATTGACAAACTCAACCGATGATACGAGAGCGTCAAAGACTACAGACGTCTTCTTACAGGAATCTAGTACAACAGTTTTAATCTTGCCTTTAATAGTCAGGGTTGAGTCTTGACATTTAAACATGTAAACCATGTTGTTCATTTCTGCTTTCTCAATTAGCAGGGAATGGTTTCCTTTTTGATGTTCTATGAGCCATTTCTTGCCATCCCTTTCAAATGTTGGAGGTTTGTCGACCGACTTTGGAGCAGCAACCGATTTTGAAGTTGCTGACTGACTAGGAGCTTTGAACGGAGCAGGACCAGCCCTTAAATTCGTATTCTTATGGGTTTGCATGTCCGGGGTAACTTTTTTTAGTGCAGAAGTAATTCCTTCCCCTTTGTTGATTTCGGCAAACAGAGCCGATCTGTCCTTGCCGTCATCAGCCAAGGAGAGATCCTCCATGGGTAGAACAGGTGGTGGGGGTGGCATACCACCAGGAGGGGGTGGGGGAGGTCCCCCGGAACCTTTGCCTGCCCAAACAAGTCCAGTAGTATGATACTGTTTGACAAACTGTTGCAGCTCGGTCAGGGTCTGTACCCAGGCCTTGACCCACTCTACGTGGGTTTTGTCTTTCTCCTTAAATTCTTTGAGAACGCGATTGGTGTAGAATTGACCTGCATCGTTCATCTCTTTGACGTAAGGTGCTGGTGCGGGCGAAATAGCAACCCAACCTAGAGCGGGGATACTTTCGCTCACAGCGGAGAGGTGATTGAAATGAGACGAGGCACGGTTCTTCTCGCGGTAGTTCTGGATTGCTTGTATCTGGGATGATGTTGGTTGTAAGAGAGCCAGCAAGTCGTTATGTCCAGATGGTGGACCCTGTTGGCTTGCCTTGTTCAAGAACTGTTGTTGTGCCTTGAAGACGGCATCAACAAGCTTACCTTGAGTAGCTACATCCCCTCCAATTGTGGCAGACAGGCGGAGAAAGGATGCTACCGGGCCACTTAATATATCATTGTAGGCAGTGACACTCATGATGACTCTTGTGTAGGACTATTTAAGCCTTTAAGTTTCTAATACGTTAGGCTTCCTTTTCTTGAATAGGCTAGGCCTTGGCCCTACACACAGATGTGCTTCCAGTTGGGTTTTAAATAGGCCTGTAGTCCTTAATGATTCCTAATTAAAGCTTGCAAGGTTAGTATTGATTATGTTGGCTACTTCAAGTTGAAGTAGGGCTAGACCTGCGCTTAGATATGTTATATACCTTTCTACTGATGCGACGAAGGTCTTCTGTCAAAAATATTCGTTGCCGGCGGTTATCAGCAAGGGGTGTGGTCAAAGGAAATGCCTTTTTTGGTCAAAAAGTTACGTTATAAATTTAAAATTACTATTAAAAGTCTATTAATAATCAACTAATTACAGCTTACGATACCGATTCTTCGGCTAATGAGCAATTTGATACTTGAGATTTGATTGAGCAACGATAGAACAACGAATGATTCACAGCAACCACAGATAAAGTAGGCTAGGCTAGGCCTAATATGAACATGAAGTATGATTCATGCCTGATGTCATTTTGTGATAATCAGAACGCCAACCTTGACATTGTAGTAGTGCTGCCAAAATCCCAATACTAATGTTTACAACATACGGTAATCAGCGTCTATTTAACTGTATTTTTTTATTGAAATTGTGGCAAGTGATTACTGAAAAAGTGTGAAGTTAAATGAAGTTGTTTTATGGAAGTTAGATTATGTGTTTTGCTTAAAATCGACGTTAGTTTCTCAAGTGACTTGCGTATGGGAAACTTATTTCTACCAAGTTGGCAGAACTAGGCGTGTTTCGCGTTCGTGACGTTTTGAGTTTGACAGGTCACTGCCCCCAAAATGCGTAATTCTTACGTCTAGCGTGCCGTGACAGCTGTGGATAATGGCGGTGAACTTGAAATGTAAACAAGCAGAGGCGTGAGCGTTGGCAAAAGAATTAACATTGACTATATAAGCAATGTTTGCTTATTCTCTCTACGAAATTAGTTATGGGCACAAGTGTATTGTTTATTTTACACTACCTTCCGTTGATCCATTCAGCTGTAAATCGAACCAAGTGATAATATATTTTTTATTCCATGTTTAATGTAGTGGCAAAGCTTGGATGAGTAAGATGCAACAAGTATGTTTTATTTGTGTATCTAATCATGGAGTTGATTTAAACTCCATGATCTAATGATGCTCAATCTAAAAAAGTAATTTAAAGAAGTAGAGAACTCTATTTGTAGCTAAATCCTAAGGGCTGTTTTGGAACAAGTGGATTTGTGGCTTCATTAATTTGATATATTAATGTGGGGATATTACCCCCACAAAAAACAAACATGTATGATGTATCAGATAATCGGTAGATTTACCGAGTACATCGGCTTCGGTAGTCGGCCAGCATTCCTGCCTATTGTTTATGAGATGATGTAAGCGTTGGCACATCGTTACCGATTGTCGGTAAGAGATGGTAAATGCTCATTCCTTACATGACTAAAATAAATAAATAAATTGTATTTAGTTAGAGTCTACCCACTCAGTTATATAACTGATTTTCAGTGGGGGACAGTAAATCAAAGCGACCAAGCCAACCCTGTAGGCCCCGACGCAATCGACTTGGTGGAGATTCGACCAATCAGGAGCGGTCACGTGACGAGTGGTTTAGCGTGTTTTTGTGTGTGCTTGCTTTTGAGATTATGTTACTTTCAACCGAAGTTTCCTATTGGTCGGTAACGGATTAGGCCTACGCCTGCATCAGTTAGTACGTAAACCTACACACTGCCGATTACTGATACTCATTGTTCTTACCGACTGCCAATTACCTGATTTACATAAACCCACCATAATACTAGTAGCCCTACACTTAAATGACCGTTTAACAAATTATATCTTGAAAGATAAGAAATCTTATAACTTCGATTTTACACGCATTTTCTAAGCTTTTTGATCTGGAAATTTGCAAAAAATTTAATTTTGGTGAATTTCTTAAATCGGCTTTTACCTGTGTATATTTTGTTCTACATAGACAGGAACTAGATTGTACCAATCTAAACTGGCCCACTAGAAAATTGTGTTTTGCAACTGTGTACAAAAATATGCATTCCAATATTACTTCCCTTCTCAGTTATTTATTAGCATATTTTGACTGAAACATTTTCTAAAATTACAAAAAAACAAATCAGCAGTTCTGCAGAAAATGTAGTGGTGCCATTAATGGCCAATATTGTTTTACAAAAATCTTCCAAGGTCACTGTGCATAAAGATTGTTGCAATGTTATTTCTTATGTGAGATTTTTGCAGATGGTACCTAAAAGGAAAATTGCCAAGTTTTGCATTTTTCTGCTACTCAGTAAATTCATAACTAATTAGTTCTTAGCCTGTATGATTTTTTTTAGTTGAGCTGGTGAATACCCCTTTAAGGCAAAATATCATGTGATGGAGTTGTATTAATTTGTACAAAAATACATGGCATAGCAAAGTGTTTGTAAAATGTCAGTGTTTAAATAATGGTGTTATGCGACTGAATTTCCTCAGATCAGCCTGATAGACCGGGTACACAAGATCTACAACGACACACTGTGGCAAGACCGATCGGAACAAGATGGCTTCAAGGGGATGGGGTTCGTCATCAAGAAAATCGTAGTTCACAGTGAGCCCACCAGAGTGCGAGGAGGTGAAGCTCACTATAACATGGTCCGGGAAAAGTGGGACGTTCGGAATCTTTTGGAGGTGAGTCGAGTGTAATAAGAGGTATTTATTATATTGGGTTTGAATGGCTTTCATGGTCAGGACCATTGTAATTGTAAAGCTACTGTTGACCTGATTATTTTATCTATCTAGGACCTGCAATGACAGTAACAGTTGTTTTCATTAGATTTATTTCACATCAGACTACATTAGTTTCCTTGGGGATGCAAACCCATGATGTCTGTATCATAGACAGCTTATACAGACCCAGTATTTAGTTTTTACATGCATTGTGTCACAAGAAATATAAATCAATCCCTACAAATTTCCTTGGACTGTTTTCCCTGTTATGTCATGCTCCTTGGCACATGTGTTTAGTATTCAAATTGAAAAAAATGTAATGGGGCTTAACTAACTAAGGCTTATACAGTCTCATAGTCAGACTCTAGCCCAGGGGTACCCTTCCTGCTATGCAGACAATCCTATTGTTTTTATTTGTGTTATTTTCTATACAAAAGAAGAAGAAAAAACAGGTCCTTAGCAAAAGGGACCCTGTTACCTAGAGTCGTCTATGAACATGATTCTGAGGTTCATTTTGTTTTGTGGTGATTTTTAAAAGTGGGGAATATGTTGTTTGTTGATAATGTATTAATGCAACATTCCAAAAATCAGTTATGGTCAATGGTGGTTCTACTTAACCCTAACATACTTTATATTTCATCACAACGATATCTTTCAGACATTCTCACGCTCATCGGAAGGCCATAAGATGTGCTTAGCTCACTTGTTCACGCATCAGACATTTAAAACGGGCGACTCGACTACGCTGGGCCTGGCTTACGTAGCTTCACCTCGCCTTCACTCGCACGGAGGAATCTGCACCAACGGTTGATAACATTCCTTTTGAGTTTTCAGGTGGCGGGAGGGCTTGGTTATGACTTATGATAGATTTCCGACATGGACGTCAGAGAACAGAGGTTAGAACGCAGAAACGTCACTTCATTCCGTCTCCTTCTAGCATAGGAAGTTGGAGCCCCCTAATGTTAACCAGACCTTCTACATGATTTCCTCCACTCCCTATTAGAACCTCACTTTTAGGTCCATATTCCGTAGATTTCAATTAGTAAATAAACACACGATTATAACTTGATGTGAACTTTTATTATTACGATTACATGTTCAAGAAAATATTTGTCACAACTTGTCGATCACTCGACCCGGCTAGAAGCCAAGATGCCGGAAGTCGGAAGTACACAACTAGACAACACAGCATACAAGTTAACTACATAAATCAAATTCACAGTTAATGTCATCAAAAACAATAAATATCAACACTCCCGACGTCCATTTTGGGAATCTAACATTATCTTAAATCTAATGCTTTATAATCCTTGCAACGTTTCTGGAGTTTGTTTGTATGGTACAAACTTGCAGAGAATAGCAATGAATAAAATGGGTTATTAATACTTAATTCACAGGTGGTGGTGTAAATGTTTAAACTTTAAAATCTTGTAACTATACCCTTCATAATTCCCGGTGCATGTGTTGCGTCATTGAGTTTATTAGGGTTAGAAACTCGGCGCCAGTGGCCACGTAACAACCAGGCTATACCATGCCTGATTCGGAAACAAGGCTTGAAGCCTCGATTATAATACGCTAGTCCAGGTGGTGTAGTAGCCGACTAGGTTGTATTTTTATTTTTTAGGCATACGATCACTGACGCTCGGGCTCTAACCGTACTAAAACTTGATGGTTGTATAGTACAAATTTGTGTATAATTAGAATTACTAGTAACTATTAACTAATAAAGAAAGAAAACACAGGTTGTGGTATATATTTAAAACAGTACAAAGTTAATAATATACCGTAAATGTATTCTTCAACATTCATGTATAAAATTGTTGTACTCAGCACAAACTTACTGATATTGCTAGCATCTCTTTGGATATACACGTGCCTGATTATTATTCCAATGCCAACGCCCATTACTTACACAAATTTGAGGTATCTACCAGAAGTTGTTATGAAATAAATAAAAATTGTCCAACATTAGAATACACACTGGCCTTTACAATTTAAACTTTGAAGCATTTCATGTTTAGAGCGATCTTTCTCTCCCATAGTGGTGTCCAATGCGTTATCCAAACCACTGCATAAGAACTGACTTATTTTAATTACCCGTGTGTGATTATTTGAATGAGATTTATTTTCAATATTCAAGAAAAAAATAGTATACCCACACCATAATGGCCAGATACTAATACTATTATTGTGGGCAACAAACACAACAACAGGCATAAATATTTAAAAATATATATTGTTGCCATTAGAAAACACCAGGTCAAATCAAACTACATAGTTGCATGAAAATGGTCCTTGTTTTACCCAACAAAGCAATATTGAACGTGACATTAAGTGGTGTCCTATAACCTAATCTCCTCTAGACATGTCAGAATCGTACTATTGCAAGCCATTTTACTTATTTACCTATTTCTCTAAAATATAATATAATGCTGTGTAAAATAGCCTGTGTTTAGTATTCATATGCGTGTGTGTGTGTAGCGTGTAATGTCTTCCGCAGGTGTTTAGTCGAGAGTATAGTCACAAAGACTTCTGTCTGGCTCACCTTTTCACCGATCTCAAGTTTGAAGGGGGAATCCTCGGCTTGGCTTACGTCGGTTCCCCCCGACGTAACTCGGTGGGGGGAATATGCACTCCAGGTTAGGTGCATGGGAAATGTGTTGGTTAATAGTTAATACTTTACTATTTGTTCTCGAGATTGCACTGTACTGCTTGTTCTAGCACAGAAACCCTCGGCTTGGTTTGTGTAACTCCACTATATGTTGGAGAAAATATGCCTTCTACGCTAACCGCATGGGGAATGTCCAAATGTGTTAGTCAAATTTTAATTTTAATTTGTGGTCGTTTGCAATGTACCCGTCCGTATTGCTTGTCTTAACACATACATTGATCTTAACGTTGTGCATGAACAATATTGTACATCCTCAGCATAGTATCAATGTTTATTATTGGAATGATTTCTTTGTACTGTCTGTAACTAGGAAAACGCTTAAGTCCCGCCGCGTTGTTGGATGAGCGTAATTGGAGCATTGAGCTGCCATGTGTTATGCGGATTTTCTGTTGTTCTGTGAAAAATCGTTACGAAATTGAAGTTTTTTAAAAATTAATTTAAATTAAATAAAAAATAAACTTTAATTTTTAATTTTTGTAATTAATCGTATTTAAAAAGAAAAAAATCGTAAAATTCGATTTTCACAAGAATATTATGATTGCGCTCAAATTTCACCGAATATATTAATTCATAAAATAGGTTCTGTGAAAAATTATACAATCGGTTAAGCATGTAGTGTTATTCGTCCAAGAATGTTTGAAAAAGAAAAAACCCGTAAAATTTTGAGTTTCATGAGAATAATTTTCGATTGCGCTCAAATTTCACACGAATTCTTAATTCATAAATTTTGGTTCGTACAACTATTAAATCTGATAAGCATGTGGTGTTTTTGTCGAACAAATTTTTGAAAAAACTTCAAAAATCGAAAAATTGCGATTTTAATGAGAAATAATTTTTCGATTGCGCTCAAAGTGGCGTTTCAATTCAGGATTCGCAGGTCTCCAGAATTTCATTGCAATTGGAGTTATCGTTAGCCGTAATCGTGCTGACAAAAAAACACAATCATACAGAAAAAGAAAAAAAAAAATCCGATTTTTTTTCCAGTGTAGTGAAATGGAATCTTCGCTTCGCTCGCTACGCTCGCTCGCTCACAATAATTTATCATTTAGTTGTGTTGAAAATTAAGTTATATATGGACAGAAAATGCAACTAGTGTTGTATTATTTTGTCTTTTCCAAGCCTGCAATTTGCTTTCAATTCTTTGTTTGACAACCAAAGTATTTCTGTTTAAATATTATGTAGGCCTATAGAATAGTAATTTGATTTTTGTTTTATTTCATGATTTCGAAAAAGGGATGGGTACCTAGTACCTCCTTGCCTAGGCTAAGTGACTTGAATCCGTGAAGGGGTCACAGATTGGGAATTGGGATAGAAGCCGATAGTACATACAAGTACAACACACAAGTTACCACTATTCAACCAATTTCTCGATGTGGTTAGTCGGGAAACACTCCCATAGTGTGTCCCGAATGTGGGAGACCCGTGGTTCAAATCCCGGTTGGGGCGGACTTTTTTAATTTCTGAATTGTAGTAAATAATATTCAACCAATGATGGTGACTGCAGCTATTTTGAAGTTAACCTTCATCCTTTACGTGTATCGTCCTTTTGGTTGTCATGTGTGTGTGTAATATGGTTTACTAAAAACCAGCTCTCTACACAAAAAAGAATAAGCTTAGTTTATCTTAAAATACCTAGTAGTGTGTAATTGCATTGTGTGGGAGGGATAGGCACATTAATTTAAACTTTCAAGTGAAAACGTGCACAGAATTGATGGCTTATCTTTGAAAACTGATAATATGTTACACAAATTATGAAACAAAGAACTTACATTTTTTTGTTACTGATTTAAGAAGGGGTTGAGGGTATATTTTAAAATATCGTGTTCCAAAAGTAGAGTGCGGCAATTATGCGCAGGGGTTTCTTAAAATTTTACAGATGTATAGATTATAGTTTTGTGAAATTTTAGCTTTGTGTAGATATTATTTGATGGCATCCCATAATCACAAAAATGTGATGCGGTCTTGGGTGGCTCAGAGCAAAGTATTGACATGTCAGAAATAAATTCAATAACAAATATTTGTAACTAGGAAAACGCTTAAGTCCCGCCGCGTTGATGGATGAGCTTTTTTAAAAGGTTTTAGTCTGCGTGGGATATCTTTACTTTTGCGAGTGCTTTGTTGCTTTGTTTTGCTGTCCACGCATTGTAGGTGATTGTTGTCAAGTTTCTATTGTTACTTGTCAATTTGTTATTATTTACCGTTAAAAACTTGTATTAAAAAGCTTTATTTCTATGGATTCTGGGTAATTTTGTCAACTTTTTCTTTCAAAAGATACTTTATTTTCATAACCTTAATGCCCATGTATAATATGAACGTTGTAGTCCCACTTGTTTGGTCAGAATTGACCCAAATGGCACGAAAATATCGCACGAAAAATCAAAAAAACTTATATTAAAATCTTTATTTCTATGGATTTTGGCTAACTTTTTCAACTTTTTCTTTCAAAAGGTACTACATCACCATAACCTTAATGTCCATGTATAAAATGAACGTTGTAGCCCCACCCGTTTGGTCAGAATTGGCCCAAATGTCACGAAAATATCGCACTAAAAATCGAAAAAAAATCGTAAAGTACGATATTCATGAGAAATATTTCTTCGATTGTACCAAAAAACAATACACCTCTAAGTTCAGAGATTTCGAAGGTCCTGTCAAATTTTCATCAAGATCGGGTTTGCCGTTTGCCCGGTAGAGAGCGAACAAACAGACAAAATAACAAACAAAAAAAACAAACAAACAAACAAAAAACAAACAAACAAAAAATCACCCGAGCTAAATGTTTTGGGGGTCAGTGAAATTGAAGTCTTCGCTTCGCTCATCCAAAAACTGGATAAATTTAATTTATGCTTGAGAAACTTCAAAATTCTGGACTTCTTGCCCCACACACATACTCTCTATAAGCATTCAATGCACCCACACAAGAACATTAGATTATTTGTACCAGTGGCAGTTCCCCTTGATTCTTAAAAGTTACATTTTATTTTTATTCTATAATGATTATAACAATCAAGCAACGTGATGATAACATACCATACTGTATGGTAAATCTAATAGAACTTATTGAAATATACCCTCTTTAAGCCATTTAAGCATGTTTTTGACAAAGCACTCTGAAAAAATCCCTGCGGGGCTGAGCTGAGCCCCAGACCCCCTAGCGTTGAGTTACGTCAACTCGATCGCCACCTCCTTACACAGGTCCTGGATCCACCCCTGATTTGTACCAGTATCTTCTTACAAGACTTGGAATATCTAGGTTTCCGCAATCTCACACCTCGTTTGCTCACGCACAGAGTACTTCAAGAACGGCTACACGCTGTACTTGAACTCGGGCCTCAGTTCGAGCCGCAACCACTACGGCCAGCGAGTGATAACGAGGGAGGCCGACCTGGTCACCGCTCACGAGTTTGGTCACAACTGGGGCTCGGAACACGACCCAGACATTCCCGAGTGCAGTCCGAGTGCCAGCCAGGGGGGCTCATTCCTCATGTACACGTACAGCGTCAGCGGGTACGATGTGAACAACAAGAGGTTCTCGCCATGCAGTCTTCGCTCTATTCGAAAGGTATAGTACTGGACTAGTCGTTCAAGCTAGTTCCGTTTTTGACTGAAATTTTTCAAAGGCGCACATTTTTTGCAACATAAACGGAAACAAATTATTTTAAAATAAGTTAGTAGAATTATGTCTGGCCACAAAAGCATTTGTACTCTGTTAATTTCAATATATCTCATTCCCCCCCTCCCCCCCCCATTATTATCTATTCAATAACAAGTTGTTTGACCCTTCATTTATGTCATCATCATTATCCATCGCCGTTTCCTGCTTCTGGCAGGGTAAGCTTGGGTTTAGCAACAAAACATTTCCACTTTCTTTCTATTCTCCCACAATCGTATCTCTTCCACATCTTCCCAGCTTTCTCCTCTTGCCTCCAAGTCTCCTGCTATGATATTCCATCTCTTCCTTCCATCTCCTTCTTTCATACATTTTCTTGGGCATCCTATTTTCCCCCATTTGTTTCATATGTCCATACCATCTCAACCTTGTCTGTCACTTAACTTTTCTACACCTAGCATTTCTCTAATGTCCATGTTTCTTATTCTATCTCTTCTCGTCTCGCCCACTGTGCTCCTCTGGAATCTCATCTCTGCCGCCTGCATCTGACTCTCCTCTTGATCTCCCATTGTCCAGGTTTCTGCTGCATATGATTCATTCTGTTAAAGTTAAAAGTGTCAAGATTATGAAGGTGTATTAAGTTGTAAACAAGTTCTCTCTTCTGTTCTGTACAATGTTGTTTTCTATGCACAACTAGGTTCTCCAAGCCAAGTCTGGCCGATGCTTCTCCGAGCCGGAAGAATCGTTCTGTGGAAACCTTCGTGTTGAGGGTGACGAAGAATGTGATGCCGGACTTCTCGGCACAGAGGTACAGTAAACATTCTCATGAGTGTTGACACTAGATCATAGAGGTATCGAGAATTACATTCGTCGGGAGACTAAGTGTCTGGCAGGTGACTCCAGAACATTTCCAAATCATTACCTTTTGCTTAAAAGAACAAAGCAGTAAGTGAATGCAAGACTTGTTGCTGTTGTTGACCACTTGCTCAGGATAAAAATCTCTCTCTCCCTCCCTTCCCCTCCAATCTTCTCATGCTATGTCTGGTCTTCCACTAGATGTATATTCGTTTTCCCTTCTGTACCCCCAAAACTAGCAACTCGCTTGAAACTGCCTCCCTTTTCACATTATTTTGCCATCTGTGGTTGCTTATTAGTTACTTATAAATAACCAAGATAAAAACTGAACCCATTCATATAGCGGTTATAATTTATATACAAAGCAGTCTTTTTGTACTTAATTTTATCCCGATTCCTTATCACTAATAATTGAGACAGATGATAGCAAACAACTCACATCCCACCATGTTGCAGGACAACGATCCATGCTGCGACAAAAACTGCAAGCTCCGACGTAATCAGGGAGCAAACTGCAGCGATAAGAATTCTCCGTGCTGCCTGCACTGTCAGTTCATGCCGGTGGGTAACAAGTGCCGAGACGCGCAGTACGCCACGTGTGAACAGGAGTCGCGCTGTACGGGCATGTCTTCAGAGTGCCCTCGGAGCGCTCCGATGTCGGACGGAACCGACTGCCTAGAGCGAGGCCAGTGCCGGCGCGGGAAGTGCATCCCGTACTGCGAGACACAAGGACTCCAGAGCTGCATGTGTGACACTAGTAAGCTACTTATTTTCTGTTCAGATATAAAAACTGATTTTCAAAGAACTTCTCGATACATTATATCCACACAAAAAATAACATCAAACTGAGTGTATTGTGTCAACCCACCTAGTTACATAAAATTTTCAGTGCACTACTTCATAAGTGGTACAAACGTCCTGCGGCGCCGTTTCCATCGATGAACAAATACGTCAAGGCGACACACTGCAGCATGCTAAATGAAATCATAAACAATTCAAAAGCAACGGTGGCGCTCATCCTGCTACGGTGTAATAGAATAGTGTATAATTTTCATTTGTTTTGTATAGTTTTGGATGCCTGCAAACGCTGTTGTCGGATGAACCTTAACGAAACGTGTTTTCCCGTGGAGCCAGCAGATATTCTACCAGATGGAACTCCTTGCATCCAAGGATTTTGCAATAAGGTATGTTACTAGTATTGTTTGAACTGTATTGTAACATTAGAGCCGAGGTTTATTATATAATAAATAACCCAACAGCCAATAATGTGAATGCAATGTAACAAGTAGTGATGAAGATACAATTTAGCAGTGCCCAGAAGTGGTTCATTTGTACAGTAGTGCGATTCATTCGGGGTCATTGAAGAGTGTTGCTGTGTATACAAACCATCTACATTCATCCCTGCTAACAAAATTGAACAAAACAGTAATGTGCCATAAACAATTTAATGATGCCTACTATGTTTGATTTACTGTAATTTATTGTAGCAAATAATAACTGAACATATTCTTCTTCTATTCATATGGCTGTATTATTGCCTTACTAGGCCATCATGCATTTTCTGGTTTTCCAGTAGTCAGGCCAGGTGGAAGGGCATTCATTTCATCTTCAAAACTTGAACAACATCTCATCACTATCAGATGCTCTCTATTCTGCTCTGAACCAAACATAATATGGATTTCAATCTGTTATAGGGAATGTGTGAGAAAACCATTCAAGATGTAGTGGAGAGATTCTGGGACATCATCGAGGACATAAACATCAACAAAGTGCTTTTATTTCTTCGCGACAACATCGTCGGTACAGTGATTCTCGTAACCGCCATTCTGTGGGTGCCTGCCAGTTGTATCATCAGCTTCATGGATCGTCGGAGAAAGCGCGAACAAGAAGACCAGTGGAAGTGGAAACAAAGTGGCGAGTTCTACCGGGATGACAACCGGAAAGTCATCCACACGCGCGTACCACGCCACAGAAACAATTAGCACACGTGCCTGTGTCAGTGTGCCATGTCTAGTCCAGGTAGTTAGGGCCGGATGCACGACAGTCACGTACCGTCCACTGCAACTAAGTGTCCACTACTAAGCTAAGGTCAATTTTGAAACAATATTCGAACACGGCCGCATGTTATTATTCTCCATAAGCGTGTACGAATGTTCGATCACCGAGTAGCAGTGGTTTGTAAGTGACTGTTGTGCATCCAGCCCTTAGTGCCATTCAAAGCCTACCTACTGTGAAATGCTTTAAAACCAACTAGTATTTGGGGTTCAAAGTAGGCCATCAGGCAGGGTTATTGAAGTGGAAGAAGAATTCATAACTTGGGGAGGAAAAAACAGTAGAAAAACAAAACACATTATAGCACCCAACTGCAAGAAGCTAAGTATGTAGCTCCAAGAACCAAAAATATTTAAATGCAGGATAGAAACTTTGTGTATAGGTATATTATTTAACGAGAGCCCAAATAACACTCAACTCCTGGTTTATACCAAGTGGCTTTCACATCTAATTTAAGTCAGTTTAGGTCTAGGTGGGTTAATTTTTGGATTTGGCATTCCGGGTACAGGCTACATTTCGTTGGGAGTGAACTCTACGTGCCACTACTCGGTTTCCATTTCCAATACATAAAATCTAAAGATGGGCAGTGGATAATAAGAACTTGACTTAATTATTAATTAGGTTTACAAAGTTTATTGCATTGTCATCATTTTTTAATTTTTATTTACCTATGTTCACATTGAAAATTTGTAGCAAACTTCGAGAAGAAAAACACAGTAATGACAAGATAATTGTATCGTAGGTCTAGGTAGACCAATAAATACAATAAATAAATAAATTGTATTTAGAGTCTACCCACTCAGTTATAATATAACTGATTTCCAGTGGGGAACAGTAAATCAAAGCGACCAAGCCAACCCTGTAGGCTCCGACGCAATCGACGAGTGAGCGATAACCAACCAAAGACCAATATTTTTAATAGGAAACATAGCAATCAGTGGTATGGACAGTGCGAACACCCGCGGATCAACGCCAGAATCAACAAGGCCGATTCAGAACAACTTTAAATTTATTATGTGCTTTGTTGCTAAGACGGCTCTAAAGTCACCGTTTACAAACTCGTAAGACAAGAACTGATGGACTTAAGTCCAAATTTGGCTGGAATCGAACCCTGGACCTTCTGCATTGGAAGCAGATACGCTAACAACAAGACCAACGAGCCACAATGTCTACCTATAAGAAATATTATTATAGGTTCAAAAGCACCTTACACTTACAGTAGGGCCTATTTTCGAAAAAGCTACGGGCAGATTAGCTTTTAGCGCCATTACATTTTTCAAATAAAATTTTGTATCCAATTGTTATATCTAGCTAGAAGAGTTTTACAAGGAACTGTTCTTAGTGGATAAAAACTACCTATGTTACTATGCCTGCCTACCTGGTACGGTACTTAAAAAATAAAAATCCATTTAATGTACGATAGGTAGCCTATTTAATGAATAAATATCAGCAAAGACCAAAGTTTTTATCCACTGAAAACAGTAATTTGACATGTATTACATTAAATTATGCACTGTATGTAGGTCTACTATGTGAATATAGGCCACAGGTATATTTTAAAAATAAAATATCAAGTTAAAAAAGTAGGGAGTGGCTATTATGCAAAGCAATTTGTTAATAGTATTTATCTTTTACCTTTTAAAAATTGAGTTATCAAAATAGGGGTGCGGCAATCACTCGAGTAAATATGGTAGTTGAAATTTAGTAGGCAATAGCATACAACCAATATTAATATGCCTTTCTAGCCCACAGTATTAAGTATTAAGCCTATATCTTAGTCTCCACTATAGTTGACCACAATATACAGTATAATTTGAAATCAGTTAGGCCTACCAATTATCTCTTCTTAAGTGCATTGCCTTTGTTAAATTGCACTTTAAAATGTGTTATTTTAATTTAATGTGATAACATTTTCATGAAATACACTTTTTATTATTGTCTCTCTGTGTAAAAATACAAAAATAAACTGGGCAGATTCACTATTCAGCCAAAACTGGGTACGTATTTGGGACGACGATGACTCTTAAAACCTACTTCAACCTGCTAGTCAAATCAGCTTTATCCCACCAAGAGGTCTTGAAAAGAATGTAGATAAATCGTTTCCTTTTCAGGCTCGACAGAAAAATGTCCGAGCTAAAGAAGCGACTATGTTGCTCTTCTCTGGGAATGTGTGCGATATCAAAGTGCTGCTCGTACTTCAACCTGCTAGTCAAATCACTAGCTTCATCCCTCCAAGAGGTCTTGTAAGATAAACCTCTTAACATTTAAACTTAAACTTCACGTTTCCTCTTCAGGCTCAACAGAAAAATGTCCGAGCTAAAGAAGCGACTATATTGCTCTTCTCTGGGAATGTGTGCGATATCAAAGTGCTGCTCGTACTTCAACCTGCTAGTCAAATCACTAGCTTTATCCCACCAAGAGGTCTTGTAAGATAAACCTCTTATCATTTAAACTTAAACTTCACGTTTCCTCTTCAGGCTCAACAGAAAAATGTCCTGAGCTAAAGAAGCGACTATGTTGCTCTTCTCTGGAAATGTGTGCAATATCAAAATGCTGCTTGTACTTCAACCTGCTAGTCAAATCACTAGCTTTATCCCACCAAGAGGTCTTGTAAGATAAACCTCTTACATTTAAACTTATACGCGTTTAAAGTGAAATCCAGGGGCAGCACTGTCGGTGGGCGTAACGCGCATCATGGCCGGCCGGAGTAGCATCAGGAGTAGTTCTTCCCTAAGCAGCCGTGTATAAACTGACGATTTGAATGCTCAATAATCAATCGTTGGTGAATGTTGTGATATGTAATTAGGATGTAAATTAATGTTATGACATTAATTAGCCTGTTGTGATGTTCAAAGTCATCCTGCAACTCATTGAAATATATTTATTTCCTTTTCCGAAGAGTCAATTTAGGCCTACTTTTCCCGATCGGTCCCGATTTGATTTCCTACAAAACTAGATAAATCCGGGCCATGTGTGACAAAATTATAGGAAATTATTTTACTTGCATCCGTGTAATTTCTAATAGACTAGACCTACAGCCATTTCGTTAACCCATTTATTCGGAAAAAGCTGTTTCCCGTAACCTAACGTACGTCGTTGGTGGTGCTAAACTCGGAAACTCGCAGCTATAGGGCCTAGGCCCTCCTACGGAACGCCTAGATCTGTCTGAGAAACAATTTCGTGCTCAAAATTGTTATCAGAATCTTTTCTCCATGGGCGTCATATTATTGGTATTGACCAGCGTTAGTTTATGTTAAATAAGTTGCCGAGCAGGCTATACACGCCCACTTGTAGGCCTAGAAATGAACGAACTTATTACAAACTGATGCTCCATCATCACGTGTTTTTAACAATCTTACCATTTTATTTTATTCATAGATAGTTTAAATATAATCTAATACTATTTAAACGTCCCCTACAATATTTTTTTATCCGATTAAACCGACGGAAATATCCTACCCTACTCCGGTACTTCAAATGTTCTCGTCCCCGAAGTTCAACTTTCACGCTTATTTTCATTAACATTTTCCTATCTAGGATGTATACGATGTGGCTACAGATATTCCACTAGACTTACAAACTCAATTTCATAAATTGGTGGTGTAGTTTTGTCTTTATTGAGTGTTTATTTCAGTCATGATCCATTGCAAGTGCCATAGGAAAACATACTTATAAGCGGCCATATCTCAACGCAATGCTACTCCGGCGGGTTCGCGCTTCGCTCACCAGATGTCAGCCACTTTGCTTTTAAATCCGAATACTTCACGTTTCCTCTTCAGGCTCAACAGAAAAATGTCCTGAGCTAAAGAAGCGACTATGTTGCTCTTCTCTGGAAATGTGTGCAATATCAAAATGCTGCTCGTACTTCAACCTGCTAGTCAAATCACTAGCTTTATCCAACCCAGAGGTAAACCTATTATCATTTTAACTTATTTCATGCTTCCTCTTCAGGCTCAACAAAAAAATGTCCGAGCTAAAGAAGCGACTATGTTGTTCTTCTCTGGGAATGTGTGCAATATCAAAATGCTGCTCAAGTAAGTGAACAAAGTTTTTCCAAACAGCAATTTGTATTTCTGTCACCCTAGCTTCTTGGCAAAGTAGAATCTGGGTATTCTCGTCAGTCAATTCGCACATAGTCTTAACCAAGGGCTCCACTGACTGAAATCAAATTTACATTTTATCAGAACTTAATTGATTGATTGATTGGATATTGCTTAACGTCTCATATTTAAACTTGGCTAATGGAGACGAATGGGATGACGCAGGGGGACAACTTAAAACACTAAGCCATTGACTAAATAAATTGTACCATTCATTGAGGACAATCAGCCTGTCAACCCTTCTCCAAACTAAACTACCTAGTACTTGAAATTAGTTTGTGTAAGGTGAGGACTAAATGCTTGGATAGTTTAACTGGGAACATAAATGAACATGTTTCTGTGGGGGGAAAGTACAGTAGGAAAATCTTAGGTAAGTCACACACATACAAAATAGATAAGAAGACAAACAAACTACATAATTTATAAAATCAGTTCTACAGTGCAGTCAAAATTGACCATTGATCTGAAGATTAATAAATGCCAGGAACACCTTTCCCAAACTGTGTACAGGATATAAACCTAGGTAACAAATAACAGATAAAGTTGGTTTCAATGAAGAATGCCATGGCCGAGGGGTCACGGTTCACAGCACTGTCGTCTCCGGTTAGAAATAAATCATTCTCTGTACCGACAATATTTGGCATTTGAAGTGCTTCTGAAAATAAGAAAACTTATTTTAAGTAAAGTTTTCGTAAAGATTACTAACTGGAAGATTTTAAGAGATGCAGGAAGTGGATCACATTACCTACGTAAATGCATCATGGATTTACAAGGCGCATGGGCGCATCTCTAGGTTAATTCGTGTACTGCGAAACTATCCCCCAAAAAAGAAAAACTCGTCAAACAAACAAACATTGAGGTTTTGCCTGTTTACACAAATGATTACCTTTTGATGGGCTAAAATGGCCGTCAATATTATTGGCGCTAAAAGTTTAGGTCTAAACCGAAAACAAGAATCACAGACGCACCGCCCGATAATGTTGCAGGTCCATGAATGCATGATCACCCAACACTTGCATCGATGTTGGCAGTAATACCTACAGTATGGTAAATTTAAAATGTACAATTTACCAACAAGAAAACAAATTTGCGGCTGAAAGAATATAAGAATTACGTAGCCTACTCAGCTGATTTAATTTACAATTTACTAATAACAGGTTTATGAAAACATATGTGTAAGGACTTCAGGTTTGTTTCCAACATCCACATCATATTGCTAAGCTGATAGGGTACACATAACTGTTTGCTTATGAATAGGGTTGGGACTTGACATCGATTATTTGATTCAACATCGATGTCAAAGTAAAATTGACTTTCAATTCGACATTGATTTGCCATCTTTTAAAAAAATTAAGGGAAAATCGCTTTTGAAACCACGTATAAACCATATTTTACTTTTTGCATCATTTCATTACCTATTTTTACATTAAAAATGTCTGGAAAAAATCCTCTCTCCCCCCCCCCCCCCCCCATTTGTGTGTCTCATTCTATTGTATCGCCCCAAAACGCAAAACATACAAATGTGTTTCAACAACGTTTATTCATATTCTGCTGCGATTTTTAGAATTAAACTGCCTCAAATTTGTCAAGAAAAGAATGGTGATTAACGTAATGTGAATGATATTTTTAAATTGTTCAATAGATACTCGCATTTTTTAAAATAGCTCAATGCTATTCTTATGGGGACATTCTCTTCCAATGCACCGAACTTGCTTCCTGCGTTACACTTGTGGTTCCCTATTAGGCTAAAGGAAGGTTTAAGCATTTGCACACGAAGTTAAAATCCTACAAATGTGTACATGTGAAATGTTTTGACTACATTCAGTTCAGTAACTGCAGTTCCTTCCTGTTGAATGCTAACTCATCCATACAGTTGCAACAAATTACTCCCTAATAAATTTATACTTACTTCTTGATAATAGATGCAATCTGCTAAAAGTAGTAATTGAGGTTTTTCCCAACCTGAAGGAACATGGCCCCATTCAAGGACTTTAGCAGTTGCACTTCCGCCTCTTGTAGTGAGGTGTTCGAGATTGGCAGAAATGTTTTTATCCAGAAGTTCTATTACGTCTGGAAGATCTGTCATGACAACATTTCCTCTGAAACAGTAATAAAATATATGTTCAATTCATTACCAGTTGACAAACCGATGGCTGTGACTGTTAACGGCTTTGGTTGTTGACACGCCACGCGGAAGTGACTGTGCCATGGTGCGTCACCGATTTTTAAGCAAGATGTCGTCACTCGGAACGTAGAACGCAAATCCATGCAACCAACTATAGATATACCAAGACCACTGTGGCCCGTGCCATTACGTGCGCGCGCCTCCGGGCCAAGTTCATTCTCGGTTTTAGGTGAGCTCCGTAGATACGGGCGCCGTACGGTTCAGTTCTCGGCGGCAGTCGCGAGGAATACATCTCCTTACGGCATACGGCGGGACGTTCTCCGCCGATCACTCGCGGTACGTGCGTATGCGCTCATCACCTGCATTCAAGACAACTTAGACTCGTCCGTTTTGACCAGGGCTTTTGTGGTGTTGGTAGATTTATACCAGGATTCCCCATACGCTTGTGGCTGGTTCTGACCAGCACAGGCCTGTCCACCGCTTGTCCTCCCGCGTCACCCCTTAGCCTACGTCCCTCCCTTCGTCTCGATTAGCCAAGTTGCATAAATATGAGACGTTAAGCAATATCCAATCCAAAATGAAACACGCTTCCCAACTAAATGGGGGGCCTTATCCTTAACTGGGGTGGGAGAGCAACCCCCACCAGGGCTTTACCCTGGACCCCAACAACAAAACGCACCAAACAAATAAAAAAAAAAAAAGAGCATTTTGAAGGGTACGTACTGAAAGTACCCGAAATATTGCTTAACCTTTAATTTAATATATATTAATTTATTAAAAGAACATGATAAGTCCAAATATTGTTTATACTTATTAAACCTAACTGTTCTAAGAATCTCAGTAGCCTAGTTATGAAAAAATACAAAAAACAAAGCATTCCGCTATCGCTGAGTGATTCTTCACAATTACCCAAGTTAGGCTAGGTCATGTAAATTTACACCTGCTTAATCGACAGGCATCTCATAGTCTAGGCCTATGTCAGTCAGCAGAAAGCAAAAAATTAAACCTCCCTCGTCTAGCCGTTCCTGAACATAACTCCACCTTGTGTTTGAGTGACCTAACCGGATCATTCATTTGGCCGTCCACCGCTGAAAAGTTTGCGATATAGACTTACATTTTTAACCGGTAGGCGTACCTAAGTTGGTCTAATATTGGGTAGGTAACAGACTAGGGGGAGAAATATTTGTAATTACTTTTGCAAACACTGATACTGCCCTGCCACAGAATTGGGTATACTCTTTCGGATGGTGTGCCCCAACTTTTCAACACTTGTTTTTTTCAATGAAAACCTACGCACCCAAAATCCTTTCCGTTACAAAACTAGGCCTACTTACGTTAGGTTAGTCGACCTTTCCGCTTAGTTACCTGCCGCGCTAGTTTTAGGATATTTTTTTATAAGAGCGCACCCAAAATCCTTTCCGTTACAGTGTTGAAAAGTTGGGGCACACCATCCGAAAGAGTACCCAGAATTGCACATGGTCCATTGAATATTCTAGACAAATTTTGGTGAACTGAACTACTAATGCCTGCTCGATAGCAGCTACTAAACGGTGACCTTGTACCTATAGGTAGCTTACTTACCCTAAACAAGCAGCCGTTAGACCTACACATCCAACACCAGCTCCAAGCTCTAGGATACCCTTTCCTTTAATCCAGTTAGCATTATCTTTGCTACCGCTTTTAAGCTCTAGGTATTTCGCTAACACTAGAGCTGCATCCCAAATAACACAGCTAACATCTCCCACTTCTTTTTGGAAAAAATTCAACGTTATTGTAGAATCTTCTATTTCTACTTCAAAGTCTCTCATAAAATACCTGTCACTCGGTTCCATTTTTATCTTTTATTGTAATTTTTTTTAAGAAAGTATTTTTTAGTATGTCTAATAATAAGTAATAACACGTGTAGAGAGCATATTATTATTATTATTATTATTATTATTATTATTATTATTATTATTATTATTATGACATGCCTACAACCTGCACGATGACAACAAAACAACGATCAACAGCTGTCCGGTTCAGAGCACAGTCCACAACACGTTTACCGTAGATCTCCAAAGATATCAGAAAGAAAGACCATATACTTCAGAAATTTGACACGGAACAGATGCATGCATCTTTAAGATGAGACGAAATAAATCGTGTATGATGAATAATATAAATAAAATAGTAAATAGGGGAATATTTTACTTCCCGAAACTAGAGGCGAGCTATGGCAGTCGTCGTCGGGGAGACGGGGACCCGACGACCTCCCCGATGATGACGACAATGATCAATTTCCTCCCCCTTGCCCGTGGCTGGTTCTGACCAGCATGAGCCTTTCTTCCCAACATCCCCTAGGCTAGAGTGGCGCATTTGACTTAACAGTTGACTCGCCCTGAATAAATAAATAAATAAACCCACTCAGTTATATAACTGATTTTCAAGTGGGGGGCAGTAAATCAAAATCAAAGCAACCAAAATGAAAACCAAAATGTATTTAAATTCACTTTCTATTGTGACTATATGTAATATCGAGTGTGATAATTGGATGAGCGAAGCGAAGATTCCATTTCACTACACTGAAGAAAAAAATCCGGAATGTTTCTTTTTTTCTTTTATTTTGTATTTTTGTCTGTCTGTGTCTGTTAGCACGATTCCGGCTAAACCGATACTCCAATTGCGATGAAATTTTGTGGAGGCCTTCGAAATCTCTGAACTTAGAACTGCCACGTTTTTGAGCGCAATCGGAAAATTATTTCTCATAAAAATCTCAATTTTACGATTTTTTTCAATTTAAAAAAAATTCTTTGGCTTATAACACCTACATGCTTTATCCGATTGTAATGATTTTTTCACAGAACCTTAATTTCATGAATTTATATATTCGTGTGAAATTTGAGCGCAATCAAAAAATTATTTCTCGTGATAATCGCAATTTTACATTTTTTTCGATTTTTAAAATTTCTTCGACTATAACACCTACATGCTTTATCCGATTGTAATGATTTTTTCACAGAACCTTAATTTTATGAATTAATATATTCGTGTGAAATTTGAGCGTAATCGAAAAATTATTTCTCACGAAAATCTCTATTTTACGCTTTTTTTCGTTTTTAAACAATTACGCTCATCCAACAACGCGCCTGAAAAAGCGTTTACGAAGCTTCCTAGTTATTATTGTTTATAAAATGTGCGATTAATTGTGTCTATTATGTTGTGTCAACAAACAAATCTATGCATTAGTATGACTGCATGCATGTTCATTGGATGAGCGAAGCGAAGATTCCATTCTACTAAACTGGAGAAAAAAATCCGGAGTGTTTTTTTTTTCTTTTTTATCTGTTTGTTGGATGAGCGAAGCGAAGATTCCATTTCACTACACTGGAGAAAAAAATCCGGAATGTTTTTTTTTTTTTTTTTTTTTTGTATTTTTGTCTGTTTGTTAGCACGATTCCGGCTAAACCGATACTCCGATTGCGATGAAATTTTATGGAGGTCTTCGAAATCTCTGAACTTAGAACTGCCACGTTTTTGAGCACAATCGGAAAATTATTTCTCATGAAAATCGCAATTTTACGAATTTTTTTAAAAATTTCTTCGACTTATACAACACCTACATGCTTTTTACGATTGTAATGATTTTTTCACAGAAATTTAATTTATGAATTAATACATTCGTGTGAAATTTGAGCGTTATCAAAAAACTATTTTTTACGAAAATCGCAATTTTACGACTTTTTTCGATTATTTAAATTTCTTCGGCTTGTAACACCTACATGCTTTATCCTATTGTAATGATTTTTTGAACTGAACTAGGAAAACGCTTTAGTCCCGCCGCGTTGATGGATGAGCTTTTTGTAAGTTTTTAGTTCTTGTAGACCACTTTTCCTTTGCAAGTGCTTTTTGAATGCATTGCAGGTGATTGTTGTCAAGTTACTATTGTTACTTGTTAATTGTTATTATAAACCTAAAAAAACTCATATTAAAACCTTTATTTCTATGGATTCTGGCTAACTTTTTCAACTTTTTCTTTCAAAAAGGAATACATCACCCTTACCTTAATGTCCATGTGAAATATGAACGTTTTAGCCCCACCCGTTTGGTCAGAATCGGCCCAAATGTCACGAAAATATCGCACTAAAAATCGAAAAAAATCGTAAGAGTACGATATTCATGAGAAATATTTCTTCGATTGTACCCAAAAACGTGGCAGGTCTAAGTTCAAAGATTTCGAAGGTCTCCAGAAAATTTCATCGCAATTGGAGTATCGGTTTAACCGGAATCGTGTTAACAAACACACAAAAATACAAACAGAAAAAACAAGAAAAACGAAAAAAAAATCGTAAAATTGCGATTTTCATGAGAAATAATTTTTCGGTTGCGCTCAAAAAGGTGGCAGTTCTAAGTTCAAAGATTTCAAAGGTCTCCAGAAAATTTCATCGCAATTGGAGTATCGGTTTAGCCGGAATCGTGTTAACAAACACACAAAAATACAAACAAAAACAAAAAAGAAAAAAGAAAAAAATCGTAAAATTGCGATTTTCAAGAGAAATAATTTTTTGATTAATTTTTCGTACGCTCAAGGTACCCCCAAATAGAGCTGGAAGATTGAATAAACTTTGCAATTTTTACACGTATTTCGTACTGGCTATGTTTTCCATAGTATTGTCACAGACGATAGACTACGACTGCGTTATATGCATTTCAAAACATGTTTAATAATTTAAAAAATACAATCCAGAAATTACAAAATCTTTCCCGACCACAGGGGATTGGACCCAGGTCTCCCACATTTCGGGTATAAGGGCGTCTTAGCCAAAACTAGACTAGGAAAACACCAAAGTCGCTGATAAACGAGTGAGCGAGTCATGTGTTTAGTACCCGGGAACATTTGCATTTAAGTTTGATAATTATATTGGTATAAATAATAGGGTTTTTAAGTTTAGTTGGTATAAGGGCGCGTCAACTGGAAGACCATTATTCTCCACTCTAGCAGGCTAGGGTGGAAATACCAACGCTGTCCAAATCCAGTCTTAGGTATAGGGCCAGGGGGAGAGAAGGGAATGTCACCTGGTACTCAACACATGGCTCACTCACTCGTCTAACAACAGCTTTGGTGTTTTCCTAGTTAGATAGATAGATAGATAACTTTATTCATCTTGACAGGCACATTGTACATGTTTGACTCCCGGAGGAGAAGGTGAATAGCCTAAGGTAACTTACAGCTAAGTATATTTAATCCTAGTACTACAGAGTATTATATTATATAAAGTTAATTAATCATATTGGTAAACTGGTTTCATGTGGGTTTCAATAAATTGTAGTAATTCCGTACCTCGCGCGTTTGTTCGTTGCGTGCCAGACTGCGTCTCACTGAATTCCAAAGAGCTCAGTAGTTGTTGTTTTAGAATTTGAGGTTTCGTTCGTTTATAGTGGAAGATGTCCGTTTGTTGTTGTATTCGACGACAGATTCCAGGCTAGGGCAAAATTCTGAGTAGGCCTAGGCCTATTTTATTTATCGCCTGGAAGGCCTTAGCATTTTGTACCGAGCAAGCTTCGGGCGCTATACGCCTGAGTGCCAGCTTTTAATAATTATGAAACGATATTATTCCCGAGGTAGGTTTTTTCACATAACCTCAATCAATAGGCCCATAGAGGGGTGGGCCTTTAGTAGGCGTAGGCGTACTAAACCCAAATCAATGGCCTAACTAACTGCCTTTGCGTGTTTATTCGGCACACACAATACAGAGAGCATGATATTAAGTAGCATTATAGGGCGTTGGCTTGCCCAGGAGGCCTGGGCCTAGGTCCTACCTATTAAAAATATTCTCTGGTAATATGCTGATTGCTGAGTAGCTTTGGGTTTATAATTGAGTAGGCTACTAGGCCTTTTGTCATTATGGGTTTCTGCCTAAACGTTGCCCTAGGCTTAGGCCTAGCCCTATTTGCTCTCAATCCACATCCGTTAAGTCTAGGGCTAGCGCTAGGCCTAGTCTCGCCCTTAACTACTTGTTACGATTTCGAATGTTGTGGAGGAATGCGTGCGAATGGATACGGTAGGCCTAGATATAGGCCTATCATTCGTTATCACAGAAAATAGCATGGCTGACTGCTTGATAATGATTGATGTATCCATAACGACATTCACGTTATCCTTATAGAATCACACTGCTGTAGGCCTAGGCATTGCTAACAGCTTGAGCTTTGTGCCCAGGAAATATTTATTAAATCTGACTGAGTACTAATTTTCATTTCAGATTCAGATTCAGATTTTATTAACCAACTAGACAGGTACATGGCACACTGTATGGGCATTATTTCATTATTGCATTATTATTTCAGATGGTGATAACAAAGCATCTGGTAGCAGAGATGGTATAGGCCTACAAGGACTGTATGGAAACCAGGACAGCGGTGGCGGTGGCCAATATTATGATAAATCCGTCCCAAAGAGTTGGGATCGAAAACATGCTCCCCGTAGCGAAAGTCGTGACAGAGAAGACTATACTTGTTGGAGAGCGGACAATGGTAGAGGGGGCGGTGGGCGGGAGGCGCCACGTTGGAGGGGTGGTAGGGGACGGGGAGGAAGAGGAAGAGGCGGTCATCCTGCAGGGCTGAAAGGAAGAGAAATCGGAATGTACTATAGAAATATGTCAATAAAGAAGAAAGAAACCGAGAAGAATGATGTAGTAAGGCAAAAATTAATCCATGTTTTCATGTGGCCAAGCGAATGGCTCAGTCTTTGGCCACACTGTTTGCTGGTGGTTGCATAGATTAGGTCCACCTAGTAGGCCTGTATTGTTTTCTATTTATTATCAACTTTTAAGATTATATAATGAATTAATATGGTAATTAATGATTCAATATAACAATTACATGGACATGATTATCGTTCCTTAATACAAGCCTTATCACTTGTATAATGTTGTGAGGTAGTTTAATAAACATCTAGGACTGTTTCCACATTGACCCCACTTATTAATCAGCTCGCTTGTTATTAGTCTAGAAACTATTTGCTCTCCTGCATGAAAACAAGCCTGTAGATCATCTCATCTTAGATCTACAAATAAATGCCTATCTAGGCCCTAGGTTATAGGTCAACTTTTTATATTAAGTAACAGTAAAAGGGGCCATAGAGCCTAATTCTCATGTCTAGACTATGTAGCCTAAGCGTTTGCGAAGCGGACTAGTTTATTGAATATAAAACGGGTCCCTAGTATGATTGCCTAATGCTCTGCTGCCAAACCGTTCCTTTGATACCAGGTGTGCGGTGAAGTGTGTCTAGAGATTAAAAAAAAGGTTGACAACCAGTGGTCTAGCTATACGAGCTTGCTTCAATACGGTAGACTTAGCCTACAACTTTTTTTTATTATTATTCTACTGTATTCAGAGCCAGTTTCTGATTACGTATGTACGGTATATCAAATTTTTGTTATTCATAAAATATTTTCAGTCATAAAAGTGAGCTTACAGTTTTACACATAATAATGGCGGGAAAAACAGGGCAAAACCGTACGTCATAACCCTACAACCAATCGCCGTGTGGTCATTGAAAAAAAAACATTTTTGCTTATTATCTTACTTAGGCCTAGGCCTATAGGCCTATAGAAGTTTTTTGGGAATGAAATTTGTTTAGTATGATTAAAAAATGCTAATCAACAATAATTCCCTACATCAAGATATAATATTTGCAAATAAGACGCTAGGCCTATACATTTATAACGATTAATGGTTTTATGATAACATTAATAAAGAAAATATCAACAATGAACTATTGTTTTAACACGAGCTGGTGAATGGCCGAGAGGTGAATTTAGCTCCATGATCTAGAAGAACGAGGTCAATTTCATTCATAAAAAATGCTGTCTACAGTGTTATGATGTCACATGTCTTTTCACAATAAAAGCGTGGGAGAGAGCAAACGTAAAACTTTGTACCTCTGTGGAATAGACAGTTTTTACTTTAGAGTGTTATAAACTACGACGGTGGTGTTTTTAAGTGAATATCTACCCAACTGATTATGTACACCAGCGCTAATATTTACGACTGAGGAGACTTCCCTATTGCAGAGTTTGTAGCTCTAAGAAGTTAGGAAATTATTGTTTCTGCTGTATGTCGAGTCGAGTCTTGAAGAAAAGTTTTCAAATACCTACTGTAGTTGATTACAATAATTATTGTGGGTTGTAATTATTGTATGGTACTTCAACCTTTCAATCAAGAACAGCAGCTGACATTCCTCTTTTCAATGGGTCATTGAGTTATGGCGTTTTCCATTGGCCGCACTCAGGTCGCACTAGTGCGCCCTAGTGCGCACTGGATTGCCACTTGTCTTTTCATTTGTTCAGTTTTGTTATGTTATTCAAGTGGAGGTTGACAACAATGACATCTCTGCACTCGCCGAGTGCATGCCAATGGAAAACGCCGTTAGTGTAGGCCTATGTATTTTTATTATTACTAGGCCTACGTAGGTATTTGTTGCTTACACTTGAAGGAACATATTTTGTTGTGTAATTGTTGAATGATTATACAATGGACAATAAAAATTATTGCTTTAAGTTTAATTGCTACCCACCTATTATAGTAGTATATAAACTTGCCTGAAAGCTGAGTATGCTTTATACAAAGTCTCAACTCTCAATTATACAATGGACAAAATTTACGCTTTAATTGCTACCCACCTTTATATAGTATATAAACTTGCCTGAAAGCTTGTTTTGTTGTTTTTTTGTTGTATTTTATTACTGTAAGAATTTGGTTCTCTTTTGTTCTTGAACTCTAGAGGTTGGATAATTTATAAGGTGGCACCAAAACAAAATTTACTCAGAATTCCAATAATGAAATTGTCCATTCAGGCCATGTGAATAGAGATCTTGCAAACATTCTTTTAAAGCAGAGAGTTTGGTTAACAACTAGGGATGACATCGGGTACTCGGGTACCCGACTCCTACCCGACTCCTGTCGGAGTCGACTCCTTTTAAGGAGTCTGGTAAAAAAAAAATTTTTTAAAATTTATTTTTAATGATAAATTGAATGAGATTGCACTTGTTGTCTCGTTAGTCGTTATCTTATCTCAAAACGTAAACATAACAAACCAGCGAGAGTCTTGGCCGGGCCAAGAGACAAGCAAGCTAGTGATACATAGCGGGTGGGGGGGGTGGGGGGAATGGCCGGACAGCGTTGTGCAACCCCACTGAAAATCAGTTATATAACTGAGTGGGTAGACTCATCCAATTTAGTGGGCTAAAAATAACTTTTGCATAAAAAAATTCAATTTTTATTTTTTTATTGCGGATCGGGGAGTCGACTCTTACCCGGTTCCCAAGGCTCGGAGTCGACTCCAATATTTACTACCCGATGTCGTCACTATTAACAACTGACCGCTGCTCTGCCTGTACCCTTCCTTCATGTGGCACTGCATACAACCACATTTCTTTACACCTTCAATAGATGTTTTTCAGTAAACTTATCTCGTCTTTCTTTCTTCTCCACAGAAGGACGTCCCGACAGTGAGCATAGGGGTTCGAAAGGAACGAGAGATCAGTTACATGTTGGGCCTTCAAGCCTCTACAATTCCACAAGTAGCTCACATGCCTCAACCACCTCATTCGTCTCTTTCCCCTCATTTGCCTCTTTCCCCTCATGCGTACTTTTCCCCTCGTGCGTCTATTTCCCCTCATGCATCCCATTTGCCTCAAAAGCCTCACGCCGCCGGACGCGACGTGTTAAGTGTTGACTTAACCGATGGTGATCTCAGATATAACCCGATGAATGCTAGTAACAGACAAGAGCCACTTGCAAGTCCTAGTGCACAAGAGGCAGAGGAAGCTGGCTCTTCTGGAGGGTTCTTCCATCGACGTGAGTAACAATGTTTTTATTTTATTTATTCACAGTCAATAGATGGTTTATACATAATAAGGTTGCACAACACTATTTAGGCTAATACAGTCTTCTTACATAATTCCATCTAATCTCTCCACTCATTGTATGAGCAAAGCGAAGACTTCAATTTCACTCTCCCCCCCCCCCAAAAAAAAAAAAATTAGCTCCCCATTTTTTATATATATATATATCCCCATTTTTTATATATATATATATATGTGTTGTATATGCTCTCTACCAGGCAAACGGCATATGCAATCTTGATGAAAATTGGATGGGATCTTCAAAATCTCTGAACTTAGACTTGCCACGTTTTTGGGTACAATCGAAGAAATATATACCTAAATAATAATATATATATATATATATATATATATATATATATTGATTCATAGCAGTTGTCGAAAAAGTTTGCCCCGACTGGGGTTCGAACCCAGAACCTCCGGCTTAACGTGCCATAGCTCTACCAATTAAGCTACCGGGACCACAGAACAAACCTTTAGGAAACTGCTATTTGTTGTGACTGTTGACTTACACTAGGAAAACGCTAAAGTCCCGCCGCGTTGATGGATGAGCTTTTTAAAAATTTTAGTTTGCATGGGATATCTTTACTTTTGCAAGTTCTTTGTTTTGCTGCCTACGCATTGTAGCTGATTGTTGTCAAGTTTCTTTTGTTACTGTCAATTGGTATTATTTTCCGTAAAAAACTTATATTAAAAGCTTTATTTCTATAGATTCTGGCTAGCTATTTAAACTTTTTCTTTTAAAAGGTACTACATTACCATAACCTTAATGTCCATGTATAATATGAACGTTGTAGCTCCACCAGTTTGGTCAGAATTGGCCCAAATGGCACGAAAATATCGCACAAAAAATAAAAAAACTTATATTAAAAGCTTTATTTCTATGGATTCTGGCTAACTTTTTCAACTTTTTCTTTCAAAAGGTACTACATCACCATAACCTTAATGTCCATGTATAATATGAACGTTGTAGCCCCACCCGTTTGGTCAGAATTGGCCCAAATGTCACGAAAATATCGCACCAAAAATCGAAAAAAATCGTAAAAGTACGATATTCATGAGAAATATTTCTTCGATTGTACCCAAAAACAATACACCTCTAAGTTCAGAGATTTCGAAGGTCCTGTCAAATTTTCATCAAGATCGGATATGCCGTTTGCCTGGTAGAGAGTTAACAAACAGACAAAAAAAAAAAAAAAAAAAAAAAAAAAAAAAAAAAAAAAAAAAAAAAAAAGCTAAATTTTTTGGGGGTCAGTGAAATTGAAGTCTTCGCTTCGCTCATCCAATGACATAAATCCAACAGAAGACGGCAATGTAGCTGTCAAATCTGAAAGATTGCATGGATAAATTCAATCACATCTCATCTCCCATGAGTTGGGTAGTATGAATATATGTTTTTTTTTAAGCATAAGCCCGCTTTAAGGACATAGTTATTGATTCATAGCAGTTGTCGAAAAAGTTTGCCCCGACTGGGGTTCGAACCCAGAACCTCCGGCTTAACGTGCCATAGCTCTACCAATTAAGCTACCGGGACCACAGAACAAACCTTTAGGAAACTGCTATTTGTTGTGACTGTTGACTTACATGACATAAATCCAACAGAAGACGGCAATGTAGCTGTCAAATCTGAAAGATTGCATGGATAAATTCAATCACATCTCATCTCGCATGAGTTGGGTAGTATGATTTGACAGCTACATTGCCGGAGGTTCTGGGTTCGAACCCCAGTCGGGGCAAACTTTTTCGACAACTGCTATGAATCAATAACTATGTCCTTAAAGCGGGCTTATGCTTAAAAAAAACCATATATTCATACTACCCAACTCATGGGAGATGAGATGTGATTGAATTTATCCATGCAATCTTTCAGATTTGACAGCTACATTGCCGTCTTCTGTTGGATTTATGTCATGTAAGTCAACAGTCACAACAAATAGCAGTTTCCTAAAGGTTTGTTCTGTGGTCCCGGTAGCTTAATTGGTAGAGCTATGGCACGTTAAGCCGGAGGTTCTGGGTTCGAACCCCAGTCGGGGCAAACTTTTTCGACAACTGCTATGAATCAATAACTATGTCCTTAAAGCGGGCTTATGCTTACTAGGAAAACGCTCAAGTCCCGCCGCGTTGATGGATGAGCTTTTTTTAAAGTTTTTAGTCTGCGTGGGATATCTTTACTTTTGCGAGTGCTTTGTTGCTTTGTTTTGCTTCCCACGCATTGTAGGTGATTGTTGTCAAGTTTCTATTGTTACTTGTCAATTTGTTATTATTTACCGTTAAAAACTTATATTAAAAGCTTTATTTCTATGGATTCTGGGTAACTTTGTCAACTTTTTCTTTCAAAAGGTACTTTATCACCATAACCTTAATGTCCATGTATAATATGAACGTTGTAGCCCCACCCGTTTGGTCAGAATTGGCCCAAATGGCACGAAAATATCGCATACAAATCAAAAAAACTTATATTAAAGCTTTATTTCTATGAATTCCGGCTAACTTTTTCAACTTTTTCTTTCAAAAGGTACTACATCACCATAACCTTAATGTCCATGTATAATATGAACGTTGTAACCCCACCCGTTTGGTCAGAATCGGCCCAAATGTCACGAAAATATCGCACTAAAAATCGAAAAAAATCGTAAAAGTACGATATTCATGAGAAATATTTCTTCGATTGTACCCAAAAACAATACACCTCTAGGTTCAGAGATTTCGAAGGTCCCCTCAAATTTTCATCAAGATCGGATATGCCGTTTGCCTGGTAGAGAGTTAACAAACAGACAGAAAAACAAACAAACAAAAAAAAAAAACAAAAAAAACAAAAAAAAAAACACCAGAGCTAAATTTTTGGGGGGTCAGTGAAATTGAAGTCTTCGCTACGCTCATCCAAAAACCATATATTCATACTACCCAACTCATGGGAGATGAGATGTGATTGAATTTATCCATGCAATCTTTCAGATTTGACAGCTACATTGCCGTCTTCTGTTGGATTTATGTCATGAAAGTCAACAGTCACAACAAATAGCAGTTTCGTAAAGGTTTGTTCCGTGGTCCCGGTAGCTTAATTGGTAGAGCTATGGCACGTTAAGCCGGAGGTTCTGGGTTCGAACCCCAGTCGGGGCAAACTTTTTCGACAACTGCTATGAATCAATAACTATGTCCTTAAAGCGGGCTTATGCTTAAAAAACCCATATATTCATATATAGATATGTGTTTGTTTGCTCTCTACCGGGCAAACGGCATATGCAATCTTGATGAAAATTGGATGGGATCTTCAAAATCTCTGAACTTAGACTTGCCACGTTTTTGGGTACAATCGAAGAAATATTTCTCATGAATATCGTACTTTTCCAATTTTTTTTCGATTTTTAGTGCGATATTTTCGTGACATTTGGGCCGATTCTGACCAAACGGGTGGGGCTTCAACATTCATATTTTACATGTACATCAGGGTGCTGAAAGTGCAATGGTAAATCGTGTGGCAGTGTGCCTTCAATTGTTTCCAGTCTAGTATAGTTCTCAGGCCAGGCACCAGAGTGTCATCGTCGCTTATTTTTTACGACTTATCGACTTATCGTCGACTGGTCGATTAGTCAAGTTCAAATATTGACAAAACAAAAGTCTTAGAAACGCACGTGAAAGTCACATGGCGCGCACAACTTCATTTGAAAGTTTAAGTTTCAAGGCATAATATTTGGTTTTAAACGTTGCAATGTAGGCCTACAGCCCAACCAATATAGAAAGTGATTTTAGTGACCACAAAAGGTGAGAAAGGGCTAAGGACGAGTAATTGTTAGGTATATGCGCTGTGTAAATTCATTTTGTGGCCGAGCCCGTCGTAGGCCTAGGCTAGGCCTAGCCTCCTAGCCTATACCCACAACACCTCTGCCGATCGTAGCAAGCAAGAAAAGAAGCAAGATCGTCAAAGATTGCTGGCAGAAGATTCACAATAAACTTCGCAATTATACTCGAGAGCACCTCAGAAAAAAACGGCTCGTGATTCTTCAATCAGATGTTGAAAAAGACTGCATGGTTGTTGCAGTGCATTTTGCTTCATTTTCAAAGCTCAAGACGATGGAAGACCTCCCCACTACAAGCCAACAAGCAGGCGTTTTGTCATTTCTACGTGATTCGGTGATTATGTTATTATTTTAATTTTGTGTGTGTGTATTTAAATCGCTATTTGCAATAAAATATGTAACCAAAACATGTGTTCTATTTTTGTAGCGACATTTTATTCCAAGGAATATTTAGTAGAAATAGTAGGTCACTGCATATACCGCCTATCCTCAATAAGTTCTCAGGCCAGCCGCTAGGCGTTGCACTGATTCAAAATGGCCTCCAAAGAGTTCTTTATTTCGCCCATAGAGAGTGGCACATCTAAGGGGGAGGGTATAGTAGTATCTATGATATAGGTGGGACCAGATAAGCTGTCGCACGTCAAGGTCAAGCGAGAGCACGGACGCCAACGTTGACAATTTACACACAATGGGCATTAGGTAGGGCCTACCGTATTTGGTCATGTTATCGTGATATGTTATCACATAAATCAACATTTTATAAGCTGTGAATAAAGTAGTTCGTCCCACAGAGTCAGTATTTTAGCAAAATAATGATTTTAAGTAATCACGATTTCGAAAGTGTTTTTTGCCTTGTTGGTAATGGTGTGTCCAAAGTTCCAGCTGTTTATAATGCCAACCTCGCCAGATGTGATGTCAATGTTTAGGAGCATCAAAATGTCTTGATTTTATTCGTACACTTCATAAATACTTTATTTTTAGGATATATTGGGCAGGCCTTGGCTTTAAAATAGTCGTGTTTTTCTCCGAAAGCAGTTTTAGAGACCGTTATTTTATTTACTTTTTGCCGATCCTGTGGCCATAGTGCGTGGACGACAGTGCTGCGATCCCTCGGCGAGCGACAGCTTATCTGGTTCCACCTATGGACATTAAGGTTATGGTGATGTAGGCCTAGTACCTTTTGAAAGAAAAATGTTGAAAATGTTAGCCAGAATCCATAGAAATAAAGGTTTTAAGTTTTTTGAGTTATATAATAACAATTAACAAGTAACAATAGAAACTTGACAACAATCGCCTACAATGCGTTCAAAAAGAACTTGCAAAGGTAAAGAGATCCTACGCAAACTAAAAACTTACAAAAAAAGCTCATCCATCAATGCGACTAAAAACAGCGTTTGCAAAGCGGCCCAGTAGTTACCCAACACTTGTGGGGTAATATCTGTTGTTGGAGATTAATAAATTAAAAAAATATATAGCCTAGGGCACGTGGGGAGGAAAGTCCCATGCTGGTCAGAACATCAGACAGTGTCGACCAGGGTTGAGTGGTGATGTCTTCTTGACCATGGGAGATGCCCCCTCCCCCCCCCCCACACACAAGGCAGGGCTGGATCAGGAGTCGGTTCCACAGGCAAACCTAACGTTCTTCAGGCGAAAGCTTACATTGGGGACCTGCTGTCCCACCATTGAGTTTAGATTCAAGAGTCAAGATTTTATGTATCCTGAGTAAAATTATGAGACTGTCGGATGAGCGAAGCGAAGATTTCAATTTCACTTTTTTTTTTTTTCCACTTATGTTACCCCAAGAAAAATAGCTCAGGTGTTTTATTTTTGTTACTTTTTTTGTCTGTTTGTTCGCTCTCTACCGGGCAAACGGCATATATGCGATCTTAATGAAAATTGGAGGGGGACCTGCCACGTTTTTGGGTATAATCGATCAAATATTTCCTATGATTAACATACTTTTACGATTTTTTTCCGATTTTTATTGAGATATTTTTGTGATATTTGGCAAATGACTAATCCGATATTGATGAAACTTTATGGGAACGTTTAAAATCACTGAAATTATATGTTATGATTTTAGAGACATTTGAAAAAATATTTCTTATAGAAATTGTACATTACGATTTTTCCCCGGCCTTTAAATACGATATTTTCGCGATATTTGGGCCGATTCTGACCAAACGGGTGGGGCTGCAACGTTCATATTTTACACATAAAGATCATGGTGATGTAGTGCCTCTTGAAAGTAAAAGTTGAAAAGTTGGTCAAAATTCATAGAAATAAAGGTTTCAATATAAGCCTTTTACAGGTGTATAATTTACAAGTAATATCAAGTAACTGAAGAAAAAGTACAGTAAGACCTCGTTCATCCGAGCTCCGATTAACCGAGATGCCGTGTTATCCGAGCTGGTTTTAGGCGCCCTTTCCTTTTTTTTAATTAGGCCGAAATGTTATGTTCTTTACATCAAATGTCATGCAGTATGCTGTTCACACACAATGATGTGTCACGTAGAATTGCACAGCGCGTGAATTGTAAGGGGGGTTGGGGGCGGGGGTCGAGGGTAGGGTGCCGTAGAGTGTTGAGCCAGTGTCTTTGTGAGTGCTTGCTGCCGTCGCCGCGACCTTGCTCAAAGACGGCAGACGAGAGAGAAGAGAAGGAGGCAGAGAGAGTAAGAGACAAAATATGGACTTGAAGACGACATGATAGAGGCTGGCTATGATTATGAAGAAATAAACATTGCATTGGGACATCCAGTCAATGACGGACGCAAAGCGAACCGTCACCCCCTCCCCGCCCCTCCTCCCAAGCCACAGATTACGTATCGGTATCGCCTAACTTTAGTCAGTCAATTGGCTTCGGGCCAAGACTCTCGCCCAGTTGTTTTGTTTACATTATGAGATAAGATAATGAGACCACACATTCATTCTATCAACAAAGCAGTCGTTTATGTTATGAGATAAGATAAGGAGACAACACATTCATTCTATCAGCAAAGCAGTGGGCAGCCGATGTCATCACTAAGAGGCTGTTTATTTATGTTCTTTTAATGGTATGTATATCATTTTACCATATCAGGCTGTGCTACGAGAGCAAATAAACAAAAAATTGTGATCATCCGAGTTTTTCCATAATTCGAGCTGCATCCGGTCTCATCCACCTCGGATTTTAGAGGTTTTACGATGAGATTCCAGTTCCACTTGAAATCGTAATCATTGGACAGAAATATTCCAAAAAAGCTCATCCATCAACGCGACTGGGAAAAGCGTTCGCGAAGCGGCCTAGTGTAAAATAATGCAAGGTGGTTGTGACTGCTACGTGTAGGCCTATTGCCTAGGATGTATTTTCTGCCTAGAACAGTTATTGGCTAGAACTAAGATTTTTGCTCTCCTCTTATTAATGGTGATTTCTCAATTATAGGTGATACTAATACGCCACATGATGGACCCAGCCAGAGCTCAGGCCTACACAACAGTCTATACGATGAGGTAGGTATATCTCTCTAGATAGAGGTAGAGATTTGAAACCCACTCCACTTACTATACTGTGGACATAACTCCAGGTCTGCCTACCATCAATCGGCCTTGGCTAGCCGCTAGCCTAGGAGGCCCTACTCATTTTGACTTTCTATTGTAAATGCACTACAATTTATTCTTGTGACACTCCACTCCATGTCCAGAATAGGCATATATGTCACTATATATAATGAAATAATATAATGCACTGAAAATAACTCTTAAAATTAAGTTATCTTATTTTCATACTTAGAATAAGGTGTCATCACTGTATTATGTATAATTTAGATAGATGTTGTTTGATCTCAATTATTTGAACTGTTAATTTTTACATTTTATATTACAAGATTTCATTGATAAGGTGTCCTGTATACCAGAGTCTCATCATTGTTGATTGCAAGTGTACTACATTACTCTTTATCAAATCTATGTATCTTTGGAACTTTGTTATGTTGTTAAATAAAGTAAACTTTAAAAAAAAAAATATTCACGACGATCACAGCCACACAAAAATACCTTGGCATCTTTGAATACAATTTTGTTTTATAATATTAGACTTACACATTGTATATATATATGTTTTCTTTATTTGCAGCCACAGACTTGTGAAGAAGATTCCAAACCTCAATACGTGCCTGCTCCTATGCTCTTATCACCAAGGACGAGCGAAACAAAACTGTGCATTGGTGATTACAAATCCGTTCTTCCTCGGCCGATTGTTAAATCAGAAACAATCGTAGATCCAGACGTCTTCGAAATACATGATAGTAGTGATGATGAAAGGCTTGATTGTAAATCTCTCTTGTTACACGAGAATTTACAACGTGACGTTAAAGTACCTGATGTAGTGGACCTAGACTTGGAAGTGGAGGAACAATATAGTCACCTCAAAGATAGTATCTTCAAGCGAAAGTTCCTTCAAAGTATTACGGGAAGTATCGAGACCAACCTGGATCAATCACTTGCAAAGCGATCCGTTCTAACACAAAACCCAAAGTTGGACGAAGAACTCAAGAGAAAACTCTTACACAAACAACAGAATAACAGACACTACAAAGAAATGTTGGAGTTCCGCTGTAAACTTCCTGCAAGCAAGAAGCGTCTAGAAATACTTGATTTGATCAACCAGAACCAAGTGGTGGTGATTGCTGGGGAGACTGGATGTGGTAAGGTCATAGGCTACTTTATGAAATTTAATTAGATTAATAGAGGATCTTGCAAGTTAATACATTATGAAGGTTAATGTTGAGATACCGGGGACCTTCTGCAATGGAAGCAGATAAGCTAACCACAAGACCAACGAGCCACACAATTATTATTACTAGTACTAGACAAGAGTTTTAACTTTTAACCATAAGCTTGCAGGTTTTATGGCCTTATTTTTTGGTTGATTGTAATCGCGTAGTAAAAAATTACTTAACTCGACAACTCGATTAATTGACAACTGTGGCCTTACGGCTATGCTTAAAACTAGGGATGCACATCGATACCTTTTTCATTATCGATTATTAAAAGGGTAATGTCATTATGGAATCCATATTATCGATTATATCGATATCACCAATAATAAAGCCTGTTCCGATCTTGTAAGTGGAACCTCAAGTGTGGCAAGTGTAAGTTACCTACATCAAAACAATCACGTTCCATTTACTGCCTGACTGTCTTCGATGTCATGTGTTTGGCTTCCGTTATCGAGAGATAAGTCAATTTCAAACATAAATTTCGAGTGTCATGGCACAACATGAGATAATCTCCGTCTTTAGATTTTAGTTCAAGCTACTATTGACGAATTATTTGATATTTTGATAATTGATAATGAAATTTGGTTATTGATTATCAAAATAATATCCATTATTGATTATTGATCGATAATATCGATTATCGTGTGCATCCCTACTTAAAACCATATCATTATTTAAATAAGTATGCTGATTGCTGAATGAATGTGTGGCAGAATGGATTGCTTCCCCTGTTCATTCCAGCATTTTATCAAGAGTTTCAAAGATTAACTTTTTTTATCAGGTAAAACAACTCAGGTTGGTCAGTTTATCCTTGACGACTTCATTCTGAAAGACAAGGGATCAACGTGCCACATAGTATGCACACAACCAAGGCGAATCAGTGCAACATCAGTAGCTCAGCGCGTGGCGGATGAACGAGATGAAACTCTGGGGGCAGATAGTGTCGGCTACCAAATCAGACTTGAAAGGTAGGCATGTGCATTTAATATATTTTTAATACTTTTGTTTGACCTCAAAATGTAGAAAATTTATGTTATTTCTTCCTAGGTAGCCTACAGGGGTTGAGTAGGGCATACATATTAAAAGATTTTTGCTATGCTCTCCCTATCGTTCTGTAAGTGACAATGGAATGATTGGAATGGTAGGTGTAGAACAATGGTACAATAAGTTATTTAATATTTTCTTTAATTTACACAATTTTACATTTTTAACCCCTTGGTTGTGTAATACTAATCAAGTTGTGCAAACCTGGATTTTTTCGTTTCGAACAAAACTCAAACTTTCAGGAGGGTTGTCCATCAAACCTTGAACTCATATAAAATTTCAAACCGAACCTGTAACAAACTCAAACTGAACTGAAAGGGATATCAAACAGTAAAGTAGGGAAAATAGTGATAAGTCTGGACCAGCACATTCACCAAGAAAGTATGTAACTTCTGGACCGGCTCCTCCACCATCTACAATTTTATTTTTTTTGTACCTGAAAATCAATAAGCTTTTTTTGACCTTCAAATTATGGGTACCCGCACACCACTACAATTTTTTTTAATACAACTTTTTTCTTCAAACTCTGAGCATTTTTCCGCTTGAACTTAGTTTTGAGTTCAAGTTCAAATATTGAACGTTTGCACATGCATTGTCTGTAAACATAGCCTGGCTACCTGATGTCTGGTTCTTTAATAAGTCTTGAAATGTTCTTACAGTGTACAACTTCCATAATTCCCCCCCCCCCCACTAAATATCAGTTAGCATAAAAATATGTTATCCAGTTTACTGGTTAACATTATGTACGTGCTTTGCGTGAAAAGCTTTCTAATCTTTTGAGTAGTACACAGATATACTTTGGCTTTGATGTTTGTAAATTAATAGTGTAGTTAGGGATGCACATCGACATCGATACTTTTTTCATTATCGATTATCAAAATGGTAATGTCATTATCGAATCGATATTATTGATAATATCGATATCACCAATAAAGCCTGTTCTCACCTTTATGTGGAACCTCAAGTGTGGCAAGTGTAAGTCAAAACAAAACAATCACGTTCCGGTATACTGCCTGGTTGTCTTCGATTTCATGTGTTTGGCTTCCGTTATCAACTGATAGGTCATTTCCAAACATAAATCTTTAGTGTTACACCATCAGTCCAGCCAGTGCACTGCACAACATGAGATCATTTCCATCTTTTGAGTTTAGTTCGTGCCACTATTGACAAATTATTTGATATCTCGATAATCAATAATGAATTTCAGTTATCGATTATCGAAATTATATCCATTATTGATTATCAATCGATTATCGTGTGCATCCCTAAGTGTAGTAATTGATTAATGTATAGATAATAATTATATACCTACCATTGTTTTGCATATAGTATGTATATAAAGATGTATAAGGATATCTGGTATTTATTTAAATGTTAGGCATACATTATTAGTTTACAGTCACAATTTCTTTCGTGTAAGCCTAGATGTGCATTTTGTACTGCTGAAAGTGAAATGACTACCACTCTCCAGGAAAACTCCCCGCAAGCAAGGGTCCATTGTGTTCTGCACAACCGGGGTGATGCTTCAGTGGATGCTGACTGATCCAGGCCTAACCAGCATCTCTCATCTCATACTGGACGAGATTCATGAACGAGATGTTACTAGCGACTTTGTCATCACGCTTCTCAAGTCAATTATCATTAAGGTATCTATTGTACAGAATCGAAACAACTTTGTAGGCTCTAACAATATAGTTTTTGTTTTTGTGTATAACTCATAGCCATAGATACTACTATTACCCACCTGTAGATGTGCCACTCTCTACAGGCGAAATGAAGAACTGTTTGAGACTAGTAGCGCAACGCCTTGCTCGGACTTCTAACTTACTGGGGCTAGGGCCGCTAGGTTGTAATTGCAGTCCTCTACTATTCCTTCAGCCAATTACGCTACACAAATCATTTTAAAATTATTTCAACGTTATTTGGTAACTTATATTTTATTACAATTAGCAATTTAAATACACACATGAAGCGAGAATAAATCCATAATCATGTAAAAATTATAAAACTCCTGCAAGTGCTTGTTAGCTTGTAGTGGGGAGGGCTTCCATTGTCTTGAGCTTTGTAGATGTAGCTACTAGATGCAGCCTTTTCAACATCTGATTGAAGTCTCCATTCGTTTTTTTTTTCTGAGGTGCGCTCGAGTGTTGCAAAGTATATTGTGGATCTTCTCCCAGCCATCTTCAATGATCTTGCCACTTTTTTTTGCTTGCTACGATCGGCAGAGGTAGGCTAGGGCTAGTTTAGGCCTAGGGCCTATACTCCAGGCCCCTTTGTAGAATGAATTTAAATTAATAAGGTCATAAGCCTAGCAATTACTCGTCCTTGCCCTTTCTCACCTTTGATGGTCAATAATAATCACTTTCTATATTGAATGGGCAATGGGCAGTGCATTGCACATTTTTTAAACCAAATATTATGCTTTGAAAGTCAAAACTCTGTTTTACTTTCAAATGAAATTGTGCTCACCATGTGACTGTCACGTGTGTTTCTAAGACTTTTGTTTTATCAATATTTTGAAGTAAACCACTGCTGTATCGACCAATACTTCATAACTAATCGATCAGTCGATCAGTCGAACGCACTCTCTAGAATACTTCGCGCAATAATTCGACCATGACACTCTGCAGGGTGGACTTTTATCTACTGAAACTTGAAACTAATGAAGGAACACTGCCAAACGATTCAGCATTGCAGTTTCAGAACCCTGCTCATAGCCAATGTAATAATTCTTTGTTAAATCAAAGATAAAAGTCTGTTCTACAGAAGTTGTTTAGTAGATATTCAATCGACATTGCACAGCGTACAACTGCAAAGGCGGATTTGAGAACAAATCTTGTACTATATTTATATAAATTAATAATACGTATTACATAAGTAGGTCTATATTGTTAAAGTTAAGAACTTAAAATTACCTAGTAGTCTAGATACTACTATTTACAAATTAATACTTTGATTATTTTTGCCATTCTGTTGCAGAGCTTTGATTCGGAATCCGAATAAGTAAATAATAAGTACCGTATATACCGTATCCATTTTAGTCTTGGTAAAGAACATGTTTCGTTTTTCAGTTCAAACCGGCATGATACCCTTATCGTATCTACACATCGTTTCATCACTATTATTTTTGGTGTTGCCCAAATTTGCTTAAATGGAAATGCCATTCTTTTGAATTGCCATTGAAAATTATAATTGTCATTGTGTATTGGCAGATTTCTTACATAGGTAACATTTGAATGTGTTTTGTTTCTTATAGCGACCAGATCTGAAGGTAATTCTGATGAGTGCCACACTAAATGCAGACCAGTTTTCTAAATACTACGGAGGCTGCCCGTACATCAGCATCCCAGGCTTTACATTCCCAGTGAAGGAGTATTACTTGGAAGACGTTCTCCAAATGACTGGGTAAGTTATTACCCTTTAGCCACTTGCGGAGAATAATGTTTGAAACAAGTTTTGGTGCTATTTAAAACAAAAAGTTATTCAAACCACGGTAGGTATAGTAAATAAAAATATATTGTTGGTAAGTAGTTGCTATTTCCAATTCTAACACAAAGCCATAGTAAGTTTATTATTACACAAGAATATTATAGTGAAACTTTGATTTTACAAATTGAACTGAAGGCAACATGTTATTTAAAAAATCTAGGAATTCGTAACTTCACTAGCACCGGTAATAGCCCCTTTATTGCATCGCGTTATCATAACCCAAATATTGGAATTGACTCTACATTGTGATAAGAGATTAACAGAAAAGTGAAATGATATAATTTTTTAATTCTTGTCTTTGTGCTCATCAGATTTCAAGTTCCTGAACCAAAAAAGAACCACCATCAGAAGGTTTGGCAAAAGCACGTAAAACGATTCAAAGATGAAGGCCAGGGGGATACAGCTTTCCAAGACTTTGTATTACCTTATGTGCGAAGCTTAAAACACAGTGGCAAATACTCTGCGAAAGTAATCGAGAATTTAACGAGACCAGAGTCCGAGGAGATCAACATTGACATGATTGCTGAGCTGATGCGAGAGATCTGTATTTCCCACGGACCCGGAGCAATCCTGGTGTTTCTTCCTGGATGGGACCAAATATCAAAACTGAAAACTCTGCTGGATAGGATAACATTCTTCAATTCATGTAAGTCACTATTTCATTCTATACTGATGGCAATTGGTTTCTTACTTTCTTTACTTGTTTACTTTCTTTGTGCCAAAATATTGTTACTTGCATTGTCAAACATATTGGTTGTAACTTGTATTTGATGAAATAGTAGCTGCCTGTAGGCCTATGCCCATGTAAAAGAGTTCATTGGTAGGTCTTCTCTGCCTCATTGTTTTTATTGCTGTCCAAACACTGATTTCCTGACTCTTGGGAGAATAGGCCACCAATGCATACTTTCTAAAAGTTGTTATATCTCTTGTAAATAACAAGGTCAGTGTGGAATTCAGGGGGGGAGGGGGTTGCTTATCAAATAAAAATAAATTCGTATTTGAGTCTACCTACTCAGTCATATCTAGGTTAACTGATTTTCAGTGGTGGACTTTAAACCAAAGCGACCTGCCCCGTCAATGCTGAGATATTATGCTTATATATCTTTGGAAGTGATGAATGTTTATTGCCTGGATATTCACAATGTTTACAAGTAGGCTAGGGGTTGTTGGTTTGTGCTTTTATTTGTATTTTGCCTCAATGTTTTTTGTGTAGGTCTATAAGAAAATATAATTTATTAAATGTAAAGTGTAAACTATAATTATAAATATAATTCTTGTTCTTAGCTCACTTCATAGTAATTCCGCTCCACTCTCTGATGCCTACAACTGTCCAGAGGTCTGTCTTTGACCGACCACCTAAAGGCGTTAGAAAAATCATCCTCGCAACCAACATTGCTGAAACTTCGATCACCATCGATGACGTGGTGTTTGTGATTAACTGCGGGAAGACAAAAATGAAGAACTTTGATGTTGAGAAGAACATCTCTACTCTGAAGCCGGAGTGGGTTAGTCTGGCGAACGCCAGGCAGAGGAAGGGGCGCGCGGGGAGGGTGCAGGATGGGGTGAGTCTCCCACATTACAACGTTGCACTGGTTACGACTATTTGTCATTTAATATTTCTGTTCTTTCTTGTGTATATGAGAGATTTAATACTATACCTAGTAACTAAATTGTGAATTGTGTTTGTTGTGTGTATTGTTGTGAACATTGAGGTAGGCCTATGTTGTCTTAAATTCTTGGCAAGTGTCATCTAAATAGTACAGCGTATTTTCATACTCTTGATAACTATTCTGCACATTCTTATTACACAACATGCTTAAATACTGGATGCATATGGGTGACCGTATGACAGAAAGAGAGATCTGCATGCGATAACGTTCACTTACCACACATTTAAGAACAGCTACGCTTGTGTCCGTATTGTTGTCTCACAATTCAATATTGTAACAGTAGGCCTAAATGCTATTTAATATGTACATGTTTTATAATTAAATAACTGATGCATCAGTGTTGTGTGTTATAATTTAAACAATCGGCAACGTTTACTTAAAATAACAGTAGGTGTAGTTGGTGACAGTAGGCAGTCCAGTGCATGCTTTGCACATGGGGTTGTGATTTAGCAGTCTCGCAGCCTTATTTATTTGCACAACATAATTTCATGCAAGAATGAAGGGTCAGACTGTGAATTTGTTGAACTGCACCGCTCGCAGCTCTACTGTCATACGGTCCCCCATAGTTTATGTTGAGTTGAGAGTCAATAATAATGGCTAGTGAACAATAAATGTTAAAGAAAACTGAAAAGTCATTTCTAAATTAATTATCTACATCATCTCATCTTGTCAATTTGTAAGTTTGTTTAGTAGGCCTATATGTATTATATTGTAGGGTTGGTTGGGACTTGACATCTATTATTTGATTCGACATCAATGTCGAAGCAAAAATTCACTTTCAATTCGACATCAATTTGCCATTAAAGAAAAAAAATTAAAGTTTAAAAAAATGGAAATTGCTTTTGAAACCATGTAAAAACCATATATTTTACTTTTTGCATCATTACATTACCTATTATTAACCCCTTCATTAAAAAAGGAAGTAAAAAAAATATTTAAAAAATCATTTTTTTCTTGTTGTGATGTCGAAATTATTGGTTTGACATCGATTACAAATTCATAATCAAGTCCCAACTCTAGTATATTGTATTGAGAGCAGAAAATAACAATGCTATTTGCTAGTGAGTGAACAAGAAATATTAGGGCAGACCTTTTCTGTAAATCTTTGGCCTACATAGACATTACCAGATATCGATTTTGAATATAGTTATTGTACTGTACGAGTTCAGTATCTCGAAATCATGAGACTAAAGCCAAAACTAGCATTAATAATGTTGTTGTTTGTTTTCTAAAACGAGTAGCCGTTTACTACAAGATTAGATGACTTAAAACAAGTTAATGTAACACAACATTTTAAATAATATCCATGTAATCCAATGAGTGTCTTAATAAAACAAAACAATACATGTTTTCCTGGGGATGCACTTCTATTACGGATTTTAATCTTTTAATTATTTTGTTCGTGGTTAATAACTAGTAAATTAATTGTATATTTCCCCCGTGTAGATCTGCTTCCACATGTACACGAAAGGAAGAGAGATGACGTTCACTAACTACCCGCTTCCAGAAATGTTGAGAACAAGACTGGAACAAGTCATCCTGCAGATTAAAATCCTGCAGATCGGACTCGCATTTCCGTTCCTTCAACGAGTTATGGATCCGCCTGACCCACGAGCTGTGGAAATATCCCTCAAGGTATTTTAAGACTCCGCAGTGCCCTCGTGAGTTTAGCATGCCGGGCTGCCATACGCGTGGGTGTGTGGCGAACTGCGTCTCCCACACAGCCTCAATCTGGCACACACCCAAGTGCATGCTAAAACTTCTGACTAAAATTCTAATCTGAATAACTTTAAAAGTGCCCATAATAATTATTTTTAGAAACATCTTCCTAAGTACTACAGTATTTAAAAATATGTGTATTTTTATTTTATGCTTTAACATGTAGTCAATTTAAAACATGTAGGCCTAACTAACTTGTCATTTAGTTTTATTCTTACACCAATATTTGCTACTTCTGGTTGAATTAGGTCTCATTTTAAAGGAAATTTTAATAGCAATAATAAAAAAAAGAAAGCGTAAAAGTATAGATTCTCACACAATTACAAACAGCTTCTTCTCAATTGTTTTCTTTATATCAATTATTCAGTTTTGTTTGCAACCTAGCCTAGGCCTTAGTGGAAAGTATGGCTAGCTGGTTTGTTCAAAATGTGGGATTTTAGTTTCTGGCTTAATTTTTTTAATTAATAATTGGGCACATGCAAATCTATTTCTCCAATGTAGTACGTACCAAAGGTTGCATCAATTTAATCAACATGTGATCAGAAACAAAACACCACTGTGTTAATTGATATTGTTTTGCCTGAGTTACTTACTCTCTCTCTCTCTCTCTCTCTCTCTCTTTTGGTATGAATTTCGCTTGCAAGATGTTTGCAAGTGTATACCTGAATGCTCACCCTATGTATTTAGGTAGCGTTGTATTATTGATCATCTCTCGTTGTAGATGCTGAGGACTCTGAATGCTCTGGATGGCAACGAGAACTTGACCCCGCTAGGCTACCACCTCGCTAAGCTCCCAATGGATCCTCAAACTGGGAAAATGATACTCATGGCGGCTATCTTCAGCTGTGTAGACCCCGTACTTTGCGTAGCTGCGGGCCTCAATTTCAAGGATCCATTCGTCCTTCCTCTGGTAAATATCTGTACTTACCTTGTTCACATTTAACCTCAAGGGAACTAAAAGATGAATTAAGGACCCAAACAATATGATAACAAATAATGATAATCTGAATCATATATCGTCATCGATAATAATCAATGATCATTGATCGATATTATCACAATGTGGAATTGAGGGGTAGTAGTGGAGTTGCAGGTGGTTGGCGATCTACTGGCCGCTAGGCATGCTAGTGACGAGATGGTGCACAATTGAAGCCAGTTAAATCTAATTTTGGGGCTTCTTGTATTTTATTGATGAGCAAGGCCTAGTCATTTTGTAAATTTCTAGTTGATTAACATGAATGTGTTATCTTTTGTGGTAATTGACACTCTGTATTGTACTATTTCAGGGTAAAGAAAACGAGGTTCACAAATGTAAGCTGGACTTGTCCAATGGGTCCAAGAGTGACCATCTGGTTCTAGCCGAGGCCATGTGGCGCTGGGAAGACGCCAAGAGTCATGGTCAAGACCGCAAGTTCTGCCATGAGTACTTCCTCTCGTCCAACACGCTCCAGCTGCTGCAAGACATGAAGGAACAGCTGGCCGGCTATCTGCACGAGATGAACTTCATCAGTAGCAAGGATCCAAAGGCCTTCGATGCGAACCGCAACTCGCGCAATATCAATCTCGTCAAGGCAATCATCTGCGCAGGACTTTATCCGAATGTGGCACATGTCCGGTCAGTACTAGATTTATGTGGTTGTACTGTATTTTCTGCCTAGAGATATGTATCTAGCCCTTGAAGCATGGTTTATTTTCAGTTTTGCATATACAAAAGGTGTGTTCATTTATCTTATCTGAAACTGTTTTAAAAGAACAGATCTCAACACAGCAGAAACACCTTTCATTGTACAGAAGTTTGGGATTTAGAGTGAATTAAAACATGTTCTGACATCAGGCAGCATTGCCACACTTCCACATTTGACTCTGCCGGAAAAAATAGTGACTGGTTTTGTTTTGTTTTTGTTTTTTTTTTTGTTTTTTTTTACCGTAGCTAAGTAGTAGTGTACTTATCTTAAAAGTTAAAACCAGTTCTGTAGCATCCATTTTGTAAATTCTATTTTTAAAAGGTAGTTAATTTCTTGCAATTTATTACATACAGTAGTTATTTATTCATATTTCATTTCCATTCGGTCTGCTGATGGGCTTTTTTGATCAAAACGTGTAGGTTTTGCTATACTTTTTCAAAATAACTCACAAAGTAAGCTTGTGTATCATTGAAAAGTATACTTTTGAACCCTAATAATATGGTGACTCAGCCATATGTCACATCATGCAAGTTTTAAAGGAAAACATAAATGAGCAATTGGATGTTTCATTTAAACATTAAGGCCTACGTAACATGTTATTTATTACTGGCTACGTATTGTGTTAACAGATCCAAGCAGCGCAGGAAGAAACCGCCACTCATCCTGCTCCACACACCGGAAGACGGCTGCGTCAAGCTACACATACGTTCGGTGAACGAGAAAGAGACCAACTTTGAGAGTCAGTTTCTTCTCTACCACATGAAATTGAAGAGCTCTGGTATTTTCCTTCACGACACAACAATGATCCATCCCTTGCCCTTACTTTTCTTTGGAGAGGGTGTCAATTTCCGCATTACGAACGGCCACGAGATGATATATGTCAGTGAACACATCTTCTTTAAGTGCCAGGAGAGTACAGCTAATGTAGTCAAGGTAAGTCGGGATCATCTTTGAACTGCAAATTGGCCAGGTGCATTTCTAGATGTAAAGTTGTTGAAAGTGTTTATGTTTGTGTTGTGTAGCTTTGTAGGTGTTTAGGGTTATAAAATAGTCTACCTCTAATAGATAGTGTAGGCCTATCAGTAGAGATGGTGTTTTATAGCATTAAAAAAATGAAAAAATAGCATTAATTATTTCAAAAATAGCGTTTATATAGCATTAATTTTTTTTGGTCGTCTTTCGTTGAATAATGAAAAAATATATATATATTTTTAGATTACGGTAGCTAAAGTGAATCGAAATTCTAGTTGGCACTAGTTGTGAGCGTAGACCTCTCTAGCGGTGATTTTGGGGACTTCTTCATTAAGACTGCAGCTCGACAGGCCACGGCGACAAGATAAAAAAATACGTATTTTACGAAAAATTACCAGAAAAGCCATTTATTTACGACTTTTTGTAAAAAAAAAAAATTACAAAATTACCCAATTTTGCCCATATATCGCAATTTTGCAAGTTTATCCCGTTTAAAGCCGTTCATCGCGAAAATAAACATACCTTTAAACTCACCCATTTTAAGTGAAAGGTCGAGAAAAGTGAAAAATAATATGAAAAATGACATTCTTATTTTTGTCGCTTTTATAATGCTATAAAACACCATCTCTACCTATCAGTAGTGGAGTACAACGCGTTGTAAGCCGTCATTGATGGTTAACAGTTAACACTTAACATATTATTATATAGTGTGAATGACATAAAGAGATAGGTTGCCAACAGCTTACCTTAAATGGAGTAGGCGCGCCGCGAAAGATAACATAAACACAAATACACAAATACCCAAATAAACAAAATTTAAGGTAAGCTGTTGGCACTCTCTCTTTATGTCATTCACATGATCCAGCCTTTTGGCATTCCTTTCAAACATTATTATATAGGCCTACAGTCCATATTGACTTTGCAACAAGTACTGGTACACTAAACTAGAATTACATCCATTCAGATCTATAATGCAACTACAATTCAGAAGTAAGGCCTAAATAGAACTTCTGAATTGTATTAAATATTTACTAAACTAGAGGTAGAATAAAGGTAAAATATCCAGATACCTGCCTAAAATCATACGGAAGCCGATGTTAATAAATTTATATGATTCATATAACACCTGCTACCACCCACCGACAGCGCCTTCATTGTACATACCATGCTAGCTTTAGAACTACTTTAGTATCTCTACTCACGCTGAGTGATAAAGACCACTAGTTGGTCGAAACTGTATCAGCAACTTTGTCTACTCATCTATTGGTGTCTGTGCAACCTACCTAATATTTTTCAAGGTAAGCTGTCGTCCTTCTGAACCTTGCCCCCACTGAAACATATTTATTCATGTTCCCAGTTTAAGTAAAATTAGACTCATATTGGAAGAAGGCAAGAAGCCATTAACTTAATAGAAGGTGTATTGATTGTATCCAATATATTGTACCATTTGTGTGGCATACCATGTAGACCTGACATGAAGTCAATAATATAACACTTCTGTTCTCAGGTGTTACGGAAGAAACTAGACTGGATCCTCGAAAACAAGATCTCCCATCCGGGAACCATTGATTGGAGTGAGGACAGCGAGGAGGCCATTATTCTAAGGTTAGTTCATTTCTCTCTGTGAGATTCCCAGTGTTAAATGTTGATGGATAATAAAGACAATCCGTGAAGATGCAAAGATAATCCAGATTGCGCTTTTTGCGTTTTTAAAAAGTTGTCGATGGATTCGCAAGCAGCACTGTAGATATATTCGTAGCCACAAAGATTGTAAAGGCAGGCTACATCATTCAGTAGGTCTTGTATAATATACATGGTTTGATGTGTAAACTAGGCAGGGTTGCCGTTTTTACGGATTTTATCCGTTTTAACGGATTTTGAGGGTGCAAAACGGATACACGGATTGTTAGTCCAATTTACGGATTTAGGCCTAAAAAAAAAAAAAATTTTTTTTTTTTTACGTTTTACGCCGTTTTTAACTAGGGCTGGTCAAAAAATCTATATTTCAATGCGATATTGATAAGTGGGAATCTTTTCGATGTATAAATATCAAAATTTACACCAAAAATGTAAAATTTCGGAATTTTGGTGGAGGTGCCGGGTAGGTAGTCTAAATTAAATTAACTTGGCTGGTGCATATATGGTGGAGGTGCCGGGTCATAACACGCGGTTGTGAGATCGTAAAAATAGGCATTTATGGTGATACCTTATCATTAGGGCTGTGCGAACGGGAGATTTCAATTCGAGTCGAGTACGAGTTCGAGTTCAGTCAAATGTTCGGTTTTCGAGTTCAATTCGAGTTCAATTCGAGTTCATTTAAAAATTAATTTATAATGATGTTGGGCCTAATTATTTTTTTATTTTATTTTATTTTATAGATATTTATTTTATTTATATTTAAATCGAGTTTATTTCCAAATTGAGAAAATGTATTCTTTTTTTCAGACTTTCTACTAGGCCTATCAAACAAATTCTTCAGTTTTAAAGCCTAGGCCTAGGCCTACCTTCTGGGTTAAATATTTTTGGTTATGGAGACCTAGGGCCTAGCTAGGCCTACAACTAACCTTGGTTTGAAGGGTGCCATAGGCTAGGTCTAGTGCTGGGTGCATTTTGGTATGGCAATGTGAGTTTGTAAGCCTAGCTAGGGCCTAAGATCGGTAAAATATACTAGGCCTACTAGCAATTGTACTGTGCTAGGCCTAGGCCTACTAGGCCCTACCTGTTGTCAATGGTACTGTCACGCAGTGTTGTTTGAATGTTTACCTGCATTGTGACAAGTGTTCCATCTCATGAATATTTCAAAATTGTATTTTATGCTAGGCCTATGTTTTAGAGAAGAAATTACGCCTAAGCCTAGCCTAGTCCGCCGCATATTTTTACGAATCATCGGTTGCTTTGCTCTCGCCTCGTGAATCGTGGCCATTTTTGTTGTCAACATACATCTCGGACACAAAAGTGGTGATACACGGTAGACGTGAATTATTTCACAAAAACAGCCAATCAACGCTCGCATGTGACGTATGACTAGCTCCAATTGGATCTCGCAAAGTTCAGCCGGCCAATCATAACGAGTTTCGCGTCAGAAGGAGTTCGACTATCGTGTATCACGAACTTTGCCGCGTATGCTGCTATCTAACGGAAGAAACACGTAACTTTTGACGGGTCGGTAAATGAAAATGCTGTTTTTACCGACGTTCGAATATTCGAGTTCAAAATAAATGAAACTCGAATTTGTTCGAACTCGCCGTGAACTCGACTCGTACTCGAATATTCGAGTACTCGCACAGCCCTACTTATCATTCTATCAACCCTATTTGGCCTCGAATCATTTTTTTTTCCCCGATTGATTCGGGGCCTACAGGTTGGCTTGGTCGCTTTGATTTACTGTGTCCCACTGAAAATCAGTTATATAACTGAGTGGGTAGACTCTTTATACATTTTTTAAAAATTTATTTATTAAAAATAGGCCTACCTACTCTATAAAAAAATTATATATTCAATTTTTTTACAACAATTACATTATGATATATCGATATCGTATTGAAATTGGTACATTTAGGCATTTTAAGGATTTTTAAGGATTTGGGTGTTTCATTTAAGGATTTCTAAGGATTTTTGATCTGCTCAAACAGGATTTTTATTTTTCTTGGTGGCAACCCTGGGCTAGGCTGCTTGGCTTTGGAGAAAGGACTTTATTTGATATATGTATCCAACCAAATACAAAAATTTGTAAAAAAAACGGCAGCCAAGCTCTCCTTCAAAAGTATTCGGCTGTGAATGCTGTGAGATATAAAAGTTGAGCCAAGCTTTTTATTCTTTCTCCCTAGTTTCGCTTTTAAAATAAGTAAGATCATTTCGCCTGTTGACGAGCGCCAAGCCAACGATTTTTGTGGTAAAAAAGTAAAATTTTTAAACTCGAAATCATAAAAAAATTCTTGGCCATGAACCAAATTCAATGGCCAAGGCAATTTTTTTTATGATTTCGAGTTTAAAATTTTACTTTTTTACCACAAAAATCGTTGGCTTGGCGCTCGTCAACAGGCGAAATGATCTTACTTATTTTCAAAGCGAAACTAGGGAGAAAGAATAAAAAGCTTGGCTCAACTTTTATATCTCACAGTATTCACAGCCGAATACTTTTGAAGGAGAGCTTGGCTGCCTTTTTTTTTTTACAAATTTTTGTATTTGGTTGGATATTACATCTTTTTGTTGTTCGTTTGCTATCAAGGTGTGAATGATTAAATTTGTTAAGTTCAAAGTTGTTTTTTTACATTTTTGGGCCCACGGTCCCCCCAAAGATACCCCTTAAATAAATAAATAAATAAATAAATAAATAAATAAATAAATAAATAAATTTTTATTTAGAGTCTACCCACTCAGTTATATAACTGATTTTCAGTGGGGGACTTTAAATCAAAGCGACCAAGCCAACCCTGCAGGCCCCGACGCAATCGACGAGTGAGCGATAACCAACCAAAGATCGATATTTTTAATAGGAAATATATCAATCTGTGGTATGGACAGTGCGAACACCCGCGGATCAACGCCAGAATCAACAAGGCCGATTCAGAACAACTCTGAAATTTATTATGTGCTTCGTTGCTAGGACGGCTCCAAAGTCACCGTTTACAAACTCCTAAGACAAGAACTGATAGACTTCAGTCCAAATCAGAAGTTAAAAAACTTCTGGCTTTAGCGGGAATCGAACCCTGGCCCTTCTGCATTGGAAGCAGATACGCTAACAACAAGAACAACGCACTAGCATAAGCACTAGATATTTATAATGGTTAAGAGCATGTTTAATTTCAAGCTTGTACAAATTACTACGTCTGAGTAATTACGCGTTTTAATTTTGCTAGGACGGCTCCAAAGTCACCGTTTACAAACTCCTAAGACAAGAACTGATAGACTTAAGTCCAAATCAGAAGTTAAAAAACTTCTGACTTTAGCGGGAATCGAACCCTGGCCCTTCTGCATTGGAAGCAGATACGCTAACAACAAGACCAACGCACTAGCATAAGCACTAGATATTTATAATGGTTAAGAGCGTGTCTAATTTCAAGCTTGTATACAAATTACTACGCCTGAGTAATTACGCGTTTTGATTTTGCTAGGACGGCTCCAAAGTCACCGTTTACAAACTCCTAAGACAAGAACTGATAGACTTAAGTTCAAATCAGAAGTTAAAAAACTTCTGACTTTAGCGGGAATCGAACCCTGGCCCTTCTGCATTGGAAGCAGATACGCTAACAACAAGACCAACGCACTAGCATAAGCATTTTATATTTATAATGGTTAAGAGCATGTTTAATTTCAAGCTTGTACAAATTACTACGCCTGAGTAATTACGCGTTTTGATTTTGATTTTGATTTTGATTTTCCCCGGTCCCAATTGCCCGGTTTTTGTTATATGAGGTACATCTGAGTGTGGCCCAAGTTTCAAAGTTCTAAGATGAACCGTTTTCTCGGTATAGCGTATTATTCATAAGAGTACGGAATTACCTACTTTTGATAATTTTGGTTTTTTTCCGGTACCCGTTAACCAATTTTGCTTTCCATATTCAAAAGTGATAAAGAATGAGAGATATCAAAATGTATTCCACGTTTGAAACATTTTAGTTGTAGCGTTTTCTTTGAATGATTCATTTCTTAAAGTTCAGATATGTTTTTTTGTCATTTTTGGGCCCATGGTCATCCCAAATTTAGCCCCTTGTGTTTTGGACGCAAGATATTTATAATGGTTAATAGCATGTTAAATTTCAAGTTTGTACAAATTACCACGCCTTGGTAATTACGCGTTTTGATTATCATCCAAATTTTGATTTTCTCCGGTCCCTGTTACCCGATTTTGGTTTTGAAAGCAAAAGGCACTGCGTTATACATGTGTACAATACACCTAAGTGTGGTCCAAGTTTCATAGTTCTAAGATTTACCGTTTTCTCTGTAGGCTAAAGAACTCTCCGCGGAAAACTGCCACCCACCCACCCACCCACCCACCCAACCACCAGCCACCAGCCACCAGCCACCAGCCAGCCTTAAGGAATTTGACGATGTTGAGAGCCTTTTTTAACACAGAACGAGTTGTCGGATCGGGTTGATTTTTTTTTTGGTAAGTCATGGACCACATACCAGGTCATATACCGAGTTTCAAGATTGTAACTCTTTCGGGGCGGCGTGTGCAGATAGCTGAAAACCCCCCAACTCTTGTAGGTGTATATAGGGCCGGAGTTCGGTGTCGCCTAAGCATCGCATCGCTTGTCTGCCGGGCGACGACCGTCGCCCTAGATTTGTTTTCTTCAGTTATTTAGTTTAATTTGTTTTTTACAACATTCTATACAAACTGTTATTTTTCAAAACACAAGAATCAAGAATCCAATAATTAATAATTACTGTCACTGTCAGCAACACTAGTCATATACGTCGGCAACTATATGTTTGTTAAAACAGAAGGCTGTAATCTAGAAGGCCGCTGTCAGTTCTAGCTACTACAGTGCTGTTTGCGAATCCGACAACTAAAATTAGCAGCTGCCCTTTTTATCCGCTAGATCGCATTGGTGTTCCTTTGCGTCGCAGATTGGTTGGGCTTTAAGATTCATCAGTTGGCCTAATTTAAGTTTTCTTAAACTTGAAAAAAACAAAGGTACCCCTAAGGACATAGAAAATAAATTATTTTGAAATTATGTAATAGCTATGCCCATTATAACAAACATAATAAATAATAGGGCTGCCCAACAATATCGATATGGAAATGTATATCGTTTGATAAAAAAAAATCGTAATAACACGTTTAAAAATTTTTTATTATTATTTTTTTTTAAATCAAGAAATGGTTGGTGTGGCAGTGAGTTATGGTTCTGCAGCGCTGTTCCTTCCCCCCCCCCCCTCCCTCCCACGCCACCAACTACATATTGATAAGTCAGTTTGGCTTCAGCGGTCTGATTCTGTAAAATCGTTATGGAAGATAACGTTCGTTATCCGGCACTTTAGCGACAATTTTGCGTGTCGACTGATTCTGTAAAAATGATAGCGATTGCTATGATAACGAGAATGAAAAAGGAGTCGCTATGCTATGCTATCAAGATACGATAAATGGCGGCCGTAGCGACTATTTTACAGAATCAGGTCGATAACGGTAATTTATAACGATTGATATTTCATATCAACCGTGATCGCTATCGCTATCATAGCGACTATTTTACAGAATCGCACTGCAGGCCAAAACTCTTGCTGCTTTGTTTTGTTTATCTTATGAGATAAGATAACAAGACCACATGTGTAATCTCATTCATATCAGCAAAGCATAAGAGGCAGCTCAAGTTGTTACACTAGAGTAGTGTCCAGACAGAGTCAGGGAGAGAGAGGTAGAGCCAGAGAAGTCAGTTAGCTTCTATCTCTTCGCAGGGCCGCCGCAAGTATTGTTGTGATTGTTCTTCATGGGACGGACAGTGGCATGTCTGCATTGCCGGCGGGGCCTTGGCTACGCCCAAAGAACGTAATAACACGTTAAAAAAAAAAAAAAAACGATATCGATACTCGATTTGAAAAGTTTGATATCGATATTTCCCCTTACGATATCGATATGATGTTTTTTATCGTTGGGCAGCCCTAATAAATAATGAACCATTCAGATTCACTCGCGCATAAAACGTGAAGGTTTCTGGTTGTGGTTCTGTTGGAATTTTTTACACTGTAGCGTAAACGATTCCGTGTTTTCACTGTTTTGGCAGGAACAGTTTTGACGATTTCATGTTGTGTTAATTAATTTAAATGTTTCTAGATAACCAGGTAAACAGTTTGAGTGTTTGGTTTGCTATTCAATCTACGGTTTTAATAATCACCAGAGCGCCACCTACATCACGCGCAAAACATAACTGGAATCATTATTTTAACACGCGCTGCTGATTATTAATACTGTCTGTCCTTAACTTAAATATGTCATATTGCCAAACCAATTGACTCAACCTATTAACTGTTGTCTTTCCTAAAATACAGTTTCTCATATTTTATTTGTTATAATATTAAGATTAACCCAATAATTAAATCAACCAATCAATTGAGTGAAAGTTGCATACAGACAGATATGGGTAGGTCAGAATGGTTCCAAGTAAATGAGGGCCTGCAACAAGGTAGTATGTTATCTCCGACACTCTTTACGGTTGTTTGTATTGGACAACATTCTAAGAAGAGTAAAACCAAATACAGATGGAAGGGACACAAGAACCTCAGTGTTTACGGACAATGTCTTGGTTTGGGGGGAGAGTTTCAGAGAAGTGCAGGAGAAGATGGACAGATGGAATGAAGTTACTACAGAGTTTTGTCTGAAAATCAAGTCAGAAAAAGAGTGAATGTATGCATATGGAAAAGAAGACAAAGGGCAGGCCTAGAGATCGGGAAAATATTGTACTCGGTGGAGATGTGTTAGAAGAAAAAGAAGAATTTAAGTATTTGGGAAGCGGAAGTATATTGAGAAATGTTGCAAAAGTAAGTAGGGAAGTGTCCTCTAGAGTGCAAAAACCAGAAGGGTTTTACCAATTGGTAGGAAAACTACTTTGGAATGAGTTGTTCCCACAAATATGTACAATTTTGCTGTACAAGGCATATTTTGTACCTATACTCACGGATGGGGTAGTGACCAAGGCAATGGGAACAAAATAGAGTCAGCTAAAAGTAGCAGAAATGAAATTCTTAAGAAGTGTCAAGGGAGTTACCAAGATGGACAAGATAAGAAGTAGTGTAATCAGAAAAGAACTGGGACTGGAGAGATTGAGGTTTAAACTAGGAAGAGAATGTCTAAGATGGTTTGGACATAGGTATGAAAAGGATCCCAAGACAAGAATTTGAAGCGGCAGAGGAGGGGAAAAGAAAAGTAGGAAGGCCAAGAGAGAAACAGGGAAGATTAATTCAAGAAGACGTTAGAAACTAGATGAAGTATGGGAGCATGTGGCAAGAGTAAAGTGTGGGAGGACAGAAGAGAGTGGAGTAAATTGGTGGAGAGGAAGGAGTGAGATGATGAGGAAGATTGATTGATTGATTGATTGGATTTTGCTTAACGTCTCATATTATTGCACTTGGGCTATTCGAGAGGAAGAAACGCTGAGTCTGGCAAGCTTAGTAACTACAGTTTCATGCCCTAGATAATAGTTGAAAACCACCACTCAACCCTACATAGTTGGAACTGAGTTAAGATTATTATTATTATTAACTAGGAATGTGCGAACATTCGAAATTCGAACTCGAACTCAAACTTTTTTTAAGTTCGAGTTCGGTTCAAGTTCAAAAAAAAGTTCGAAGTTCGGGATTTTTTTTTTTTTTTTTTTACTAATTTGTAGTGGTGTGTGGTCACATATTATTTGACAAGTTAAAAAATGGTTCCCAGTTTACAGGTACAAATTTACTAGGAAAACACTCAGTTGGACGCGTTGTTGAGCGAGCACCGGTACGTGCAACATGACCCGAGTACGACATTCCCATAAGGCCCACCACAAACTGTAGGCCTAACTGGATATTGACATTGTACACTTTATACTATTCCAACATCTTTGCATTGTACTAATTTACGTCATGCCTTCTAAAGTGTATCTTTGTATCTTCACTGCCCCCTTCATTTTTTAACATCATTTTTCGAATTATGATTACCAATAAGTCTTTAAGGTCTTAACCGATTTAGCTGAAAATTTAGAAAATATGAGAGAATGTTGTACTTACTGACCCTGCAAAATTTCATAACGATCGGAACATTTTTATTTTTTTATTTTATTTTTTTATTTTTTATAACCAACGATCGGATTTTGTTCAAAAACTATACAGCAACCCGCCTAGGTGGTATGTACATGTGTAAAAAAATTCAGGTCGATCAGAGAAACGGTGCGACCTGTATCGAAGCAGTAACAGAAAAAAAAACAAAAAAACAAAAAAAAACAGACATTTGAGCCATAAGAGTCAAGTGGAGACGCTCGCTCAAAAAGCCAAAAAATGGACGGTGGAGGTGCCGGTCCAGAAGTTACATACTTTCTTGGTGGAGGTGCCGGTCCAGACTTATCACTATTTTACCTATTATGACGGTTTGATATACCTTTAAGTTGGGTTCGAGTTCTAGTTCTATACAGTTTGAAATTTTTGTTAAGTTCGAAGTTTGTTTTTTTAAACTGGGAAAGTTCGAGTTCGAGTTCAAAGTCAAAATAGTGGGTTCGCACATCCCTATTATTAACCCAAGATGTAACCCCTTTGTGTCAAAAGGTACAATCTGTTTTAAACCTGTTGGCATGTCCATACCTGTTCGTTATGAGAAATTATAATTATTTATTTATGAAATGTCTATCCTGTTCAGTTAAAAAAACTGATTTACAACAATTACTTTATTAAAACATGTTTATTTTGTTTGCAGGGAAATCATCGGAATCATTACAAATGAGAATGCACAGGAAGTCATTAATATCGACGACAGTGACTCGGATTAAGTGCAAAGTATGACTGCAAGGTGAAAAGTAAGGATTCTATTAAAAGTGCATCTAGTTGAAGGTGCCTTGTTTAAATAGACTTTCAATCATACCATCACAGAGCCACTTTGTGTAACACACTGATGGGGTGATTAACAAAAAATTTAAGTAATGCGTATTCAATTGAAAGTTATCAATAAGGTTAACTGGGTCATGAATGATGTAAAGATCTTAGAGAATGCACAATTATTAGCTCTCATCAGTGTTGTAAAAAGAACATTTAAATAGGGCTGGAGATCTAAACTAATTTAGTAATAAATACATTTATATTTTATATTATATATTTTATATTATACTTTCAAAATTATAATTTTTTATTAGTTTTTTTGTTGCCTTACAAAATGTACAATGTATATACGGTACTATTCAAAAAATGATGTTTAACCTTGGTATGGTTTTATGTGTGCATATTACAAAATCTAAAATACAAATGGGCAACCCTTTGTACATGATATTTTTAGGTGACCCGTCAGTTTTGCGTAGTATTGGGTATTTTGCATTGATGGATAAGCCAAGACATTCATGGGAAGTCTCTTGCTGGGAGAAAATATACGGGATTTGACTGGTCAAATCTATGTATGGTAAACAAAAATATAAACAAAATTGGAAACAAGGGTATTTGAAGTAGTTAGTAAGCTATCTACTGTAGGCCTATCACACAGCTTCATAGAAACATAACTTAAATTAACTTTTTTTTATATAATTTTTTTATCATATGATATTGAGTATAACATTTATATTATAATTATTGTTTTTATTTATATGTACTGTTGATCATGTTGTTTGTAGTGTGATTTGTAATTATTAATATTTTATTTCAATATTGCCATGGTATAGATATGGTATTGGCAGTATTGCTATCACATTGATAATGTACATTGTACACTGTACAGCTATGGTCACAAGCAGGGGTCGAAATTAACTTATTTTGCCACTAGCCCGCAATTTCTCCTTTGTAAATCAGTTTTTGTAACTGAATAGGATAGACGTTAAATAAATAATAAACAAATAAATAAGTTATGGTAACTAATTATATTGATGTAAAACGATCATACGTGAATGTTTTATGTCGCAATATTCGCCGGGTTTGACGTGTGGGGGTCTAGGGAGGGACCTGAAATGATATTTTGCCATAATAACAATAATAAGGTTAGCCTTAATGAAAAGATTTGTATTTTCCATACTATGTAGCGCACAAATACTGGAAACTCGTTAGGTTATCGGCGCGAAATATTATGATTTTTTGAAAGGCAATTGGTAACTCTGGAAAAAGTACTCGGCCGAGCAATAATTTCGACCCCTGGTCACAGGCACCAGCACAAGTGGGCCTACAGTTCAATTAATATTGTTATGTTTACTATCACACTACAGCCATATCTTGCACTCGGCAACTAAACTTTTTTGATACATGTGGGAAACACTAATATTTTTAAGAAATTGACCAAAAGTATTTGACAGGTCAATGTCCTTGGTAAATCCTTACTTTTGTACAACATTACCATACAGTTAGGCATACATCATTGATGTACCAGTACATATTTCGCTCTTGAGCTGATCATTTGAATTGAAGACGTCTACAATATGTGCATTGTGGGGTTTACTGCAAAGAGTAGAGTAAAATAATATCATGCCAAACCAGCTTTTGCTATCGAGAGTTGTTTGTTTAGTTTTTTTTTTTTATTTGGATTAAGGACGCGTCAACCGTTAGGTCATAATGCACCACTCTAACCTAGGGGGGGAGGAGGGGCCCATGCTGGTCCACGGGAAAGGGGAGGAAAGGGGGTTCTCACGTCGCGGTCGTCATTGTCTTCGTCATCGTTCGTGGTGTCATTGTCGTCATCGTCGTCGAGGGGTCGTCAAGGAAAGGGGGCAAGGTCCCAGACGACGACTGTCAGAGCTTGCCTCTATTTTCGGGGAGTAAAATACTACCCTTCATACTAGCTGATGTTTGCGAGGTGGACTTTTTCTTTTGAATCGCCTTTTACGATTAGCAGAGCCATGCTGATTTGCTTTTCTCCTGAGAAAAGCTTAAAAAAGCACGCCTACTTGGGAGACCATATGACAGAAAGAGGGTGCTGTGAGCGATCACGTTCACTTACCACACATTTGCTTAGAACTTCCACGCTTTTGTCCGTATTATTGTCTCGCAATTCAATATTGTAACAGTAACTGTTATTTAATAAATGTTTTATAGTTTAACAACAGATGCATCAGTGTTGTGTGTTAATTAAAAATGGGAAAGATTAATTCAAGAAGACGTTGGAAAACTGAATGAAGGTGTGGGAGCATGTGCAAAGTAAAGCTGTGGAGGACAAGAAGTGGAGTAATTGTGGAGAGAAGGAGTTTAGATGATGTGGAAGAAACACTGAGTCTGCAACTAGTAACTAACAGTTTAATGCCCTTGATAATGTTGGAAAACCACCACTCAACCCACATAGTTGGAACTGAGTTATGATGATTATTATTATCAAAGTTTACAAAATAGAACAGAATGTCTGATGACAGTAGGCAGTCTAGCGCTTGTCTTGCGCATGGGTATGTGATTTAGCCGTCTCACAGCCTTATTTATTTGCACAACAAAATAATTTCATGCGTGAATGAAGGGGCAGACTGTGAATTCGTTGAACTGCACCGCTCACAGCGCTTCTGTCATATGGTCTCCCATATCATCCGTCGTTTTGAGCGAGCGTAGCGAGCGTCTCCACTTGACTCTTATAACTCGAATGTCTGTTTTTTTTTTTTGTTTTTTTTTCTTTTCTGTTACTGCTTTGATACAGGTCGCACCGTTTCTCTGATCGACCTGAGATTTTTCACACATGTACATACCACCTAGGCGGGTTGCTGTAGTTTTTGAACAAAATACGATCGTTGGTTATAAAAAAAAAAAAAAAAAATGTTCTGATCGTTATGAAATTTTGCAGGGTCAATAAGTACAACATTCTCTCCTATTTTACAAATTTTCAGCTAAATCGGTCAAGACCTTAAAGACTTATTGGTATTAACATTATGGGAATGACGTACTCGGGTCGTTGTTGCACGTACCGGTGCTCGCTCAACAACGCGACGGGACTTTAGCGTTTTCCTAGTAACTTACCATACAACTGGTACAGTGTAGCACATCATCATCATCATCTATCGCCGTTTCCTGCTTCTGACAGGGTCAGCTTGGGTGTAGTACAACAAAGTAAGAAAATGAATTTAGAAAAAGAGCATAAAAGGTAATCATGTGACTTGTAGTAAAACCCAACATTATAACGAATCAAATCTGCTGGAATGCTGCTCTCCGGTTGGCCATTATTTGCTCGTTGATGTTGTTTATGATGTCAGGATTGGTTCGACTTTCATCAAATCAGTTGTGGCTACTAAGTGGCGGGGGGGGGAGGGTAGACTGTCAATACTATATACAAATTTATTATTATTTATTTATTTATACAAAAATGTCAAACAGCATTTTGAGTATTATGATGAGTCATTTCATTACCATAGTCAAAATTAACACTTCAGACAGTGCATACTTTTAAATTTAAAATGTATTTATTGGTGTCATGATGGGGAAAAAATGCATGATTGATGTGAGTTGTTCTCATTGATTTTTTAGTTGGTAGTTGTGAATACATATAATTATGCATTGCATTCAAAATGAAATGGTATTTATTTTGTTAAGTCTTACATCATTAGTTTGTTTCTTAATTGTTTCTTAATTTCGAATTAGAGTAGTCGTTCTCGTAAAACAACAGTGTAAATGTTTGACGTTTGTTGTTGGGATAGCCAAAGTTGCATCCTTTTTTGTTTCTGAAGTCCTAGAATGTGTTAATTATTAGTTTCTAGTCCTACTTGTTGTAAAACAATCATAAATGTTTGGCGAGACATGAATTTCCTTGGCGTAATGTTCTGTGTACTATACTGTGTTCTTTGTGTGTATGTATGTTATATCAAGGTGATACTGTTGACCTAGCAAGCTATAAGTCTTAACTTTGTATTCTTATTGTTTACAAGTACAGTACGACAAATGTAAAATCGAGAGTTTAATTTATGAAGCCGTAGCTGACCTGAGAAAGTGGTACTGTACCAGTATGTGAGCTGTGACTGCAAGTTAAGCTTACAGTGGAACCAGCCACGCATTGACTTCTTAGTTCTTTGTATTGGAACAAAGTATGTAGGTGTTTGTCCGTATTCTTTTAAGTTCATTGCATTGGATTCGGTTGGTAATTGCAACGATTTATTTGTTAGTTTTTTTTTACCGATAAGAAACACGTACACCATCGATATATCTTTATCTTGTGATTACCAACCAAATCCAATTCTGTGAAATTATAGAATAGGGACTCTGGGGCATGCCATGTTCTCAGAAAAGCATCTACTCTCACCTCCCCTAAATAATTTGAAGAGAGTTGTGTGCCTAATACTATTTGATTAATGAAGTAATAATAACTGATAGCGATATAGTTATGAGATGATTAACTAAATGGTACTTTACTAAGACTGGTGGGTGACAATAGTATATCAAACACAAGTGTATACATACATGTATACACTATACAGCACTCATCTTTCACCAACATACAGTTTATGGAATGCTGAGAAAATTTGAGTGATATACCTTATGATGAGCTCTTTTTGGATGAGCAAAGCAATGGTGAAGCTTGGGTGTATACTTTTTTGTCTGTTTGCTCGCTCTCTACTGGACGAACGGATTGATGAAATTGATTAGATGATTTTTTTCATTTTGGGAACAATAGACAAAATATTATCATGGAAATTTTACTTGTATGATTGTTTTCGAACTTTGTTTCCTGTTATTTTGCTCTTTACTGAACAAATGGCTCCTGTGACTTTGTTCAACTTATATGAAATCTCTGAACTAGGCATATATGTTTTTGGGTACCATTTTCATCATTCGTTTGCTTAACTTGGAAGATCTATTGTCAATTTGCAAAAGCTTGTCGTAAAATTCATGTATTGGGCCTATATGTAGAGACAATGATTTATAGCATTAACGATATTCACGGTAAAAAAACAGAAGATCATAAAACCTTTTTCCAAAATTTTTTGACATTTCATGGGATTTGGTTGGGTTTTAAATTTTATTTTATTTTTTTATTTTATTTTTTAAATTAAAGAGATAAATGGTGCTTTTAGTTTTTATTGATATAGTACAGTATATGTAAACTCACGATATAGTAGCGAAATTAAATTCAACATTCTGGCTAAAATTACAAAATTCCAGGAAAAGTCAAATTGTGTAGACAAAGTAGGTACATAAATACAAATTTATTTATTTATTTAATTATTTATTTATTTTTATTTATTTAATAAGCGTACAGTATGACTCTTGACTATGAGTCTGAGTATGTCAGTAGAGTATTGTATTGGTCAAAAATCTGTACAACAAATGCATACAAAAATTACAAAAAGTATAATATACAATGTTAACAATTAACAGAGAATAGAAGAATAAAAAAATAAAAAAACACAAGTTGGCATAATTAAAAGTGCTACGATCACTTCCACTTCTCTCCCAGGAGGTCTTCTACCGAGTAGTATGACTTTTCCTGAAGAAAATGTTTGAGGTTAATCTTGAAGGCCCGTCCGTCCTGGATGGTCTTCAGGTCTCTAGGCAACTTATTGTAGAGCTTACGACCCATCTGCATGACACCTAAGCTCGTTGACTTCAGCCTATGCCGCTCGTGGATAAGGCTAACAGCAGATCTCGTGCCATGGCCATGATGACTGCCATGGTGACCCCTTGCCGGCCTTACCTTGGCTATAAATGCTATAAAAAATAAACTAAAAGCTATAAAATAAATGCTATTTGTGCTACATTTCTTGAAATTTAAAATAAAAACTATAAATCATTGTCGATACTTAGATGTTATATACATAGTACTTAACAGTAAACTGTCAGTGTCAACTAATAAGATAAGATTGTGTAACGGTTATCAGGTCTGCTTGACAGTTTAAACTCATCAATTCGATGTAATCTCGGCGCACATTTCTGTGTCACGTCCCTGTCACTGAACCCCACTGAAGGATGTCAATAAGTGTTGTGTTAATGTCCAGTCAACTGATATGTATTTCATTAGGTACTTGTTGATTTGTTATGTGTAACGAGTAGGCCTACACTCAAGGCTTTTCTTCTTCTGTGGGCTTCTCTTTTTCATGTTTTTTTTTTTTTTTTTTAAATCCCAAAAACATTGTTTTTAAAAATTTGATTGTTTCACTTTCTAATGATTGTTTCATAGGGAGAATAAAATATGAAAATTTTTTAAAAAAATTCTATTGAGGGGAAATGGAGGGTTTATTGCCTTTAAAACCAAAACGTTTTGATGCAATTACATTTTAGTGGTACTAATGGCATTTTGTATTTGGTTTACTGGCATGCACAGAGTGCAAATGTTATTTTTCAGGGGGACATTAATCGGTACTGGATCGGTTTTTCACACTTTTCTTTTGGCCCCCTTTTCACTCACTCTTTCTTAGTCCCTATGAGTGTCCCCAAAGTGGGGTAAAGTGCAAAGTATCGACTGGGGAAAAAGTGAAATTTTTTTTTTAAAATTTTTCCCTTTTGGCAAAAGGAAGTTTTTTGGGAAAGGGCCCTTGCCCCCGAAGGGGCCTGCAATCATTAAAAGCGGCTACCAATTCAAATTAAATTGGGCAAATTTTTTTTACACGGGGTTTGTAGAAAAAGTTTTTTGGGTCCACTGAGAATTGCCCTAGTGTAACACACGGCGACTCCATTCACGTCTCGGTTATATTTCGGTTCACACTGAGTGGACAGAAAGTGTATGCAAAGGAAAATGCCATTAGTCCCATAATTTATTATAGCCCAATGTCAAATTATTTTATAAATATTTTGGTAAAAGTGAAGGGTTACTCAGCGATGTTTTTAATCTTTTTTTGAACCCCAGAAGAACCATAACAGCAATTTTAAATCATTTTTAAAAACGGGCGCACACAAATTTGTTTAAAAATAAAACAAAAACCAAAAAGACCCTAACAAAAACGTAACAAAAAATAAACTATCCTTCCACACGCCCCCCTTTTCGAATCTAATCCAGCCTAAACCAGTGTTATCAACTACTATAAATTTCCCAAAAAAAAATTTGATGCACAACTGCCCGGGGGGGCTTTTGCCTCCCGACCCCCTGGGAAAAGCTTCAGTTGCCAGCATTTCCCAAATTCACATTCCCTCCCCCCCCTTTGGGCTCCAGGGCCTATAAAACAGACTCACTCACAATGTGGAAAAAAAAATTTTAATCAACAGAAACCTTTTTAAATAACCAAAAAAAAAAAAAAAATTAAAAAAACCCCAAACCCCTTTTAAAAAAAGGGTTTTTTTAAAAAAAAAAAATAAAAATTTTTTTTAAAATTAAAAAAAAAAAAATTTTAAATTTTTTAAATTTTTTTAAAAAAAAAAAACCCTTTTTTAAAAAAACCCAAAAAAAATTTTTTTTTAAAATTTTTTAAAAAAAAAAAAACCCCCAAAAACCCCAAATTTCCTTCCAAAGTATTTCCGGCCCCTTTTTTTCCCCCCTTTTTTTTTTTTGGGGTTTTTTTTTTTTTTTTTTTTGGCCCCCTAAATTTTTTGCCCGGGGGGGGGGGCCAAAATTTTTTTTTTTGGGAAAATTGGGGGTTTTTTTTTAAAAAAAAAAAGGGGGGCCCAAAAATTGGCCTTAAAAATTTTTTTTTTGGGGGGGGGGGGGGAAAAAAATTTTTTTTTTTAAAATTTTTAAAAAAAGGGGGGCCCCGGGGGGGGGGGGGTTTTTTTTTTTGGGGTTTTTTTTTTTTTTTTGGGGGGGGTTTTTTGGGGGGGGGCCCCCCCCGAAATTTTTTTCCCCCCAATTTTTTTTAAAAAATTTTTGGGTTTTTTCCCCCCCCCCCCAAAAATTTTTTTTTAAATTTAGGGGCCCCCCCCCCCGGGGGCCCCCGTTTTTAAATTTTTGGGCCGGGCCCCCCCCCTTTTTTTTTTTTTTCCCTTTTTTTTTCCCCCGGGGGGAAAGGGTTTTTGGGGGGGGTTTCCCTTTAAAAATTTTTTTTTAAAAAATTTTTTTAAAATTTTTTTAAAAAAAAGTCTGGGGTTTTTCCCCCAAAAAAAAATTTTTTTTGGGGGTTTTTTCCCGGGGGTTTTTTTTCCCCCTTTTTTTTGGTTTTTAAAATTTTAAAAAAAACCCTTTTTTGGGGGGGTTTTTGGGGGGTTTTTAAAAAAACCCCCCGGAAAAACCCCCAAAAAAGGGGGGCCCCCCCCAAAAAAAAAAAAAGGGGGTTTTTTAAAAAACCCCCCTTTTTTTTTAAAAAAATTCCCAAAACCCCGGGGGGGTTTTTTTAAAGGGGCCCCGGCCCCCCAAACCCCCAAAAACCCAAAAAAGGGTTTAAATTTTTAAAATTTTTTTTAAAAAATTTTTTTCCCCCCTTTTTTTTTCCCCCCCCCGGGGGGGGAAAAAAAAGGGGGGCCCCCCCAACCCCTCCTAAAATTTCCCTTTTTTTTTTTTTTGGGGGGGTACCCAAAAAACCTTCCCAAAAAAAAACGAAAAAAATTTTTTCCCAAACCCCCTTTTTTTTTGGGGCCCCTTTTAAAAAGGGAAAAAAAAAAAATTGGGGGAAAAATTTTTCCCCGGCCCCTTTTTTTTTTACCTTAAAATTTTAAAACCCCCCCAAAAAAAGTGAAAATTTTTTGGGGCGCCCCAAAATTTTTTAAAATTTTTTTGGGTTTCCCTTTTTAAAAATTTTTTTTCCCTTTTTTTGGGGTTTTTAAACCCCCAAAACCCTTTTTGGGGAATTTTGGGGAAACCAAAAACCCCCCCCTTGGGGGGGTTTTTTAAAAAAATTTTTTTTAAACTGGTAGGTCAAATACGACAGAAAGTCTAGAAACGGTCTGGGGGGTCAAACAAAACATAACTTCTTGACTGAAGTTGATGTCGCAACTTGCAAAATTCTAGTGTAGCTTATCCTCTACGTTTTTGTAAAGTTTAAATATGGTTTAGATGATCTAGACTAGACCTAGTGCAAGTGTTTAGGCCATTTTTTAGACAAAAGGTTCGCTAGGCGTTGAACTACAAACACGTAAGCAAAATTGTCTGCAGACCGTGGCCAAACCGTGGCCTTGCCCCAAGCCAAGCAACCTGACAAGAGAGTCGGCTTTCATACATTTTGACAGCATTACATCATGATGGCCTACATAAAGCCCAGGAAATGGATCGTCGTGGTCGTAGGTCTGGGCGTAGACGTGCAGGGGCTGGCTCTAGTAATCCCATAGACAATCCTGAAGACGTTCGTCGACGTATTTCCGAGCCTTATTTCCCTTCAATTGATCCTGGTGACGGTACTACCGGCTTGGTATTGCACGGTTCCTACTTGCCCGAAGAAATATTACGAATAATTTTCGGTTTCCTTGATCCTGAATCACTCCTAGAATGTCGAGCCGTTTGTAAGTATTGGCGAAATGAAGTTGATAATGAAGTTTGGAAATATATTACGAAACGAGACCAATGCTTAAGCATAAATGCCATCAACGCCATAATAGACACCATCCCAGACTCGTGCAAGGAATTTTACATGATCGCCACGCATAAACCATTCGGCAAGAATTTACTGACTAACAACTCTGGTCAAGGTACGTATGCTCTCTAGGCCCCTTTATTGGTACGGGTATGCTTAGGTAGGTCCATTTGCAAGAGGCTTAATTAGTGACAGGTTCTGGTGGTCGATATGCCTATTGTCCGGAACTTCTACGGTTGGGGGGGTCCAACTTTTCAACACTTGTTTTTTGTAACTAGGAAACGCCCAAAGTCGTTGTTAAACGAGTGAGTGACCTATGTGTAGCCCCTAGGGCCTATAGTATCCGGTATCATTCCCCATACTGGGCTACATCGAGCCTTAGATGGGAGAAAAGGCGATGTTCCGGTACTCAACACATGGCTCAAATCACTCGTTTAACAACGACTTTGGCGTTTCCCTAGTTATTTAAATTGAACATTTAAAATGCGAATCATGTTCAAAACGTATTTGCGTGAAACATTTCCAAATTTCCAAATTTAAAAAAAATCACCTAGGTTTTATTACCCATTTAACACCCCTCAAAAATAATATGTGGGTGTAAAAATATTAAAAAAGTTCGAGCTAATGGGTATCGAACCCCAACCCTCCGTGCGGTAGTCTAAATACTTTACCAATAGGCCATGCAAGCCACGTAGTTATCGTCCCCTTAGCTGCTACTAAACAAATGCTATAGATATTTTAAAAATCACATTTTAATTTATTGTAGGATTAAATCGTAATGAATCTAGCTGATTTTGTTAGCAGTTCTCAGTAAACTCGTACCCGGGTGTCTGTTTAAAATTTCAGCCCAATCGTTCAGCGGTTCGGCTGATTTTCGACGTACAGACAGACAGACAGAATCACAATGAGAGCCGTTCGAGTTGATGGAGACACTCGGTCGCTCCGCTCCCTCGTTTAATGAAAACATACCCGAAATCCTTTCCGTTACAGTGTATAAAAGTTGGGCCCCCTAGCCGAAGAAGTAGGCCTACCTATTGTCCAAGCATAGGCCTAGGCTAGCAGGCCACGGATAGGTAGGGGCTAGGCCTACTAGGCTATAGGCTAAAGTCTGATGCACAATTGCCCAGTAACGAGAACAGGAAGAAAGTTTAACCTAATGTTAACTTACAACACGATGCACAATAAAGCTTCCCATTCCCGTATCCCGGGAACGAGAGCGGGAACTTCACCAACTATTCCAACTGTCAGTCAATAGCAGGGGAAGACAACAATACAAATACAAAATTTTAACTTCCTGTAACGTTTCCGTTCTGTACAGTAGGCCCTACCGGAACCAATCGGCATCAAGTTGTGCATGGCCTGACACTTTAACAGTTGATTGATGGGTTATAGGCTATGCGAGAAGGCCCTAATAGGCCCTATGCGAAATAAATTAAATAAAAATATGCAGAATAACAAAATAAAATGGGTACTTACGTACCCGTAGTTGGTGTGACCCAACTTTTCAATACCGTTTTTTTTTCCAACTAAAATCAACATAAACACTCACCATTGATGAAATAAGTCAAGAACAACTCGTTGTGTAGGCCTACTATTTTATTATATTCCAGCACCAAAAATCTAAAATAGAATCATCACGTTTTTGTTGTAACAGTAACAAAAAAAACTTCAAAACCTTAACGTCGCTATTTTAAACGAAAGTACTTTTCCATTAAAAGTCCTTTTCTGTTTTAAAATAGCGACGTTAAAGGTTTGTAGGTTGAGTTAAAAAATAAATAAAATATATATATATATTTTTGAAAAGTTGGGTCACACACAACTACGTAGGCCCTAAGTACCATAAAGGTAGGCTAATTATTAACACACTTTTATTTGATGTGTTCCCGTCAGCTTGCTTCATGGGCTGTTGTGCATCAAAGCTCTTAACGTTAGCGTCTTCCCGTTCTCGTTACCGTACCGGATACCGGGCATTGTGCATCTACTTTAAAGGCCTAGGGCCAGGGTTGGGTAGATATAATACTCGACGTCCGAAAACAGGTATTATAGGCCCTACCTAGTATATAACGCGTCGAATATACACGTCGTAAATTACACTTGATGATATTAATGACATGTCGAAAATTACTGGGAGGAATAGCTTGGGTAGGTCATGGTGTAGGCCTATTGTTATTTTGAGCAAAATCAGTGTGATTTTTTTCTTTTTCATTGTGCTTATTATCTTAGCCTACATGTTATGGCAATATATGTAAATTATAACTAGAAATGTACCTATTAAATAAGTTGGTAGGAGAATGGAAAGAAGAAGATCTGGGGAGGCTATTGGCTTTGTCCATATAGGTATTTACGATCGGAAAAGCAGGTGATCTTGGTATCTTGTGAAGATGCCGGTTTTCTTTACTTCATGTTCTTTATTACTATGAATTATTGATTCATCATAGGAAATTAGTGAGATAATGAAATTAGTGAGATAATGCATGTGCGCAATATCTGCAAGTGCTTTCGGGGGACAGTTTAAGGTCATTTTTCAGCGGCAGGCAGGTGGGGCGGAGTCCTCAGGCACTTTCATCTACACAGCTCACGTTGTAATAAGTAGGGGAGAGTGGGGAGGTTTGAGCCGTGGGAGGTATGAGCCAGTGAAGGTTTTAGCTTATCAGTTGATATTATGAAAAAATCAGAAAAGCAGAATTATGCATTGTAACATCTTCAACTTTTAAACCAAACAAGATTCAAATTTGACCCCAAATATGCCTTCTATAGATACCACCTGGTTAATGCTGCTAATATTGTATGTTTCCCTTCTATTTGCGGAGCAGCTGTGCAGTGTCAAGATTCATGACTTGAGATAAGATCATCTTAATAAGTACTTAAATAATGTTTAATTATCATGTAAAACCATGCCAATTTGATTTTAATTAATTTAAGAATAATTTGAAGCATATCAATCAATAATTGGACTGAGGGAGGTTTGAGACAAGTTTTCGAGGGAGGTTTGAGCCAGACACATAACCTCACATAATAGTGGTATTGCTTGTTTTCCATACATTATAATGGTTTTTTATCCTTAAGGTGGGAAATCCAGCCATGTAGTACCAAATTTCTTCACTCGAGCGCTGCGGACTGTGACATTTACGTGAGGCTGCGTTCTAGGTTCTAAAGAAGGAACTAAATATAGTTCACGACTTCTGTGAAAGATAGCGTTGTTTTGCGCATGCGCTCTCCATTCATTTGTCGGCGGGTGATTCGAATACCGTGATTATATTGGTTGTCTTGAAGAATCAGTCTGAAGTTTCCCCCCCCCCCCCCCCCCAAACACTCCATCAACCCGAGCACGCAAACAACTTGGTCGCTCGACCAACCTTTCTATAATCCTCAGGTATAAGATACCTCAGGTGCTCCCATTGTGCAAAAGATAAATACCATCTCGAAACTAAAAGCGGGGTTGATAAGTTTTGTCTCAATTTTAACAAATTCATTGTCTTATTTAAATTTTTCTAAGCATTTTCATTTTTTTTGCGAAGTGTTTACGTTAATTTTTATGGAAATATTCAATTTAAATCATGTCAAATGGTTGTGTTTTTGTTCTTCAATTCCTCTTAAAATTGAGGTACAAGTTCGATTCAAAAACATTTTTGGCCTAGTTATGACTTGATAAATAGCATCCACTATATACAATCCCCAAATGTTGAAAATTACGCGATTTAACTATCACTCAAAAGAGATTTTATATATGTATTGTCATTTTCATCTTGGAATGTAAATTGAAAACCTCAGTGAGGGTCCTAAAATCTCTCTTTTGTATTCGCTTTGGGCAACTCAACCTTTTCAAGACAAATTCCTTTTGAAAGGTTGGGTTGGAGCATTTGCGGTCTGTATAAATTATGGTATTGCTCAAAACTTAAACAATATAACTATATTATTTAAATCTTATCACTTGAATGATATGTCGAGTCAAAATTGGAGTACATTACTACACACATTGTCTAGCTTGCATTTTTCCGGTTATTTTAGTTTTTTGTGTGGCGATTGTAACTTTATTTTCAAATAAATGTGTTTATATACTATTCATGAATTACAAATTCGTAATTAATTATTAACTTGATAAAATTACTGTACCGTTTTTCTATACGCTTGAGACACGAGTTTGACCCTCTGTTCGTGTATGTGAAGTAGCCCTACGATAGCGCGCGACAGGTGAATGTGATGTAATGATCGGACTGATTTCAATGATTTGTCTGTCGAACTTGTTACTTCGCCCCCTGCTTTGTGGCAGGAGAAGGGGAACCGTGACCTTGAGGTTCTGTGTTTTGAGTTTGCTGTCGGGCTTTGTTGTCGGCTAATAGTAATCCCCCCCTTCCCCTACCTACCATACCAAGGTGGTATAGCGGGTAGGGAAAGGGGGGGGGGATCCGACGGATCGGGTATTGTCTTCGTTATTGATGCGCACAGTTGTATTGCATTCGCTATTCAAATGCTAAAACGGGGTAAAAGCGCTGCTGCTGGTTTGTATTATATTTCGGAGAAAACATCACCGAGTAAAAATTACAATTACATACTTGCAAAAAAATTTCACTCTCTAATAATGTGGGAATAGTTTATGGCTGCTATTTACAATAGTAATGTTATTTTGTAAGAATGTTAGAATAGTCAATTATTGTAACAAGCAGTGAAGTGGCATATAAAGTCAATGAAAGGCTGTGGTGCCGCGAGGGAGGGGGGAGTTGTCCTCAGGAGACATCCGCATGTAACAAGTATCTAATAGCTAACTATATTGTAGATAACATGTATGTGTCGTGCCCTGACGATTGTTTAAAACTAAGGCGCTTCGCGATCGCTATTTACAATTGTGTTGATGGATGAGAGTATTTATTATTAGCCCATATCTTAGTTTCGTATTCTAAAAGATGTGCCAGTTTTGTCAAATCACCATGGTTATACCTAACTCACAAGCACCAAATGTTTACTTATCGAGGGTTTGGTTTTGTTCTGGTCGTTCGTTCGACGTTCGGGTTATACAAATATTTGGCCTAATTGTGGGTCTGGTAGTACGGTTTCGATTCCCTGCTGCTTCAAAATACCTCATCAATAAAATTAATATATCATTAATTTCTGATTAGAATTGTTAAAATTGTTGTTTGCCATTGTGTTGTTGACGATAATAGAATGAAGCGTCCATCTCATTATTTAATCACAAGGATAAAGATGGGCTATGACGATAGTAGATAATTTTGTATGTACTCCCAGGGAATGCACCTGTCAGAACACGGCTTTACCTAGGACAGCATACAAGATGTTTTGGTTTTCTAACAACTCTAGTTTTACTTCCTTTTTGGAGGGTAGGGGATGAGGTTGAGGGCACAATGATTTTGAAGATGACAACACCAAAACAAAAGCTAATCGAGGTTATCGTAAAGAGCCCGCCAAAAGAAGTATCTACCGACTGACGGAGGGGTTATAGAAAGGTGTGTTTGTGACATTAGGATTGGGCGAGGGGACAGAAAAGGCAAAAAATTGAGTGACTGTTTTGTTTTGTTTATGGAATACGGATATCCTATTATAGCACTTATCTGCGTTATTTTGTGAACGTTATGACACCTCAATCACATATTTGCTTATATTATCAGATAATTGGTATAGTTTGATAATTTTATTATACTGTTTTATACTTGATTCACTTGATTGATATACTTGATTGTATTCCACTTGATTTAACATGGCTACAACCATTTGTGTTGTCAGCAAACACGTACGGATACACTAACTCTCAGTGTAGGGGACTGTAGGGTACATTTTGTTTTGATTGAATAATACAATATTAGCAGATAATTTATGTGTTTGTATTGTGCTTATTACCATCATCCTCACCATCACCATCCACAACATCATTATTACGATAATGTTTTTACTTTATAAAAGAGACGAAATCCAGGTGGCTCCATCACGAATAAAATAATTGATGAAGATAAAAAACAATCGCCAAGTCTTCGAACTCATAGGTGTTTTAGATTTTTGTCCGCAGAATACGAATGGAAAGGATTCTGTTTGTTGTCGCTGGGGACTTTTGGGGATGGGGTAGCTGTATTGTTCGTAACCCTTGCTTTCAGCAGCCGTGTCTCCTAGTCGAGTGGGACTAGCCGCATTCCTACCGATCACGTGACCTTCCCTCACCCAGCGACAGTGACTAAGAAGTTGCTAGCTAATCCGTAAGACCGAGAGCGCGCCAGCCCCTAGAGTCAAGCCGCAAAACAACATATTTTGGTTTTTATTTTTTTGCCTTGTCATTTCACCTAATTAGTTGCTGAAACTTTACCGTAGCCAACATATAAGTTCAATACAACTGTGGGAAAAAAATCCGTCCAATTCGATTAAAACGAAGGGACGATAGTCGTAAATCTATTGTTTTCACAATACACATTGGTGATTTCTATCAAATAAACAAACAAAACTATTAAAGATAGAAAAATAATATTGTAACTAGCTAATAGATAATAAAATTATCTAGGATATGACATATTTCAATCCCATACACAATGGCGTCTAATGGCCTATAAAAATGAGAAAGTGCACAAATCCAAGTCACTTATTTTGCGTAGACACACACCCTTAAGTAAGCCATAGTACCCTAACATACTTAAAGGGGTATTTAAGTGCTAAACTCAAAAAATATATTTCATTCAGGCTAACTAGTAATGAATTTTGCAACCAACAGAAAAATTATTGGGGATTGTCCAAAAAAACGGAAAAAATTGTCAAACATGACATTTTTCGAGCTAGGTCCCATCGGCAAAAATCTCCCATAAGAAATAACATGGGGACGATCTTTATGCCCCGTGACCTTGGAGGATTTTGATAAAAAAAATGGCCATTATTGACGTACTCTACAGCTTTTTCTGTAAATTTTCTTTATTTTGTTTTGTAATTTGGGCAAGTAGTTCGGTCAAAATATGCTGATTACTAAGATGGGGTGTGATTTTGAGATGCATATTTTTGCATGTTTGAGGGTATATTTTGGCACAGTTTCAAGACTTGATGTAAAAAATGGGCATTTTAGATTGGTACTATGCTCTAATATCTATATGGACCAAAAAAGAAGCAGGTTAAAGCCGATTTAAGAAATTTCCCAAAACACCAATTTTTGCACATTTCTGGATAAAAAAAAATTGAAAAATTTGTGTAAAATCACAGTTACAAGATATAATTTTTTAAACTGTCATTTTAGTGTAGTATTGTGCTACAGATCATGTGGTAAAAAATAATTTTTTGACTTTATAGCCCCTTTAAGTTTAATCAACATCTTATCTTTCATTTTAAGGATACCTTATACCTGGAAGAAAAAAAAATCTGATCGTAAAGTAGTAAGTAAAAGTAATGACGGTGTTTGGTGTTGAACACTGGAAATGACCAGATACACCAGACCAGAAGTATGATACAGTTTCAATAATGCAACCAAACCAATATTCTGTTCCCGAGATAGCCAAATATCGCAACATTTAGCTATAAACTTTAAAACCGTACACTATAATATAGGACTATGCGGATGCCTATCTAAACTTTTGTGTAGGCCTAAGCCAATGTTTACTAATATGCATGTTGTTTCTTTTTTTATGCGATAGAAAAATCGATACAGGGTATAAGCACATGTTTTTTTTGTTTTTTTCTATTGTAATATTTGCAAGTGACTTCAGCATTTGTTTATTGTGTGTTATTCTTAAAATAATTCTTAAATAACATGGTAAATACCAAAAATCAATAATAATAAAACATAATATTCATCTTAAATACATGTGTTCACTCTGCCCTAGTCTAAAAACGATCTATTATATCTATTAGTGATTCAAATTGCAGTTGACTCATACCTCCCACCATCCGACTCATACCTCCCACCTGTAGGGAGGTTTGAGACATAACACATAGTATGCTTTGATTACAAAATACTAGTGTCATAGCAAAATATAGTCTAAACCAAAGAGTGCAATTTGAAGCCAACATCCCAACCATGAATTAAAAAAAAAAAAATTACAAAAAAGTCTAGAATTAAAAAAGATACAGCAATTCCAAAGAAAAGTGTCTCAAACCTCCCCACTCTCCCCTACAACAAACACTTGCTTAAAAGTTCAAAATATAATATTGAGTTAATTTATTTTTAGGGTTGATGAAAATAAGGCTAGAATTTGAATTAATACAATAATATTCCTTATTTATTTTTGACGCAAATTTTCTACATATTCTACATATTTGACATATTCTACACATATTTTCGACGCGCCGTGTCGAATATTATTTGCGACGCGTCGTTACCCAACCCTGCCTAGGGCCTACCCTACTTTGTTTGCCTAAGGCCTAAGCCCATGAAATATCCAACGGAGTGTCTATAGGATAGGCCTATCTATAGGCCTCCACCAAAAATTCGTTACTGTAGCACAAATTTCGTGTCTCATAGTCATGGCTGTTGAATGCTATTGACAAGAATTGTGTCTAGGCCTACAATCATCGGTAAAACTAATGTCATTAAAGCGAAATAAAGAACGCACAAAACTCTTGCCTCCAAGGATGGGATTTCTAATGACACGAATTTTGATCTGGTGCTATAGCACTGTTGCGGGGTCGGCTGGCTGGCAACAGAACAAAGGCACACAAACGAGCTAAAATTAATAACAATGCTGCACTTTCAACCCCCAGTCCCCACCCTCCTCCCTGCCACATAATTAATACAGATTTTGACTTTTGAGGGTGATGGGGGGCGCTGGGTGGTGGTGGAGGAGTTGATAGTAGAGCCTACTCGTTTTCTCCCGTCAAATCCGAACCTTGAATCATTTAATCAATGCTTGAAGACAAGTAGGCCTAACGTTGCTACCAATAGAATTATTTTAACAACAGGTTTCATGTCTTCAAGGTTAGGATTTGACAAAAATAAGAGTTAAATTAATAACCATAGGCCTACCACTTCCAATCCAAAAACAAGTGTAGACAAAAAGAGAGTGGAAGGAGGGAGCAAACCTTTGGAGCAAACTATTTATTTATTTATTTATTGGCCTCTAATATCAGGTTATTCCCACCCACAAGTGTCAGGTTAAATCTAAGCAATATTAACAATAGCGTACATCACTGCCTCCTAATTGTTGCTCGTGGCTCCACGTTCCCTGCCTGTCCACGCAATGGTTTTGATTGTTGACCAGTAATTTGCACTTTTTTCCCACATAGGCATTCTAGCGCTAGTTACTGCCCCCAAAAGCTCTGTTTTATTTTTGTTGTCAAGAAAAAAAATTTCATCTCAGTGTTTTGTATTCAGACTTCCTAATATTTGTGTATTACTATTCTGCAAACCTTGTTAAGTGATGTACGTATCTAAAACATTAAACTTAGTTGTATTCATTAGTATTAGTGATGACATCGGGGAGTAAATATTGGAGTCGACTCCGGAGCCTTGGGAACCGGGTAGGAGTCGACTCCCCAATCCGCAATAATTTTTTTTTTTAAATTTTTTTTTGAATTTGTTTTATGCAAAATTTTTTTTAGCCCACAACTCTAGTTAAATAAATAATAAATAAATTGTATGAGTCTACCCAATCGGTTATATAACTGATTTTCAGTGGGGTTGCACAACGCTGTCCGGCCATCCCCCCCTTACCCTCCACCCGCTACGTATCACTAGCTTGCTTGTCTCTTGGCCCGGCCAAGACTCTCGCTGATTTGTTATGTTTACGTTTTGAGATAAGATAACGACTAACGAGACAACAAGTGCAATCTAATTCAATTTATCATTAAAAAAAAAAAAAAAATTACCCGACTCCGACAGGAGTCGGGTAGGAGTCGGGTACCCGAGTACCCGATGTCATCCCTTTTTAGTATAATACATCGGAGATGACTTTTAATGTGATGCACGTCAAAACAAAAACAAAACAGAGCTTTTGGGGGCGGTAACTAGTGCTGCCAGGGCAACAATTAACGCTGTGCGCGTGAACAGGCAGGGAACGAGGAGCCACGAGCAACATTTAGGAGGCAGCACATTCATCACTTAAATGCATTTTTTGTGTCAATAGCCAATCCGAACCTTGGAGGATGCTTGGACCTTGGATTCGTGGCATGCCAAGCCTCACACGAGGTTTCATGTCAATAATTTTTCGGAACCCTGCATACACAAATGCGTGCCTTTTGAAATTCGTATTATTGTAGTCACACTTTTTGTTTCGTGCCATAACTTTTTTGAAAGATTTTACGTGCAACCTAATTAATTGAAACCCCAATGTTATCAACATCGTAGATACACTTTTTTTTTTCTATTGTAATATTTGCAAGTGACTTCAGCATTTGTTTATTGTGTGTTATTCTTAAAATAATTCTTAAATAACATGGTAAATACCAAAAATCAATAATAATAAAACATAATATTCATCTTAAATACATGTGTTCACTCTGCCCTAGTCTAAAAACGATCTATTATATCTATTAGTGATTCAAATTGCAGTTGACTCATACCTCCCACCATCCGACTCATACCTCCCACCTGTAGGGAGGTTTGAGACATTACACATAGGCCTAGTATGCTTTGATTACAAAATACTAGTGTCATAGCAAAATATAGTCTAAACCAAAGAGTGTAATTTGAAGCCAACATCCCAACCATGAATTAAAAAAAAAAAAAAAAGTCTAGAATTAAAAAAGATATAGCAATTCTAAAGAAAAGTGTCTCAAACCTCCCCACTCTCCCCTACAACAAACACTTGCTTAAAAGTTCAAAATATAATATTGAGTTAATTTATTAGGGTTGATGAAATAAGGCTAGAATTTGAATTATATACAAAAATATTCCTTATTTAATTTTCGACGAAAATTTTCTACATATTCTACATATTTGACATATTCTACACATATTTTCGACGCGACATGTCGAATATTATTTGCGACGCGTCGTTACCCAAACCCTGCCTAGGGCCTACCCTACTTTGTTTGCCTAAGGCCTAAGCCCATGAAATATCCAACGGAGTGTTCCTATAGGATAGGCCTATCTATAGGCCTCCACCACCAAAATTCGTACTGTAGCACAAATTTCGTGTCTCATAGTCATGGCTGTTGAATGCTATTGACAAGAATTTGTGTCTAGGCCTACAATCATCGGTAAAACTAATGTCATTAAAGCGAAATAAAGAACGCAAAAACTCTTGCCTCCAAGGATGGGATTTCCTAATAAACACGAATTTTGATCTGGTGCTATAGCACTGTTGCGGGGTCGGCTGGCTGGCAACAGAACAAAGGCACACAAACGAGCTAAAATTAATAACAATGCTGCACTTTCAACCCCCAGTCCCCACCCTCCTCCCTGCCACATAATTAATACAGATTTTGACTTTTGAGGGTGATGGGGGGCGCTGGGTGGTGGTGGAGGAGTTGATAGTAGAGCCTACTCGTTTTCCCTCCCGTCAAATCCGAACCTTGAATCATTTAATCAATGCTTGAAGACAAGTAGGCCTAACGTTGCTACCAATAGAATTATTTTAACAACAGGTTTCATGTCTTCAAGGTTAGGATTTGACAAAAATAAGAGTTAAATTAATAACCATACCACTTCCAATCCAAAAACAAGTGTAGACAAAAAGAGAGTGCAAGGAGGGAGCAAACCTTTGGAGCAAACTATTTATTTATTATTTATTGGCCTCTAATATCAGGTTATTCCCACCCACAAGTGTCAGGTTAAATCTAAGCAACATTAACATTAGCGTACATCACTGCCTCCTAAATGTTGCTCGTGGCTCCACGTTCCCTGCCTGTCCACGCAATGGTTTTGATTGTTGACCAGTAATTCGCACTTTTTTCCCACATATGCATTCTAGCGCTAGTTACTGCCCCCAAAAGCTCTGTTTTATTTTTGTTGTCAAGAAAAAAAAAATTTCATCTCAGTGTTTTGTATTCAGACTTCCTAATATTTGTGTATTACTATTCTGCAAACCTTGTTAAGTGATGTACGTATCTAAAACATTAAACTTAGTTGTATTCATAGTATTAGTGATGAGATCGGGTAGTAAATATTGGAGTCGACTCCGGAGCCTTGGGAACCGGGTAGGAGTCGACTCCCCAATCCGCAATAATTTTCTTTCTTTTTTTTTTGAATTTTTTTTATGCAAAAGTTATTTTTAGCTCACTACTCTAGTAAATAAATAATAAATAAATTGTGTGAGTCTACCCACTCAGTTATATAACTGATTTTCAGTGGGGTTGCACAACGCTGTCCGGCCATTCCCCACCCTCCACCCGCTACGTATCACTAGCTTGCTTGTCTCTTGGCCCGGCCAAGACTCTCGCTGATTTGTTATGTTTACGTTTTGAGATAAGATAACGACTAACGAGACAACAAGTGCAATCTCATTCAATTTATCGTAAAAAAAAATAAAAAAATTTACCCGCATGGAGTCGCCTCCAACAGGAGTCGGGTAGGAGTCGGGTACCCGAGTACCCGATTGTCATCCCTTTTTAGTATAATACATCGGAGATGACTTTTAATGTGATGCACGTCAAAACAACAACAATAACAAAACAGAGCTTTGGGGGCGGTAACTAGTGCTGCCAAGACAACAATTAACGCTGTGCGCGTGAACAGGCAGGGAACGAGGAGCCACGAGCAACATTTAGGAGGCAGCACATATTCATCACTTAAATGCATTTTTTGTGTCAATAGCCAATCCGAACCTTGGAGGATGCTTGGACCTTGGATTCGTGGCATGCCAAGCCTCACTGAGGTTTCATGTCAATAATTTTTCGGAACCCTGCATACACAAATGCGTGCCTTTTGAAATTCGTATTATTGTAGTCACACTTTTTGTTTCGTGCCAATAACTTTTTTTGAAAACAGATTTTACGTGTACTAGTTAAAACACGAAAATGGAATCGGCCTTTATCCAATATAGGTCTAGCCCTATACACAAATCCCTTTCTAATCCGTGGCCCGAATGTTATCGACATCGTAGATAATTACAGCAGGCCTAGCTAGACCTTTGGGTTCCTAGACCTACTGTTGCCTTAAAGTTAGTGATGCTCTTCTCTTTCCTTCATAAGATGCATGCACAATAGACCTAGCTAGGCCCGGTTACCTTTTCTACCTAAATGTCCCAAATCAAATCAGTTTAGGCCTACTCCTTCTTAAGGCTGGTCTAAGTCCATTCCTTTATTATTGTCTTCTAGATGGATTAAACAACTGGACCGTGCAGAGTAATGGCGGCCATAGGTGGGCAATTGAGAACCCGCCCATCGGCACGGAAGACCTGCCCAATGAGGCCGTTCCCAGCGAGAGTTCCAACTTTTGCTTTGTGACGTCTTTCCACTCGTGCTCCAAACACCAGACAATTTCGTTGCTGCGTGAAGGATTGACATCTAGGCTTATGGATAGAATCCAACCTAATATTCACGTCAGTGAATGGTAAGCTAAGCAAGATCTCGCATTTTGCATGCTAGCGAGATCATTATGAAAGAATCAGCAGTGATCATCCTACAATATATTCCCCCAAAATCCCTCCCCCCTCCTCCCCCTCCATCCTAAAAACCAAGTGTGACACTGACAAATTTCACATAAATTGAACAAAATTTGTTGTTTTTGTGCCTACTATGTAGATTCTGTAGTATTTAGTTATGGTAACTTGTTAATCCTCCAACTGTTGTTGCTGCAACCTACACCACATTTTGTATGTAGGGTACTAGTATGGTAGACATATATATATATTTTATAAACGCGACTATTACTAGGGAAACGCCAAAGTATCATAGGCTAGAGTGGCACATTATGGCCTTGAAGTTGATGCACCCTTATAGGGCTACCAACTAAACTCAAAACCATATCATTTATATACCATTACCTTATATATAGGGCATAGGTAAGGTGACCAGACGTACCGGTTTGACCGGCGCAGTACCGTTTTCAGAACACTTGTACCGGTGTCCCGAGAGACTCATTAAAATGACGTTTTTGTACCGGTTTTCAATTTTAGAGGGGAAATGTCCCGGTATTCTGTCAACTACCGTGTGGAAGGATAATGTTTTACTTGAAAAAAAAAAACGCACCTGTGATAAATACTAATAATAATAGTAATAAAATAATTCTTCCCCTTCCAAGAAGATAATTCATTCTCTCTAAGGATGTGCGAGTATTATTCAATGATTTTGGTGGAGGTGCCGGGTCGCGCTCAAAGTGTGAAAACGTAAATAGCGATATCTATTCTTGGCGTTACCTTACCAACCATCCATCTAGGTGCCCGTTAGGGCGCCGCAGCCAAGCCGCGGTGCGCTACACACTCGAGCACCTTATACAGCAAGCAGAGTTAGTGTGATTTCGGGGTGTCACCCAGCCGTCATGAAACGTGATGTGAACTTAAAAACTATCAAAATCAAGGAGATTTAAGTACCTGACAGCACATGCCAAATTTGGTTGGGGTACGAGCATTCCTTCTTGGTGAAAAAATGGCTTGAAACATGCTCAAAATCACTTTAAGGATGTTTGCTACTACTGCTACTACTGCTACTGCTACGGTCTAATTCGTCAGTTTCAATCGGCCCGCTATTCTGACCAAACGGGTGGGGCTACAACATTCATATTTTACATGTACATTAAGGTAATAGTGATATACCGGTAGGGTCTTTTGAAAGAAAAAGTTGAAAAAGTTTGCTGGAAGGCTTCCAAATAAAGGTTTCAATATAAGCCCTATACAAGAATATAATCAACAAGTATAGGTGGAACCAGATAAGCTGGCGGCCGTCAAGGTCAAGCGAGAGCACGGACGCCAACGTTGACAATTTACACACAACTGGCATTAGGTAGGGCCTACCGTATTTGGTCATGTTATCGTGATATATTATCACATAAATCAACATTTTATAAGCTGTGAATAAAGTAGTTCGTCCCAACAGTCAGTATTTTAGCGAAATAATGATTTTAAGTAATCACGATTACGAAAGTGTTTTTTTGCCTTGTTGGTAATGGTGTGTCCATAGTTCCAGCTGTTTATAATGCCAACCTCGCCAGATGTGATGTCACTGTTTAGGAGCATCAAAATGTCTTGATTTTATTCGTACACTTCATAATTTTGATATATTGGGCAAGGCTTGGCTTTAAAATAGTCGTGTTTTTCTCCGAAAGCAGTTTTAGAGACCGTTATTTTATTTACTTTTTGCCGATCCTGTGGCCATAGTGCGTGGACGACAGTGCTGCGATCCCTCGGCGACCGCCACCTTATCTGGTTCCACCTATAGCCTAACTAAAGTTACTTGACAATGATCGACTAAATTGTTTACAAAAAGCAAGTCTTTGGACCACTAGATATTTTACATCCTATTGTTAATAGGTAATACCATAGAAATTAAATCAACTTTGATAAAATTATTATATTTTAATAAATAATTTTGCAATTGAACTTGAAAAAGTAATGAGATCACACACATAACAAAATCTTGTAAAAATACAGCCAAACCTTACACACTCAAAGCAAAATAGAATTTGCATGATATTACGTTTAAATTAATTAGAAAAAAAGAACTTGATGAACTATTACATTTAAATTAATAATTGCAAATTCTATTTTGCCAAGTTTTTTAAGGATGCTGTTACGGGACACTGTATGTTTATGAATTAAGAATGCGCAAATGTGGAAGGGTAGATGAGCTTGGCCCATTTTTAGATCTCATTTCTTTTGAGTGTATAAGGTTTGGCTGTATTTTTACAAGATTTTGTTAAACTTTTTTTGGCACAAATAAAAAATATATGGCACTATAAATGTTTGTACCAACATTTTCATGTAATACCACTCACTACTGAATTATAGTATTTCATAGCCTAGCGGCTAGCACTAATAACATTTTGTGCTTGATCATTAAAATGATCTAGAGAGAGATTACATTTTTAAATTAATTATATGTTACTCTTTCACTTTTGGAGCCAACATATAGACATATCAATAAATAAAATTAATATTGAACATAATTGAAAAAATATATATAGGCCCATGTGTAACTGTGAAATTTAAAAAAAAGACGAAGTACTCGGAATAGAATTGGACTCTGATCAACTCAACTCGAATAAAAAAATCAGGACTTGCATACCACTAACTTTCTGTCATTATTTGCATTGATTTTGTTTCTAGATAATGAAAAATCAAAATGTATTAATCAAGCAACTGAACTATGTATTTGATTAATTACATACCTACACTAATTATTTAGTTGTAAAGCCAAAATATATTAAAAGTTAAATCATGTTTATTATACAAATTCATTGCATTTTCAATTATCTTTATTATTATTGATTAGGACTTCATTAGTATGATGCCCCCATCAATACATTACAAACATTATTTTCTGCCGAGTGCTTGTATTTTATTTTGTTGAGCGAGCGAAGCGAGCGTCTCCACTTGACTCTTATGGCTCGAATGTCTGTTTTTTTTTTTTTTTTTTTTTTCTGTTACTGCTTCGATACAGGTCGCACCGTTTTTCTGATCGACCTGAAATTTTGCACACATGTACATACCACCTAGGCGGGTTGCTGTATAGTTTTTGAACAAAATCCGATCGTTGGTTATAAAAAATAAAAAATAAAATAAAAAAATAAAAAATAAAAATGTTCCGATCGTTATGAAATTTTGCAGGGTCAATAAATACAACATTCTCTTTATTTTTTAAATTTTCAGCTAAATCGGTCAAGACCTTAAAGACTTATTGGTTATCATATTTCGAAAAATGATGTTAAAAATGAAGGTGGCAGTGAAGATACAAAGATACACTTTAGAAGGCATGACGTGAATTAGAACAATGCAAAGATGTTGGAATAGTATAAAGTGTACAATGTCAATATCCAGTTAGGCCTACACTGTGTGGTGGGCTTTATGGAATGTCGCACTCGGGTCATGTTGCACGTACCGGTGCTCGCTCAACAACGCGTCCAACTGAGCGTTTTCCTAGTACTATCATGTTTAAACCACTAGCTGATAAAGATTTATGACTACAAAAATTTACACCTAACACCAATTTGAAATTCATATTTTCATGTCAGAAAGCTGTTTTCTGGGCATTTGACGCAAATATATTTTGGAAATAGTTTCGCCTCCAGTGGCTGGGGCTCTGCCCCACTACCCCAGACCCCGAAATGGTCCATGGAGTACAAAGTACTAGTACATATACTCACTTTAGTTGTCCCGGTTTGTAACTTTAAAAATATGGTCACCTTAGGCATAGGAGGCCTAAGGAACCTTCATTATTGTAGGGCTTACATAAATTTTAATTATCACTTGATAGGGCCTATTTAATGTATTGTTACCTATCACCATCAGGTATGCCAGAAGATTTGACTGCGGAGCTGTGTACGAATTGAAAGTACACTTAACTGACATAGACCATCAAGTTCTAAAGGAGTTTGAATTCAGAGTTACTATGGATGCAAATCAAGGAAATGAATGGCACAAGGTAAGCAGGACTTAAGCTTAGTTATTTGTTCATGGTTTATGTTCCGGTACTTACTCCATACTTTTGTTACCTATGTCAATTTTTTAAGTGTAGTGTGACACTTAGTGGGGGTTTTCTCCGTTTAAAGTCGTAAATAAAATAAACAGTCCAACTTTTTTTTAACATATTTTTGTTGTTTTTTGTTTGCTTCATACCAGACACAAGGCTTCTTTGATTTTGATGAATTTTCAATGCCTTTGAACTTATAGGCTATCTGCCATTTTTTGCATAACCATAGGGAGATTTTTTATAAAAATAAATTGATAAATTAAGGGAAAGTTCTGAGTCTCTTATAGGGATCCTAAGTTTTGAAGGCGGGAACGAAATTGGCTGTCACTGGTCTCAGCGCCCATAAGAGTTTGCATGGCATGTAAATTGTAACTTAATATATCATTTGACTTGCACAAAAGAAATCAAAACTAGTGACACCACAAGATGTGTAATTTTTTTAAGCTGGTGTTTGGAAGTGGCAAGAGTGAAACAATGCTGATGACACGAGATAAAACAAAGAATGTCAGGATTCTAGGACAGATTTTAAAGCAAGTGGAGAATTTTAGGTACGTGGGGAATATAGTAGCATGCAATGTAAGGATTCAACCAGAGATAGGAAGAAGGACGCAGTAAGCTGTTGGGTTATTCCAATCTATCCGGGACCTCATATGGAACAGAGAAGTAGGCCCTACCAAAGAAGTGCAAGGTTACCATCTACCAGACCTACTTTGTTTCAATACTGACATATGCAGCAGAGACTTGGAATATGACAACAGTGGATGAGAGCCTTGTGCAGGCTGTAGATATGAAGTTTTTGAGAAGCATTGTAGGTAAGACTAGACTAGATGGGACCGAATACGTAATGAGGATATCCGAGATCAAGTAGGCTTTAGGAATTTAATGGAGCGAATTGAAGAGAGAAGATTAAAGTGGTTCAGACATGTCAAAAGGATAGAAAGAGCGAGATTACTGATAAGATAAGGATGATGGAATTGGAAATTCCAGGTAGGAGACCAAGGGGCAGACCACGACAACAATGGCAGAATTCGCGGTTAAAACCTTACCAGGTAGCAGCACGGTCGTATGCCAACATGGCCGTCCGAAGGCAGATAAAAACACGGGCTGCATAGGGAGCAAGTGTGTTTTTCATGCTTTAAAGCATAATATTTCATTGTAAGCGTCAGTTCTAGAGGTATTTCCACTTTCCAGTAGTTGGGTACGATGGGGTAGGACAATCACTATATTTTGTAACCCTCAGCTGCAAAATAACTAGCAAAATAAGGAATTTTATCTCGTAATTTGGAGACGTGTATTTTCAGTAATTTTAACTTGATGGCAATACCGCGAATTTCTTATGATTATTGGCCTTTACTTAGGCCAATGATATGTAATATAATATTATATCACAAATTATTTGTTCTCTCCCCCCTCCCCCCCCCCCCCCCCCCCCCCCCCCGGAAGTAATTTTTTGCGGGTTCCTCGCGAATAGTTTATCAAACTCGATTTGTTATTAAATTTGTGTTTCGTCACGCCATTGAAACCTCTTAAAACATTGTCTCACATTTAAAAAGCCCCCCCCCCCCCCTCCCCAATGCGGCTAAAAATTTAAAGTTATAAGTTATATGGATGGCACCGGCCTTCACTAAACTTTATATATAGGCCTACTATTATTAATACGCATAGTTAACTAATTATATTACGCCTAGTAGGCCTAAAGTCCTAGAATTGTTTTGTTGTTGTTTTGGTTGAGATTATGAATAATATGAGCCCATAATTAATTAAGTCTACGCATAATTATTTGCTGTTTACGGCAGCAGTTGGTACAAATCTCTTGGAATATAAGAATAAAAAATCAAGGTAGGATAGTTTACATTCAATGCGCTGTACTAATTTAAAAACTATAATTATGGACATATATATATTATTAATAATAAATAATAATAATAATAATCAAACACCCGGTTCCAACATAAGTCAGGTCGGGGGGTGACGTATCACCAATTTCTCGGGCTGTGGACTCTCAGTGTTTGCTAGCCAGGCTCAACACCTCCTCATCTACTTCGATGTCTTCTATGACAGGCATTTCTACCAGTTCTCTCCATTTCTTTCTATCCTCCCAGAGTCTTTCTTCATTAATTCTTTCCCATGATTTTCCTCTTTCTTCAATGTTCCATTTTATTTGGTCCCTCCATCTATCTCTTGGGCGTCCAACTCTTCTTACTCCCCCCCATGTGTGTTCAAATTCTCTTCTTGGTATTCTATCTTGTTTCATTCTTCGTACGTGCCCATACCATCGAAGTCTTTCTTTACCTATTTTATTTTGTAAACTTTCCACTCCTAGTTTGTTTCTTATTGTTTTGCTCCGTACCTTGTCTATTTTTGTTAAGGCTACAGAACTTCTTAAAAATTTCATCTCTGCTGCTTGTAATCTGCTGTCTTCCTTTCCTCCTATTGTCCATGTCACGGATGCATATGATATTATTGGGAGGAAATACATTTTGTACAATAACATCTTGCACCTGGATGATATTTCTTCTTTCCATAATAGTTTACGTACACTTTGGTAAAATTTGTCTGCTAATATAATTCTCCTTGATATTTCAGCATCTAGTTTTGCGTCCTTTGTTAGTATACTTCCGAGGTATTTAAATGCTTCTGCAATGGCCAGCTCTTCACCCCGTAGTATTATCTTCTTTTGATTTTGTTTACTTTTCTTCGTTACTATTAATGTTTCACTCTTTTCAATGCTTATTTTCATGTTAAACTTCAGTGTTTCCTCATTCCATCTATCTACGCTCTTCTGTACTTCTTCAATGGAATCTCCCCATCTCACTATATCATCTGCAAATATCATAGTTTTAGACGTTTTTAATAATTACAAAAATTCCATATTATATCTATACCAATTATCAATTATACCATTAATGAGACTTGCATAATATATACTATAGTTCACAGTATCTTTGGGTTTAGAATGTTGAACCCAAAGACGGTAGGCCTACATAGCTCTTAGCCCGATTTGGCCCTATACCGCCTGCAGCACATCATTGTAATAAATCAATTACCATTATGGTTTATCGTTTATCGGATGGTGGTATCCATGAAACTGATGAAAGTTGTGAAAAATGTGTCTCAAGGAATGGGAATAGAACTCCCATCTAACCCACAGTATTGCACGGAATAATATACACATTCAGACTTTTTGTTTCATTACGCATCACAAAAATGTGTATTACTAATTTTATGACCTTTCTTGCTTGCTAAATAATAAACGTGATCGAGTAAATTCATTCTGGAGTTGACCGTGACGCTACAATATTGCATTGGTTTAACATTGAATGCCGCCATGCAGCCACACGGTATCTGCCTTGGAGCAGTTCTCCACTTGACCGCCAGATGTCAGCCACTTTGCTTTTAAACGCGAATAGTGTGAGAAAAGATGTGGAACAGCAAGGATGAGACTGGAATGTGGTGTAACGAGAGTAATAAGTGGCAGGACAGAATAAGATGAGATGCCTGTCTTCAATGCCGACCCAACGCAGAGTTTGACGTGGCAACAGATAATAATGATGAATGGCATCCTACAAAATTCGTCAACACTTCCTAAATTGAAATTGAATGCGACTTAAATGAACACGTGTTTACGCACAGTCGCAAATGTACGCCAACTTATGCGATAACTCAGTCGTTTTGTGTGCGCTTTCTATGCTGGTGCCCGTGGTTGCTAGCTTCTTCAAGTCTGCAATAGGATACGAGAGAATTTTTTTTCTTTCAATTTTTGTATCGTGGCCCGCACAACTTTTCTAGATAATAATGTGGCCCGCTACTCAAGATGTTTGGGCGCCACTGACCTAGTTTAATTACCTACTGTATTTGGGCCCTCTTCCAATGATAATGCAGAATAAGCTTTTCTCAATCAAAATAAATGTTTACTAGCCTAGCCGAGATCATTTTTACTAGTAGTCCACAATTTTTAGGTTATATCGATGTAAAACGATCCTACATGAATGATTAAAATGACAATATTAGCCAGGTTTGACTTGTGTGCAAGTGAGGGACTAGGGAGTGACTGGAAACGATTTTTTACCATTATTATAATAATATTAGCTTAAATTAAGAGATTTTTATTTTGTGTATGTACATAGCCCTACTTGAAACGATTTTCTATTCTAGGTAGCACACAACTACTGAAAACTCGTTCGGTTATCGGCACAAAATATTCATATTTTTTTTACGGCAATTGGGAACTCTGGAAAAAGTACTCGCCCGTCGGGCTAGTGAAATGAGATTTTTACTAGCCCAAGCAAAGTTTCACTAGCCTCAGGCGAGTGTTAATTTCGACCCCTGAATGTGTATAGGCCCTATAGTTGGAAGCAAAAAAAATATATATCTACACACAACAAACAACACAAACTTAACATAACCACCTTATTTACAACCTTATTTTGAATTTCATGTAGGTAATTACATTTTTGACAGTTCTAATGTGTTGTATTGTTCATAGGTTAGTCATGTGTTTAAGAACTACGGCCCAAGAGTTCGATATGTAAACTTCTACCATGGCGGAATGGACACACAGTTCTGGGCTGGGCACTACGGCAGTAAGATGGCTCGGGCCAGTGTCATCGTTAGTCTTGACGACGAGGATTTGATGGACCGTACCAATTCATCCACTTCAGAAGCAGAAGACGATTAATTAACCGAGCCAGGTTAAGCCACATGCCCATTGAGAATGAGGCAGAGTTGGGCATCATGCTAGTTCTCTGTTAATGTGAATCAACAAAAATTGTTGCCTATTCTATTGTAGGCCTACATTATGACATTATGTCCTGAGTCATGTTTTCACTTATCCAATAAATATTTTAAACCAAGTTGTTCACTCAAAGGCAAGAGTTAGTGGTGAAAGTGAATGTTGAGTGTCTTATCGTTTTTGTTTTTGCAGAATGGTGATTATTATTCAAAGTACGTACCTAACAACGTACCTGATGTTGGCAAATTGACTCGTTACATACTTAAGCAAAACTTTTAAACCATTGTGAATTGTGATCTGTTTTGGCCTTATCTTCTTGCTGACTAAAAATGGTACCTACATGAGAATATAGACTGAGTATGGTTTACTATTTCTACAAAGAATTGAGTGTTGATGTAGATAGAGTTTGAAGGTTGTGCAGTAGGAAACGTCCATCCTCGCAAATCGCTTTGCACGGACACATGAAAATTTTAAGCAGAAATACTATGTCTGTTTGCAAGGTTTACTTAATGACCTCTTCATAAGTTTCCAAAAATAACATGCACTCAAAACTACACCCAAGTCAAAATGAGTCTTCTTCGCCTCTGTTTGTTGCGTAAGTAGTCGCGCGCGGTCATTTAGACCTACGCATCTGTTATTGTCAAATAAGTCTGCGTTATCAATGTAACTTATTCTTTGTATTTCTATGATATCCTTAAGGGTAATAATGAATCAGGAATAAGTATGATCACGTTTATTGGTCGATATAAATTCATATTACATAGAACATTGAAACTTTTTTGTGATTATTGATTTACTAAATAAATACTATAGTTTTTGATTATATTATTGATAATTCAGGCTAAATTTAGTTTTAACAGTTTAACTTGTTAAAGTTATCAAACTAATTTTCGGACATGTATTTTGATTTATAAGTCGCACTTTTTTTCACACGATTGTGGATAATGGTGGAGCACACTCGTATAAGATGGCCACTATATAATAGGGTTGCCGTTCGATAATCGATATATCGATCGATACGATTATTTCCCGAAACGATCGATAATCGATTGCGTCTTCCCGTATCGATAATCGATCGATAATCGAATTTCTCGCCCGCCCGAGAATTTGAATTTACAGCCCGCTCTGCAGAACTTCATAAAATAGTACCAGTCAAGACATTAATCGCTTTATTCCGTGAAAAATGCGTCCACTGCGAGATCTACAACACTCGTAAGGCGTGAGGTACGAAGCGCCTGCACTGTGCAGTATAGGCCACCAGCATGACGCGTGTGTGTTACGGGCCAGCCCGGCTCGGGCGGCAGGCGGGCTGCATTCCCGCGCCGATCAGGCGCTGATTGCACAACCTCGGCGCGTCACGGCCAAGCAAGGTCAATAAGTATTTTATCGAGATGCATTTATACCCACTCCACGCCAACTCGTAATCGCTTTTCTTCTTTCCGTAGTGCTACGATAATATTATCTTATCGGTTCTCTCACACCAATATTACGTCGTCTTCCAAACTAATGTCTAACAATATTCGTCTTGTCACGTAATAAATATCGGAGCATTGAATAGTTAAACTGATAATATCTTGTAAATGAATGAAGGACAATCTCAACAAAAGCTGAAATGAAACTTCACAGAACCACGATTTCCAAGAAGAACGACCTTCACAAAGACAACACTCAAGCCGGGTAAGCATAGCGCGGTCTGTCTACTCCACTTAGCTCGCTCTCGTCGCGCCAGCCAGACGCGTGGGGGGGGGGGGGGGGGGGCTCGTGAAAGACGTTGCTATTATAGCGTGGAAAAACCCTTTTCTGAGCAAATAGAAGGAACAAAAGGATGCACTCGCAAAAGGTCCACGGTCCGCGTCGGTATACGAGCAAATTTAGGCCTAATTTTGATTCGATTATTGATTATCGATCGATATGTTTTTAAACGATTATCGCGATCGTTAATCGATTTAACTGGTCCGATTATCGATACTGAAATTCGTATCGAACGGCAACCCTACTATATAATACTGCATATTAAAATGGATATAATGAATTTCACTTGTGGAGAATCTTCTAATTTTAATTTTCTCCTAATGCATTTTCTATTGTCTGGATCTTCATTGTCTGGAATTTTGTATATGCCCTTTAAAAATTGTCTGGACCAGCACCTCCACCATCATTCCAAAATAATGTTGTGTTACCTGAAAATCAAGTGTCTTTTTTGACTATCGGACTGGTCCCCAACACCCGATCCGGTCCTAAATTTGGAGTACCCGCACACCACTAAACAACATCATTTTTTTTAAACTTCCTGCATAATTTTGAAAAATTTTAATGCAGGGTTACTACTTTCTAGCACATATACTTTTTATTTATTTACTCATTATTGTTTGTCTTTCATAATTTAATTTTTATAGCCTTTATAACCCTTTAAACTACAAGTTTGTTGACTGTTTACACTGCCTATGTATGGTTATTTCCAATGCCATTAGGACTAGTCTATATACCAGTACTAGTATAGGCTACTAATATATTACGAGCTTCGTTGCCAAAGTACCAGAACATTTAGTCTTTAGAGTAATTAATTGTTTTTGCTATGTGGAAGCACTCATAGTTTGGTGCTGGCTTAGAATTGACGAATGAACATGTGGACCAAGCTTATTCATAGCCACATTCCAAGAGTTCCATCTGTTGTTAACCTTGTTGCTAATCTTGTTAACCTATGGGAAATTATTGTTAGTCCCTGACTCGACCACACCTTCCTCAATTCTATGTTAGCACTGTACTGGTTACTACAAAGTATATACCTATCCTATTTTTTATTTATTTAGGCCTATATATTCTTGAATACAACACATTGCAGCCATTTTACATCATGCATAATTTTAATTTAATAACATGAAGACCGTAAAAATAGTACAACATACAAATTCTATAAATCATACAATGGTACATAGACTACCATAACTACAAATCAATACTTTCTATAGATAATATGAGATGATAAAAAATATAAATTATGTTAGGCTATAGCCTCCATTGAAAATATTGGGATGCCCATTGTATTGATGTGATGTCATAATATTTTTGCCAAGCAAATCAAAATAGTATTGATTTTTTCCCTTACCATTTTTGTTATAAAATCTCATTTCCTTGGTACAGTAGGCTATAAAGGCGGGGTACATTGTCGCCCACTGATGAGTCGCGTTCACTGCAGAATCATTTGATGCACAAATCTACCTAAAACATTGATTTTTTTTAAATGTTAGGCCTATGTTTGCGAGTTTCTATTTTCCATAGTTTTATTCTTTTCTTGAAACATCACGATACCGAGTGCAAAATCTACATTGAAAATAATTTCCGGTTTTGTTGTAGCATAACTTTATTTTTTGAACAAAGTTAAACTTTGCCTTTTCATCAAAGTTGCCTTAAGACACATAATAAGTACGTAATAAACAACACAAACATTGCCTAAACCTATCATAACATGAAACATCATTTCAACAATAAGTAAAATTGATTTTAATTTTTAAATTATGTAAAAATGAAATGAAGTGTAAAGTATGAATTACAATGAAAATACAAATACTATTGAAATATGTGCGTTGCTTTGAGCGTATAATCTTTAAAAATTAAAATAGATCTCTTCAAAGCAACAAGCATCAAATCCTAAATAAAACGATTGGCATCCCTAATAGCATACACTACAGCATACTTAATTAGTACATCAATCAAAATGTATCACCCAATTGACTTTGTTTTGAGGTAAGCTGTCTTCCTTATTTAATATTTATCTTTCCCCTCACTGGAAATTATAAATTTGTGTTGCCAGTTTCAAGTTTACTTTTTAAAAATGAGTATGTGCTTAATTTACTAAAACACTATCAATAAAATTTGTTACATGTTCAAACATTGTGTTGATTTATATATAAGTTTACCCTAATATGTATTAGTATCAGAAAGGCCTAGTGTTATTAAGTATTAATTAGTAATTTTTCAATTTTTATATGTAAAATTATGGTGGATATCTTAAATTTGCATAGTTAGAATAGAATGTAATTTTATCAGTTTAAACAGCATTGTGTATGACTGGACGAGGTAAAATCTCAATCAAATCAGCATGAGAACGCTACGACTCGAGCCAAAAGTGTGTTTGTACTTTTCAAACTACGCCTACATTTCCCCATCGTTCTAAAATATTTTTGTTGTGCTTACTCAAAACGGTGATAGGCTTACATGGCTTGTGGTACATAGCTTGTTTTTCAAATTTTGGTCTCGTTTGGTCTCCCATATTTCTAAATATCGAGCAAAAAATGCTTTGTATGAAAAATAAGTATTTGGTTATATCGGGTGGTGAAAACAGAACAAGATGTTGATTTCCTTTAAAATACAAAAGTACTGCATTCTAGGCACTGAAAGTCCACACCCAAGCTTCTTAAGCCGAAAAATAGTGAATCATCATAAATTTTAAGTCGTCTAACTTTCAAGAAAATGATATTATTATTATTATTATTATTATTATTATTATTATTTTTATTATTATTATTATTATTATTTATTATTTAACAATTTCTAAGGTACAATAATTCATATTTCATATAGATGAAGACTTACGCTAGAGTGTGGACACGGTTAGATCTACATCTATATGCAAATATTACTAAGGCATTATTAATAGGCAGGTTAGAAAGAGCTAAAAGCTCCATGACACAGTGCTAAACCTGCTTTTTAAACTAACTAAAAATACAATACTAACTTAAATGAGGATGCTAATAGACGATAGTGCAGAGTATAGTAGAGTAGAAGAAATGGAAACGTGGGTGAGTTTTTTTATGAACCAGGCAACAAAACATAATGATATACCGAATTCATGTACCAAGGAATAGCAGTGCTTGTCAATACAAATGTCATTAATTATTCAATCCCTTAATGTGACGTGCTTGAAGGGATAGTCAAATATGAGTAGGGTTTCCAGCCGTCCAGAATTTGTAATTATCTGTCCAAATATTGCTGCAGGTTGGTGGTAAAGTGTTTGTGCAATATAACCTTGCTCCAACTATTTTGCATAATTTTATTGTAAATGTCCATCTATTGATACATGAATCCAGGTTATTTCTCATACTTTCTGGATTCCTTATTGACCTCTAATTGACCCAAAACTTGTAAACTTCAGGGTGTTGTTAGCAAAGGTACATGTACTTCTCGAAACAGAAAACATTTAAAAAAAGTCTTCTACAAAAGAAACTAAAAATGTCTTATTTATGGCATATTTAATTTAGGGACATTCCCAATCAATACTTGATTGATTTTATTTCTTGAAGGTTATCCCAGGTTAAAAAATACAAATAGGATGGTTGAAGTAGGAGGTACGTTATGGTATGTCCGGAATTCCATATCTGTTTAGTTGGTAACCCTTAATGTGAGGGCCTTTTTAACTTTAAAATTTGAGAGATTTTATAAGAAGCAAATATTGTTCATTCAGATAACACATCATTTCCTGTGTTTGGTATTGAACAATCATAGTACTATGGTATAATATTATGAGGAAACCGCGGATGATTTGGGCTTTATGCATTGTCGCTTGCTACGGTACTGTGGCGAGGCAAGGCGAACATACAATAATATAAAATAAATAAATATGAATATAATAATATAAAATAAATATAAACCATATATATAATAAATATAAAATAATAATAATAATAATAATAATAATAATAATAATAATAATAAATGGTTTATTGCCATAGTATCTATATTTTGCAAGAAGCATTTACAGATGTACAGACAAAATGCAGAAAATACAGAGAACAGTAAAACTTATACCCAGCCGTCATGAAACGTGTTGTGAACTTGAAAACTATCAAAATCGAGGGGATTTAGGTACCCGACAACACATGCCAAATTTGGTTGGGGTACGAGCATTCATTCTTGGTGAAAATATGACTTGAAACATGCTCAAAATCGCTTTAAGGACGTTAGTTACTAGTTACTAACTACTGGCTACTATCTAATTTGTCAGATTCAATTGCCCAGCGATTCTGACCAAACGAGTGGGGCTACAACGTTCATATTTTACATGGACATTAAGGTAATAGTGATGTACCGGTAGTTCCTTTTGAAAAAAAAAGTTGAAAAAGTTGGCTGGAAGGCTTCCAAATAAAGATTTATACAAAAGCCTTATACAAGAATATAATCAACAAGTAACTATAGTTGCTTGACAATGATCGACTACATTATTTACAAAAAGCAAGTCTTTGGGCCACTACTTATTTTACATCCTATTGTTAATTGGTAATTCCATAGAAATTAAATCAACTTTGTTAAAATTATTATATTTTAACAAATAATTTTGCAATATAACTTTGAGTCTAAACTAAAATAAACTATACTAGGTTATCAACTAAATACTCGTTTATGGAGTTATATGCTTTTGCGATAAGGAACTTTTTTTACAAAGTATTTAAAACTGTCTAATGACTAATGAGCCTATGTTTTTTAGTTCAGTCGGTAGTTTATTATTCAAATTTATGTGTGTGTAATCAGAGTTTGTTTTTATTTACTACAATTCAGAAATTAAAAAAGTCCGCCCCAAGCCCCCAACCGGGAATCGAACCACGGATCTCCCGCATTCCATACAGGCGTCTTAGCCACTAGACCATCAGGACGGGTACATTTTGCTCTCTGAATTGTAGTTGCATTATATCTGAATGGATGGAACTGTTCCATCCATTCAGATAAAATGCAACTACAATCCTAGAAAAGTTGGCAAAATAGAATTTGCAACTAGTGTTAATTTAAACAGAATAGTTCATCCAAATTCTTTTTTTCTAAATAATTTAAATGTAATGGTCATGCAAATTCTATTTTGCCAAGCTTTTCTAGGATGTTGTTACGGGACACTGTAGGTTTATGAATTAAGAATGCGCAAATGTGGAAGGGTATAGATGAGCTTGGCCCTTTTTTTAGATCTCATTTCTTTTGAGTGTGTAAGGTTTGGCTGTATTTTTACAAGTTTTTGTTATGTGTGGGATCTCATTACTTTTTCAAGTTCCATTGCAAAATTATTTGTTAAAATATAATAATTTTAACAAAGTTGATTTAATTTCTATGGAATTCCCAATTAACAATAGGATGTAAAATATGTAGTGGCCCAAAGACTTGCTTTTTGTAAATAATGTAGTCGATCATTGTCAAGTAACTATAGTTACTTGTTGATTATATTCTTGTATAAGGCATTTGTATAAACTTTTATTTGGAAGCCTTCCAGCAAACTTTTTGAACTTTGTTTTCAAAAGGAACTACATCACTACTACCTTAATGTCCATGTAAAATATGAACGTTGTAGCCCCACTCGTTTGGTCAGAATCGCTGGGCAATTGAATCTGACGAATTAGATAGCCAGTAGTTAGTAACTAGTAACTAACAGCGATTTTGAGCATGTTTCAAGTCATATTTTCACCAAGAAGGAATGCTCGTACCCCAACCAAATTTGGCATGTGTTGTCGGGTACCTAAATCCCCTCGATTTTGATAGTTTTCAAGTTCACATCACGTTTCATGACGGCTGGATAACACCTCAAAATCACCCCAACTCTGCTTGCTGTATAAGGTGCCAGAGTGTGTAGCGCACCGCGGCTTGGCTGCGGGCCCTAACGGGCACCTAGATGTAGTTTAAAGGCAGTCTAATCTGCCCTACACACATGATTAACATTGTACAAAACAGACCAAAAATTAGACAGTTTTAAATTGGTGGCCGCATAGCTCAGTTGGTAAGAGCATAGCCCGGTAAGCTAAGGTCCCGGGTTCGATCCCCGGTGTAGTCACTTTTTTAATTTCTGTCTAAAGTATTAATATATCAACGTCATAGTCGCCTACTATAAAACCAAAGTTAAAGTGTTAAACATATATATATATAACCCGACAAGTTTACAATTGTGATTCTAATATATATATATATATCTTCAAATATCAAATTCGTTTTCGGTAACTAAACAATTAAAATAATTGTAATGGTTTGGGTTTGTTAACAAAGTTTTCTCCAAAACGCACAGATTTCTACCAAATTCCCCCCCCCCCCCCCTCCCCATTGTTTTCATATATTATGCGTTTTTGTATTTTTCCCTAAATCCCAAATAATGGAATAATAACAAAATTGATTTAAAAAAAGTGTATTTGAAATATGAAGGCAAAGGTTTGTTAACAAAGTTTTGCTCCAAAATGCAGAGATTTCTAAACTACAATGATTATACCTTTATTTTCAAAGGGGCAGGCCCCGCCATGTAGGTACTATATTCTCCGTTTATTTCTTTCAAATCCTGGTTAAGCCACTACGAGGAAGGCGAGAAGAAGAATAACAAACTGTTGGTAATAAATCAGATTCATTTATTGGAAAATAGCACTAAATCCATTTTATGATCACAAAAATTAAAAAAATTCCCTGCAGGGCAAGTAGGTACAGGGGGGTAGGTATATAGTCAAATATTGTAGGCACCGATCACCACATCAATTAAGCTCGCCACACCACTGTTTCGAGGTGTCGTCTCCCATCAAGAATGAAACCAAAAAGTATTTTGTGCCAGTCACGTAATTATTAGGGGTAGTAAAAATTGCGAATTACTTAGTAATTTTAGAAAATGCCAAAATAGGGGTTTGTATTTTTATTTTTATTTTTGCCATTAATATACAAAATAATATAAGCATTAGGCTTTAGGTTTTTGTAGTGTGGCACCATTGATATACCATTGATACATCAAATGGGTCGGAAACTGTATAACAATCTGCCTAGTCAAATCAAGAACATTGACGATAAAAAGAAGTTCAATGAGGCAGTGAAAAGTTTACTGCTTCAAAAGGGATATTATAGCGTGGAGGAGTGCCTACTTGATAAGCAACTCTAGTTGATAGTTTTTAGTACTAGGACAGAAGAAGAGGACGTTTGTTTGTGTTTTTAATGATGTTTATTTTAAATAGTTGAATGTTTGTTTTGGGTTTACTTAACTCATTTTTATTGTATGCTGTTGACAATTACATTACCCGTCTGCTATGCAGACTTATGGGTTTTTTGTTGTATGCTTGAAAAAAAAAAAAAAAAAAAAAAAAAAAAATATTAAACCCCTATAGTAGGCAGTAGTTAAATATCAATGTGTGGCACATAATGTGCCACACATTGGTCTTGTTGAGTTAGTTCTAATCCAGAAGGTCCAGAGTTTGAATTGCACTTTTGACAAAATAATTCTCGCTATGAAGTAAACGGTGACTAGAGACGTTCTAGCAACATTGTAGCGGACCCCGTCTCCCTACCCCCTGGCACGTGTCTAGGGGTAATAACTTACTTGCTTGATGTTCAACAAATCAATAAGGAGGGTAATGGAGAGGAGACTACCATCAGAATCTTGTTCTCCTTACTTGCAGTGTGTATGTATGAGTAGGCACGGGATACTTGCATACCCAACAATACCTGGTGAGTGTGCAGGCACGGAAAATTGAGTACCCGACAATACCTGGAGTGCGAGTATGGGCCCCGGGGACGCTTGCACGCCCGAAAATACCTTGTTGCGTGTGGGGAAGGGGTATTTGGTCCCCAAAACAAAAACCCTATGTGTGTGTGGGCGGCAGGGGATCTTGCGTCCCGAAAATCCCTGGAGGCGAGTATGGGCACGGGCCCGCTTGCACCCCCCAACAATCCCTTGTGGGGCGTGTGTGGAAACGGGATATTTGGGTACCCAACAATCCCCCCTATGTGTGGGTGTGCGGGCCCGGGGATTTTGGCGTACCCACAAAAACCTGGATTTTGGGGTAAAAGGAAAAGGGGACGTTTTTGCCCCCCAAACAATCCCTTTGGGTTTTCGTGGTGGTAGGGTAACTTGCTTACCCAACAATACCTATGTGTGTGTTTTGCAGGCACGGGATATTTGGGCGTAACCCGACAATACCTGGAGGTTTGGAGAAATGGGCCCAGGGGGGACGCTTGCACGCCCAACAATACCTTGTGTGCGGGGTGTGGATACGGGATCTTCGAAACCCCAACAATCCCCCTTATGTGTGTGGGTGCAGGTACGGGATACTTGCGTACCCGAAAATCCCTGGAGTTTTGATTTATAGGAAACGGGACGCTTGCACGCCCGAAAAAATTTACCTTGTGTGCGTGTGGGAAAAGGGGGAATATTTTCGTCCCCAAAAAATACCCATGTGAGGGGGGAAGGGGAAATGTGTGCCCTTAGCAATGGAACAAAAAGTTTAATAGGATCCCCGGAAAAAATCATTTTAAAGGTGGTATTAAATTTCAAAAACCCCTTTTTAATATGGGGAAAAAATTTTTTAAATTTAAAAACCTTTTTAATTTAACACTTTGAATACTAAAAGGGCTAACCCGAAAATAAAAGCGGGCAATTTTTTACTTTATTCTATGCAAACTTTTTTAAAATAAAAGGGAACCAAGCCCTATGTGGGTCCCCTGTGGCCCCCCGATTCTTTTTAACATTGAGCTCGAGATAAAATCGTACGGGTTTGACCATCCTGGGCTATGTGAAGTGAACACTCGCCCGTGTTTTTTCCCACTCCCCTGCCCTTATAGGATGCCCTGCCACAGTCAAAGAGCGGGACCCCGGGGAGGGGCGGGATGAGAGCCCTGAGTACAAAGTCGAGACTGACTTCCCCGAGGCTGTGCGCGCCGGGTTTATAGTGCCCGAACGTCCAAGTGGAAGGGGGGAAATGGGGGGGAAAGGGGCCTATTCGTAAAGGCAGCGCTGTTGACAGAGAGGGTTTTTAAGTCATGCTCCAAGCGGGGGGAGGGGGGGGAAGGGCGCTTTGCGCCCACCTTTTCGTAAAAGTGAGCACGTTGGCCCGTCTTCTTTTAGAGAGGGGTTTTTTTAAGTTTTTTGATACGTCAATTTATTTCCAAAATTCCCAAAACTGACAAAATATGTATGGGGGTAAGATTCTTTTCCCCAAAACCTGTGTTTCCCGAAAAATCCGAGCACAGGGTTATAATATCTACTGTTTTTTTAAAATTTTCCCATTTACAAAAATGAGCCCAACAAAAAAAAAAGCAAATGCAGAGTATAACATTTAACTAATGAAAACACTCCTTGCATTGTCCATTAAATAGAAATTAAAAAAAAATACACTAAGTAGGGGCCCTATAAAAAGGGGCCCGCATATAAAAAAATAATAAATTAAAAAATACAGAAAAAAATGACTTTCCTTTGGGTAAAAGTTGTTTTTTTAAAAACGTCAGCAAATTTTTGGGTCTTGAGTTGCGTTTTTTTTAAACTAATAGTATATTTTTACCCCCAAAATTTTAATAAGGGAAAGGCGAAAAATTTGAACAAAACCAAAAAACCTCTCGAGAATCCCGGCCAAAAGAAAGGGTTGGGCCCAGTGCGGGCTACCTGGGGGGCCCTTTGGTGGGGGCCCTTTTTAGGGGGCCCCGTTCAAACAGGCGGGGCCGCGGGGGCCCCGGGTTTTCCCAAAACCCCCGTCAAAAAAAACCCCTTTGGGGCGTTAGAAAACTAAGATTTCTTGCGTCCTAAAGATTTTTTTTTTTTTTTTTTTTAAACTAGAAAAAATCAGTAAAGACATAAAAGTCATGACATAAGAAAACGGGCCCTAACCCGGGAAAAAAACAAAATTTTTAAATTTTTAAAATCAGTCTTGTTAACAGTTTTCAATTATAATAAGGTTTGGTTTGGGAAAAAAAATACACAGAAAAAATTTAAGAAAATTTCTCTTATATTTTAACATTTTTAAAAAAACCTTATTTACAATAATGACCCCCTTAATGGAGAAAATACATAGTTTTTTTAGTTTTTAAAACATGTTATTTTTTGGCAGATTGGTATTCTGGGGGAAAATATCCAAAAGCTGGTATCGGTTGTATGTTTTTTTTTCCCTTGTAATTTGGGCGGGCCCTGGCATTGCGCCTCTGATTAGGGGGGCAGCCCTTTTAAATTCTTCTGGTTAAATGGTAACGTCTCGGGTTTTTTTTAAGGGTTTTCCCAGTCAGGGGGGGTTTTCTGGTTTATTTTTTGGCAGGTGATTTTGGTTTTGGGTGTTTCTAATTGTCAAAAAGTTTACCCTTTTTTGGCATGGAAAAAATCTCCTCGGGGGTTGGGGGTTTCTGAAAGGGAAACGGATTTTTTTTGGCCTGTCGGTGTTGTGGGGTGTATGTGGGTCCCCCCCTGCTTTCCAGTAACGGGTCTTGCCCCTTTGGCTTCGCCGGGAATGAGTCTAGTTTCCTGCTTCGTCAGTAAAATTTTTGACTCTCCCTTTCCCGGTAATGGGTCTCGTCTCCGCTTGGGCTGGAATGGGTTCGCCCCTGCTTCCCCAAAGGTTTCGGTCCCCCCGTGGTCGTTCCTGGGGGGTCGGCAGCGTTTGCCTTGTGTGCTGCAAAGGATGCCATGAGGATCCCCTTTCCCCCTGGTTTTAAAGGGGGGCCCTTTCCCACTACATGCCGTGGTTTGAGTTTTTTACGGGTTTTGGGGGTAAAATGTTGGGCGGAAGATTGGTTTTGGGGGCTGCACGGGCCCATCTTGTCAGAAAAAATCGTTGGTGCCCCTTTTTGAGGGATTTTTTGGGATTTCCCAAACCGAGCTAAAAATAAGGGCGACATGCTGAAAAATAAAAAATTATACAAAAATACTAAGAGGTTAACGTTTATATTTTTCAAACCCATTTGGGGGGTCGGGTTTAGCGAACCGGTCTTATGTCTGGGGTGGAGGAGAAGGGGAGAAAATGGATTTTCGGGGAAGTCGAGTTTCTTCCTTTTGTAATCTCTGGCCCCTCCTCTGATGTATCGGGGTTCTAGTGTTTAAACCCAAATTCCGTCTGTACTGCCCCTCCCCCAGCCCGGGGGTCCCTTGTAGAGAGGGAAAGTTGGTTATGTTTCTTCCCCCTGTTTGCAACACCATCCGTATTTTCCGGGCCGAAAGACTTTTTGTGATATACTGCGCAAAAATCTGTATGGGCCTTAAAAATTTCGGTTTTAAGAGAGGGGGTTTCACCCCCTTTGATGAATCGCTCAAGATGTTCGTCTTCCCCCAGCCCATAATCCCCCAATTTAAAATTGGAGAGATTTTCTTCCGAACTTTAGGATTTTTTCTTGTTTTTCCCGGGTTTTAAATGCTTTTTTGGAGGGCTTAAATGTATGCAGGGAGAGGTTCTGAGCCAGGTTTTGGGCGCTTTAGGCCGCTGGTAGCCCCTTTCCCTCCAGATCTTCTCTTCTAAGTCGGGGGGTTTTTGAGTGGTAAAAAGGGGATGATACTCCCCCCCCAAAAGTGAGCTTTGGGCAGGTGTGTAGCCGGATTTTCTCACTTATGTTTTTCGGATGGCAAAGCGACGCTGGTGGGTTTTAATTTTCCCCCAAGCCCACGATGTTTTTCATTTGTAAATTTTTATACCTTGTTTAATTGTCCGTACTCCTCTCGTAGGATTACCTTGGGGGACGTGGGCACAATTTCCTTGGTTTTTCCCGAGTCGCCTGCATACTTCGCACCATATGTACTTCCCAAATTGAGGGCCTTTACGCTACGTAGTTATTCATGAAAACCGGAAACGACAACAATAATCAAATTAATTTTTTGGCCCTGTAACTGCTGTAGCTCTCCTTAGGGGGTAGACTTCTAGTTTACGTTTTGGAAGTCGTAATTTAATAAAAAAGGGCGTTTTTCAAAACCCCATCGTTTTTAGGGAGGGGGCCCAAACAAATCACATAAAAACCGATTTCCCCCAGGTTTTTGGTTTTTTGCTGTCCATTTTCCAAAAAGGGGGCTATTTTTGGTGGTTTGATTTTTTTGGCAGATGGAAAATTTCCCAGGGAATAAAATCGGGAACATTTTTTTTTAAGTTTTTCCCAAAGTATAATTTTTTTTAAATTTTTTTTAAAAAAAATCGTTTTCTTGATCCCAAAAGGCGGGCGGGAGGGGGTGGTGGGTAAAGTATAGATAAAATTTTTTTTTCCTCAGTTGATGTGGGACTTGGTGGTTAGCTAAAACCCTTTTGGGTTTTGTTTTTTTTTTACAAACTAAATGTGTTCCACCCCTTTACCCTTTGATTTATGGTTGGCCCTTTTCCAGCTCCAGTTTTTGCTGAATTTTTAAAAATAAAGGGATGGGTTTTTTTGGGGCCTCGATTATCCTTCTTCGGGGTTTGTTGGCATTCCTCAGGTTCGGGAAAAATTCGTTCATTATGCCTCATTTTGAAAAAATTTATGTTTTGGGTTGCTCGGGGGAAGCGAATGCGGGTTTTTTTGGGAATGAGGTGTGCACCGATTGCGGGTTTAGCTCGGGTGGGGGGTGTTTGATCATCGGCAAACATGAGTTGAAATTTCATGGGGGGGTCTTCTTTTGCAATAGCCCCACCATAGTCGGGACACGTTGATGGTGTTTTTGGGTTTCACAAGGAGCTCGGGCTGAGGGCATGGGCTGCTTGATTTGTGCTACCTTTACGATAAGTAAGGGTTTGAAATTTAAAACCCATCACCCGCATTGCCCATTTTCCCAAATCCGCCCCGGGGTTTGGTCTTCTATAGAAAGGAACTTTTAGAGCAGCGGGGTCTGTTTAAATTTAAAAAAAAAGCATTTTCCCAACTTGGGAAAAGGAAATTTTTTTAATGCAAATAAGACACCAAAAATTTCCCAAATTCCCCCGGTGATACATTTAGTTTTTTTTCTGCGGCAAAAAAGAAGCCCCCTTGGCTTGTCAAAAAGGCTAAATGGCCTTGGGCCCGGTTTTTTTCTCCATTTTTTTTTTGTAATAGTTTTGGGGGGCCCCAGAAGACCCCCTTTTGTAAGGGGCTTTTTGGCATCCTTTTTGGGGGTAATGGGTTTTTGAAATGTTTTTTGGGGGAAACCCCAAAATTTGGTTTTAAAAAAAACCCCCCCCCCCCCCCCCCCAAAAAAAATAAAAAACCCCCCCCCCCCCCCCCCCCCCCCTTCCCCCCCCCCCCCCCCCAAAAACTCCCCCCTTGCCCCCCCCCCCCCCCCCCCCCCCCCCCCCCCTTTTAAAAAACCCCCCCCCCCCCCCCCCCCCCCCCCAAAAAAAAAAATTAAACCCCCCCTTAAAAACCCAAAAACCCCCAACCCCCCAACCCCCCAAAAAAATTTTTTTTTACCCAAATACCAACCACCCCCACCACCCCATCCCCCCAACCCCCCCCAAAAAAACCCCCCCCCCCAACCACCCAAAAACCCCCCCCAATCGGCAAAACCCCCAAACCCCCCCCAAACCCCCAATCTTGGGGCGTGGGATAAACGAAGTCATTAGGAAGGCCATACAATTGAATATTGCCCCACCTTCCAGCCCCCTTTGTCCTCCTCTTTTGGAAAGGGTAAACCCGGATCCAGCTAGCCCAAAAGGGGGCATTCTTTTATAGCAAAATAAACCCGATGGGGGGTTGTAAAGGTGTTATTCCTTTTGCTAAAGGGTTTTAGGGTTTTTTTGGTGAAAACCTTGGCTTAATCTATTTTTTAAAAATACTTGGTTTTGGGCCCCAACTTTTAGAAAATTAGTCTTTTTCGGGGCTTGAGGTGGTGAAACCCTTTGTCTCCTGCGGTTGACGGGGGCATAATCTATGCATAGGCGCCAGTTAGGTGAAGCTCCGGGTGAAAACTTTTTTCCGTACGAGCCCGGGACAGGGGGGGCCCCTTTGCTCTCGCACGGTTCTATGATTCTTGTCCCAAAGTTTATCGATTCTGGAAAAACCAAAGTTTTCTTTTAGCCCGGTTTTCATTGGGCTAGGTTTTCTCCTGAAAAGGGGGTATTATTCCCCCACGTCTATCCGTGCATGACACCAGTTACCACCCGGTTTTTTTGGGAAAAAATCTTTCTTAAAAATTTCCCTGAGACCTTTCCAACGAGTTTTTTTGGGGTTCTGCTTGGGCCTTTATCTTGTTGATGGTGTATTTGGGCCAACTGTCGGGGAAATTGCCCAAAACTTCAAACTTGTTCGGGTTTTCAAAAAGGTTTTGACCCTTTTTCGGATTATTTTAGGTTGGGCCAACCTCCTGTAACACCCCTAGGGGTTGATAAACCCGTTTCGCAAAGAAAGTCCCTCCCAAAAATTTTGTTTGGGCCATTTATGGGAAAACAAAAAATTTTTGTTTTTGTGATTCCCTTCCCCGCCCGATATGTTTGAAAATATTGACCCCTTTAATTTCACGGTCCTTGAGTCCTAGTGGTAGGTTCTGTTCGGTATTTATTTTTGTTCCTTGTTGTTTTAAAATCTGGGAGCTATGGTTTTAAACTATAAAGGTAAGCAATGCTCCAATATCAAAAAAGCTAAAAAACCCTTTCCCGCTTATTTTTCCTTTAGCAGTGGTTCTGACGGGTTTTGATTGCAAATCGAATTTTTTGGGACAGGTTTTCTTTTGTTCAGCCCCCTTTTTTTTCTAGTAATTTTTTTCGGAATTGTGTTTTTTCTCCTTTTCTTTTCCGGGGAATTTTTTGGGGGTTTAGAATTTTGAGTTTTAAAATTTGGGTCGTGAAACTCCCTTTCCCCGTACTTGGGTAGTTTCGGGGGACTGCGGTATTTTTTTACTTCTGGTCCCTTTATTTCCTTTTTTTGGGATGTCTTTCTTTTCTTTGGTTTGCCTTTTTTCCTTGATGGTTTGGGAAATTTTGAAGCTTTAAAGCCCTTTGTCTTGGCATTTTAAAAAAACGGACAGACGTCTTGGGGCCCTCTCTTGAGGGGATCTGTTCTTTCTTTGAGGACTACAGGGTGGGGTGACTTTCCCGTCACCCCCTTTCCCCCATACCTGTTTAAAAAAAGTTGTCCCCCAAAGACCCAGTCTTTTTATTTTGGGCTTGTCTTTTAAACGAATTTTACATGTCTTGTAAACAGAGGTTGTCCGTTTCCCCAAACCCTCCCGTTTCTTCTCCTGAGGTTTGGGGGGGCTTTGTCTTCTCGGTAATAAGGGGCCAATTTCTTTTTAAAAAATTTAAACCCGGGATGCCTGTCCAATATCTTTGGGTGGTCTGTTTTTGTCCACCCCCGTACATGTTTTTTGTCTTTTTTTTCCTCCCATTTTTTCTACGGCTTCGAAAACCCCTTTCGCAAGAGATGGTTTTTACAAAATTTTTGTGGCCCCGGGGGTGGTTTTTATTTTCCGTTTCCCCCGTACAAACCCCTTCTTGTATTGCTCGGGCATCATTTTCTAATTCATGTAGGTTATTGTATTTTTTATTAAAAATATATTTTTCGATTTTTCAGGGGTGCATTTTTCTAAATGCTCGGTTCACTTTTTTCGGTGGCTGTGAAAACGACCATCCCTTTCCTTTTAAAAGTCAGTATGATTTTAATGTAATGTATAAAGGTTTTGTAGGGTGTGGGTTGGTTTCCCCCAAATCTTTTTTAAGACGGTCTTGATAATCGGCCCCGGCCCCGTACTTGTCATTAAAAACAAAAGGAGAAGGTCGACCAACTAGAGAATCCACTGTGAAGGCCAACCCTCGCCCTGCTTCTCCCCCTTAAAGGGGTTTGGGGATACCAAGGGCCCTAGTGTTTCCTTTATGTTTTAAACCTGGTCTTTTAAGATGCCCAAAACTTTTGAATTCCCCTAAAATTCTGATGGTGTCTGTCTATCTCCATGGCCAGAGAAAAGAGGGAGTTTAAAAGTCTTTCAGCATCCACTGGCATTTAGATTTTGAATACTGAAGGTTACTGTTTTCCCTTTTCTTTTTTCTCTTGGGTGGATAAAATATTGAAGGGTTTTCCCCCCCTTTGGCCCTTTTTCGGTTCCCCGTTTTTTTTCCGGGATTATAGTTTCTATTTGGTTTTGTCCAGTGCTGCCCTTTTTATTCGCTTTTCCGGTAATTAAAAAGCCAGCGTTGAAGGTTTGGTGTGGGTTTGTGAATTCTGTTTTTTTTAAACATGAATAAATTTTTTTGACTGCTTCATAAGATTAGTCAAAATTTCCCCCATTTTTGCCCTTATGTGCTTAAGCCCGAAAAATTTTCCAAATTTTTTATGTAGCGATTTTCCCGTACTCGGCCCGGGTTATGACGCTGGTGTGGATTTTCAAGTTCCCCTTTGGGTGGGAATAGCTACTAAATTTTGTTTTTTTTGTCTTGTTTTGGTTTTTTGCCCCTAGGTCGCCTTACATATGGCAGGGAGGATAATGTAAAGAGCGATTCCCTTGTATCCCTTGTGTCTTGACTCTTTACTTTCTTCCTGAGGACATGTTCTCTTTTCTTTAGCTTTGTTATTTTTCTTGCATTGCACTGTGAAGTGCTTTTTTCCCTCTTTGTAGGAGAGTTTAAAACAAAAAGTTTTCCCCTTGGGGGAAACTTTCCCCCTTTTTATTTTTTTTTTTGTTGAAAGCCCATCTGGGGCTAGTTTAAAGTTGGTGTAATTACCACCCACTTCTGTACGGGGGTTAAGCCTTTAACCGATCACTGTCAGAGAAGGGCCCAAAACCATCAAAGAAAATTTGGTTCCATAGTAGAATTTTTTAATAATTTAATATAAAATATGCACAGAGAGGGCGTCACAATGCAGTTTCTGATAACCCCAAACACCCGCATTCCTTGGGATATTTACGTAGAGTTAAAAAAAATTTAAAAAATATTGCCGGGGCAAAAAACAAAAAATGAATTTTGGATCCTACCCAAAAACCCCGGGGCGAGCTACGTTAGTTTCAAACCAAATCCCGGGCGAGCCCCCCCTTTTTTGTAAAGGGGGCCCCCCTTTTCCTTTCCCCCCGGCACGTGTCTGGGGTAATAACTTACCCTTTCTTGATTTTTCAACAAATCAATAAGGAGGGGGGAATTGGGGAGGAGATACCCTCAGAATCTTTTTCTCCTTACTTTCAGTGTGTAAGATGAGTAGGGACGGGGGTACTTGCATACCCAAAAATACCTGGTGAGTGGGGCCATAATTTTTTTTGAGTACCCGACAATAAACCTGGGGCGATATAGGGAAGGGACCTTGCACGCCCCGGGAATACCTTGTTGCGTGTGGGGGGATACGGGATACTTTCGTTTCCCAACCCAATACCCTTGTGTGTGTGTGCAGGCACGGGGTACTTGCGTACCCGACAAAAACCTGGATGGGGAGTTTTAGGGACGGGGGCGCTTGCCGCCCCAAAAATACCTTTGTGTGGGGTGTTGGATACGGGGGTACTTGGTACCCCCAAAAATACCCTTGTTTTGTGGGGTGCAGGCACGGGTCTTGCCCTACCCGCCAAAACCTGGAGTGGGGAGTATAGGGAGGGGGAAGCTTTTCAAAGCCCACAATACCTTTTTGTGCGTGGTTTTTGGATTTCGGGATACTTTTTGGGACCCAAAAAATACCCTATGTTGTGTGTGCAGGCAGGGATCTTGCGTACCCGACAATACTGGAGTGTGAGTATAGGCACGGGCGCTTTGCCCCCGCCCCCCCCAACAAAAAAACCCTTGTGTGCTTTTTGGGATACCGGGGTTTTTTGCTTTCCCCAAAATACCCATGTGTGTGTGGCAGGGGAAAGGTATAATTTTCTTACCCGACAATACCTGGGTGTGGGGTTTAAAAGGACGGGGCCTTGGGACGCCCCACAATAACCCTTTTGTGGGGTGTGTGGGGGTCGGGTACTTGCGTCCCCCAAAAATACCCCATGTGAGTGTGTAAGTGATGTGTAGCCTGCCCTTTGCAATTTAGAAAGAAAAGATGAAAAAGGATACCGGAAAAAAACACTTGAAAAGTTGGTATTTTATTTCCCCCAAAAACTTTTTAAAAATGAGAAAAATACTTTTTAATTAATAAAACCTTTTTTGGGAAATTTAACATTTTAATACTGAAACTAACCCCCCCCCCCCCCAAAAAAAGCTGGCAATTTTGTACTTTATTCTTGGGTAACTGTTTAAAAGAAAAAAACCCCCGTCCCTTGTGGGGTCTCTTGGCCCCGAGTATTTAACCCTTTAGCTCGAGATCAACTCGTACTGGTGACCATCGGGGCACTGTGAAGTGAACACTCGTCCCTGGGCTTTCACTGCCTGGCCCCTTTTTAGGATGTCCTCCCCCAGTCAAAAGGGGAGGGTCCCGGAGTGGGTGGGTGAAGGCCCGAGTACGGCGAGGGCTGACTTTTTCCCAGGGTGTGGGGGCCCCCTGTTTATAGTGCCCGCCACGTCCAAGGGGAAGGGGGGGTGGGAAAAGGAGGGGGTAGCGCCTAGTTCGTGAAGCGAGCGCTGTTGACCAGGAGACGAGTTTTTTGTCATGCTCCGCAAGGGGGGTGGGGGGAATGGCGCCCGCGCCCTACCCATTTTGTGAAGTGAGCACGTTGCTCGTCTTCTGTAGAGGGGCGGGTTTTAGGGTTTGGGGATAATGGGTACATTTAGTTCCAAAATTGCCAACTGTAAAAAAATGTATGGAGGAAGGGTTCATTTTTTCGAACCTGTTTATTCCGAGAAAAAAACCGAGCCCCATTTTTTTTTAAAAGTTACATGTTTATTAAATTCATTTCCCAATTTAAAGTAGGGCAAAAAAAAATATAAAAGCAAATGCAGAGTATAACATTTAAAATAATGGAAAAACTCCTTTCATTGCCATTAAATAGTAAATTTAAAAAAAAATACCTACAGTAGGCCCCATGAAAATGGGCCATATAATAAAAAAATAAATTAATACATACAGGAAAAAATGAAAATACCCTTTTTATAGTTGTTTTAAACGGGGCAGCTAATTATTTATCTTGAGTATTGGGGGTTTTTAATTTTAAATAATAGTAAATTATGCCCCACAATTTTAAATAAGGGGGGCGACAAAATTTTAACACAACAAAAAACCCTTTTCCCAGAAAACAGCACAAAATTGGCCCGTGCTGCTACCTGTGGGGACCTTTGGTTTGGGGGTTTTGGGGCCTCTTTTTAAACAGGCTGGCGCAGGGGGCCCGGGGTTTTTACAACATGGCACATTCTTAATTATAAATAAATAAAAAATGTTGTTCTGAATTAGCCTAAGTACACAAAAGTTCTTTTGGGGCATTTTTCAATAGATTTTAATTATTTTTGGGAAAACAGTATTAAAAAATCGGAATTTCCCCCCCATTACATCTACTTTTTGGTTGGTGGTTAGGTTTTTTTTCAATTTCAACAGTGGGGTAGCATTTGCAAACAAAAACCAACCAGCCTTTAAACAGGAAAATTTTCGACAAAAAACTAGCCACGGTTTGGGAAGTTCACATCGGCGTATCGTCACAAGTTTCATCTACTTTTTAATTCGTTTTTTTCTACGAATCTTGCACTTCTAACGAGAGTTATTCGGTGAGTACAATTTATACAATACATAAACAAAACCTTTGTGCAGGATTTGTGCATAGTGTTTAGAAATAGACCTGGGTTGTCAAAACATTTTTTCTTCTGTTTGACATGACATTTTAACTTTGAACTTCTATGCCGGCCCTGGCAGAGATATCTGTTTTCAGGTCATTTACCCGTATTTACTAGGCTTAGCCTATAAAACTTCGCACGACATAAGAAAAGGACTTAATCTAGGCCTAGGTTCAGCTCTGAAGTAGATAGGCCTACATTTTTTATGCTTGCCTAGAGCCTACTAGGCCTAGCCTAGTAGACCTTGCCCTAGCCTGCTAGGGCTAGCCGTAGGCCACAGCTCAGTGACTTCACTGCCTAGTACCTAGGCTAGGCTTAGGCCCCACAAATGATAACCCCACAGCAGACCAATTTATGTGCAGTTCGAACAAAGCCGCACGCGTTTGTGTGGCTCGTTGGTCTTGTGGTCAGCCTAGGCTAGCCTACCTGCTTTCAATGCAGAAGGTTCAGGTTCGATTCCCGCTAAAGTCAGAAGTTTGAACTTCTGATTCGGATTTAAGTCCATCAGTTCTTTTAGGTATTGCAAACAGTAGGTAGGCCTAACTTTTGAGCCGTCCTAGCAACGAGGCACATAATAAATTTAACGGAGTGGATATTCTGCGGCATGCCGTAAGAATTACTACACACTATTCTTACGGCATGGAGCGAACTTTTTCGTTTGGTATGCCCAGTTTTTTGATCAGTAGGTAGGGCTAGGCCTACTTTAGATTTAAAATAGCAACGTTAAAGGTTTGTAGGTACTTTAGATTTAAAATAGCGACGTTTAAGGTTTTGTACCTAGCCTAGGCCCTACTTTAGATTCAAAATAGCGACGTTAAAGGTTTTGTAGGTAGGTAGGTACTTTAGATTTAAAATAGCGACGTTAAGGTTAGGTTCAACCGAGGATTGGCAGGATTTAACAGGTTCAGGCATGATTTCCCGTGTTTTCTTCGGAGCCCAATATCTTCTGATCTAATAAAGATACAATCACGATTTTACCTTTAAAAGAAAGCTCTATCTTTCGTTATCAATAATATACCCAACACTCATAACTTAATCCAATACTTACCTTGAAATTTGAGATTTGGCAAACACCTGAAAAAGACGCTCTTGTACGATATTATCAAAACTACTTGGAATTTTTAAATTTCGTTTACTTGTGCTGAAAGAAAAAGCGAAATTCAGGTATTTGCTGAACACAAATGTCGGGAAAAAATTTAATTTTTCCTCCAAAATTCGAAAATTTTTATAGGACCTATATATGAAGTACCTTTTCAAATATAAACCAAATTGCAAATTTGTTTCCGCAAAATACTAGATAAAGCATCTACCTATCCATCGCACTAGTTACATTTGAAAAATAATTAACGGTTGTTACGTAATAACAGAAGGACGTCCCTGGTTTTGTGCAAGACCGGCACAACTGCAGTTCCATCACCGACACCCGTCGAGTCGTAAATTACCACCCCTCCTTTGCCTTCGAGTGAGCGGTGTCGTGTGAACATCCGAGCGCGTAACTTGAGCGAGTGTGACCTTGCAACCTCCCGACACTGCGTTTGGTAATACTCAAAGCTTCCGAGCTGTTACATTGCAATACGAAAATTTATACCATACAAGATAATTGATGCAAATGTAGACTTTTTTCAATCACTTATTTCTCGTCACTCAATTCTAGTGATCGGGCCATCGGCTGATCATAGGTATTTTGTTTAAATCTAAGATGAACTAAAATAAAAATGAATTGCAAAGTGAAACACAAGGCAAGGCGTCTCTAAAAAAAATTGACTTGAATGCAGCCTTGAGCCACGCGTATTTAGCTAATTGCGTACGCTATCATATTATTTATGACATGATCGAGTAAGATTGCAATGAAGCGCGGTCGAAATGTGTTTGTAGAGATTGGTGATATGCGTGTTTTTGTATATTCCCAATGGTAGGGCTACCTGTTTCAAGTCAATTATGATATGACTTGAGACTTGAAAGGCTTCACGTGCGATGTCTGCTCCAGTCGTTAGTTTAGATATGGAAACGCTTACAATTATAAAAACATAATGCATCATAAAGATGATTATAAAGTCTGTCATTGCAAGTCAGCATAGATAGTCTTTTATAAGGAATGGAACTGAGCGAATGTCTCTCCAAATATTATCTTTAACTTAATAATTATCATAAATATATATCTTAGCCAAGTGATCATTATTGTGAACTTGATCTAAAATATTATAATAATGTATGATATGCAGTTAGTACTTGGATAGCAATTTTCCTAATAATATGTCCTGATAAGAGTTCGAAACACAGAACATCTGGCTCTAAGTACTGTTGCTCTTGTCATAGCTATCGGGGCCACAAGGTGTTGATTGTTGTGTTCCATAATATTAAAATCATACATAACACTTTCATGTTTGCTGTCATAACTGAAAGATCGCATGGATATTGACATGGGTATTGAATATAGGCCTAACAAGTAGTGATGTTAGTTTTATGTAAATAGAAAACAATTCGAAATAGTTGAAATGTATGTTTTAAAAACTTAAAATCCCAAATTTACAGTAAATGCCAAATAAAGTCGCAGTCTATGACTAATGAAGAAAGGTGATGTTGATTTCGCAATTATTGGCCAAGAAAGTGCATATTTTACAAATTATTATTTATCCTAAATTGAAATGTATTTGATAAAAGATCCACTTCACGATAAATTTGTATACATACATATCAGCTGCAAAAGGCAACACATCGCAAGGGCTATGTCAATTGACTCTATATTCAGGTAACTAGGAAAACGCTTAAGTCCCGCCGCTCTGTTGGATGAGCGTAATTGGTGCATTGAACTGCCATGTGTCATGCCGATTTTCTGTTGTTCTGTGAAAAAATCATTACTAAGTTGAAGATTTTTTTAATTAATCGTAATTTAAAAAAAGAAAAAAATCGTGAAATTGCTATTTCCATAAGAAATAATTATTCGATTGCGCTCAAATTTAACACGATATATTAATTTATAAAATTAAGGTTCTGTGAAAAAATCATTACAATCGGTAAAGCATGTAGGTGTTATCAGTCAAAGAATTGTTTAAAAAAAGAAAAAAACCGTAAAATTTCGATTTTCATAAGAAACAATTTTTCGATTGCGCTCAAATTTCACACGAATATCTTAATTCATAAAATTATGGTTCTGTGAAAAAAACATTAAAAACGGATAAAGCATGTAGGTGTTATATAAGTCGAAGAAATTTTTAAAAAATCGGAAAAAATCGTAAAATTGCGATTTTCATGAGAAATAATTTTCGATTGTGCTCAAAACGTTGGCAGTTCTAAGTTCAGAGATTTCGAAGGTCTCCAGAAAATTTTATCTCAATTGGAGTATCGGTTTAGCCGGAATCGTGTTAACAAACAGCCAAAAATACAAAAAAAAAGAAGAAAAAAAAACAAAACATTCCGTTTTTTTCCCCAGTGAAGTGAAATGAAATCTTCACTTCGCTCATCCAATAAATTAATGTAAAAATAAACTGTTAAGATTTTAAAAGAAATCATGTTTTGTTTCATACTCATGGTGAATTTAATATTATTGAATACTGCACGGCTAACGAGGATAAAACGAAACTAGCATAATTAAAACAAGGGAGCTTCGCAAACGCTTTTTCAGGCGCGTTGTTGGATGAGCGTATTTTTTTAACGAAAAAAACGTGAAATTGCGATTTTCATGAGAAATAATTTTTCGATTCCGCTCAAATTTCACATTAATATATAAATTCATCAAATTAAGGTTCTGTGCAAAAATCATTACAATCGGATAAAGCATGTAGATGTTATGTTGAAGAAATGTTTTAAAAATAAAAAAAATCGTAAAATTGCGATTTTTATGAGAAATAATTTTTCGATTGCGCTCAAAAACGTGGCAGTTCTAAGTTCAGAGTTTTCGTAGACCTGCACAAAATTTCATCGCAATTGGAGTATCGGTTTAGCCGGAATCGTGTTAACAAACACACAAAAATACAGAAATAAAAAAAGAAAAAAAAAATTCTGGATTTTTTTCTCCAATGTAGTGAAATGGAATCTTCGCTACGCTCATCCAAATATTTAATATGACTTTTATTTAGTTTTGTATTATGTTGATTGATTGGATGAGCGTAGCGAGCGAAGCGAGTGAAGCGAAGACTTCAATTTCACTGACCCCCAAAAAAATTTAGCTCGGGTGTTTTTTGTTAGTTTGTTTGTTTGATTGTTTGTTGTTTTTTTGTTGTATTTTTGTCTGTTTTTTCGCTCTCTACCGGGCAAACGGCATATGCGATCTTGATGAAAATTTGACAGGACCTTCGAAATCTCTGAACTTAGACTTGCCACGTTTTTGGGTACAATCGAAGAAATATTTCTCATGAATATCGTACTTTTACGATTTTTTTTCGATTTTTTGTGCGATTTTTTCGTGCCATTTGGGCCAATTCTGACCAAACGGGCGGGGCTACAACGTTCATATTATACAGGACATTAAGGTTATGGTGATGTAGTACCTTTGAAAAGAAAAAGTTAGCCAGAATCCATAGAAATAAAGCTTTTAATATAAGTTTTTTACGGTAAATAATACCAATTGACAAGAAACAATAGAAACTTGACAACAATCACCTACAATGCGTAGGCAACAAAACAAAGCACTTGCAAAAGTAAAGATATCCCACGCAAACTAAAACTTTAAAAAGCTCATCCATCAACGCGGCGGGACTTTAGCGTTTTCCTAGTATGTGTATTGCAATGTTTTAAATTATGTTGGCAACCTGGTTATGCCCATGTAAATAGTTTGATTGAGCCAGGAGTTTTTATACCGATATGTCGTGATCTAGGGTCTAACTCTTATTAGTCGATTGCCGAGTGGCATTTGTATTATATTTTATTATGTCCTTTCTAAAGTTTCTTGAAGCAATTTCTATCCAGTATAGCTATGAAAAAAAAGCTTTTTCTCCAAACAACTTGCCTACTTTTTAACAATTTTTTAATGACTAAGATAGTATTACCATTTATGAAACGTCATTATTGGATGAGCGAAGCGAAGACTTCAATTTCACTGACCCCCCAAATAATTTAGCTCGGGTGTTTTTTAGTTTTTCTTTTAGTTTTTTTTTTTGTTTGTTTGTATTTTTGTCTGTTTATTCGCTCTTTACCGGGCAAACGGCATATCCCATCTTGATGAAAATTGGAGGGGACCTTCGAAATCTCTGAACTTAGAGCTGTATTGTTTTTGGGTACAATCGAAGAAATATTTCTCATGAATATCGTACTTTTACGATTTTTTTCGATTCTTTGTGCGATATTTTCTTGCCATTTGGGCCAATTTTGACCAAACGGGTGGGGCTACAACGTTTATATTATACATGGACATTAAGGTTATGGTGATGTAGTACCTTTTGAAAGAAAAAATTGAAAAAGGTAGCCAGAATTAATAGAAATAAAGCTTTTAATATAAGTTTTTTATTTTTTGTGCGATATTTTCGTGCCATTTGGGCCAATTATGACCAAACGGGTGGGGCTTCAACGTTCATATTATACATGGACATTCAGGTTATGGTGATGAAGTACCTTTTGAATGAAAAAGTTGGAAAAGTTAGCCAGAATCGATAGAAATAAAGCTTTTAATATAAGTTTTTTACGGTAAATAATAACAAATTGACAAGCAACAATAGAAACTTGACAACAATCACCTACAATGCGTAGGCAGCAAAACAAAGCACTTGCAAAAGTAAAGATCCCACGCAAACTAAAAACTTAAAAAAAGCTCATCCATCAACGCGACTAAAAAAAGCGTTTGCGAAGCTTCCTAGTTATTTATGTTCTCCATTCAGCGTACCTATCAAAGTAAAAAATACTTTCTAAAGTTTTACTTTAATAAACCCTGAAGCTGCAGGCACGAGGTGTAGATAAAGACTAAAGAGGATATTTTATTTTGCCAAAGTTTAACAACAAAATAATATGCAAATAGAACCCTTTTTTATTTTGCACCTCCAACAATTCAATTACCTTGCCGATCATCTACGGCACTTTAAATCTCAGACATAAAATCACGAATAAATCTTGCTCTCGAATCATTATGCTGACAATGTTTGACCCGCAACCCTTCATAGTTCTTGAAGTAGGTTTCACGTGGTCTATCATCGCATTACCTATTGTTTTATTACTTTTTTATACTTTGTTTTTATTATTGTTTATTGCACTTTTGTACATTCATTTACGATTGTTATTGTCTAGCTGCAAATTATGCAACTTTTATTCACTGCTCTAGTTGTGCACGTACTCCATTTATTTTATTTAGGTCAGTATTCTTTTGGTATTCTTATCCGGACGAAGTTCCTATGAGTTTGTATACTTTGTTTATGTAGTTTCGACTCGCACTATTGTACATCTCCGTACAATTTCATGTAGGTGTTGTTTCTTTTGTTTTGTTTAAACCACAGTCAAGTCTTGTTACAGGCTTTGTGGAACGAAGACAATTTTATTTTTAACACATTATTCAGAAATTAAAAAATCCATCCCGATCGGGGTTCGAACCCGAGTCTCACACATTCCTTAACCAATTGAATTGAATTTTATTGTATTAAATATTAACAATTCCACCTACAGGAGTGTTTCCCGACTAACCAAATCTAGAAATAAACCCTCGCTCATACCTGCGTAAGGTAATGAAATTATTAATAATGTTTGTTTGGTCAGTTCAAACTTCAAAGGCAACAGATATTCGTTGCAGTACTGTTCCATCCATTCAGATCTATAATACAACTACAATTCAGAAGTTAATAGTTACCGTCTCGGTGGTCTAGTTGGCTAAGGCGCCTACCTGGAATGTGGGAGACTCGGGTTCGAGCCCCGGTCGGGATGGATTTTGTAACTTCTGAATTGTATTAAATATTAACAATTCCACCTACATGAGTGTTTCCCGACCAACTAAATCGAGAAATGAAGACAATTTAGTCTGTATAATTATAGTATAACAATTTATTAATAGTTTTTCGTATTATTGTATAATGGTATATGGCAAAGAGTACAACACTGGCATACAATGATTAATTATACAAAACCAACCAACCAAAATAAACCTATAATTTCACAAGTTCACATAGCCAGAACACGGCTTCACTATACGATGTAATAAGTTCAGTAAATAATTAATAAGTAAGGAGGATCCACATAATAGAAATTATAGCAGTGATGCTGCAAATTAGATTATTGGTTCTACATTCGTATTTTGTTTCGAGTGGTGGAGTGGTAGAAATTCGAGGCCACACAAGGCCGTCGCGTCGGCACAGCGTTGGAGGACTGCACGTGCACTCCGCTGGACTGGAGTGAGGCGGGCTGGCACAGGAGGGGAAATGTTTTGGGTAAAAATGGCATAAAGGAAAAAATTGCACTATCGTGGCGCGCTCTTGCGAAACTGCATCATATTGAAGCCCCCTATGTCCTATCCTTAAAGGTTTTGTAGTAGCCTAGATTTAAAATAGCGACGTTCAAGGTTTTGTGGACAAATCCACTAAAAAGTTAGGGGTCAGAAAAAATAAGTAGAGGCTAGTTAGTATTGCAGTACAGCCGGGGTCTGGGCTCCAGCCGCAGGAGGCAAATTCGCTGAAGGCGAGATTTTTTAGTATTTCTTAACGTTTGATTGCCTAAAACGCGTTTAAAGCGAATGTGTATCAATAATAACTTGTGGAAGTAGTTATAGCCAATGTTGCATTGACAAATGAAAAACACCCACCAATGTTTATGCTGCAAGGTGCTTGTGGATTTTTTTCTCTCATTTTTTTACTTCTTGATGATTTAGGGGTCAGCATGAAATTTTTAATCGCCCGGGCGAGTGGGCGATCGGTTATTTTCCACCCCTGATGTAGGTACTTTAGATTTAAAATAGCGACGTTAAAGGTTTTGTAGGCCTAGGTACTTAAGGTTTAAAATAGCGACGTTAAAGGTTTTGTAGGTACTTTAGATTTAAAATAGCGATGTTAGGCCTAGCCTAGGCCTGCCTAGTGCATGGTCATAGTAGGCATAGACCGTAAGAATTACTATACACTATTCTCACGGCGCGCCTGTTGATGAGTCACGTGATGAGACAAATATAAACACATAGGCTTACCGTAAGAATAATTTCTAGTAATTCTTACGGTATGCCGTAAGAATCCTCTGCCTAAATTTAAAGTTGTTCTGAATCGGTCTAGTTGATTCTGGTGTTGATCCGCGGGTGTTCGCACTGTCCATACCACTGATTGCTATATTTCCTATTAAAAAAATAATCGATCATTTGTTGGTTATCGCTCACGCGTCGATTGCGTCGGGGCCTAGGCCTAGGCCTACAGGTTTAGAAAAATAAATAATTGAACGAGTGAGCGTAGCGAACGTAGTGATTTCCATTCGACTTAAACGGCCCCTATGGGTTTTTCTGCGTGCGTGCGTGTGTATGTGTGTGTGTGTGTGTGTGTGTGTGTGTGTGTACGTTGAAAATCAGCCGAATCGCTGAACAGATTGCGCTGAAATTTTAAACGGACATCCGGTACGAGTTTATTGAGAACTGCTAACAAAATCAGCAAGATTCATTGCGATTTAAACCTACAAGAAATAATAAACTGAAAAATAGACTTCCAATGTTTAGAAATTATTTTAACGACAATGGTTTAGATTTTGAAAAGATATTTTTTGTTTGTTATTCGCCTGGCCGTGAAATGCCGTGCCCATGCAAGGTCTGTCGAATGTTGCACGTCAAGGTACCCCCAAATTCCGCTCCGGGAGATTGAGTAAACCTTGCAATATTTTCACGTATTTCGTACTGGCTATGTTTACTATTAGTAGGCCCTATTGCCACCGATGATGGGCTACACTGCGTTATATGCATTTCAAAACATGTTTAATTATTTTTGAAATACTACAATCTAGAAATTACAAAATCTTTTCCCGACCAGGGGATTGAACCCACTTCTTACACATTTCGGCTACAAGGGCGCCTTAGCCAACTAGACTAGGGAAACGCCAAAGTCGTAGTTAGACGAGTGAGCGAGTCATGTGGTGAGTGCCCGGGAACATTTACATTTAAGTTTGATAATTATATTCGTATAAATAATAGTTTTTAAAGTTTAGTTGGCATACGGGGACTGGCGCGTCAACTGTAAGGTCATAATGCGCCTCTCTAGCCTATGATAGGCTAGGTAGGCCTAAGGTAGGAGGAAGAGAAGTAATGTAACTGGGTACTCAACACATGGCTCACTCACTCGTTTAACAACGACTTTGGCGTTTTCCCTAGTAATAAATAAATTTTATTTAGAGTCTACCCACTCAGTTATATAACTGATTTTCAGTGGGGGACTTTAAATCAAAGCGACCAAGCCAACCTTGCAGGCCCCGACGCTTGAGGCTTGGTCGCTTTGGTTTAGGCCTTCTGTCCCCCACTGAAAATTAGTTTTATATGTGACTGAGTGGGTAGACTCTAAATACTGCTTTATTTATTTTATTTAACTTGGATTATTATAAACAATTCCGTATCATGCGCAAACAGATAGAATAACTTGCAAAATGACCTTATGGCTCAATATCCTAAAGTGCCTCTGTCATACCATTGGTATTGGGGTCTATTTGTTCAAACTAAGGCCTCCTACGAATACAATAGCCTAATTAGGTGTGAACAATTCCGTATTATTGTCAAATTTAAAAAATAACTTCCAAAAAGGCTTTATTAAGCATCACTGGTTGACATATTAACGTTTCACAACGGCACTTACCTTGGAAATGTGTAAAACGTTGGAAAAACATTAGTGTCACCTGCAAGGCCTAGCCCTAGATGGTAGTCACTACGCGGGTTGGGCGGGGTGGGGTGATGGCACATTGTAAAGTTTCAACTAGGGCCTATAGGCCTAATTGATGTTATTTATTTAATTAATAATTACTAGGTAGGGCCTAGTGTATTTTGGTGGGAAAATTAGGTTGGGGGTGGGGGTGGCGCGAAGCGCAGTGGTGAGGTTAGTCCTACAGCCTTGCAGGGGACACTAATGTTTTTCCAACTTTTACACATTTTCAAGGTAAGCGCTGTTGTGAAACGTTAGTATGCCTATGTCGACCAGTGATGCTTAGTAAAGCCTTTTTGGAAGTTTTTTTCAAATTTGACAAAAATACGGAATTGTTCATAATTAGGCACCCCTCCTACTGTACCAATTGGTACTGTACTGTACATTAGTAATTTAGTAGTTTTAGGGCGCTTTAACAGCTAAGATTATTTGCGCCTCCTTAGATAAAACATTAGTAATTTAGTAGTTTTAGGGCGCTTTAACAGCTAAGATTATTTGCGCCTCCAAGATAAAACAATTTCCATAAGTGTGAGTTACCACCATGTATAGGCCCTACTTCTTTCCAAGGGGAGGAACGTAAGGGGAGACGCGGGGGAACAAGGGGTGGACAGGCCTGTGCTGGTCAGAACCAGCCACAAGCGTATGGGGAGGGCAAGGGTTCCCCCACGTCGTGGTCGTCTTCGTCTGTGTCATTGTCGTCGCCGTCGGGGAGGTAGTCAAAGGGAAGGGGAAAGTTCCCCGACGACGACCCAGAGCTCGCCGTTAGTTTCAGGGAGTTAACTACTCCCCTACTCACGGGTCAAACCAAGAGAAGGTTGTGAGTTGGACTTTGATGGCCCTACTACCAATGTAGGTCTACATTCATTTCAATGACAATATTATGATAAATGCTCTCAGAGGCACAGAGAGTTTTACATAGCCCTATCTGCTTAGATACAAAAAGCATGGTCCACATTTTAGGCACTAGGCTAGGCCAGAGTCCCAACAGTTTGTGAGAAGGAAATTTAACCCGCAATTTATGTAGCCTATGCTAAATCACAGACTTTTCTACAATTTTTCAGAACAAGCCGTGTTGAACCTATTTGAAAATGAGAGTCAAGGAGTTGGATCGTACGGTGAACGTGGCGTGGTCACCAGCTGCTCAGCACCCTGTCTTGTTGGCAGCGGGAACAGCAGCGCAGCAACTGGATGCCTCGTTCAGCACTAATGCAGCATTGGAGATCTATGCGCTCAATTTGAACGAACCGGGGCCTGACATGGAGCTAAGATCGGTAACACCGAGCGATCACAGGTAATATTGATTGTTTCCTTATCTTATCTATCGTATCTGTAGGCCCATCTAGGTTATAGGCGTAGAGGCCTGACCGTTTGATATCCTAGAACTTTGATGAACAATGTCTGAAACTGGGAAAGCATAGACCACAATTATAGTAAAAGCAGCAGGCCTATAGTTAAACGAGGGAGCGGAGCGACTGAGTGTCTCCATTCAACTCAAACGGCCCTCATTCTGTGATTCTGTGTGTCTGTCTGTCTGTACGTCAAATATCAGCCGAACCACTGAACAGATTGCGCTGAAATTTTAAACAGACATCCGGTACGAGTTTACTGAGAACTGTTAACAAAATCAGCTCGATCCATTGCGATTGAAGCCTACAATAAATACAAATGTGATTTTTTTAAATATCGATAGCATTTGTTATTGTTTAGTAGCAGCTAGCAGGACGAGATCTATGTGGCTGGCATGGTCTAGTGGTAAGCATTCAGCCTACCGCACGGAGGATTGGGGTTCGTTACCCGTAAGTTCGAACTTTTTTTATATTTTTACATCCACATATTATTTTTGAGGGGTGTTAAATGGAAAATAAAAATTGGGCCTAGGTGATTTTGTTCTATCTTGGAAATTTGTTAATGTTGAACTCGATTCGCATTTTAAATGTTCAATTTAAATAACTAAGGAAACGCCAAAGTCGTTATTGAACGAGTGAGTTAGCCATGTGTTGAGTAGCCGGTATCGTTCCTCATACTGGGCTAGATCCAGCCTTAGGTATAGGGGAGGAAAGGGGATGTTCCGGGTACTCAACACTTGGCTCACTCACTCGTTTAGCAACGACTTTGGCGTTTCCCTAGTTTATAGTGCTGTACAAAGTCTTCAACAAGTGTTTTGATATTGCTTATTTTAGGGAACTTGTTCATTAGAGCCTATGTAGGCTAGGCCTACTTGGTTATAACTGGTATTAGGCCTACAGTACACCACTACTGAAAATATATTGATTAAGTCACGATATATACAACTTCAGGTCTAGTCAATGCCAACCTGCATAGATTAAGTAGGCCCTATAGATTAAGTACCTGGATGGATAGATGAATGAATGATAGAATAAATACACACATAAACAGACACAACGAGGTAGGCTAGGGGTACCGTACCTAACTATAATCCACATTGTTTGACAGAATTGTGACCTGCTGCTACAATTTAATTTATTAATGATTGATGTTTTTGCTGTAGATTTCACAAAGTGGCCTGGGGCTCATACGGTTTCGGTGGAGAACATGGACAAGGCGTGATCGTTGGTGGCTGTGATGGTGGTCGCATTCAGATGTATAGCGCTGCCAAATTGTTGGCCGGTGAAGACGGTGCTATGGCACGGCAGGACAAACACACTGGCTCTGTTAGAGCGCTAGACTTCAATCCATTCCAAGTATGTTCCAGTTCCAACTAGTAATTTAATGTTTTTTTTGTGTTGATTCGTTGTTTTAAACCGTTTTAAAAGTTCACTTCTAGTCCTTAATTAAATAAATTAAAACTGAGATTGAGATTACCGTAGTAGGAGGCCCCCTACCTTTAGTTTCTCCCTTACTTATATTAGGACCGCAGATATAAAACATTGAGTAGGCTTGTAGGCCCCTACCTTATGTGAAAGGAGTTTGGTTTCCACCACTTATCAATTGGTACCTAGTGGAGTGTTGTTCTTGTAGGCCTAGGTCTCGTACCTAGTAAATAAACTAATTAATTTGCTTTTAATGTTTTTGGACGACCCTTTAAAAGATCTAATAGTAGGCCTATTGCCTAGATTTCATGCTAATTCATATTAATACCTTGTTTAGACTTCTCAACTTAACTACAATTAACATAACTGCCCCCCCCCCCCAGACATTATTTAGTGTACCGTACCTAACTGCAGAATCACAGGTTGCAGAAAACTATGCAAAATTATAATTTGAAAACTTTGATATGTTTTTAACTTAATTTTAATAATTAATACTTTACAATTTTCAAGAAATATCGCGGTGCAGAATAATGAAAATAAATAATAATCAAGTGTAGGCCCTATCAACATCCTAATTTATCGGTCGATTTCGATGTCAACGACTGGCAACCTTAGTGAATTACTGAATATTATCTATGCCTATTATGTGACAGAGCTAGGAAATCAACAATCTTGAAATTTTGATTGGATTATGGATGCCTCCTATAATTGATATTATTCAATCGTGCGATTCAACAGTGAATTTTTTCCCGACAACCTAAAGTAGCACCGTACGCAACCCTAGAAAGTGTGGATAGTTATGGTTGTCTTGGTCTGCTCTAGTGCAACCTGCTGGCTAGCACCATACGCAACCCTAGAAAGTGTGGATAGTTATGGTTGTCTTGGTCTGCTCTAGTGCAACCTGCTGGCTAGCACCATACGCAACCCTAGAAAGTGTGGATAGTTATGGTTGTCTTGGTCTGCTCTAGTGCAACCTGCTGGCTACCGGGGCATCCGATTCAGAGATCTACATTTGGGACCTGAACAACACGGCAACTCCAATGACCCCAGGGGCCAAGTCACAGCCCGGGGAGGATGTTCTCTGGATATCGTGGAACCGACAAGGTAAGCCCGAGTTCAACGTTGATCAACACTTTAGGCTCGGATCATGACCCTGTTTTATTTTGAAAGTTGACCCAAGAAATGTTGTTTTCTTAGTGTCAAAGTAGGCCTACCTACCAGTTTATCATCCATTATAGGCCCTACTAGCTTCACTACTACCCTACTACTGGTATTATTTTGTATATTATTACTAAAATTGATTTATTTTGGGTATGTTGTAATTTTGTATGCCGGTATGTGACATTCAACGAACGGTCCAATAAAAATCATTCTTTTTTTGCTAACATTTGAAAAAAGTGTAATACACTTCTTGTTCTCATTAGCGTACTTGCTTGTCCGAGAAAGGCAGTGGGCGCTGCCAGATGCCACGCAGCGGATCAGTGTGATGTGTTGTTTTAACCAAGTATTGTTCTGTTTCAGTTCAACATATCCTGGCCTCAACGTTTCCCCAACGTTGTGTCGTGTGGGATCTACGAAAGAATGAACCGATTATCAAATTGAGTGACAGTACATCCCGGGTAGGTTTGCGCATTGTTTCAATTCTTTTTGGTCTTGGCCTTAGGCCTACCTGTTTCAAACATTCAAGATGTTAGATTCGATGTTCCTTTAAAATTTCAATTGTAGTTTTGATAGCGGCATTGAAACTTGAAAGGTTTAATTTCCATTGTTAGGAATCACCTTTATGGGCAAAACTTGTATAAATTTAAATTTATTTTTTACAATTTTGTTAATCGTTAAATGTTATTTTTTCTCTTTCCTACACAAGTAGGCTACAACAAGAGTTTTATTTAAAAAAAAAGTTCTAGATATAGACCTATAGAAATCAAGAATTTAAACTACCTAGCCTATGTTGAAAATCCTTGAATCACTGGGTCTAAGAAACCGGATAAAATTAAATAAGCAAATCCCACAAGAAAGATTGTTATAAGAAAACTGCAACCTAATTTAACAGGAATACTTGTACACATCAATGCGTCTGGAGGGAAGATGAAGCAGTTAATGGAAGTGTGTTCCTCGTCAAATGTTAGCTCAATGATTCAATTAGAGGCGAACCAAGCAGGTTATTATTAACAATTTTATAAAGCAGAACCAATATCCATTAATTTCCTTCTGCTTTCAAGAGTGCTTAGCTTGTTTTCAGAACACATCCAGATAGTTTACTCTCGGTTATTCTGTATTAATATTAGCCTTGAAGCACAAGTGTTTAAAATAATGTTGTACTCTACTCTACCTAGCAATTTTTGTGACATGATTTAAGTTCCAAATTTGGGTAGCATATTATTCAGCTTGAGACTTCACTACACTTAAAGTGATGTAAAGGTAATGTTTGTTCACTGAATTTGTCCATAGTATAAAATAAATATAGTGTTTCTTTGTGTTTTTATGCTAGCATTGCATTGTAATAAATTTGTAATATTTGTCTGTCTGATGCAGATCCGGTGGAAGGTTGTGGCTTGGCACCCCGAGGTCGCCACCCAGCTCTGTCTGGCGTCCGAAGAGGACCAGAGCCCGGTGATCCAGCTTTGGGACCTGCGCTTTGCCACTTCGCCACTCAAAGTGCTGGAAAACCACCAGAGGTATGTTGTCTACATGTGCCCCGTCATTCTCGTTAGATACCTACTAGATTGTACTAAAGGAACTTGCGCTTTGCCACTTTGCCACTCAAAGTGCTGGTCTACATGTGCGCAGTCATTCTTGTTAATTAATCGAAATCTCCATCAAGTATGCCCTTAGTATCGGAGGTCTCATGGTTGGTACGTAAATCTTTAACCATCTAATAAGACTGTAAGTAATACATAAGATCTAATTTGATGTCCTCAACCATTTTCAGTCTTGTATGCATTTCGTTCATTAAAATCATCGGTACGGTTTTTTAACTCTAGCTCATAAAGCCTTGCTTTTAGCATTTTCATAGCTTGAGACACTAGATTGTACTATAGGAACCTGCGCTTTGCCGCTCAAAGTGCTGGAAAACCACTAGAGGTACGGTATGTAGTCTTGTACTAGTACTCTTTAACACTGACTAATGTTTGGTCTGGTCGTAGGGGTGTTCTGTCGATCGCGTGGTGTGCTCAAGACCCAGACCTCCTGCTCAGCTGTGGCAAAGACAACCGGATTTTGTGCTGGAACCCCAACAGCGACATGCCGGTAAGTGCTGTATTTACGAATTTCTGTTTGCGAGTCTTGTCCCAACCATTGGCAACTCAACTAATTCAACCTCGAACAGGGCGGCGAAGTTGTCTGCGACGTGGCAACCAGCAACCAATGGAACTTCGATGTATCTTGGTGTCCCAGGAACCCAGCCCTCATTGCCAGCTCGAGCTTCGACGGCCATGTGAGCATCTACTCGCTGATGGGAGGACAGACTCAAGTGCAGACCAGCAACAAGGTAGGTTTACTTTACTTACTCTGTGTGTACTACTCTTTTCAATCTCATTCAGCAGTAGTAAGAAACCAATGTTAAATACATAACATTATTTTTGCTAACCATCGGCTTAATGTTTTTTTTCCTGTTTCCACAACTTCTCGTTCGTTGTAAATTAGCCTATAAAATGATTGTGGTTTTCGTACTTGGCCAGGTTGGGATCTGGAGTGATCAGGTTAAGCCTAAGGTAGCTGTGTGTAAATACTTTTAGTTACCAGAATGAGTATTTTTTAGGGTTGCCGTTCGATGTGAAAATCGTGATCGATAATCGGAGGCATCGAATCGATTATCATATCGAAATATATCGATATCATAGACCCAAATCGATTATCATATCAAATTCCAAATTGAGCCTAGGAAGCAGAAAAAACGCAAAATTGTAACACTAATACAAGAGATCATTAAGGATTAGAATGTTTAAAATAAAATTGAGGGCTGAATTTCAATTACACAGCCTATATTTTAATACGTCTTGACTTGCATCGGGTGTCACTGTTTACGTGTTCCAACAGTACGCGCATCTAGCGAGCGAGAGATAGTGGCGAGATCTCATCGACATTCGAGCTCACAGCCTTATCTCCTCCCAACCTCCTCGTCGTCGTTCTTTGAATAATAAAAAACTGCCACACTTGACTCATCTTGTTAGGCAGCGTCAGAAGTAATGGCAAATATCTTCTTTGGGTTTGGGACGGAAGAAACATCACGAATTCAATATAATTGGGCAGACTGACGCTAGAGAAGTTCACGCCACAACACGTCGAGCCGTACTGAATACATCGCAAATCGCAATCGGGCCGGGCGATGTTTTCGTATCGCCTTGTATCGCGCTGCGAGCGCATGCGCACTGGCGGCGGTGGGCGTGGCATTATACTTGAGCAGCGATTGGCTACTCCGACAACCAATCGGCGCGTTGATACGACAGCGCAGCATTTTTAAGCATGGTAAACCGCGAAAACATCGATGTCACTATTTAAATCGATAATCATATCATATCATATCAAAATACTTGAATCGATTATCATATCATATTACTGATATCGATAATCGATCGATATTTCGATTATCGACGGCAACCCTAGTATTTTTGTATATGTATCAGTATCGGTAGGTACTGTATTTGGGTTTTTAAAATCTATGAAGGTTGCTACTGGTAGCCTACATGTAATTTACATTAATGTTAAATGCTCTATTAGGCCTAAAAGATAATTATTAATTATTAATTAATGTTAACGTTCATTATCATTTTTTTTAAATGTAAATGTTTTTAATTACTTTTTGAATCCCTTGCAATTTAAATTGAAGAGTTATTAAGACTGTACATGACATGCTATGCAGGGTTAACAATCCAAAACCACAAACTGGCTCTTTTCAGATTGCAGACTCTTTTCCTGGCATGGACGCTTATGCCCAGGCTCCGGTTTCTCAACAACAACAGGTGTCTGTCGATCTAAGAAAGCCTCCAAAATGGCTGAGAAGGCCTGTCGGTGCATCGTTTGGGGTAAGTTCATAATAAACATGATAAATCTACATCCATTTAATTAATTCATACCAACCAAAACAGTTTAATTTTTTGCGAGCAATTGTGCGTCGTACTTCAGTTATGTCCTAATGTTGTTTTCATCATCATCATCATACGGACCTGTTGTACATTTCTTTGACTACATTATAACTTTAGTTTTTGTAACTTACTATTTTAGAATTTTTCTTAAACATAAGTTGTGTTTACTTATTGTTGTGACGAGACAAATAAAATCTCTTGTGGGGGTGTGGTTAGTTTGGTGGCAAGCTGGTGACGTTCGACAACGACCCCACCGCGCGCTGCGTACACGTTAGTCAGGTGATTACCGAACGTGACCTAATCGCGCGCTCGGACCAGCTCGAGGCCGCACTCCAGTACGGACAGTTTGCAGAGTTCTGCGACAGCAAGATGGCGACGAGCGCTAGTCGACACGACAAGTTCATGTGGTCGTGTCTCAAGGCCAACTTCTCGGCTGACCCGCGGACCGAACTGCTCAGCTTGCTCGGATTCAAGGAAGATGAGCTCAATAACAAGGTAGGCCTTGGTCAAACTTTGGAGACTTTTACAAAGGTAATTTCACCCTCCAAAAAAATATCTTCATAATAGTTCTAGTTTACTTTTATAAAATTCAAGCATTCAAGTTCCTTTCTACTATTTTAAGTTTAACATTGATTTAATAACTGAAAATCTTTTAAAAATGTTATGATTGAGTCCTTTGTATAAAGTACAGGCCCACAAGGTTTGCCAATATTTAAAAATGAACATGCCCAGATATGCCCAGAGACAATTCAAAGTTGACACATTTATTTGCTTTGGAATATTTTATTGTAATGTTAAACATTTTAGATATTTATTGGGATTTTTTCGTTGGCCAGACGGGCAACTTAATCTTAATATTGGTTGCCTTTGGTGACTTGCATACCTATTTAGTTGTTCATGGTCAGCCTAGCCATAATAGTTATCAAGCCCTGACGTAGGTATGAATTTACATTTTGCCTTATTTTCCAGCTGAACCGTTTCATTGGCAGGCCTGCTAATGCTCGTACCCCCGACGTTGACAGTTTGGCGGACCGAGTGGCTGGTCTCCGCCGTGATGTAAGTCTCGCTTTCACCAGCTAGATCGATACTTTTGTCACGTAACACCATTGCTTCATTTATATTTCTTAGGCTTATTGCTGGTCGGCTTAGTTTTAAAAGAGTTGCATTATGTTGTAGCGCTACCTAGTAATAGACTATGATGTAAATAAATAAATAAATAAATAAATAAATTTTATTTAGAGTCTACCCACTCAGTTATATAACTGATTTTCAGTGGGGGACTAATAATAATAATAATACTAAACAGGCTAACTCAACTTAAAACAACAATGATTAGTTTATTAGACCATAGAAGAGTGTTAGTAGTGTATAACCTGTCCCAATATGCAGTAATATGCAAAGGCTCTACTGTACAGGTTAGCTTAACTTTAAAAAGTAATTAATGTGATATTATGTGCTATGCTAGACCCCGACTATACCTGCACTGACAACAGGTGGGTGTACGCCAGGGTCACCTCTCTATTCACCTCGCCATGCTTTGTGTAGTTCCGTCATCTGTTTTGTTACCTTCTTTGTTGTTTCATGTTCTTCTATTGCTTATATTGCAATCTCCCCTGTACACTCTCAACCTTTTGCTTTAAGCTCATCTCAAGCTATCATATCCTGTGAATTCTCTTATGAGTTATGAATAATTCAATACTGTGTTTTTAGCTCCTAGTACCCACTGCAAAATATGAAATGCTTTTAAATGGTATGCATTAGCATGGTACACATGGTACATACCTTGTACATTACATCATTGACTATAAAGAAGTTATTTAGTAACGCAACATTTTCTCACTCGTTCTATGTTTGCTTTTTACTTTCCAATCAATGCCAGCGAGTTGAAGCCAAGCCTAGACCGAAGACGGTGTTCAAGAGTGGGATGTTTCCGGTTAGAATAAATCACTTCTCAGCTATATTCCGTTTTGAGATCGGTTCGAGCGGGCATCGATCGTAAAAGCCAGGCTACACAGATTATTAAAAACTTGTGAGTTGTGCAGTTGAAATTGAAAAACTTTAAATTCTACAGTGAGTGACTAAATTAATGATAAGATAGGAGAGGCCAAACGGCTAGAAAATGGTTTAATGGGGGTGTGGAGAGGGAACCCAACGGCTTACCTGGTTGGTGACTGCAGGGATCTCGTAGAATGAAATACGTATACATAACACGTCTCTATCATATCTACAAGATCCCTGCATTCACCGACCAGGTAAGCTGTTGACTTCCCTCTACATACCGCCATTTTAACATACCTAACGAGTAATGATTAATCAGGACTAATATGAGTACACTTATACTCACATCAATTAATAACTTGCCAGAACTTATTACTTACAATTCAACCTTACTTGTAATCAACAGAGTTGACTAACTCAATCTTTGATCAAGTTTAGATTGGAGAAGGGTTGACAGGTTGGGAAAGCATAGAGAACATAAAGCCCAGCCTGAAGGGCTGGGGGCGACAAAACTTTTCACCTGCTGATGACAACTGTAGCTAATTTCAAGTTGTTACCTTAATCCACGACACGTTTCGTCCTTCTGGGACCTCAATCTTTGATCACAAATTCTAAGTTCACACGAGAAAACTAGTTAAAATTAGCCACTTGTTAAATTAGATTTTGTGTAGAGTGGGCCATCATTATCAAGAAAACTAAAACTACGATAGAATACCCACTTGATCTCTGCTGGTCGTGTTTTGGCAAAGAGCTCCCAAAGTGTTGCATCTTCGTTGAATCTCTTGAGGCTTATTTGGACCATCTCCCTGTTGGTAATACTAATCTGTGTAGTCTGGTGCGGTGCCAAGCAGTTGTGTCACTACCGGGTAGTCCTGAAGTGGTTCCTAATGAAATGATTACCCGGTCGAACCTGTCACTTCACGGAACATGCTGTTCATGCGTGTGGTACCAGACCCCCAGTAAATAGGCATTAACATCCTAGTTTTACCACTTCTATACCTACTACATATTATAAAACCCTGGTATGTCATGCAGACCCTGTGTGATGAATGGGAGATGTGGGTCAGTAATGTTAATGTATCATCAAACGGAACCAAATGCACGATAGGTTAGTAGTGCGCTCATTCTGAATCAAATAGCAGTGTCTCTTTCTTAAGGAATACGTTGGCTTTAAGTAGGTTTACTCGAGAGTTCAAATAGTCGTGCGCGGTCATCTACTATTAACGGTGAGAGGGGGTTAGCAATATTTGTGTAGGTTGAGGTGCATTGATTTTCAGATTTGCAGTGCTGCACTTGAATGGCTTGTTTGTGTATATACTGTAATGCCTACACTGTATTATTAATTGTGTGCATTACTGCCTTATGTCAATATGGCTACATGGTGTCTTTTTGTGTTCTTGTATATATTCTTCTGCACAAACGGTAATCTCAATGAATACTAATAAATAATAATTGCCTAGTTGTTTGACTACACTGTTTTTTCCTCTTTTAAAATGAATTGAAAAATAAAATACAATAGTATTTTGATTGCTAAACATTAATCAATCATGCACCAAAGTTGACAGAAATCGGAGCTGCCTTGTCGTATGTTTTGTGTTGGATTTGTGGTGTATCTTGTTTTCATTGCTACACATCTTGCTTGTAATGTGCCCTAGCTTGGCATAAAGTCTTGCAACGACAGTCTGCTCCGAGCTAGTTTTGATTGTGATTCTCCTGCCCTCGCTTGTACTTGTGTTGAGTTGTGTTGTGTGGTGCGCTAACCCTATCCGTGTTGGAATGCATTATAGAGCGACTCAGGGGAGGACACGGAAGGTGAAGGGGACACTAAATCCAATTCCCTGGTAAGACCTGGCACTTTCTAAAAATATGTTTGGCTACTATCTTTCTCTCATTCTTCTTGAAAAATATTTATGTTTTGTGCAATCTTATCAAAGGGAGTGGTTTCTTTCATGTTGTTACTATCTTGATCTACGTATTATCTAGTCTTGGCAAGAGAAACTATTCTATTTTACTAGTATCTGCAGGCTATGTTCACTCACCATATAATCATTAAACTTCCGTTTCCTTAGTGCACGTTTTGTATTTTTAATTGTGTAAATGCTTGTGCAGTTGGTTCCAACAAAAAACTATTATTTAGATTTATTTCTAAATAATTTCTTGCTGCAGCTAGCTATATTAGGCTTTACTAGAGCTGTAGATAGACCAATAGATAGATAATATGTATATTATTATATAGTCTTTTATTTACTACAATTCAGAAATTAAAAAAGTCCGCCCAAACCGGGAATCGAACCACGGATTCTGAATTGTAGTAAATAAAAACAATTACACCCACGGGAGTGTTTCCCGACTAACCAAATCGAGAAATAAACCCTCGCTCATACCTGCGTAAAGGTAATGACATTATATTTTAATGTTTGGTGGTCAGTTCAAAGGCAGCAGATATTCGTTGCAGTACTGTTCCATCCATCCAGATGTATAATGCAACTACAATTCAGAGATTAAAATGTACCCGTCCTGATGGTCTAGTGGTTAAGACGTCCACCTGGAATGTGGGAGATCCGTGGTTCGATTCCCGGTTGGGGCGGACTTTTTTAATTTCTGAATTGTAGTAAATAAAAACAATTACACCCACGGGAGTGTTTCCCGACTAACCAAATCGAGAAATTATATAGTCATTAATTAATTGCTAATATCTATGAATTAGCCTAAGCTTAAGCCCTTTTCTAAACAAATTCATCCAAGGATTTTTAGTTTTTATTGAACTGTACTATTGTATTACATAAATATTACCCAATAGTAAAACAAAGGACTTGCTTGAACCGTGATTTGCTATGTATCATGCTATTGTAGTACCATAAGTTACTTATTATTAACTAGCTGTTATTAGTTGTTTATATAATATGTATAAAAACAAAACACGGTTAAAAATTAATGCACAGCACTCACCCGCTGCGTAATATTTCGGTGACATCCATCACCTTCCTCGGACGCGAGGATACTAAGGCTTCCCTTGAGGCACACTGGTGGCGCCCCTCCACGCCCTGTCGACCTCGTCGTGAATCAACGACCCCCACATGGCGGGAAGCTCAAGACTTGGTTGACTAATGATGTTAGGGAAATAAGTCATCACTGCTGCCTCTTTCAATTTCCTCTTGAGCGTGTTCTCTTCTTTAAAAAATTATTTTAACATCTGGCCAATTAATGCCCGTTTTGCAATCAAACTTTTAAAGAAGAGAACACGCTCAAGAGGAAATTGAAAGAGTAGGCAGTAGTTATGACTTACTTCCCTAACATCATTAGTCAACCCAAGTCTTAAGCTTCCCGCCATATGGGGGTCGTTGATTCACGACGAGGTCGACAGGGCGTGGAGGGGCGCCACCAGTGTGCCTCAAGGGCCAAGCCTTAGTATCCTCGCGTCCGAGGAAGGTGATGGATGTCACCGAAATATTACGCAGCGGGTGAGTGCTGTGCATTAATTTTTAACCGTGTTTTGTTCAGTTTATCAGTTTTATTATGTATAAAATACTTGAGTATTTAAGTATTTAAGAATTTTCAATTTGTCAAAATCTTCAACCGACTTTCACTGTCCTTAGTAGTTCATACTGTTGGCGCATTGGTGTGTCAAAACTGAAAATAGATTTAAAATATAATATGGCAACAACTCATTAACCCGGATATATATTATATAAAACTGAAAATGTTTTCTAATCCCGCAAAGGGGTAGCTTTTTGATATTGTCCGTGATCTTTATCTATCCATTACCATTGAGTTAATAGTTAATAGGGACTTAAAGAAACATCACTACCACCACTTAAATAAAAATAAATAAATAAATTGTATTTACAGCCTACCCACTCAGTTATATCTAGGGCGACGGTCGTCGCCCGGCAGACAAGCGAATGCGACTGCTTAGGCGACACCGAACTCCGGCCCTATATACAGCTACGAGAGTTGGGGGGTTTTCAGCTATCTGCACACGCCGCCCCGAAAGAGTTACAATCTTGAAACTCGGTATATGACCTGGTATGTGGTCCATGACATACCAAAAAAAAAATCAACCCGATCCGACAACTCGTTCTGTGTTAAAAAAGGCTCTCAACATCGTCAAATTCCTTTTGGCTGGCTGGCTGGCTAGGAGTTCTCCGCGGAGATTAATTTAGCCTACAGAGAAAACGGTAAATCTTAGAACTATGAAACTTGGACCACACTTAGATGTACTTCAGACGCAGTGACGTTTGCTTTCAAAACCAAAATCGGGTAACAGGGACCGGAGAAAATCAAAATTTGGATGATAATCAAAACGCGTAATTACCAAGGCGTGGTAATTTGTACAAACTTGAAATTAAACATGCTCTTAACCATTATAAATATCTTGCGTCCAAAACACAAGGGACTAAATTTGGGGATGACCATGGGCCCAAAAATGACAAAAAACATATCTGAACTTTAAGAAATGAATCATTCAAAGAAAACGCTACAACTGAGATGTTTCAAACGTGGAATACATTTTGATATCTCTCATTCTTTATCACTTTTGAATATGGAAAGCAAAATTGGGTAACGGGTACCGGAGAAAATCAAAATTATCAAAAGTAGGTAATTCCGTACTCTTATGAATAATACGCTATACCGAGAAAACGGTTCATCTTAGAACTTTGAAACTTGGGCCACACTCAGATGTACCTCATATAACAAAAACCGGGCAATTGGGACCGGGGAAAATCAAAATCAAAATCAAAACGCGTAATTACTCAGGCGTAGTAATTTGTACAAGCTTGAAATTAAACATGCTCTTAACCATTATAAATATCTAGTGCTTATGCTAGTGCGTTGGTCTTGTTGTTAGCGTATCTGCTTCCAATGCAGAAGGGCCAGGGTTCGATTCCCGCTAAAGTCAGAAGTTTTTAAACATCTGATTTGGACTTAAGTCTATCAGTTCTTGTCTTAGGAGTTTGTAAACGGTGACTTTGGAGCCGTCCTAGCAAAATCAAAACGCGTAATTTCTCAGGCGTAGTAATTTGTAAAAGCTTGAAATTAAACATGCTCTTAACCATTATAAATATCTAGTGCTTATGCTAGTGCGTTGGTCTTGTTGTTAGCGTATCTGCTTCCAATGCAGAAGGGCCAGGGTTCGATTCCCGCTAAAGTCAGAAGTTTTTTAACTTCTGATTTGGACTTAAGTCTATCAGTTCTTGTCTTAGGAGTTTGTAAACGGTGACTTTGGAGCCGTCCTAGCAACGAAGCACATAATAAATTTCAGAGTTGTTCTGAATCGGCCTTGTTGATTCTGGCGTTGATCCGCGGGTGTTTGCACTGCCCATACCACTGATTGGTATATTTCATATTAAAAATATCGATCTTTGGTTGGTTATTGCTCACTCGTCGATTGCGTTGGGGCCTTCAGGGTTGGCTTGGTCGCTTTGATTTTAAAGTCCCCCACTAAAAAATCAGTTATATAACTGAGTGGGTAGACTCTAAATAATTTTTTTTAAATTTTTTTATTTAAGGGGTATCTTTGGGGGGACCGTGGGCCCAAAAATGTAAAAAAACAACTTTGAACTTAACAAATTTAATCATTCAAAGTCCATCATTCACACCTTGATAGCGAACGAACAACAAAAAGATGTAATATCCAACCAAATACAAAAATTTGTAAAAAAAAACGGCAGCCAAGCTCTCCTTCAAAAGTCTTCGGCTGTGAATGCTGTGAGATATAGAAGTTGAGCCAAGCTTTTTATTCTTTCTCCCTAGTTTCGCTTTGAAAATAAGTAAGATCATTTCGCCTGTTGACGAGCGCCAAGCCAACGATTTTTGTGGTAAAAAAGTAAAATTTTTAAACTCGAAATCATAAAAATAAATCTTGGCCATGAACCAAATTCAATGGCCAAGCCATTTTTTTATGATTTCGAGTTTAAAACTTTTACGTTTTTACCACAAAAATGGTTGGCTTGGCGCTCGTCAACAGGCGAAATGATCTTACTTCTTTTCAATGCAAAACTAGGGAGAAAGAATAAAAAGCTTGGCTCAACTTCTATATCTCACAGCATTCACAGCCGAAGACTTTTGAAGGAGAGCTTGGCTGCCGTTTTTTTTTACAAATGTTTGTATTTGGTTGGATTTAGAGTCTACCCACTCAGTCATATAACTGATTTTCAGTGGAGGACATTAAATCAAAGTGTCCAAGCCAACCCTGTAGGCCCCAATGCAATCGCAATCGACGAGTGAGCGATAACCAACCAAAGATCAATATTTTTAATAGGAAATATAGCAATCAGTGGTATGGACAGTGCGAACACCCGCGGAAAAACGCCAGAATCAACAAGGCCGATTCAGAACAACTCTAAATTTATTATGTGCTTCGTTGCTAGGACTTTAACTGTTACGTATGTCCCTCTACTGAGGTTGGACATTGCTAAGCTACATCTAGGTACTAGTTGCATACAAGCATTCACATTTTAAAGGCTATCATTGGATGGCTTTTTCACTATGCATGCCATACTGGAAGGCCACAGTTTGCAACATGTTGCCTCATCCTCTTCCTGTTGTTTTATGTTAATGTTGGTTCACTCATGTGCTTTCTCCTCACCAACCCCTCAATCTCTAGTACAGTGGAAATCTTGAATTTGTGTGCAGTGCTAATCCCTCAAAGAAACTAAATTTACAAAGAGGCCGACTCGTGTACCAATTATACCTTCGTCAAAACCGGGACCTACCACTTGGATAACGCGTGGCTCTACGTTGCCAAATAGAATTCGCTTCAAACACGACACATTTAAATTGCTTTTCTATTGTGTTGAAAGAGTGGCGCCTCCTCATCGACAACGCTGACCGCGCGCGCCATCAGGCATTAAGGGTTGACAGGCTACAAGACTACTTATTCCGCTCGAATGAAGAGCGGCGAAATAAGTACTGCCCACAAATACAGGATCAGCACTATACAGTCCTTCCCCCTCTCCTTCATTGACCCGCCTGGACCTGTATTATTGGCGAGTCTTACTCTTAGTACACTGTTAAATATTTCATGTTTATTTTAAATTGGGTTTGTATTGCATGTATGTAGGCTATAGTAGTGCAAATAGTAGAAGTGGAAACGTGACTTTTAGTTCTTGCCAGGATGGAGACGGTGACGGCAGTTCTGCATTCGATGCAATCGCCGCCAGCAACCAGCTTACCCCCGAGAAGAAACCTGTTCAGCCTTTCAAGATTAAGACTGGGGATGGTCAGTAATACATGTTCAGTTCTGTATTTCACTAATGATAAGTTAATAACAAAAGCACTGCATATTATTTAGGGGCATAGACTTTGTTGCCAATAAAATAAAGATAGGATTCAGTTGTGTAAAATTAGATGCGTTTGTTTCAGTCCACTAATAGTAATTTCTAGGGATGCACATCAATCCTGTTTTCATTATCGATTATTCAAAATAGTAATGTCATTATCGAATCGATAATATTGATATTACCAACAAAAAATTCAAGCCCGTTCCGACATAGATTGATTCTCAAATGTGACAAATGAAATTCTACACAATACAATCTCATGCCACTCGCTGCCTCGTCCTGTCTGTGTTGTCTTTGTTTTTGCCTCCCGCTATTGCCTAAGTTTGCTCCCAAACATAAATCTCGAGTAAGACACCTTGTGACCTATCTCTGACTGCCCAAGGGGGAATAACGAATTATGTATTTCGGGCCGTTTTCAACCAATTATTGATATGTCGATCATCGATAATGACTTCATATTATCGATATTTGAGATTTTATCCAATAATCGATCAATAATATTGATTTGTGCATCCCTAGTAATTTCAGAATACTTCCTCCACTTTTTTTACAAGGTGGACCGAAATGGTGTTCTTTTGTAACAATTTCTCCACCTCCACCCTGTTAGTTTGTACCACTGTGGATTGGTTGGCTCCACTCTCTCCACCAACTATTTAGATGATGAGTGGAAAACATATATGCACCAATCATTGCAAGTCAAAACACAAGCAACATTGCATTCCTAAAGTTTTACTATAATGACGATAATACTACGATAACCCACAATGGATATTACGTATTCGACATTGAAAAAAGTTCCAGTTGTACGGGTGGTAGCACCCCTCAGCACTTCTACCTCCACCCAACCCAGATGAAACAAGTACACTGTAACAAACACAACAATTGTTTTTTTCAGTAGTATAAGAGTTTGTTTAGACAACAGAGTGGCTTTTTATCATGCTGTTGATACACCATTGATGGACGCTGTTGTTCTGCCTCTTCTAGACGTGGATGGCCTGATCTGTCAGTCTCTGCTGCTGGGTAACACGGAGGCTGCCGTGGAGTTGTGTCTCCAAGACGACCGTATGGCAGACGCCATCATACTTGCCATGACGGGGGGGAGCGACCTGCTAGCCAAGACGCAGTATCGATACTTCCAGGTGAGCTAGGTTCCGCAGGCACTACAACTTTAATTAGTTTATCGTGTTATATTTACTCCATAAATTATAATAATAGGCCTACATACCATCAAAGTTATATTTTCACTTTTCAGGGATTGTTACTTTTATAAATTAATTGCTGTTATTGTCTTGATTTATAAATTCAATTTACTTGCTACCCAATATTGTGGTGCTATTCAAAGTGTATTAGTTTTATGGAAACTGCAATTTCAACAAATCTGCCTTTAGATTGCTGGCCGAAATCTAGACTGAAATGTTACAAACAGTTCTGAACTGACGAATGAATCTGAAGTAGGGCTATCAATATTCTGGGTCAACTGAGTGGGTCTACTGTAATGGTGGTAGGTCCTACCTAAGTACTAATTGTATTTACATTGCTGTCTAACATTTCTGTTTCAGAAAACACAAGGCTACCTGTCTTCGCTGATCAGCGCTGTAGTGACTGAAGACTGGAGTCAAGTAATACGTTCTTGTGAAGTTGAAAGCTGGAAAGAGGCCCTTGCGGCTGCCCTGACTCACACTAAGAGCGAAGAGTTGCCTGGACTATGTGGTGAGCGGAAACACTTAACATCTCTTTGTTCTGTGCACGGTGCACCCATTACAGAGAACAAAGCATCACTACCAATTGTGACGAAAGCATTTGCATTTTTTCTTTGGAGCGTATAATTATATTACGTTCTTCTGGCACACCGCGACCGTGTAGAGTCTGTAATTTGCCTCTCAATGCTCTACTGTTATCACTTTTAATACATTTTTTTTGTCCATCTTGGAACTAGATTATACTCTAGTCTAGAGTAATTGACTAGGGCTGTGCGAGTACTCGAATTTTCGAGTACGAGTCGAGTTCACGGCGAGTTCGAACAAATCCGAGTTTCATTTAATTTGAACTCGAATATTCGAGTGTCGGTAAAACAGCATTTTCATTTACCGACCCGTCAAAAGTTACGTGTTGCCTCCGTTAGATAGCAGCACACGCGGCAAAGTTCGTGATACACGATAGTCGAACTCTTTCTGACGTGAAACTCGTTTTGATTGGCCGGCTGAACTTTGCGAGATCCAATTGGAGCTAGTCATACGTCACATGCGAGCGTTGATTGGCTGTTTTTGTGAAATCATGCACGTCATCCGTGTATCACCACTTTTGTGTCCGAGATGTATGTTGACAACAAAAATGGCCACGATTCACGAGGCAAGAGCAGAGGCGAGCTAGATGATTCGTAAAAATATGCGGCGGACTAGGCTTGGGCGTAATTTCTTTATTAAAGCATAGGCCTAGCATAAAATACAATTTCGAAATATTCATGAGATGGAACACTTGTCACAATGCAGGTAAACATTCAAACAACACACGGCATGACAGTACCAGTGACAACAGGTATTAGGCCTAGGCCCTACTAGCCTAGTTGCCAGAATTTCTTCTGGCCAAGATTAGGCCTAGTATACTTTGCCGATCTTGGGCCCTAGCTAGGGTTACAAACTCACATCGCCATACCAAAATGCACCCATTACTGTACAATAAGCCTAGATCTAACCTATGGCACCCTCCAAAACCAAGGTTAGTTGTAGGCCTAGGCCCTAGGTTCCCATAACCAAAAATATTTGACCCAGGAGATAAGCCTAGCCCTACGCCTGGGCCTAGACTTTAAAACTGAAGAATTTGTTTGATAGGCCTAGTAGAAAGTCTGAAATAGAGAATACATTTTCTCTCAATTTGGAAATAAACTCGATTTGAACTCGAATTGAACTCGAAAACCGAACATTTGACTGAACTCGAACTCGTACTCGACTCGAATTGAAATCTCCCGTTCGCACAGCCCTATAATTGACCAATGATAAAATTACGTAAATTTTCGTAAAATTTTGGAATTCGATCAATTTGGGTACCTGATGTCGTCTCATCATATAATTTCTCATAATTTGAATTTAAATTGTGGTGTAGGCCTATGAATACATTTATAATTAACAGTCTTATCCTATTCAGTTATAAAAACTGTGTGAATGACATAAAGAGATAGGGTGCCAACAGCTTACCTTAAATGGAGTAGGTGCGCCACCTCCAAAGGAATACAATAAATGAAACTAATGTTGTCATTCACACCTCTAATTACCTACTCATTGCCTGACTGACCATGTTGCTCATTGTAGAACTCCTGGGACAGCGCCTGGAATCGGAGGGGAGAGGCCCTCTGTCCCTGAACGCTCAGCTGTGCTACATGTGCGCGGGGAACCTTAACAAGCTTGTCGACAGCTGGACCGCAGCAGTGAAGCCAACCACGCCAGGCAAACTGCAGGTGAGTCACAGCAGGCAGGTGTAGACAAGTCACCGAATCTAATATTTTTAAGAAATGGAATCTATAAAGCAATTATTATTCCTGTTGTTGATGCCACATTAAATGTGAGTTTAGCTACAACAATTAAGAGGAGTCGCTGAGGCTGGCACGGAGACGAGTTTAGGCGTCCAGCTTTCTGGTTTTCCGGGTAAACGGTTTATAACACTCTTATCAAATTTCACACTAATGTTAATAAAGAATAAATATATGCTATCCAGTACCGGTAAGCATATTCTTCAATTAATTAATTGATTTTGAATTAAAAATTAGTGAATTCACCGAAATTTACTCCATTTTGGTCAAATTTGGGAATTTATTCCAAGTGTACAGATTTTTTTAACACAAATTTGCATACTGGATTTCAACGTTTAAATCAATGTGAATGCATAGGTCAATTTGGTTTTATGGTAAGATAAACGTTTTGGTGGGAATTTCCAGAATTGGAATCCATGATTTGGCCCATTTTTTTACGTTTTGGACTTATGTCTCGCAATGGATCTTTAAGGTTTAATTTTTGCAACCAAATACGGATATCAATATAAAAGTACTTTATTAACATCCCTGCAAAATTTGGTAATGATATAATGATATTATCATAATACCAACTGTTCGGCAGAAATCATCAATACCTGATGTGTGTGCATTTGAGTTGGGCCAAGCTCAGCGTCCCCTCTTAATAAATTATATTTGGAATCTACCCACTCAATTACAGAATTAATTTTTGGTGGGGGACTTTTTAAAGCTTCTCTACCAACTCTGTTAATGTTGACATCATCGATGAGGTAATATTGGCTAACCAACGATCAGTATTTGAAATGAGGAACATTGGTTGGCCACAATTCACCCACAACATGGGTAGTTCGGAACAACTTTATACAATTTTGTTTCCACATTCTAGGAACTGGTAGAACTGGTGATGGTTCTACGCAAGGCTGTGGAACAACAGGGTCGCAGTGTGGAGGTGTCTGGCAAGTTGGCGGACTTGTTGTCACGATACGCAGCTCTTTTAGCCTCTCAAGGCAGCCTCAATGCAGCACTATCCTATCTTGGAAATTCAGAGGAGGTGAGTATGTTAACTGAAAGGACGGGTGTGATCTAACGTTAGAGATAAAAAATTACAGTTCGTAGGTCCACGGCTAGCTATGGCTAACATGATGCTTTCCCAAGTGTCGTTGCCCCCATCCCTACAGGCTGGGTTTTGTCCTCTATTATTTCCCAGACTGTTCATTCTTCTCAAATCTAAACTAATAGTGGGCTTGTATTTATTGTAACCAATTATGTCCAGGAACAAATCGCCCTGCTACGTGATCGTTTGTATCGAACCCTGGGCCACCTGCCAGCCTACCAACAGCAACAACAGCAGCAACCCAAGACCAGCATATCTGGCAGAGGGGGCAGACAGACAAAGAACTTCTATCAAGAACAGGTCAGTTTAAAACAACTCATTTTCTGTAACAGCAAACATAATATGTTCTCACTTCTCAGAATCAAATAGGCCAAGCAACTGTAGGTTTATGATTTAGTCGACTTATTGGATTATTCACAATAATTGTTAAACTTATGCGTGTGAAAGGCTGAAAAATTCTTAGGCTGTCATTAAGATTTGTTTTGCTTAATTTTGCACTTGCAATAATTAATCATGATCACATAATTAGGCTTATAAAGGGTTGTTTGCAATAGACCATTTTCAGAATTAACTGTGCATGCACGCTCTGTTCCTAAGCATTATGGGAGAAAGCCAATTGACATGCTAAATGTCATATGCTTGGGATTGTGGTGGCTGGCAGACCGCCATGACTGTTGGAAATCGCAGTACTCCACACATCCGAACATATGGCATTTAGCGTGTAAATACTCTTTCTCCCATAATGCTTTGCGCGCGCAATATAGAGATTTTGAAAACCGTCTATTGTCTGGAAAGTGGGTAATTTTGCTTTTGTAGCTGTCCCAAGAGTGCAATAGTTGATTTTCAGTCTGCCACAATCTGGAGCATATGGCAACTGACATTTTAAACCTCTCTCTTGTATAACGTTTGCGCACTATAGAGATGTTGCTAGCGGCTAGTGATTCTAAGAACTGTCTGTAGTATTGTCTGTAGCGTGAGTAAGCAGTTGTAGGAACCGCCAGTGTAAACTACTTCTAGTTTTTACCAAACACAAATATTTTCTTTTCTTTTATTCTGCATCTCATAAATCAATAAATCAGCTTTAACATTATTAAACCCATTTAGGTCCTCATAACTTGTCACATGAACTTAGTTGTTATTCCATGAAATCCGGCAGCAGCAACAGCAGCAGCCAGCGTTCAACACGCAGGGTGGCTATCCGGGAATGCCGCAACCATCACAAACCGCCCCCAGCTTTGCCCGAAGGTCGTCGTATGGCATGAGTCAGCAGCCGGCCGTACAAGCCCAGCCCCCACCGTCTTCCAGCCCGTACCAGTCAGTCACACCCCCCATGGCACAAGGTGAGCGGGCATCGTCTTGAAATCACGTTTATATTGTTTTACCATATTGTCAAATGTTGTAGGATTGTTAGTTTTGTTTGATATTAATGAATTGTGTGGAAGCTGCGTTGAGAAATAAAATATCTCGGATATGTGTTTTGGTTGTTGTGCAGCTGCTCTTGTAGGTACTCGTCTTTTTGTTGTTTTAAAATAAGTTCTATCAAATATCAATAGCCATCAACATCACTTTAATTGTGTATTTTCTCATGGTCTGCAATAAATAATTAATTTCAATACCAGTCTAAAGCATTTTGATATGTTTTTAATTATTAATAATGAAAAAGAACTGTTCCATGTTGAACGTCTATGTAGGCCTAATATAGGAATGAGATGGGACCTTTATTTTCAACTTTCTCTAACAATTACATAAGATTACACTGTACAAACTAGGTTGGTTTCTTTCCTGGTTGAGTCACAAAAGCAAGTTTTGTTAGTTAAATTTAGTTTACCAACATACACACAGAACATAGAACAATATAAAATACGGTCACCTGAGTGGCAATTAACAAAGTATGCTTATTTTAGTAATCTCTTTAGATTTTAAAAATAATTGTTAGTACAGGCCCCTTTCAATAATTATTTATGTATTTTTCTAGAAGTATGGTATTAAATGTGTAGGCCTACCTGTCTGTTTCATATAATTGGCTTGTTCACTGCGGCTTTTACTCACCACGCTGCGCTATTGTACTAACCCCCCACCGCCGTCTGGATGCCTGTAAAGGCGGTTGTAGAGTGTAGACGGCGGTGATAGCCCAACTTGCGGGTGTCATGGCTGCTCATAGCTGTCATCAGCCTACTGTTTTTACTGTCAGTTTGCATAGTTTTATGTTGAAAGCAAAATGCCCAATTGCTGTGTGTATTCGTGTAAGGAGAGAGGAGGGCATACTGTCGTGTTTATTACTACAAATAAATACAATCACACATAATATACTGACAATTGAGTCTTTATTCGGCCTCCTGCCTACGTAACCTCTCTCATGTCATGTCAACAAATCAACACTGGCTAGGACTAAGCCCTAGGCTTTGCTGAGGCGTATGCAAGTAGGGCCTAGGCCTATACTTGCTAATTTATAATACCATGATATTGATATGCCTAGGTCTACATCTAATGCTGAAGAAAAGCCCAGGCCCTAGTCCTTAGTAGCCTTATTCCAAGTAGGCCTAGGTCTAATCTCAAAAACAGTGCTAGGCCCCAGGTTTAGACTTCAACGGCGCCATGTGCTTTCAGCTCTTATTTTAATTTTCCTATCGTTCACGTTTTCATTGTTTAAAAGTTTAAACAAACAAAATATGCTATTGAATAAAATTACTTGAAATAGGCCGTACGACTACTTACGTAAAACCATTGATTAAAGAAGGAATGGTAAAACAATACGTAAACAAACAATCGAGGAAGCATACAGATTTGACAATGTAGAGTCTGCTATACATAGTTTATTTCAAACACCGCCACGGTCTTAGGGCAGGGTCCACTAGATACCTAACAAGCAGCTCGGAATAAGTATCTAGTGGACCCTGGTTTTGGGGGTTAGTGCAGTGGCGCGATCTGCGTGGAGCTTTGCGTGAACAAGCCAATTGATTAGCTTGAAGCATTGTGTGCCTCCACAGTGACAGTCTTCAAAATAGTAACATAGACATTTTGTGACTTTAGGTTCGTTTAGGTCTTACACTCCAGTCGATCAAGTCATGTTTCACAAGAGTTGGGACTCTGCTCCTCAATCTCCCAGGTGGAGTAGTAAGTAGCAGTTAAACCTCTTGGTACAAGTTGTTTTTGTAGGTAGTGTAGAAGTAGATATGCTGGGTAGTACAATGTGTCTAGTTGTTATACTCTTCACATTCTAGTCCTATATGGCCTATGTTTGTTTGTTTGTAGTACATGACCAATAGTGATTCTTCCAGGTGCAGTAGTAAGTAGCAGTTTAACCTCTTGGTACAAGTTGTCTTTGTAGGTAGTGTAGAAGTAGATATGCTAGGTAGTACAATGTGTCTAGTTGTTTACTCTTCACATTCTAGTCCTTTATGGCCTAAGTTTGTTTGTTTGTAGTACATGTACAATAGTCAATAGTGAATCTTCCAGATGGAGAATCGAGTAGTTTTTCAAGCTCTAGGGAGAGGTAGGTGTTTGTGATACAGTTACTATTAATAACAAACAATCAGGTCTGATGCTAATAGGTAGGGATGTGCGGGTACCCGAAAAACGGGTAATTTTCGGGTAGGTAAAATTACCCGACCTCGGGTCGGGCCGTCAATTCCTACCCGAAAAAGTCGGGTCGGGTAGAAGTAATAAAGAAACACGCCAATCTGCTCCTTTTAAACCTCCCGCTCAGACGCCAAACGAACAGCTGACGTCGGAGCGGACCAATCGCTACGACGTGGGCGCGGCTATGCTATGATGCTGTGTCCTTGGCTCTTCCCTGTCCCCGCTAAAGTAATAGGCCCTACTGACCGTCATTACTCGTCTTCTGGTTATTCAACGCTAATAACGGCATAAAGCAAGTTGAATATTACGTACGTAGGCGAATGGTGAAAAAGAAACAACGCTAATAAACATCGTCTAATGCCTAGGCGGCAGGCCTAGAACAAAGTTGCAATTCATCTAGAAGTTCGATCTAGTGCGCATCGTTGCGCGCAGCAGAGCGTTGGCGGAGTCAGACCGAAAGGCTGGTGCAAACGCGCGATTTCGTCAGATGCATGGCTGGTACAAACGCATGATGATGATTTCGTCGGCGGAAGAGAAAAATACGCGATCGCATCGGTTTTTTCTTGGGGTTTTTCGTATCGGAAATATTAGAAAACGATCGTTACGATTATTATTTCCGAGAATAACGAACGATTGATGCAGGAAAACGATAACAGCGGGTTTCACTGTACTAGACCTAGGCCTAGGCATACTCAAGCAAAAGTTCATAAGACGCCGATTTGGATGTTCTTTCGTGTCAATACAGCCCAGAGTGGCTACCTGCAACCAATGCAAAACTGTTTTGTAGGATTTTTTTTTTTTTTTAATGAATTCACAATAAAAAAAATTTCACTACCCGAGCCCGACCCGAGGGTACTTCAATTACCCGAGCCCGAGGGTACTTTCAATTACCCGACCCGAGCCCTACCCGAGTTCAAAAACCACTACCCGCACATCCCCTACTAATAGGTTCGTTTGTTTGTCCTGTACCAAGTTCGCATTTATGTACTAGTCCTGGAATCATCCGGATGTACGACATAAAAACGGAAATGGGAGTAATAAGTACACGTTACCCTCAGTACGACAAACTAACATACTTGCACCCAGTTTTGACATTTGACGAGGCAACGAAGGCCTGAGTCTAAACAACACGATGATAGGCTAGGCTTAACTATATTTTTCAATATTTTGGCCTAGATAATAGGTTTCTAGTACCGGTACATTGTTGTGCATAATATTGCTAAACGTCTTTCAAGCAGACTTATCCTAGTTTTAGGTTATGTCGACCCTGGGCTAAGGTTTTTGCTTAACGATTGGTTGATTGGCATTGTCCCTTTTAGTTTTAAGAAAGGCCGTGAAGATTCATATAATCATCAGGAAAGATCTTGCTCGGCCCGGCTTTTTCCATTCTTCTAGATTCTTTCTTAGCTTCTCACTACACCAACCAAGCCACTACAAACTTTAAAAATGGCGCAATATTTTGTCGTTCCCTCCTGCTCAAGAAGCAGGTGTAAAATTCTTACTCCAGTCGTAGTAGTGGTAACTTACACCAGCACAAAAAAACGTTTTGAGGTTGCCACAGGAACAGTTACACCAGGACAGAAAAACGACTTTTTGTGACAAACATGTACCAGGAGTAATGGGAAATGGACAAACAAACAAGCTTAATGTATTGTAGTTTAGGCGCCGTTCGTTGGGATCATGTTAATCGGGTATTTTTTGCTAAACAAGTACCGTAACTATGCATTGAATTCCTGCATGTTACCTGGGCCATTATACTACTATTAGTTATAGGCTAACTTATGAAGTTATAATAAGTACTCATTACATACTAGTAGGCCTACATATATTTTGGCATGATATGCATTTCTCCACTGTTAGAAAGTAGTCTACTAGTTATTAAATATACCTACATAATTATGTTAAAACATTTCTTAATTTTCTTTCTTCTTCTTTTCTTCCTTCTTTTTTATTTTACCTGTAATTTGTCATTGTCACACTTTAAGGGCTACATTACATTATGGCCATTGAGTAAAATGTAACATCAGTATTTTGTAATTTCTTCTTCTTTTGATATGCCCACAATTTACATTATTCATGTCATCTAGTATTTAATACTTTTTCTTTTACCGGCATAGAGGCCTAAATGCTGTTCATAATTTCTTTCAGTAAACTTTCCAAATCTACATACAGTACGCCTATTTGATTGTAACTTCCATGTTTCCAGGCGGATCTGCTTCATCATCGCGCAGCAAGTACAAGGTGGACCCTTCTGTCGCTGCCAACACGGGCATCTCTTCATTCCCCGGCGGTCAGACGTCGAGCCCGTATTCTCCGACGATGCCCACTCAAGTTCAGCCCAACCTGTACAACCCGGGCTCCATCTCCAGCCAGCCCATGTCCAACCAGTACCCCACTCCCAACCAGTCCTACGCCCCCAACCCACAGACAAACTCTTACAACCCCGGACCGTTGTCGGTCAACCCCCAGTTTGGGTCGGGACCCGCCGGTAACCAGCCCCAGATGTCTCCCTACGGAGCGTCGCAACCGAGCTTGTACCAGCCACTGCAGCCGATACAGGATCAGTTATACAACCCAGCAGGTAGGAACATGATTCCTCGGTCGTGTAGTTTCCAACTTTCAGCCCTCATCACGTAGTTGACATTGGTTAGACTTGACCACATTAACTGACACTCACGTGCTAGTTGGCTATATAGGTAATCAACGGTTTCTTAGACAAATTAAGATCAGAACTTAGTCACAGACAATCAGCGCACTGAAAAACGCTTACATATTTTTGTATATTTTGCACTTTGATATGCAAAACATATTTTGATTTGTGTTATTATTTTGTACATCATTCTAATAGTACTGTTATCAATATGCATTGTATAAACTATTTATTTTTCATTGTCTTTCTTAATAAATCAGTTTTGAAAACCAACAAATAAATAAATGTACATCCACTAACAAATAAATAAATGTACATCCACTGAAATACAAGTTTGGTAGTAGGCCTACGTAAAGCTATTACGGTTTATTTCAATACTTCTACTACTAATTTAATATTAAGATAAGATAATCATGGTAAGCGTGCAGCAACACACAAAAGTGCGCTTGCTTCCTTATTCTGATTTGAGCAACCGTAAGAACTATCAGAAGGGGCGAATAAATAATAATAATAGGTAGGTAACGAACGCAAAACAACGCAAAGATTAGAACTAAGGCCTAGGCTTAAGATTGTAGAAGGTTGAATGTACTGGACTCGTATCTAACCTACCTTGGCCTAGCTGTCAATATCTGAATGACTAGGCATAAGGTTATGGAATTTTGTATGTGTTGTATGCTATGCCTAGGTATTGATATGAAACACTCCTTACATTTCCTATTATATATTACTTTGAGGCCTGGCAATTAGTCTGGTGGATTTTCCTTGGCAATAGCAGTCATTTTCTGTGCAGTACACACATACAGCAATCCACAACATGTGCACCATGCAATGTTGGTTTCAGTGGCATCTACTAGAGCTAGACACCTTGGTTCTGGTCGGTGGTGTTCATACTGCGTGCTATGTGTCTTACAGAAAACATGGCTCGCAGTGCCCCTCCCCCACAGTCTGCGCCGAACGTCCCTGCGGCACATGCCCCACCAGGCTGGAATGACCCTCCTATGGTGAAGAACGCAGCGCGAAACCAGGTAACATGTTTGTTTAGTTTACTTCATTCTATAGGCATATTCTTCTTTATGTTCTAGTATTAGGCCTTGAGTTTTAATTGTAGAATTATTGAATGACTCTCCTGGCCGCTAATCTTCATTACAATGTATAATGGGGCCTAGTTCAGCTCTCTCTTAAAACATTATTGCTAACATAAACTTATTCCGATTCTCTACCACCCTCGTTTGGCTTTGAGTGATATATTTATATACTCATTAAAAATACCTCTTCTACTATAGTATGACTGTATGCTGATGAAATGAATATGATAACTAAGCCTCACCCAAAGGGAAGACTTTATCTCTTCAAGGTCCCTAGCTCCCTAGCCTTCTTATTTTTGGATAGGCCTAGGTTCATTTTGAAATTACTTCATCCAAGGTTTTGCAAAACAATAAACACATAATAGTGTGCAGCTTTAAGCATAGGCTACATAGGGTAATCATTATATATTTTCTTTCGTCTAGCTTGCATACTATCAGCCATATATTTCTGTAAGTATGTGTCAATGGCTTGTTGCCATTGGCTTTACAGTGACATAATTTTTATGTAGTGTCTCATCAAGTTGTTTGAGCTTGTTGCTTATTTTTAGTGTACTATGTAGCCATTGTCTGGATCAGTTCAATTTTGTTGTTAGTTGTTTATATTTTTTATTCTGTTATTTTGCTGCAGTCCATCAGTAGTTGTGAACCAATAGCTATGTCAGCGAAGCACGCTGGCACGAGGAAGTGGCAGAGTATGATTGATCATTGTCATGATCAGGTATCACAAGCAGCCTTCTCTAAGAGTGATCCCCTTGGATTTTGTTTGTTTCCCTCCTTGCGGGGTTCCCGACAATCTGGAAAGTCAGGGACATTAACAGAAATTATTACAAAGTATGTCGGTGAAATAAAATCATATCGTGTCTGGTGTTACGTACTACCAAGCGCAGTAACTGGTGCGGCTGGGTAGAGGAGGCTGTACTTTGAAACAATGTGTTTTATTTTAGTTGTTGCGTATGTATAACAATATAATACAAATTATAAAATATACACCCTACACCTGCGGAAACCAAGGTGAAATGTTACATTTGATTTATTTGCAGTTCACTGCAATGCGTAATATTTATTTTAAGAGCAGTGGACCCTACTGTCAGTCAAAACAGTAAAGAAAATATGATTATAATGATCAGGGAACGTATGATAAATGTTTGTTGGGAACCCTACCTTGACCTTGTCATAGGATGATTGTTAATGCAAGTACGTATTGTATTCCTTCTAATCACTATTATCAAGCTCTATGTGAACATTCCAATCCTTTTACTAATCGTAATGGGCCACTACTTTAATCTGTGCTTTGACCTGATGTTAAGACCTTGATTGATTATGATATGGTGCATGAAAACATTTCAAACCTATGTTCGGAGCCAATGGACTGGCCTACTTTATAGCCAAATAGTTCCTTACGGCAGCCGCAGGCCTACACTACTGTTTGTACTCAACGTGCTAACAATATCCTATCCCAGTGGCGGCTTGAAGGTTCCAATATGACCGGTGCCATATATTTTCCATACCACCTACCACCCCAGGTGCGTAGGGGGAAGAAGCACGGGGGGCTTGGGGGCTCCCCCCAACTACAGCGCCGCAGGCGAAAATTTTGAAAATCATTTTTTTAGAGTGGTTTCGGTGCGTTCTAAGAAAAATAAGGGGTTTGAATGCAATACCAAATAAATGTCTTTTTTGTACAGTAAAAACTGTAAAAAAAAAAAAAGAGAATTGGAGTAGTGACGAGATAGACCACGTTCCAACTATTGAATATGCATATCATTACGTTCGCGATCACGTCCAACAATAATGGGAAATTGTTGGTCATTACTATTCTGAAGTGGGGAATTCCCTCATTCCTACGAGCCTGCTGCACCGCCCAGTGGCATAGGCGCCCGCAGGAATTTTGGCAGGGAGTGGCAAAAATTACAACTTGCACTTTCGTTGGGCAAACCCAGGGGGTTTGGGGGGCAGAGCCCCCCAACAATAGCGCCGCAGGCGAAAATTTTGAAAATCAGGTTTTTAGAATGCGTTTGGTGGGTTTTAGAAAAAAGTAGTGGGATGAATTCACAACTAAAATTATGTAATTTTTGTGCAGTCGTCACTCAAAACTAGAAAACCATTCAAAATATTTTACCTCCTATTTTTTGTCGTTCAGTCAAAGGCTTCAGATTCCTAACATTGAGTTGGACGATTTTTCGCTTTTTTGTGCACTGAGATAATCTGACTCTACCCCACCTCACATTTTTGCTTTCGCAAGCCTTTTATTGTGACAGTCATGCAAAACTAGCGTTATTCCATGGAGTGGTATTCTTTTCAAAACTCAAGACAAACTATTTCAGGTAAAAGACACAATAAGCTACTTATTTTGCAGAAAATTGGCAACCAGTCAATTTAACAAACGTTCATCAGTAAAGAAATCGATTTTCATGCACATTTTAAATGCTACAAGATTAATCGTAAATCCACACATCAAATGAGGCAAATTAGCACTTCTGCGTGCTCGGGGCCAGGGGGGCAACTACCCCCCTGGCCCCCTCCTGCGAGCGCCCATGCCCAGTTGTGAAAAACAACTTAGAATGTGCGAACAATAAACGGGGGAAAAATTTTGCACTTCAAGGTCATGTTTGGCGGCAATCTGCGCGTTTTACAGCAGCAGAATGAAAGCTAATCAATGTTTTTCTATCATTAAAAACCCAACTTTTTCCACCAATTAATAAAAATGCACTTAAAATATACCCACACCATAGTTAGAACTTTTTAATTTCTTCTAATTGTTGTTTCAGTGGTGACTTTAGTTAGGGCACTCCGCTCTATGATTCTCAATGTTGTTCTATTTTTTTATTTAAGGTTTCGTAACCCTCCGTGCCTTTGTCTTGTTCGCTGAAGAAAAACAACAAATCACATAAAGAGTATATAGCCCCTACTCTTTACATACTTGTCCAGAGAACGAGATAAAAGATAGACGCAGCGCAACTGCGCAACCCCCGATACGCCACCAGGCCACCTAACAGTTAACCACTCAGTCAGCTGCATTGGCAAACTAGATTCAAAACAACGAAAGTAAACATCACTGTCTCATAGTGCGGTGTCTTTGTGTCATTAGAATTGAATCGTAGACGATAAAACCTTACAGGACTTAAAAAACACAATGCTGCTTTTGCACAACACATCAGTTTTATACTAACAATATTTTTTCTTAAGACAAAATATGAGGGTGGGTTCACGAGCTACGCTGGCCCACCCACCCACCCACCCTTGGCAGGTACCGGTGCCATGGCACCGGTCAGGGTATAGGTCAAGCCGCCACTGTCCTATCTCTAAATAATGCATTGTGCACTTCCATGTCCAGTTTTTAATTTTCATTTGAGTTTGCTTTAGTGTTTTTCCTGTTTTGTTTGTATATTAATTATTTACTAACATTAAACTAATTTTATGTGTAACAAGTTTTAATACTGAACATCATTTACCTACCTCTCTGTTCATTTTCAATGTTTAATAGTTAGGAGAAAGTCTCTTCCTGCTATACTGCCAATGGCCTAGTCCTACTGACTGTTTATCTACATTATATCACCTGATCTCCATGCTTCTTGTCACGTTTACTACAGCCACAGTGCCGTTCAAAATGCTGAAATTTGATTAAATAAAAAAAGTGATAACCAACAAACCAACACTGTGAGTTGCAAGAACTTGGTTAAATGATATATTTATTTGTGTTTCAGAATACTAGTACATAAATTAAATCAAACCAAATAGGTACATAACAAACAAAAGATATTGATGTTCCTCCACTTAACCAGTGGTAACTAATTTGTCTTATCTCGTACATGCTTGATATTACAGTTTTACTGTACAATAACTTGAGTTAACCGTTGGATAGTGACTGGTCAGTTTTAGCTGGCGTGTAGTTTGCGTTGGACAGCGGGGTCTCGCACAGTTTCAGTATTCAGTATGATTCATTGTTCAACCCAGACATGTTACAAATACCAGCTACTGAACTCATTTTGGTCAGTAGGCTCATAAATTTATTTCAATTATTTGCATGGAGGCCTACTCTAACTCTAGTAAATATTGCTACAAGAGAGACTAGCTTTTCATTGTCTGTATTTTGGTGGTGTGCATGTCATAAAGTGTTGTTATGGTTTGTTTCCACAGAAGGCTGAATATACTCCACCGAACCCCATCACCCACCCGCTCTACGCTGGAGTGGCCCCAGAACCACCGAACATGGTGAGTAAAGCTTCTCCATTTTAGTTAATTACCAGTTGCTGAGGATAAAGGCCTGTTAAACATTACCCCTTGATTACTTACTACTATTGTACTGCTACTTCTTGTTTTGTTATTACTATTACTGACTTGTTGACTGACATATTATCTACAGATGGGAGGCCCTCCCGCACAAAACTACGAGCAGCAAAGCTACCCGTCTAACGGTGGCTACCCCGATCAATCATACAACCAAATGCCAGTAGGCTCAATGCAACAGCAACAACAACAACAACAACAACATCTGCAGCAGCATCACCACCAGGTGGCACCACCGTCGCCCGCCAAGGTGGTGGAACCGCCCAGGCCCAAGCAGCCAATACCTGAAGAACACATGTACCTACAGACTGTGTTCGACGAACTTCGGAATCGATGTACTTGCGCCGCCAATAACCCGGTGCGTATTTCAATTCTCATTGGAAGATTTATTGAATAGATTTTCTGTTCATTTTCTAATATCTGTGAATTTAGTTCACTTGTAGTTCTTTCTAATAATTGAAGTTTATACTGCACTTTTTATGTTGAATAAAAAAAAACTTGTCATGTAAAATGTTGTAGCAAAATTTTTCTTGTATTTTTCTTGTATCAGTTAAATTGTTATTACTAGGATTATGTGTCCTGTGGTGTCTTTACTAGAACACAATTTTGTTTGCCCTTTTAGCAATCTAAGCGGAAGTTGGAAGATGTTGCCAGGAAATTGGAAGCTTTATATGATGCACTGCGAGAAAATAGGGTAAGACTATTGAAAGCCATCACTCTTTGTAATGTTTACTAGTTACTACTTATGGCAATTAACCATAATATGTTGAGGGATTTTAATGTTTCACCTTTTGTTATCTCTTGAACTCTCTGTAATATGTATCTGTAAGCTGACACACAAGAATTGTGAATTTTAAATTGGAACATTTTTCACCAGTGGTAGCTATGCATAATATACATCTTATTTACAGCAGACTGTAAAAATTGGGTAGCAACTTCTAACTTGCACAAGGTATTTTGATCAATACACTGTAATTTCTCTTTTGCAGCTCTCTGGCAACACTCTCCAAGGCTTACACCAGATGGTTCAGATGTGCCAGATTGGGGACTATACCGGCGGTCTTGGTCTGCATACACAGCTGGTGTCCGGTCCCGACTTCTCCCAGATCGCAAGCTTTATGCCAGGACTGAAGGTCTTACTGCAGTCTGCACTGCAGTTGGGTGTCTACCTGCAGTAATTTGCAGTCTGCACTGCTGTTGACTGCCTATCTACGGTAGTGCACAGTTTGCTCTGCTGTTGGATGTCTAGCTGCAGTGATGTGATGTCTACACTGCAGTTGACGTTTAAGTAGTGCACTGGCTCAGTCTGCCATTGACATATTTCCTCTTTTTTGGTGGCTAGGGGAAGAGATTGGCTTATGGCAGATTTAGGAACGTAATATTATTCAATGAATTGGTTACCGTCATTTTGCTATGTGTGGCACACATGTGAATTTCTGTGCTATTTGAATTGAACCTTTTTAAGGTTGAAACATGTGATCTTGAATGTTCTAGAAGATTGTCAGAAATAGATTGGAGGGTGCTAAGCTACTGTAATCTCCAATTTGGAACAAGTGCATGATTGCCAACTGCTTGAAGGACCTACTATTCAACCGTCAAATATTTTTTTCCCCAGATGTGAGATGTGATGTCAAAATGCTTTAATGTATCCACAATCTGCTGGAATTTGAATTGTTGTTGGTTTATACTTCATGGAACTTGCCAGCATGAAGTGAGGTTTGAGGAGTTTGATGTGACCAAAGACCAAAAGAGTGAATAGTTTATGTTTGGTTATTTCAAACCATGCCTATGTCATTCCCTTCTACATATCACAATGTAAACTACACCTAAATGAAACTACTCGCTCGAGATTCTTACGGTAGTACAAGGATCAAAGTGCCAATCTAAGAATGTGAGTATGCAAACGCTTGAGTGAAATATACCCTTCAATATGCAAATGATGTACAAACAATCATGGCCTGCTAGCAATATGTCGTTCTTTTCATACAAAAGTAAACCATAATTGAACTAGGTGCATGTTTATGAATTATGTTCCTAGTTCAATTACAATTATCCAAGCCATTTAGGCCTCTCTTATATAGACCTATGCAAACTCAAGAAGGCCTAAACCATAAGGTTTTAATGAATAGCTGCAAAATGAAAGCAAGTAAAATTATGTTAGCCGTTTGGTTTGGAAACTTTTATTTTTAAATACTAAGTGTTTGATTGTCTTGTCTTGCAACAACAGTATTCATACCGTAGTTCACACCTTATCATAGGGTGGACATCCTCTGCTACATATCCTCAGGTCAGAATAAAATTACAATTAGCTTTTCAGCTTAGATATTAGTTGCATAACTGTAATCATTTGATGTGTCCTTGGTATGGCGGGTGGCGATACTGTCGTAGACCATTCTGGGAGAGTACAAATGAAAACGTGTACTTATGTACCACAATGCCAATGTTGAAAATGTCTTGCCTTAGTTAGTGTTGTACTTGTAGGCTTTAATCTCTTTGTGGGAAGCCATTTCCAGTTTCCACATATAGAGATATATTTTTACAAATGTTTACAAGTTTTTTTGCACCTAGATTTCAATGTTCTATTGAAAATGATGTGTTTTTTTAAATTAAATTAAAACTGAATTTTGTTTATTTGGAGGGGCTCAAGTCAAGGTCAATATTGATAAAGATGAATTTTCAGGTTAAAGGCTAAGGCTATTTCATTTTGGACAAATGATTTTTTATTATGTACCATACGGATACCTATTGTTTGCAACATACTGGTAGTAGCTATGTGAATTGTGATATGAGTGTTTCTTTAAATGTTGATGTTATTTGATATTATATTATGCAAGATTATAAAATAATATTAATAAATATTATACAAGATCGAAAGAATGAGAATATGAATATACTTAAGGATGGAAAATGTTTAGCTTCAAAGTGACAAGTTTTAAGTAAAAACATTATATACCTATACTTTTAAAGATTTTGTTGGCTTGAAAATAGAAAGTTTCATTCATTCATCATTCATTTCATCAAGAAATGTTTCATTGATTAGTACTGCAGGCAATTAATAAGAACAATGCTCCCCAGCTAACAACAGGTAGATCACTACTATCACACCACACATATGTTGACGAGGGCTAGAAACTGAATTAGCTGATTCTTTTCTCTGGAATGGCCAAGGTCATCTGCGGCCTTCCAAGTGGAACATGTGTAAAACAAATTGAACTTTGCCTCTAGGCCTACTCCAGAATCTACCCACATTGGTTAATTTGATAAAGTAGGTCCTACGTTAAAAATAAAACTACCTGTGTCCGATTGTATCAGGCCTACCAATACCATAACAAAACAAAATAATAAGCCAGAACTAAGTTAGTTCAAAACCATTTTAATCTGGAAAATCATCTGTATTTAATTTATTTTGCAATATTTGGTATTGGTTGTCGTAACAACTTCAGCTAACTTACTTCACATTACAAACCTTCATGCAAGCCATTCGTTGTTTTTAAAATGTATAATAATAGATCACTGTTGTGTTTACAGAAAGAATAGACGATTTTCAGAATTAACTGTGCATGCAAAGCATTATGGGAGAAAGGGCTTTTTCATGCTAAATGCCATATGATTGGGATTGTGGCTGACTGCACTGCCATTGTTGGAAACGCAGTTCTCCACACACCCGAGCATATGGCATTTAGCATGTAAATGCCCTTCTCCCATAATGCTTTGCGCGCGCGATATAGAGGGCGCTGGTGATTTTGAAAATCGTCTCTAAAACAACCTGATCTTCAAACTGAGATTCACTTGATGCCAACACAATGAGTCCGCAATATTTTCTTCATTATAAACTACCTTCGAGCAATGGCCGGACACCAATTTTGACCACTAAACTTAAAACGGTATGTTATAAACACTAGGAAAACGCTAAAGTCCCGCCGCGTTGATGGATGAGCTTTTTAAAGGTTTTAGTTTGCGTGGGATATCTTTACTTTTGCAAGTGCTTTGTTTTGCTGCCTACGCATTGAAGGTGAATGTAGTCAAGTTTCTTTTGTTTCTTGTCAATTGGTATTATTTACCGTAAAAAACTTGTATTAAAAGCTTTATTTCTATGGATTCTGGCTAAATTTTTCCACTTTTTCTTTCAAAAGGTACTACATAACCATAACCTTAATGTCCATGTATAATATGAACGTTGTAGCCCCACCCGTTTGGTCAGAATTGGCCCAAATGGCACGAAAATATCGCACAAAAAGTAAAAAAACGTATATTAAAAGCTTTATTTTCTCGATTCTGGATATCTTTTTCAACTTTTTCTTTCAGAAAGCAATATATCACCATTACCTTAATGTCCATGTGAAATATGAACGTTGTAGCCCCACCCGTTTGGTCAGAATTGGCCCAAATGGCATGAAAATATCGCACTAAAAATCGAAAAAAATCGTAAAAGTACGATATTCATGAGAAATATTTCTTCGATTGTACCCAAAAACGTGGCAAGTCTAAGTTCAGAGAAAACGAAGGTCGTGTCAAATTTTCATCAAGATCGCATATGCCGTTTGCCCGGTAGAGAGCGAACAAACAGACGGAAAAACAAAAAAAAAACAAAACAAACAAAAAAAACAAAAAACAACGGAGCTAAATTTTTTGGGGGGTCGGTGAAATTGAAGTCTTCGCTTCGCTCATCCAATTATTGACAAATGGCTTTGCATAAAAGACGCACCTCACTTTTTGAACTTGATATTTTAAAATATAAATATAGTACACCCCTATTGACATTTTGTAATAATGGTAAGAGTTTTCAGCCGATAGTTCCGGCAAGGATTAATCGCAGATCAACAAATTCTATGAACAAGTGAGTGAGCTGGACCTTCAGGCTGTAGTTTACCCAACCCTGGTATAATCATTCTTTGGATCGTTGCGAGATTGTCTCGTCGCTTATTTATTCGGTGTTCAATGAAGGAGACAACGGGAGGACATTTCAAAGTAATTTCATGCAGACAGCTAGCACTCTACTGGCCTCATTACAAGGTGCCATATTATTGTTGTACAAGCGTGTATATATTGACTTGAGCAATATCTATCTATAATATTATGGAATGAATTTAAATGACAAAAATGCTCCACTTTATTGTACTGTAGGCCTACTGTAGAGTGTCTTGGGAAGTTTTGGCAGGATGGGGGGCTGATTTTTTAATGTTTGCACAAATGTATATATAATATGTATTTTAGTAAATACAAAATACAATTTATTTTTGATTTGATAGTTTCTCATTAAAATTTATTTTTCCATCATTTTAGTTTTGAAAGTATGTTTTATTAAATTATGATACATACATTTAAGAACTTGATTGTACTGTAGATGTCCCGTCTGTACGGAATCGTATTATATTTGGGTTTGATACTAGAGTAGTACTATATTATGTTATTATTTATTATGGTATGTCACATTTTTGTAGTACATAGGCAGAGGCAGGTATTTGGGGTGAAAATAAAAGTCAATTTTCGTTTTTATTGTACCCAAAAGCGGTGATTGGTGGTGAAAATAATTCAACATTTAGTTGAAAGCTCTATATCTCTCTCCCCCTGATTTGTTTTGAAAATTTTGGGTGTGGTACCTTGTAAAAGAATTGCATATTACAATAAAATGTAGTTATGAGAATTCAGAGGCAGGTATTCGTGATGGAACTTATTTGATTCTTTGGTTTTATTCTGACCGAAAGCGGTGAATTGGTGTTGAAAATGATTTATCATTTACGGTTTTTAGCGGTGAAAATTTCGTTTTTACCGTAAATACCTGCCTCTGTACATAGGCCTACAATGTACAGAATTAATTCACTATTGTACTTTATATATTGTGCTATTTACTGCGGGCTTTTATTAAGCCTCTACCTAACATTCAAAACAATATGAGCATTGGCAGTGCTATCTGACAGATTATGGAATAGACTTGTGATACCAATAATGTTTGCTAACTACTTAAAAACATTTTTCACTCCATACCCTAAAAAAAATTGTAATTGTAATTTATCAGTGTTGTGGTAAGAAAGGGACAGGGCAAAAGACATGAAGCAAGACGTACAAACTACGAACCATGTTATATTATTATTTATTAATATAAAATTTATATTAGTAGGCCAGACCTACTATAATGTAATGATCAGCTATGTGTTGCTGTATGGCATTAATAATAATAATAAATATGTTACAAATAAATTGCCATGATTCGATATGTTTTTATTTTTCAGACTGCACGTTATTGGCTATGTCTGCTGTATGGCATTAATATATGTTAGAAATAAATTGCCATGATTACTGATAAGATATATGTATTTTTTTCAGATTGTGGCTTCTCTTAGATATTTTTGTTGGAGTAACTAAAATGTTGTATTGTAGCACAACATGCAATAGTGGGTACAAATGTTGACACTTACCAGTATCACCAACTACCCAAATAGTACTAATTCACTTATTTGCTCATGTTATTCATCTGATGATAAATTATAATATTATTCAAAAGTAACTATTCATGTGTAATGCCAAGGGGCAACTTTTCATGGTCCTAACCCAATTATCGTACAAATCTTTTCAAAAGCTTTTTGTTGAATTCTTTGTACGAGAATTTCAGCTACCCTGGTAGGACTTATTGCGCAAAATATGTTATGGGGCCATCTGAAGTCTTAACAGTAAACGCATGTTATTTACCAGCATTTTTCCCCCTAAAAGCTGGACTGCATTTGGCCTAACCGCTGGAGTATTTTTCACCACCGCCTCCTATGTTTGCATGGAGAAGAGTGTAGCCGTGTGCCAGAAATCAGCCGCTAGAAAATGATGTCATCACTCGCATGTCTATATGATGTGCATATGGTGAACACTGTATAGATCTACCAACACCACAAAAGCCCTGGCCAAAACGGACGAGTCAAAGTTGTCTTGAATGCAGGCGATGAGCGCATACGCGCGTGCCGCGAGCGATCGGCGGAGAGAAATGAAGGTGCTGGGGTGGCGAGGCCATATCGCTCCCGTCGTATGCCGTAAGGAGAAGTGTTCCTCACGGCTGCCGGCTAGAACTGAGCCGCACGGCGCCCGTATCTACGGAACTCCCCTAAAACCAAGAATGAACTTGGCGCGGGCCACAGTGGTCTTGGTACATCTATAGAAGGCTTACTTCAATAAAAATAAAAATAAAATTGCTAGATATGCTCAGTTTGATTTCTGGAACGCAAAAATGGACGAGCGAGAAATTATGTTAGCAGCTGAAGAGGGAGTTTTCAATAGTTTGCCGCAAATGCTGACTGTCATATTCTAAGGGTACAAGTACACACGAAATAACGAGTTCTATTTATTTTAGGCTTACAAACTGCAACTGCTGAATATTGACAACTCCTTGAGTTATGCCTGTTGTTGCCAACACTAGAACACAACATTGCAATGTGTAGTTGGATGAGCGTAGCGAGCGTAGCGAGCGTAGCGAGCGAAGCGAAGATTCCATTTCACTACACTGGAGAAAAAAATCCGGAATGTTTTTTTTTTTTTCTTTCTTTCTTTCTTTCTGTATTTTTGTCTGTTTGTTAACACGATTCCGGCTAAACCGATACTCCGATTGCGATGAAATTTTATGGAGACCTTCGAAATCTCTGAACTTAGAACTGCCACGTTTTTGAGCGCAATCGGAAAATTATTTCTCATGAAATACGCCAATTTACGAATTTTTTCAAATTTTTTAAAATATTTCTTCGACTTATAACACCTACATGCTTATTTCGATTTTGATGATTTTTTCCCAAAACCTTTATTTTATGAATTTAGATATTCGTGTGAAATTTGAGCGCAATCGAAAAATTATTTCTCATGAAAATCGAAATTTTACATGTTTTTTCTTTTTTTAAACAAGTCTTTGACTTATAACACCTACATGCTTTATCCTATTGTAATTCATTTTTTACAGAACCTTAATTTTATGAATTGACTATATTCTTGTAAATTTTGAGCGCAATCGAATAATTATTTCTTATGAAAATCGCAATTTTACGATTTTTTCCTTTTTTAAAATTACGATTCATAAAAAAAAATAAAAATAAAGTCAATTTTTTATTTAATTTAAATTTAATTTAAAAAAATTATTCGACTTTGTAATAATTTGTCACAGAACAACAGAAAATCCTCATAACACATGGCAGCTCAATGCACCAATTACGCTCATCCAACAACGCGGAGGGACTTAAGCGTTTTCCTAGTTGGATATGACATTGACCACTGTATTTTTATTGCATTTTTATTCAATTATATCATCTGTATCTCAACTCTACATAATTTTTCAAATGCTTGTTACACATTCTGCAGAATATCGTTATTTGTGTGCATAACATAGAAAACAACATTTAAACTGGTCGCGATTTCTCGTAATTGATGGCTGGTTAGCGGTCCTTTTAGTGGCTAGAATTGCTAACTCTGCGGCTGATCACTGGAACGCTTCGCTAGAGCTAAGCGAATGTAGCCGATTGACATTGGAACGCGTCGCTTAGCTAATCTAGTGGGTGATTTCTGGCACGCGACTTGTATTAATAGTAATGTTAGGTCTGTAGTATTTGATAATACCTCCTCCACCTAGTGTGCATATATACATTTTCTGTACGGCAATCTTGAATCGAGTCACTTCAGATGCTCTCACTATCTGATGACAATGGGGAAAATGTATACAAATTGTTTCTTTGTGTTAACAAAACATTAAAATAAATTAAATAATGAGCTTGCTATACATCACCTTGCCAGTGTACATAGTTCGGTAAGAAGCACTCACAGTTTGCATGAAGCTAGTAGGTAGGGATATATTTTACTCCCTGCAACGAAGCAAGCACGGGCAGTCGTCGTCGGGTAACCTTCCACCCCCTTCAACGTGACTACAACACAACGGTGATAAAAGACGATAACTGCATGGGAAGTCCTTCTTTCTCCTTGCCTGTAACTAGATATGTACAGCAAAGGTCTGTCCTTCCCACATCTTTTAGGTAAGAGTGGCACTTTTAGTTGATAGAAAATAAATAAACTCTAAAAACTCAAACGCTTCTTCCTAGTTCTGACTTCTTCAGAGCTTGTGTTTTTGCACCGAAGGGGATAGAAACTTGCTACTCATGTCCCGAGGACAAGTAGTGATATTAATTGGATGAGTGAGCGGAGGGAATGGAGTCTCTATGGCAAGTTTTCGTCACTTCATTGTGTTTATGTGTGTATCAGTGGCGGAACTAGGCGCCCGCAGGGCCTGCAACTGCGGGCGGGCCCAAGCCGTTTAGGGGGCCCCGTTAAAACAAATTTGGTAAAAAATCAGTATTTCATTCTGTTTGGAAAATATTGTATTTGTTTTCGTTGCTAAAATGACCGTTTTGTGAATCTAGCGGTTTGAAGATGAAATCTAGCGGATATGTAGGAACTTTTAGTGTCCACAACACAACACACAAAAACTACATTATTTTGGTATTGCATTCAGCCTACAACTTTTTTCTAAAACGCACCAAACGCACTCTAAAAACCTGATTTTCAAAATTTTCGCCTGCGACGCTTTGTTGGCGGCTTTGCCCCCCAACCCCCCGTACTTGGTCCCTTCATAATACCCCGGGATATTTTAAAGGCCCCCCGGGATGAAAAGCCTGAATTCAACACTGAGTCATTGTATGTGTGTATCTGTTGGGGGGGCCCCCATAGAAATTTTACGGGCGGGCCCATGAAACGAAGTTCCGCCACTGGTGTGTATGTATGTAATTATGTATGTATGTCGGTGTGTTCGATGCGCAGGGGCCAAACTACTTGTCTGATTTTGACGAAATTTCACATCAACGTCAAGGACCAACAGATAAGAGTGCTGTTAACATGGACATGGACAGCAAAATTTGCAGGAATCCAACCTACAAAAAATTAAAATTAACAAATTACTGCTTTATTTTTTAAACTTAAAGTTTGCTTTGGGAAAAAATACCCTCTCTCACCAATGTTACCAGTATGAATGTTGACAACTGACAAAAATTTCAGAATTATATCTTGCCCTGCCAACTTACAAAAAATTAAAATCATGTTTTGCAGAGCTTAACTAAATTGGATTTGATTTGAGGAGCATAAAAGATGGATGCAGTACATATCAAGCTGAAGTGGGGTCCGTGAGTGGACCTTTCTAAAACATTTTGGAATCTTGGTAGCTTTAATACTTTGGTGTTGACAATGTGATATGTTTTCATTGTTTTGCTTGGTGTCGCCCGCGTCCACGTGCATAGCGATGTAGTTAATGCATCAGTGGCAGAAAAGTCTCGACTTGATGACTCATGCAGAGCTGCATGCATGCATGCTATGCTGCAGCTGCAAATGTGGTACTAGCTCACTTCGTCCAACGACTTTGGCGTTTTCCTAGTGTATAATTAATATGTATACTACAAATTTGCATATCTTAACAAATAATGTTTATAATTTTATTAAAATTTGCAGTAACGACCCTAAAACACGATACCAGACAATGATTTTTGAATTGCCCTTACCACTTCAAATATATTTGTGGGGTCACTGATATAATGTACCAGTAACATACAATACTATGTTTCTCAAATCTTTGCCAACTTAGCCTACTAACCCCCTGTTGTCTTCTGTCAAACACTTGCAGGTATAGGCAGTCCCAGCTAAGATGGCACTCGCCAAGGGATCGAAGCACTGTCACCCACGCACTCTGGCTACCAAATCAGCCAAAAATAAATGATACAACTAAGGCCTAATATGGTCTTATTGGCATAACTTTTATTCCAGGTATTTTCCCTGCAAAACCAGGACAGTGGTGAACTCTAATGAATGAAGTCTTTTTTTGCTGATGATGACATGACATGTGATTGTTGTTTCCAAGATTGTAGTAAGGGTTTAAAAAACTGGACTTTTTCAATAACATTTCCCTAATAAGGCAAGGTGGATGTTATAAAATTATATTGACTACTTGTATATATATGTAATTAAACGAGTGAGCGCAGCGAACGGAGTGGTCTCCATTCAACTCAAACGGCGCTTATTCTGTTAGTCTGCGTGCGTGTGTGTACGTTGAAAATCAGCCGAATTGCTGAACAGATTGCGCTGAAATTTTAAACAGACATCCGGTACGAGTTTACTGAGAACTGCTAACAAAATCAGCTAGATCCATTGCGATTTAAACCTACAAGAAATAATAAATTGAAAAATAGGCTTCCAATGTTTAGAAATTATTTTAACGACAATGGTTTAGATTTTGAAAATATATTTGTTTGTTATTTGCCTGGCCGTGAAATGCCGTGCCCACGGTGGATCGAATTTTGCAAGCCCAAGGTATCCCCAAATTCCGCTAGGAGATTGAGTAAACCTTGCAATATTTACACGTATTTCGTACTGGCTATGTTTTCCATAGTATTGTCACAGATGATAGACTACACTGCGTTATATGCATTTCAAAACATGTTTTATTTTTTTAAATACAATCTAGAAATTACAAAATCTTTCTCGACCAGGGGATTGAACCCACGTCTCCCACATTTCGGCTATAAGGGCGCTTTAGCCAACTAGACTTTGGGCAACGCCAAAGTCGTTGTTAGATGAGTGAGTGAGTCATGTGTTGAGTACCCGGGAACATTTGCATTTAAGTTTGATAATTATATTCGTATAAATAATAGTTTTTTTAAGTTTAGTTGGTATGAGGGCGCGTCAACTGTAAGGCCATAATGCGTCTCTCTAGCCTATGATAGGCTATAGGGAGGCCTAAGGTAGGGGGAAGAAAAGTGTTACCGAGTACTCAACACATGGCTAACTCACTCGTTTAACAACTACTTTGGCGTTTCCCTAGTGTAGAATATATCCCCCCCCAAATACAAAAATTTGTAAAAAAAAAACTGCAGCCAAACTCTCCTTCAAAATCTTCAGCTGTGAATGATGTGAGATTTTGAAGTTTAGCCAAGCATTTCATTCTTTCTCCCTAGTTTCCCATTGAAAAGAAGTAAGATCATATTTTAGCCTGTTGACGAGCGCCAAGCCAACCATTTTTGAGGAAAAAATAGTAAAAATTAAACTCAAAATCATAAAATTTACTTAGCCATTGAATTTGGTTCATTACGAGAACTCTAAAAATTCAATGGCCAAGTCATTTTTTTATGATTATGAGTTAAATATTTTTACTTTTTTTTACCATGAAAATGGGTGGCTTGGTGCTCGTCAACAGGCGAAATGATCTTACTTCTTTTCAATGCGAAACTAGGGAGAAAGAATGAAATGCTTGGCTCAACTTCTATATCTAACAGTATTCACAGCCAAAGACTTTCGAAGGAGAGCTTGGCTGCGTTTTTTTTGTTACAAATTTTGTATTTGGGGGGGGGGGGGGGGGGATATCACATCTTTTTGTTACAAAAGTCGGTTTTTGGCGTTGGGAATCTAACGTTCCGCGCGACTCTGTGTGACGATTGATGGAACTACTTCAATAAAACTATGTCACTTTTCTACTAGTAGTTAACAGTCGATGACGACAAATATCGGAAACGTCAAAATATTAAATACAATTGAATATTGGCGAATGTTTTCGCATAAAGCAAACTCTCTTTATTGATGAGGATATTTCTGATGTAGTAGACCTAAGCCTAGGACCTAGGCCGACAATCAGGATTGCTTATGTTTCGATTTGAATGCCAAGGGCGTACTTACGTCTGAAAACTGTATTGTGGCCTTGGGCCTAGGCTACACTTACGTCCGTTAGGCTTGAACAAGGCATATCTCAAATTATTTCGCACGAAAATGTCAGTGACGCCTGCGCAACACTTTATAGTACAATAATAAATCAAAAGTAAATTGTTTTAAAAGACTAGGGCCCAGGGCTTATATGATTGAAATAAAATTGAAGTTTGACGTTTCGTCTGTTGTTTGTTGATTTCAGCGTCACTGCACATCGATAATCTACTGACCGTATTTAGCGTGCAGTGCTTTTATTAGTTTCACATTGGAGCCGCTCTCAGCGCGCAGGACGTTAGATTCCGTTTTGACTTGGGAGTAAGGGGACCTCCCCAAAGGGGAAACTTCTTTATCGACTCTGGCAATATACAATGCTTTTTAGTAAATTTGCTATGGTTAATGTCGTCTTGTTACGAAAATTGCATGAATATTTAGGTGAATAAAAATTTATAATGGTTAAGAGCATGTTTAATTCAAGTTTTACAAATTACCACGCCTTAGTAATTACGTGTTTTGTTATTATCAAAATTTTGATTTTCTCCGGTCATTTTGGTTTTGAAAGCAAAAGGCACTCGGTCCCCCCAAATTTAGCCCCTTGTGTTTTGGACGCTAGATATTTATAATGGTTAAGAGCATGTTTAATTTCAAGTTTGTACAAATTACCACGCCTTAGTAATTACGTGTTTTGATTATTATCCAAATTTTGATTTTCTCCAGTCCCTGTTAACCGATTTTGGTTTTGAAAGCAAAAGGCACTCGGTCCCCCCAAATTTAGCCCTTGTGTTTTTGGACGCTAGGGTAATTATGCCGTTTACAGTTTTCTGAGAAAAACTGCATAAAACTTCCTCACCTTTTCACAATATGTGTAATTAATGTTTTTAAATTCATTTTCAGCTACCGCAATACGATCTTTTTACTGTTACTAATGTTTTTCGTCTTTTTACCAGTGGAAATTGTGCTGTCACTGTCTCTAAGGTCTAAGGTAGGTTCGTATGCTAGAGTGTTGGTTTGGAAAGCGCTATCTCCTCCGCTGCGTAAAAAAGTATTTTTGTTTAAAATCGCGACGTTAAAGGTTAAAAAAGGTATTTTTGTTTAAAATAGCGACTTTAAAGTTTTTTTTGTAACTAAAACGGCAACAAACGATGACGACCCCACCAAGCAGAGTAATAGCACGCCGTGTTCACGTAAAAAATAGTTTTTCACTATCCCGAGTTTACAAAAACAAACCTTCAAAACCTTTAACGTCCCTATTTTAAACAAAAATACCTTTTTTAACCTTTAACGTCGCTATTTTAAACAAAAATACTTTCTTACGCTGCGTGCGCAGCGGTAGAGACATACTGGAGACAAAGCGGAGGAGATAGCGCTTTCCCAACCAACATGGCGGTCTACGTACAGTGACAGCACAATTTCCACTGGTAAAAAGACGAAAAACATTAGTAACAGTGAAAAGATCGAAATGCGGTACTTGAAAATGAATTAGGGACTATCAATTACACATACTATGAAAAGTTGGAAACATTTTATGCAGTTTTTCTCGGAAAACTGTAAACGGCATAATTACCGACGCTAGATATGTATAATGGTTAAGAGCATGTTTAATTTCAAGTTTGTACAAATTACCACGCCTTAGTAATTAACTTAGGTGTTTTGATTATTATCCAAAATTTTGATTTTCTCTGGTCCCTGTTACCCGATTTTGGTTTTGAAAGCACAAGTATCTGCGTCTGAGATACATCCAAGTGTGGTCTAAGTTTCATAGTTCTAAGATGTACCGTTTTCTCTGTAGGCTCTTATTCCTCTCAGTCAGAATTCGCCAGCCAGCCAGCCGGAAGGTTTTCAACGATGTCGAGGCACTTTTTTAACACAGAACGGGTTATCGGATCAGGCTGTTTTTTTTTTTTTTGGTAGGTCATGGACCACATATCAGGTCATGTACCGAGTTTCAAGATTGTAAATCTTTCGGGGTGGCGTGTGCAGATAGCCAAAAACCCCCCAACTTGGGCAGGAGTATACAGGTCGAGTTAGTCGTTAAGCAGTTGCGTGCGCTTGGCTGCGGGCAAACGACCGTCGCCCTAGATAGATAGGATGTGGGAAGGGATTTGTCAGATGGGATGGGAACTTTTTATTTCAAAAAGGGTAGAGATCGGGAAACTTTGCAGTGATTAAATTTGCTTTACATTTCTAGAAATCAAATAAGACAACTTTATGAGAGAACAAAACAGACAAGTGACAATTGATTTTACATTAGTATTAATGTATTATAAATCACTTTAAAGTTTTAACTAGGCTAAGTACTGAACAATAAATAATGGGAATCAAAATTATGTTTAGTTGATATTTCGAGTACATATGTATTTGAGAAAGTTTGTTCGTTGTTTTGGGTGTAAAAACATTCTTGCTACATAGATTAAAAGCATAGGCCTAGCTTCACTTTCTTACTAGTAGAAAATCAACATTAAAAGTTAAATTATGTACTTATAATTTCTTGCAGGCATTTAGTAGACAAACATGCCTATTTACTTGGTAAACAATGTCAATTAGTACTTGTCTTGCTCTTTTGATAGTCCAACGACTACTTGATCCATGAAAAGTACTAAGCACGCACACATATGACAAATGTTTTGCATTTGCTCATTCTAGAGTGAATCCCTCCGTATGTGGGACAGAGGCGTATCGTCACTCCCATCATCGTCGTCACTTATTTTTCTCTCTGGTGATTTATTCCCTTCTACTTCCTCATTGTTTTCTTCTTGACCCAAATCTTCTTCCCCAGTGTAGTGCAATGATAGTTCAGAATCCCGACGAGCCTAAAACCGAAAGATTACTGGTCAAGTTACATTTTCAACATTACGCACTGCTTGTAAGATCGTGTCATTATTTTCTTTTGCAATAGTATAATATACTCTGGCTTACATAGCATGGCGTACCTTCAAATAGTAGATTGAGTGCACACTCATTATAGTTTTGTAGGAGACAATTAGATGGATTTAAAATAGGCTAGTTGACAAAATAAAATATAAGCAATGTTGTTGTTAGATTGTTGTGCTCTGCCTCTATTAATGATTTTGTGATGCATTTAGGGACAAAGAGTGGCGATAGATTGGGATGAAGGACGTCAATCCATATCCAACTGAAATTTGCACTCACATCCTTGCAACCAATGATGCAGCTAGAACCTTAGCAAAATGTAGAGTGCATTTTAAAAATATACTGCATACTGTAGGCCTGCTTATGCAAGTAGGCCTATAGGTATTATATGGGTACTATTTAAAATTATTATTACCAGCAAGTTAAAAAAGTGAGGTGTGCCCATTATGTGAAGCCATTTTGAAATTTATTTATATCCCCCTCTTTAAAGTTTTGAGCGGTCAAAATAAGGGAGCGGCCATTACTCGATGGCGGACTAAAATTGAGTAAATAAATACACAATTATTATTTATTTAGCATTCTTTTCAGTCCCGTAATCGCCTTGTATTAAGGTCACATAGTATGCCGCTATGTGGCACAAGATTAGTGCACTACTACTATGAAATTGAGGCCCGTTTAAAATAAGGGTAAATCTACCAGTTGAACAAGGCAAGACGAAAGTTGGTTGTTGTTGAGAATGTCATTAAACAGAAACTTAAAACTGACAACCACATCTCACCTTCTTAGTTAAAGGGGCGTTGTCAGCGTCCACACTCTCGAAACTACGTTTCCTTGACGGAGAATCCCCCACTTTTGCTTCACTCTCGTTTTCAATGTCGTCCACTATCGGGTCCGCCTCCAATATGAGCTCGTTTGAGTCGCTGGAAGACGCCCAGTCCCGTTGACCTGGAAGCTCCACGGCTGGCGGAGGAGTGGGGGGATTTAAGTTGGCAGACTCGTCCATTTCTATGGGTTTCTCTCGTGGTTCAGGCGGTTCTATCGTTTCTTCGGTTGTCGACTCTGCGGTGTCGGGTGGTATGGGTGAGCTCACCGACTGTATGGCCCTGGGAGCTTGATCCTCTGGAATAGTTGGCTGTAAACAAACCATCCATGAATTATTAATGAATTATTTATGTTGGCGTAGTGTATTTATAACGGTGCTTCATCCGAAGACAGCTGCAACCGTCTGCCAGACAAAACATTTTATTTTAATTTGTTTGCAGAGTTCTGTTACTTCACACTACCTTAGTTTCGAGGTCGGCAGTGGCTACAGTGGTAGGGCCAATTCCACTTCCCTCTGAGGCGCCACCAGCTTTGAGAAGATCATTTTCTAGCTGCAGACTAGCCTTTGCTTCCTTTGCCTTCCTCAACTCCTGCTGGAGATAATATATGGTGCTCTGCATACCTTCCACGTCTTCGTCAAGGTCTTGCAGGAACTCGTCCAACTCTGTGGCAATGTCAACATGACATAATTGTAGTGCAAGACATGATTTGTTGATTAGGTAATAACTAATGAATAACACCACACAACACAACACTATGACATAATATGGAGAAATTTAGTTAATAAAAGGTAATGTATTTTTAACTAGGAAACGCTCAGTTGGACGCGTTGATAAGCGAGCACGTGCTATAGCTAGACCCACATTGCACATTTTTTTAAATTTTAAAACTTGCGACGTTCGCTGTCCACAGGGCCATGTTTCCAATATTATTTATTATTGCCAAGGTATTTGGGTAAACCCGTGTGTAAAATCCACCGCCATCTAGAGGACCTTGACTCCTTGGGAAAACTGTTTAAACTCTTTGGTGACAAATAATAGACTGCTTCCTCGAAAGTATTTTGATTACTTCTAGGTGGCAGTGCATTAGAAACTTCGCGCGTCTTTTCGTTGCCATGGCAACGTTACTTTTGTTATAATGTAATTTCCATTACACTACTTATCGGATCAAAATAAAATTAACATATTCGTGACCGGACGGACATTCTAAATGATTTGGCTATCTCAGATTTTGTCGCCGTTTAGTTTGAAAAAAAAACTTTCGATTAACTTTAATGTAACTTTTTAACTTTTTGAACGATTTTGCTACAAAACTAATGGCATTCAATCGAGAACGAAGCTTACGGATGGTCAAAATTTCAACTCGATCCGAGCCTCCGTTCGAACGTTATGGCGAGACATACAAACAAAAAAACAAACAAACAAACAAAAAAACAAAACCAGTGACAATTTTTTCCGGCAGAGTCAAATGGAAACGCTCGCTTCGCTCGCTTAACTAGTTGGGATAGGAAGGCATAACATTAAACTAAAGTGATTAAAAGAGAAAACATTAGTTTTTCGTTCACAGAGGGCTAGTACAAAAAACAATTCTAACTTGACCATACCGTAGTACGTGGGTCCACTGAGTGCCGGGAAATTCATCATCTATACACCTCACCTCAAAATTTAAGTAGAAATATCTAGATTTGAGAACATAGTGTGAGTTGTGACAGGCTGTAGGGAACCACAAGTCTAACGCGGGAAGCGAGTTCAGTGCATTGGAAGAGAATGTCCCCATAAGAATAGCATTGGGCTAATTTTAAAACGCTTGTATCTTTTGAACGAGAAGTATTTAAGAAATATCATTCACAGTACGTTAATCACCATTCTTTTCTTAACACATTTGATGCATTTAATTTATAAAAGTCGCAACAGAATTTGAATAAACGTTGTTGAAACACATTTATGTTTCGCGTTTTGGAGCGATTCAATGGAAAGAGACGCACGGTAGAAAAGAGAGAGAACCAACGCATGCGCACGGCCGACTAGCGAGGAGCAGCTTTGCACGTACAGCATCCAAGTGCACGGCGAGCTCGGCTGTCCGACATGTTTGTTTCTTCGATTCAACAGCCAATCACGGAGGATCGGCGCGCGACGCAGATGAAAAATGCAAACATCATCTTGTTAAACTCGAACTCATTTAAATTCTAAACATGGTATTAATATTCTACTATATGATAGTTGCAGAAAAGAATGGTTAATGACGTTATGTGAATGATATTTCTTAAATACTTCTCGTTCAAAAGATAAAAGCGTTTTAAAATTAGCCCAATGCTATTCTTATGGGGACATTCTCTTCCAATGCACTGAACTCGCTTCCCGCGTTAGACTTGGGGTTCCCTATACTAAAACTTGGCTTATAACTAGACCTATTCTAAGTTCTGCGACTGAAATTACAAAGCTTAGCCTCAAGGCATGAATAACACCCGACTTGGGATTTACACATGTGACTGCATAAGATGTGACATTTAGCCTCAATCAACCTACAACTGGATGTTGGAAAGGTTATGTTGTTGTGTAAATCCTATCAGTCCCGATCGACACTTGACTGGATGCTGTCGTACCTGACTGAGATTTCTTTACTTCATCGCTGAAGTTTTTCTGAAGAGCCAGATCCCCTTCAAGCTTAGCAAGACGACCACTGGATATGATACGACCCAACTCTTCATTCTCCTGATAAAGTAGACGGCACTTTGCCATCAAACGCTTCCCTGTGTTGCTGTAGAAAATTGTGATGCATATTTATTTATTTCTCAGACAACAGGTAGTACATCCACCTATAATAGTGTCAAGCAACTAAATCTTAACAATTAAAAACACACTACCGGTAATCTCAATTTTAAATTTCTGAATTGTATTTAAAACTAACAATACCACCTACGGGAGTGTTTGCCAACTAACCAAATCGAGAAACACTAATCACAATTTAAACAATAGGCCCTACCTTACCAAACATTAAATATTTGAGCAAGAAGGCCAATAGTAAAATAAAATAAGAAAATATAAATTACAGTAGGATAAAGGTAGTAGACAACAGGCATATTGTTTGTTTTACTTTTATGTGTTATGTAGGTACCTGTCTGGGGTAAATTTCCAAGCACTAAGTTCATTTTGCGTTTCATCCAGTCTCGCTTTAGTCGCAAGGAGTTCCTGACGAAGTCGTTGTAAAAGTAAATTGACAGCTGGGTCTAGCAAGGCTGATCTTAATGCGGCTGGACCTGGAGCCTTGTCACTCTTCAGTTCTGCGATTTGACTCTATTCGCAGAAAATATACAGTGTAAATTAGATCAGATTACACACAAACAAAGCTAGCAAATGTCGCTAGATGAATATGTATTTGTTTAGGGCTAGGTCTATATATAAACTAAGCAAACTGTAAAAGTGGGTATAATAAACTGGCAAAGGTTTGCAAGTTTTATCATAAATAGTTCAGTAACATTTTTGCAGATGAGGGCCTATGCAATTATGAATTTAAATATTAGATCCATCAAGCACTCTTTGCATCTGTCGAACTTAAACCAAAATTTATAGGTAGGCTACACCACGGTTGTAGGCCTATCATTATCCATGTTTATGGTGTCTATAGTTGTAGGCTACATCATAGGGAAGCACATCAATACTTTTTTCATTATCGATTATCAAAATGGTAATGGTATCGAATCGATACTATTGAAAATATTACCAGTAAAAATTTCAAGCCTGTTCCGACATGGAATCTCAAATGTGGCAAACGAAATTCAAAACAATACACTATCAGGGGAAGAAAGAAATACGAAGAAAAAAAAATACGAATCTAATGTCACTCGCTGCCTTGTCCTGTCTGTGTTGTCTTTGTTTTTACATCCCGCTATTGGCCAAGTTTGCTCCCAAAAATAAATATTGAGTAAGACACCTTGTGACCTACCGTATCTCTGTCTGCCTAAGCGGGAAATACGAATTACGTGTTTCGGGTTGTTTTCAATCAATTATTAATATTATCGATAATGACTTTTGATTATCGAGATTTTATCCTATGGATTATCGATTATCGAGTGCATCCCTACTACATCACAATACAATTGAGGGGCCGCGAGCATAGGCTAAACCGTCTAACTGACAAAATATCAATCCGAGATCCGAGCAGTTGGGGCAGCGGCAACATCGGCCGGTAAAGCTAGAAGCCACGCATAGACAGCTACATCTTAATACATGTTCGTTCATTATGGCACTATCTGTGTGCAGATTGGTGAACTCGGAAGTGTATTATGACTTCAAAGCTGGCCGTGCGCGCATTAACCGGGTCATGCGCATTAGACGGTTTAGCCCTATGCTCGCAAGTCGCAACCCTTCAATTTGGCATTTTAAATACACGTAGTAGGCAGTAGGCCCTTACCGTGGTACCGTAGGGCCTACCTACCCTATACAATTATTTTTCTTCAGTTCATGTTAGGGAGGTAGACAAACATTATTTAAGGCAGATAACATCTTATCGAATAGCCTGTAGGCCTACCGGTGCAAAGAAACCATTACAATTCACTCAATCAAGATCAATGGGTCTTTTTTTTAATCCTTTTTTTTAATCCCTACGTACAAGATTTAGATGTAAATGTTACATACTACGTATTCCTGCATTTCTTGCTCTTTAGTAGCCAGTCTTCGGACAAGGATTTTTTCACGATGTGTTGATTCAGCGTGTTGGAGGCGAATACGATCCTCACATTCTCGTAAATTTACGAGCTCGGCTATGAAAATAGTAAGAGGTACCTATTAATTGCATACATTAAGTTTAGGCTAGGCTCTATGTTAAGAGTGATTTGATCTAGGCATAGGTTTAAAACCTACGTAGGGATATTATTTGTAATTTGTATTGACTAGGCCTAGCTTATCATAAATGTGTATCATAAAATATGTAAACATGAATGTAGCTAACCCCTGTAGGCCTACAATAGCAGGAACTTTTTCGGTTGGTATGGACCGGTTTTACAAAACTACTTGCGTTAGGTTAAGCATCATTCCCATTTGGTTCTAAAGCGGCTGTCACACGATTGAGAAAATCGCGCGAGTTGGCTCGCGCGAGTTTATTACCATCCTTGTCACACGACAGTCAATGAAGGTAACAACAACGCCACCTATTGGTGTTCACTGGTCACGTGTTATGGTAGTGGGTTCTGATTGGCTCTCGCTACCTCGACTTGCTAGGAAGTTGAACAAGCTGGACATTTTTTCGTAGCGAGCGCGAGCTCGCGCTCGCTAGCTCACCGTCTGACGGGGAGGCGGTGAGTTCCATGTAAACAAGTGTAGGCCTACTCCCAGAGAGTTACTCGCGCGAGCCAACTCGCGCGATTTTCTCAATCGTGTGACAGCCGCTTAAGGCGTAAGGCGCAAGGCCTAAGGCGTAATAATTTGTATTGCCGAGTATGTGTTTCAATTAGAACGTTCACAACACGTCCCAAGTCGCAAGGCGTATGGTTTATGTCGTAACGAATTGCCCAAAATCCAATTCTTACGACAGGTTTCTTACGACGAGCCAATCACGAACAAGGAAACTCCCCACTCCTGCTTATTTCATTCCACAGCTGGTTGTACGCGCATGCGCAGTACGCAGGAGCAATGAAAAATGTCATGGTTGTTGTAAACGCCTAGCATTTCTTACGACTTACGCCTTAGACCTTGCGCCTTACGCCTTAGAACTAATTGTGAATTACTACGTTTACATGCAGTTTGGAAAAAGTTTGGACTTGAGTCAAGTCAAAACGATGATGCGTTTACATGATATAGATCTGAAAACGATTTTAAAACTATTATTTAGTTCACTTATTTCCCGGTAGACAGCACAATGTATTAAACAAATTCCACTGTTTTCTAAAGAAAAAATATATAATTTTATTGCGTATAACATAAGTATAACTTCATTAGATGACCAAAAACATTTGCCGTAACGTTTAGAACATAATTCAGAATACCAAGATCACGTTCTTAACTTGCTTTTAGCAAACATAGGCCTAACCTCAAATTGCAACGCAACGAGCGTTTTGGTTGCAGCCAGGTGTATACATGACAGTTTTCAAAACTAGTTTTCAAGTCACCTCTATAGCAAACAGGATTGACTTAACCGATCCAAACCAAGATTTGAAGCGTTTACATGCAGTTTTAAAAACTCAAATCGTTTTTAAATCTGCATGTAAACGTAGTAAAGGATGCTTTATCCGAACTTTCAGCTGGTTACCCCGCGCCGCGCTAGTTCTAGGATATAATCGATAAGAGCGCACCCGAAATCCTTTTCGTTACAAAACTACTTAGGGGCCTACCGGTAGATGTTTTTCATGTTTTTATTGAAAAAAAAAACAGTGTTAAAAAATCGGTCCATACCAACCGAAAAAAGTACCCAATAGCAAAATATGCTAATACACATCTAGGGCCTAGGTCCTACTACGTACTACCAGGGATTGGATACACAAAGGTAGGGCCTACTACTATCAAAGCCTAGGGCAACACAAAGGCCCAAGAAAGACAGCTCGGCTCGGAAGTGAGGTTAGGAACGCCTACGCTACAAACGTTTACCTTCCTGAGTTGATATTTGGGACTCTAGAGAATCCAAATAGATGTCATTTTCACGCCAATTTTTCACTAGATCTTCACGACTGATAGATTCAAGGGATTCATCGGTTAATTTGATGCGACGAAGAGGTTGCCGACTGACAGCAGCAGGAGAAGCCAAGGCAGTCGCAGTAGTTTCTTCAGACATTGCTTGATGCCTGCATACAAATTTGCTTTAAAGGTAAAGAACTCGGCCTAGGCTAGCTTGTAGATTTTGACTTTCGACGCACAACGAATAGCCTAGGCCTCTTATGAAATTAGACGAGCTTTTATGAAGAAAATACCTCTACTTGCCTGTCAAAACAAACACCAACAAATACGACGCAATCTGTGTGAAATTGGTTGCTTTACTTTTTGATACCAAAACGTACCACGTGATGGGTTTCAGGCGTAACAACCTAACCGGCGCCAACTTCACACTTATTTAGGTGACGTCTTGATGGCTGATTTCGATACAAAATGACAGTTCACACAGAAAACATCTCGGCTTTAGCCTACGTTAAGCATACGAATGTCTCGAGTCTACTTTGATTACGGTGTTAAGGTAAAAAATATGGCTATTTTTTAGACTGGACCTATATCCAGCCACTTTACTTCGAGGCTTAGCTAGGCCTAGTAGCTAAGCACTATTTGCCTACATAACCTAAAGCTACGCCCACCGAACTTTGGCAAGGCTAGCCTAGGCCTAGCCCTTCCTAGTTTTGAGTAGGCATAATTATAAACATTAGCTAGGTCCTACGTACATCCTAGGCATAGCCTAGACTAGGCCTTTGTCGTTGACCTACAAGGTTGCCATAAAAATCCACAATAATATGGCATTTTACGAATGGAGGCGTTTCAATTTTTTCAATCTTAATAAAAATATTGATTCTGGCAAACTAGTTGACAGTCTAAGAGAAGCCCAAGTAAGTGCTTGCTCCAGCGGTCATGGCTACCTCGTGTTTGGCGATACCGATGGCAACATCCATCTCGTCAGCAGAACTTTTCAAGTAAGTTCGTTCCGAGCGTACGAACTACGTGTGACACTTGTTGAGCAATTTCGCCATACCTCACTTTTAGTCACGGTAGGAGAGGATGAGCCATCTGGTACAACACTGAAGGTGTGGAATTTGGATAAACATGATCATCCAGTTTGCGTGCGAATTTCGCGGATTCTGCCCAAAACCATCTCGTCTCAGGCGACTTCGCTGTGTATCCATGACAACCTGAACCTCTTAGCTATTGGATTTGCCGATGGCTCCATCATTTTGTATAGAGGAGACATTTTACGAGAGCGTTCTAACAAGCTTAAAATCCTGCAGGATGGCAATACTACCATCACTGGATTAGCTTTCCGCTCAACTGCTAAGTTTACATATTTATTTGTGTCAACAACTACCAGTGTCTTCTTCTATAATCTTACAGTGAAAGACAAAGAAACAAAGTTCCCATTGGATGACAAGGGTTGTGAGAAAGGCTGCTCCGTTCTTGGTGAATCTGCTCAGGACACTCACTTCATGATTGCTAGAGATGATGCAATCTACTGCTACACACCCGATGGCAGAGGCCCTTGCTATGCAGTTGAAGGCCAGAAACTAATGGTTCAGTGGTTCCGAAGTTATTTAGTTATTGTTGCCACAGACAATAAAATGGTGACACGAGCTACTGCGGATGTAACTTCATCACCTATTAAAGACAATTCTGATCCTGAAAAGCACACGGTTACTGTCTTGGATTTGCAGAATAAATTCCTGGTGTTCTCTGCTCCCTTGCACAATGTTCAGGCAGTTTTAGCTGAATGGGGCTCATTTTACATCCTTGGGAGGGACCGCCAGCTGTACTATCTACAGGAAAAAGATCTACAATCAAAGCTAGCCCTTCTGTTTAAGAAAAATTTGTATGATGTCTCAATTCGTATTGCTAAAAGTCATCAATACGATTCTGATGGGTTGATGGATATTTTCCAGCAGTATGGCGATCATCTGTACACAAAAGGAGATCATAATGCTGCAATAGAGCAGTACATTAAAACAATTGGTAAATTGGAACCTTCCTATGTCATAAGAAAATTTCTTGACTCTCAACACATTGACAAACTAACAACATACCTCCAAGCACTACATAAAAAGGGACTAGCTTCTGAGGATCATACTACTTTACTGCTCAATTGTTATACCACCTTACAAGATACAGAGAAACTTCGAGAGTTTATCATGACAAAAGATCGGGAGGTTGATTTCGACGTAGAGATTGCTATAAAAGTTTGCAGACAGGCGTCATCTGAAGATGCTCTCATGTTGGCAAAGAAGCATGGGCTGCATGAGTGGTATCTTAAGATCCAATTAGAAGATCATGGAAGGTATAAAGAAGCTTTGGACTACATCAGTTGTCTCGAGTTTGATCAAGCTGAAAGTAATATGAAGAAGTATGGCAATATACTCGTAGACAACGCACCTGAAGAAGCAACCCAGTTTTTGAAAAAATTGTGCACGGACTACAAACCTAAAGATAGACCATTAGTCAGTCAGAGTATGTTAGATGGGAACGTGTCAATGCTGGTGGAGCGAGCAAGTCCAGAGGATTTCATTCATCTCTTTCTCAACAATTCCGAACGTCTTGTTGACTTTCTTGAACACTTGGTGGGAGTCCAATCTAACTGGAGCACACTAGTCTACAACACTCTTCTTGAACATTACCTGCAAGTGTGGAAAGGTTTAGTTGACCAGGAAAAGACAAGTTATGAAGAAAAAATATTGAAACTTTTGACCAATGCAGATGCAAACTACGATAAAGATCACACACTCATATTGTGCCAGATTCATAACTTTAATAAAGGAGTTCTTTATCTTTATGAAGAAAGCAAACTGTATCAACAGATTGTACAATACCACATGCGGCAAGGTGATTACGAAGCAATCGTCGTCACTTGTCGTAGATTCGGTCATCAGGATCCAAGTCTGTGGGTGCAAGCTCTGTGGTGTTGTGCCAAGGACCCGAATATGCCAAGTCATTTGTTAACGCAGATACTTCATGTTATCGAGAAAGACCGGCTGCTAAGTCCACTTCTTGTAGTAGACGCTCTGGCAAATTCTCCCACAGCTTGTCTAGGGGATGTAAAGAACTATCTGTTGAGTGTTTTGCAGTCTGAGAATGAACTAACACAGCAAGAACAACAGTTGGGGGACAAATACAGGCAGGAAACTGAGAAGATCCGGGGGCAAATAAATGCCATTCAAACCAGCACAGTGATTTTCCAAGGATCTCGCTGCAGCGCTTGTAATCACCAGCTAGAACTGCCATCCATTCACTTTCTCTGTCAACATTCCTACCACCAACATTGTTTCCAGAGTTTTTCTGAGAGTGAAAGTGAGTGTCCTGCCTGTCTTCCTAATAACAAGAAAATATTGGACATCATCAAGAATCAAGAACAAAGTCGCGATCTACACGAGACATTCCACAGCCAGCTTGAGAGAGCAGAAGATGGGTTTTCCCTTGTTGCCGATTACTTCAGCCGTGGTGTTTTTAACAAATTGACGTTAATAACTGACAAGGCATTTGAGACACCTCATGTTGCTCCTGTACGGATGCCACAGGCCAAGCCTCAAGACCTCGCCAGCAAGATGTACGACCGGAGTTTTCCTCACGAAGCCAGTGGCGTTGAGATTCCTCGGTCTGAAGGAAGGATGAGGTTGGAAGAAGCGAAACGCTATGACCGATATAGTTCTTCACTGGAAGCAAACTTGACTCGTCCTTTAGTACCCACGTCACCCTCCAGGGCAGCTGTTTCTCCTTCCTTAAAATCATATTCCCCTTCAAAGTTCTCTGAACCACAAAAGAATTTAGCTGAAATTCCCGCAAAAGTCACTGAACCACTAAAAAGACAAACCAAACTGCCAAAAAAACAACCTGAAGTGCCAGCTAAAAATCCATTTGAAGAAGATCAGGACTATGATGATAGTAAAAATCCATTTGCAGATGATTCCACAAATCCCTTTAGTGGAGATGATGATTATGATAAAAATTTAAACCCATTTGCATAGTGGTCAGATTCAGTGCTTTAAGTGTTAAAAGTTAAAGCTAAGAGATAATGTAAATAAGATTCCTGTATTCTTGCAGACTATCTAGGTGTTAGTAATTAGGTCGTCACCAGTTACTAAAGCTATTGATAACAAAATAGGATTTAGTCATGAAATATTATGCAAAACCCATTCTTTTGTTGAATGTTGTACCCGTGCTATGTTTTTGAAGCAGAAAATTGTATATTTGTTCATTAATAGGGATGCACAAAGATATTTAAGATTAAAATAATCAATATTCAAAATATCAATAACATCAAACAATAATGCCAGTAAAAAAATGAAAAATTTTTTCCATGCGTGATCAAGATTGTATGTCTCAATAAGTAAACATTTTTATAAAGAAGTACCGGTAGTGTGAAATCTTTGAGCCTCTGTTATCACTAAATTGTCAAATTATTTATCATTTACACAAGACATGAATAGGACAAGTTTGTTATTGACATCATCAATCCTAGGTGGCAGCACCAGGAGTAGGTAGATCAACTCATATTTTTGTTGTTCATTGCTTTTGTAATAATTTACAGAAATCTACAGAAATTCATTGATACTAGTGATTGCTTTTAATTAATACCCTACCTGTGCATATCTTTGCCAAAAACCCATTGCAGCGCTGCGAGTGGGCAATGTTGGAACTTGCTACAAACAGGCCCTATACAATAACAATGGTAGGATTGTCCGCATAAGCCCTGGATCACTATCAAATGACGCGTTTTGCAAGAAGTTTTTTAGAAAACATTTATTTCAATAATATTTCCATTGTCGTTTATTGAAATGATATTTGATAACGATTACTGTGTGCATTCCTAATAAAATAATGCAATTTAAATTAATGTATAATGAATTGGCATAATGCGCATATACTATCAGCTTAGGCCCTATTACTAGACATGTAACTTATGCAATTATATTTAATTTATTGATTCAATTTTCAAGCCAATAAAATAATATTACATCAGCCTTGATTATTATTTTGTTGCAATTATTAACCCATTCCCTTCTTAAAGTTAAAAAACAAATCCCAACATGTTTGCCCTTGCACTTAAAAGATATGTTAAAGAGTAGGCACCTTCAACTAAATTTGGCTCAATGATTTGCTAGCAAAATGGTGTAGACATTAAATAAATGAACAAAGTGAAAATAAAATCTTTTGACGGAGGTGCTTGCACAACAGCAAATGAAACAGCTTTAAAGTTATACCATGTAGATTATGCTTACCTATGCACTGTGCTTGCCTTTAATTTTTACAATTGGATTGGATAGACATTAAACCAACAATTCTGTTGGCACCAGTCCCCTAGGTCAAACCTAATACTTTATTGCACACTTGTTTCACCTGTCATTACTTTTCTACGCAATTGTTATAGGGCTATCAATAATTAGATGCCATCTGCAGTGGCGAAGCGTTGGAGTACGCATTAAGACAGTGTCTATCCTACTGAAAATATAAAAAATAAGGCAAATAATATTCTAAACACTGTTTTACAAGTGAGAAATAGTTTTCAAACGTACCGGGTACGCGGGCCCCCCAAACCCCCCGTGCTTGGTTCCTTTCCCACGAAAATACATGTACCCAAAAGAAACGTGATTTGTATCTGTGCTGTGTCTAGTACCTTGTAAAATAATCATGCTTTGCCGCTGATCATCTGATGATACACAAGCAGACACATGGCTAGAATGTATTTTTTGAATGTGTTTAAATAAAAAGAACTACATTCTAGCCATGTGTCTGCTTGTGTATCATCAGATGACGTGCAGAAAATTGTGCACATTTTTTAAAAGTGTGGTTATATTAAGAAATTGTTTTGTCTCTAAAAAAACTGGCAGTGAAAGTGAAGAGATTTTGAATTAATCAATATAGAATAGGGACTGCTTGTCTGCTAGAGAGCACACAAACAATGAAACCCACCACATTGAAAATTAATTGTAGGCCTATTTATTAATAAAGCATTGCATCAGAGCTTACACTCTATAGTGCAAATAAATAAAATAATAGCTTACCCACTCATGCACAAAGACGATGGCGGTATTGTCTCCGGCGATACTGTTTGGAGATCAATGCAAACAAAAACCAGTCCCAAATGACACGAATAAATTATTCTAGCACTAAAAGAGCATTTCTAGATAGAAAACCGCAATCATGTATTAAATTTTGTGTTTTAGGCAACCTGCAACGTTTGTAGTGGTCAAAAGTCACAATATTTACCAACCACTTTGGAGTAACGGTTTTCGCGAAGGGTCGCGGGTTCAAATTTCACTCGATTTTTATAAACTTTTTTGCAACTTTTTACTCAATATTTCACATTTCTTGCTGCTTTACTGTGTTAGTACACAAATTTTAGTTGAAATATTCATTTTCTGATTGGATGAGCGTAGCGAGCGTAGCGAGCGAAGCGAAGATTCCATTTCACTACACTGGAGAAAAAAATCCGGAATGTTTTTTTTTTTTTCTTTCTTTCTTTCTTTTTTTTTTTTGTATTTTTGTGTGTTTGTTAACACGATTCCGGCTAAACCGATACTCCGATTGCGATGAAATTTTATGGAGGTCTTCGAAATCTCTGAACTTAGAACTGCCACGTTTTTGAGCGCAATCGGGAAATTTTTTCTTATAAAAAACGCAATTTTACGATTTTTTTCGATTTTTTAAAAATTTCTTCGACTTATAACACCTACACGCTTTATCCGATTGTAATGATTTTTTCACAGAACCTTAATTTCATCAATTTATATACTCGTGTTAAATTTGAGCGCAATCGAATAATTATTTCTTATGAAAATTTTTTTTTTTTTTTTTTTTAAAAAATCTTCGACTAAGCAATAATTTTTTCACAGAACAACAGAAAATCCGCGTTACACATGGCAGCTCAATGCACCAATTACGCTCATCCAACAACGCGGCGGGACTTAAGCGTTTTCCTAGTACAAAAAAAGTGAGGGTCGACATGTGTGTCACATCCAGCCAGAGTAGTCGCAACTTTACCGAAATATCTAGCGACTTTGTGCGTACAGTTTTTATAGCCCTTGATTTAAAATATGGATTCGCCCAAGTCCGCCATTTTTAATGAGACGCAACTTTGCGCCGGTAAATCTTTGTACCCAAGTTCCTAACCACCACCAGAAAAATAGCCCTGCTAAATACAATAGATCAATAGGCTTACAAATTATAAACAAATATGAGTATCGAAAGTAGTAAATTAAGAATGAATAAAGACGAAATGTGTTAATGCGTCTGGGAACGAGTCCAAGTACAGTATAGTAATGAAAATGAGCTGTTGGGTGAATTATCCTAAAGCTTGATTCAGCACAGATAAAAAATCGACAATATTTTAAAAGTACTTTGTGTCAATTTCTGTTCCTTGGGGAGGACTTGAAAGCACCATTTCCGTAATAATCATTTAAAGAGAGTTGCAATTAAGAGGATGGGATAGTCGCGAAATTAAAACCACGCAAAATTACAGTTTTTTCGTGATATCTTGAGAACGATGCAAAATATCTAAAAACTGATTCTAGACCAAACTTTGGTTTTGTTAGAACTATATAATGCAAGAAAAAATATTCAAATATAATAATTGGTGCGGTTTATATTTAAAATATGCATTTATGATACAACTCTGTACAGAAACATATCTACTTCAGAAGACGCAAAGGCTCTACAAAATGACCTAAACAATATCCAAGTTTGGTGTCAAAACAACCAAATGTCAATTAATGTTAGCAAGTCACAGTTACTTCGAATCACGCGATCAAGAACCGGACACATAAACATCGTGTATAGCATAAATGGAGATATAATACCGTGTTGCAGAAAAGTCAAACTACTTGGAATAATTGTTACTTGTGATCTACGGTGGAATCTACATTGTGAGTATGTGCGTAACAGAGCGTCTAAAACTTTAGGATTTGATCGCGCTCTCTAAAGGGTGGCAAGCCAAGAACCCTTCGCACCGCATACTTAGCGCTGGTTAGGCCAATAATCACTCATGGCCTACCAGCGTGGCATCCAACAACAAAGGACAACATGAGCAAGTTGGAAAAAATTCAAAATCGTGCCACCAGACATATTATGGGTTACAAAGAACCAAGTGCCTCTACACGTCGTGGTCAATGTCGCCTTTCCACCATTGAACAACTCATGAAGCAAGTGGACGTTTTGTTCTTCAAAAAGATGTTGACTGGCTGTGTAGACCTTGACCCATTCCATCGGGTGTCTTGGAATCTTTGCGATTCAAGACGTAACCAGGCCCAGTCCATCACGCCACCATTTGCCCGAACCAGCGCGTACATAAGTGGGTTCTACTGCCGAACTGCCAAAATTTGGAACTACTCCCTGTCCGAAGAAACACAAGGTCTTGCCATGTCTGCTTTTAAGAGAGTTGTTAAGTCTTCTACATTATGATTGCTTTTTTTGATATTATGAATTCATTGAATTGTTATTGTTTTGTTAATTTGTCTCTTCTATGATTGTCTCTTTTATGTCTCTATGTTCTATGTTTTATAAGTTCTTGTTTATTATCACAGTTTGTTGTGTAGAGGCTGGCAGACACCTTGTGCTTGGGGCATACTGCCCTTTTCTGCCAACCTTCCTACTAAGCCTATTAGTGCAAAAAAAAATAATAAAAAAAAAATAAATAAATAAAATAATTAATTAAATTTCTAATTAAAAACTTAATTAGCATCACATTACAATATTTTTTCTTGCATTATATAGTTCTAACAAAGCCACAATTCGGTCTAGAATCAGTTTTTAGATATTTTGCATCGTTCTCGAGATATCACGAAAAAACATATTTTCGTGTGGTTTTAATTTCGCTACTATCCCATCCTCTTAATCAGTCTGCTGATGCACGAGTGTTTATGAAGGTCAACTGTGACTGAGTAAGTCAGCTTAATACAAATTAATTACCGGGTATGTAATGTATGTATTAAAATACCTGCACTATTTTCTGTGGTTAGTTAAATTTAAGTCATTTATTAATTTCTTTATTTTTATTTATTTAAGGCTATTCCACCGCGTTTTTCTATTTTCCAAAATATGCTACTAAGTCAAAATATAGTGAATGGCTTTGAAACATGGCTATTTTAGAAAATCAAAATATTTTTTCCAAATTTTTCTGATCCGGTACACGGCCAATATAGCCACCTCAAAATAATTTCAAACTTCAATTCGCCAGGGCACACCATTCAACGTACGGTGTTGTGCTTTTGTGACATTAATTTTTAACTGTTTTTCTATGGACTGACTGAGAGAAAACAGATTTATTTTAACAATTGTCTTTCCAGCGAATTTTTTCGTTTGGCGGTATTTTTTACCGATTTGTACCGCCAAACGAAAAAATTTGCAGGAAAGACAATTGTTAAAATAAATCTGTTTTCTCTCAGTCAGTCCAAAGAAAAACAGTTGAAAATTAATGTCACAAAAGCACAACACCCTACGTTGAATGGTGTGCCCTGGCGAATTGAAGTTTGAAATTATTTTGAGGTGGCTATATTGGCCGTGTACCGGATCAGAAAAATTTGGAAAAAATATTTTCATTTTCTAAAATAGCCATGTTTCAAAGCCATTCACTATATTTTGACTTAGTAGCATATTTTGGAAAATAGAAAAACGCGGTGGAATAGCCTTAACATCTATCCTATTTAGTTAAAAAACTGATTTATTTTATCATTGCTCAACCAAATAAGGTTTTAAGAAAAATTATTTTAAGTTTTTTTTTCTTGTAGGTGAATGATCCAAGCAAATGGGTTCTAGGGCCAGGTTATAATCGGGAGGCTTATGGGGCACCAGTGCAACCAAAGTTACAAATTATGATTATATAATTTTAAATCGGTTGCTTGCTCATTATCCATCTATACTGTAGATTTTGTGAAGTACTCCGTACCGTTGATAGATTAACCAACTGTAAGCTGTGGTAAGCTGCTATAACATGCTAACTGAAGAAAATGTTGCTTGGTAATTTCACACAATTTGTTGATAGTAAATTAAAATTCGAGTTGAAATTTAACAAAAATCAGACATTTTTAGAAAAGGTTTAAAATCTAAATAGCTTACCAAATAGGAGTTTTTGATATTTCATATTATTCAGAAATTAAAAAATCCATCCCGACCGGGGTTCAACTACAATTCAGAAGTTAAAAAGTCACGGTCTCGGTGGTCTAGTTGGCTAAGGCGCCTACCTGGAATGTGGGAGACCCGGGTTCGAACCCCAATCGGGATGGATTTTGTAATTTCTGAATTGTATAAAATATTAACAATTCCGCCTATGGGAGTGTTTCCCGAATAACCAAATCAAGAAATAGGAGTTTTTGTACAAACCTATCAATAATCACTGCCAGTTGAATCATTGGGTTGATATAACAATCAAGTTTAGTTTAGAAAGTGTGATGGTAAACAAAAACATGTCAGATGAATATGCTCATTTGCTCATAGTATCAAAATATTGAACTCATGGAATATAATATATGCTGAATGCATTTCTTTTTTATTATGGAAGATGTAAAACAAAAAGTAAATCATAGGCAGCATTAATATAATGAACTTTGTGCATTACAAATTATGTGTGGAACAATAAGTTAGCATGCATGCCTAATAAAATACAAAAGGTGTTTTGCATTTGTAAAATGCACAACTTGACACGGAATTTCTCTAGTCATGAGCAATAACACACCAAATAATGTACCAGGAAGTAGTGCAAGTACAGACAACGATCAACACGAGCCTCCAGTCAACGTGCAGGTACCACCATCAACGAGCAGAGGACGGAGGTCCGTCAACAGTCTTGAAAGAGCAGAAAGACGAAGGTCGTTGTCTTCAATTGAAGGATTGGGAACTAGAAATAATGCTGCAGCAGAGAGACACTCCAGCTTCCACCTTGTGCAAGGTTCTCCTTACGATATCTTTGAACCAAGAAGTGCAATGCGTAACAGTCACGAGCCAACGACAAATGTCCTGAATGAACCGTTGCAAACGCGTAGTTCGACGGAAATACACGAGGCAGAACTCCCTCATGACGGCGCTAAACAAGAAGAGACGAGACCTTTACATGTGATGCCCAGTGTTGCCTCATATTGTTGTAGATTCTGCCAACTGGGAGATGAACAGGAACTCCTAATCTCGCCCTGCAAGTGTAAGGGATCATTGGCATATATTCACTATTCGTGTCTCACTAGATGGCTGAATCAATCCGGGCGGAATACTTGCGAGCTCTGCCAATTTAGGTTCAACACCATCGAAACAAGAAGATACACCATGTGTCAGTCTTTACGCATATGGGTGCGGCACCCACGCAATCGACCACACATAAATACTATTCTATTTATTTCGGCATTGCTGACTCTTTTTGTACTTGGGCTTGTGCTGATGGTATTGCTGGGAATGCATCACTTTGTAACAGAAGGACATAAACTTGGCGTAGCTCCGTACTGGATCAGTGGTTCCGTTGGTTTCTTCATAATATTAGTGCTTGTAGTGTATGTGTTAACGATATACCTACTCTTCAGAGATCAGCTTGCGCCATGGTATCGGTGGTGGCATCGATGCGTTTTAGTCAGAATAGTTATCGACCCGAATACTGTGAAGGCCCCACCGAAGCCAAAATTGCACACTGCGATTCGTGGCAAGTCTCAAACCAACAGCAGCAGTAGTAGTGACAGTTTAGAAACCACAACTAATGCATCAGTAACTAATCAAGCGAGATAGATACTAAAGACATTTAAACAACGTATGTATGTACACATTTATTTTGTACAATATAGCATATTAAAATAAATATATATGGTACTCGTAATACAAACTCTCACCCTCATTATTGAAGACAATGTGCCAGGGCTCAAAATGCTCTTGAATGACTGACAGATTTATGAAGAGTTCTGTGTAGGCCTACGTAGAATATGGTAGCACATCCCTGATCCAAACTCTGCTTATGCAGAGATTTAGTTGGTGGATCTTACATGCAAATGGATCCACATATCCAACCAATGACATAAGTAGTGCCAACGCAATTATAAAAAAATGGAAAATAAGTTTATCAAACAAAACATTTCTTCTCTTAGGCCTAGCTAGATATAATAAATTTTAGATTATTTTCTTAAGTTGGGACAGACAGCAAGGAGAAAACAAGTGGATATCATGAACGATTGGATGAAATGAGTCAGGTGAAAATAGCCGACTGATGTTTGCTATATCAACGTGGCTTTTAAAGAGAGTATAGAGGACATACACTTTTTAAGTCAAATTGCTGTTCGCTCGGCTGACTGACACCACAGGTGTTTGAAATTTTGAGCATATGTCAGAAATGTGGAAATATAGGGCTCTAGGCCTACAGTAACACATTTCTAAAATTTGTTTAAAAATAATTTATAAAAAATATATTAGGTTTCACAAATTTTGACTTTGTTACTTTTTTGTTTGTTTGTTTGTTTGTTTGTACTTGAAATTTTATTTATCAAAAATACAGCCATAAGTCATTTTATATTGTGCATTGTAAACATAATAACATTACTAACTTATACTACCGTAACTTAAACTAAACATGATAACAGAGGAAATACAAATAGTTGTTGTGTTTTGTAATATTGCAACCAAAATGTCTTGATATTTTACTTTTAAAATATTTCAAACTTTGATCATTCATAATGAATAGCTTTTATTCTCCAGGTAGGGCACAGTTGCCACGTGGCAACCTCGGATTACTATTAGTCCCAATGACGCTACGGCTAACTGTATGAATGATGAATGAAAATCGCTTGATCGATTCCTTGATGTCGGACCACCTGTGTATCAATCTCCATTGTATTAATAGGCCTAATTAATTAATTAAGGCCTAATTAATGTAAAAGCCTACATCATACTTGTAGAGCTTGCTCTGTGCTTGGTGGCAATAAATAATAATAAAAAAGACCCATTTTATCTATACGGATGCCTACGAGTTACACTTCAATAGCCAAATATTATTTTAATTTTCTGATTATTTAAGTCTTTGTATGTACTAAGCTTATTAATTGGATGGGCCGTAGCGAAGATTCCATTTCACTACACTGGAGAGAAAAATCCGGAATGTTATTTTTTTTGTATAACATGATTCCGGCTAAACTGATACTCCCAATTGTTCAATCCAATTGATAATTAAATTTCAGGAGGCCTTCAAAATTTCTGAACTTAGAACTGCCACGTTTTTGAGCGCAATCAAAATATTATTTCTCATGAAAATCGCAATTTTACGATTTTTTTTTATTTAAAAAAAATTTCTTCGACTTACCTAGCCTACATGCTTTATCCGATTATAATGATTTTTTTACAGAACCTTAATTTTATGAAATTATATATTCGTGTGAAATTTGAGCGCAACCAAAATATTATTTCTCATGATAATCGCAATTTTACGATTTTTTTTAATTTAAAAAAAAAATTCTTCGACTTATAACACCTACATGCTTTATCCAATTGTACTGAATTTTTCACAGAAACTTAATTTTATGAATTAATATTGGTATTTGAGCGCAATCAAAAATAATTTCTCATAAAATCACAATTTTACGATTTTATTTTCATTTTTAAAATTAATTTTTTTTTGTTTTAAAAAAATGTCTTCAACTTAGTCATGATTTTTTCACAGAACAACAGAAAATCTGCATAACGCACGGCAGCTCAATGCACCAATTACGCTCATCCAACAACGCGCCTGAAAAAGCGTTTGCGAAGCTTCCTAGTATAACAAAATGAAAATAGGATATGCATATAATTAAACATACAGTGCTGCTGATACAGATACAAATAATTACCACATCATTTGTTTGATGATTTTATTTTATTTTGAATGACTCACATAATTTAGAATCGATAAATTAATGCTATGTCAGATAAAGAAATGAGGTCTAGTGTTAGGGTTCTTCTCAAATCTTTAGCTTCTATTGTATATTTAAATTCAGATACCTATTTAGGTTTAGTTTATTGTTTTATTATTGCTCACAGGTAGTAAAGTTCCAAATAAACATTAATTTTCATTCATGCCTGATGTTGATGCAGCATCAACTATGATTTTCTATGTAGTCAGTCAGTCGTTCAAAATATATGTTCCTACTAGACTATTCTTAGTTGGAATGTTCTTAATATGTTATGTAAATATAAATTTGTATAAAAGTGTACCAAATCTTGTCTCAATAATATGCTTAACATTTGAGGGCTGGGCGTTATTAAAAACTTCTACAGTTTACTTTATGTCCTTTCAAGAATAGATGGCAGTCTTCAACAGTCTTCGTAGTCGTATTTATGTTTGGGTTCAAACACGACTCAATCGTAATATTTTAGGTATGCTCTAGAGCAGAACTTTCCCAAAGTTGTGTCCTGTTGTAGATCGAATGTCCGTTGTATCTTCTAACTTTGTCCACTTCACAGGGCAGTGGTATGCTAACCGAGCTGTATTCTTTTCCTTGTTCTGGTCGGTAAAAGTTGTCCAATTGGGGCTCTTGGTCTTTTCGTGTGGATTCAAATTCTTTCGACGCATGCTTTTCTTTTTCTGTCTCTTTGAGAAGGTCATTATCACTCACATTCAAAGCTATCAAGTCACGATATACCTGCTCCTCCAATGGGAAATTCAGGCTGCTTGCAACCTAAACAAAAACAATTAGGCCTACCGGTATTAGCATTAACATTTAAAAAAAATTAACACCAGAATTATTGTTTTAAACATTATTCTCCACATGCGGTAGGGTGACAAAAATTGATAGAAATTCTGGAATTGCCTATATTAACAGGCTAGACTAATAGGCACACAGTGTGCCCCGCACACATTTAAGGCGCCTAAATTTCAAACAAGTCTGCAGACAACAGGTATCTTATGAGATTTATGAGATTGAGTTAAATGAGAGATGGAGAGATTTTAAATACATTAAAAGTAGTTAATGAGGAAATTGAAATTTGAAAGAGTTTAAATATTTGGGAATTTTTGACAACAAACTGGAATTTAAATTACATGTTAATGATATAATTTAAAAAATTGGGAAAGAAAATTGGTTATTTGAGAAGAATTGGAGGCAAAATTACTTGTTAGACAAGAAATATAGTTGGATGAGCAAAGCGAAGACTTCAATTTCACTGACCCCCAAAAAATTTAGCTCGGGTGTTTTTTTTTGTCTGTTTGTTTGCTCTCTACCGGGCAAACGGCATATCCGACCTTGATGAAAATTTGACGGGACCTTCGAAATCTCTGAACTTAGAGCTGTATTGTTTTTGGGTACAATCGAAGAAATATTTCTCATGAATATCGTACTTTTACGATTTTTTTTCGATTTTTTGTGCGATATTTTCGTGCCATTTGGGCCAATTCTGACCAAACGGGTGGGGCAACAACGTTCATATTATACATGGACATTAAGGTTATGGTGATGTAGAACATTTTGAAAGAAAAAGTTGAAAAAGTTAGCCAGAATCCATAGAAATAAAGCTTTTAATATAAGTTTTTTTGATTTTTTGTGCGATATTTTCGTGCCATTTGGGCCAATTCTGACCAAACGGGTGGGGCTACAACGTTCATATTATACATGGACATTAAGGTTATGGTGATGTAGTACCTTTTGAAAGAAAAAATTGAAAAAGTTAGCCAGAATCCATAGAAATAAAGCTTTTGACATAAGTTTTTTATGGTAAATAATACCAATTGACAAGTAACAATAGAAACTTGACAACAATCACCTACAATGCGTAGGCAACAAAACAAAGCAGTTGCAAAAGTAAAGATATCCCACGTAAATTAAAAACTTTAAAAAGCTCATCCATCAACGCGGCGGGACTTTAGCGTTTTCCTTGTAGGTACATATAATAGGTCCTAGTATTATAAAGCCTCATTTTGAATATTGTGCTACAGTGCTGTTAGGCCTATCACGTAAATAGAAATGATTAAGATAAATTGCAGATTCTACAAAATAAAGCCATGAGGTGTATTATAAAATGTGGGAGATCAATGCCAATAAAGAGTATGTTAAATATTTTGGAATGGTTAAGTGTTAAAATTAAAAATAATTTTATGCCAAACTATTAAGGGGCCCTTTACACGAGGAGTTGGAAAAGTAAAAAGAAAAAGTGAGGAGAAAAAGTAGCTTTTTTGTAGTAGAGATAGCGTGCAGCTTATGGGACTTTTCGAGTTGCCTTCACACGGGGAAGTTAAAAAAGTAAAAAGTGAAAAGTCTCCCAACTTGTCGGACTCTGCTCGACAAGTAAAAAGTGAAAAGTAGAATGGCCTTGAAGAGTTGACCGTGATTGGTCGACAACGTTGTCATTGAGTTCAACTTTGGTAAGAAATCAAGATGCAGAAAAACGTAACACCTTTGCCACAGCTTGATGTATAAGGGCGGTGGAAATTCCTGCCCGATTGTCATCTGAATGTTATTCTGTCAACTTGAAAAATACGCGCAAAAATTGTGTTTCATAGCGTCTACCAAACTAGCACATTTAGTTTGCCCCAAAATAGAGAGGCAATGCGGAACCCAATCGCGGCTGAAGAAAGGCTGGCAGTGACGTTGCCGTTTTTAGCATCAGGTTTGTACCTAACCTAGGCCTAGGCCTAGGCTCCACTAGGCCCTAGGTCTTGTAAACAAACACGCGCCAGTACTGTGTGAAGATCAAGATTGAAGAAAACAATTGTCATGGTTAGTAACCCCTTCTTGCCGCATCAGTTTCGCACAAAGGCCGAGAGGTGACGCCAGGCACAAACTTTTTCTCTTTGTCCGTGTGAAGGCTTCGAAAGCTACTCGTTCTTTTCACTTTTTACTTTTTACTTTTTCAACTTCCCTGTGTAAGGGGCCCTTTAGTTGAGAAAATGACTGATGTAAAGAATGTACATAATTTCAATATGTAAGGGGATCTGTTGTTGAAAACTCTTTTCGGATCATGTGTAATTAAAAAAAATTGCAAAATTCTATTTTTATCTCTGGTGTAAAAAGAGTTTGATAAACTTCCAATTGAGTAAAAGTGTAAAAAGTGTAGGCCTACTTCGATTGTTTAAATCCAAATGTATTAACTGGGTACAACAGCAGGTTTGATAGAACTGGTAGGCCTGGCCTACATATTAAGAAAAACAAAAATGTTATTACTAGGAAGCTAGCTGCTTTTTCTGGCGCGTAGTTGGATGAGCGTAATTGGTGCATTGAGCTGCCATGTGTTATGCGGATTTCCTGTTGTTTTGTGCAAAAATCATTACTAAGTTGAAGAATATTTTTAAATTTAATTAAATTAAATATAAAATTAATTTATATTTCAAATTTTTTCACTAATCGTAATTTTAAAAAAGAAAAAGAAAATCGTAAAATTGCGATTTTTATAAGAAATAATTATTTGATTGCGCTCAAATTTAACACCAATATATTAATTCATAAAACTAAGGTTCTGTGAAAAAAACATTACAATAGGATAAAGCATGTAGGTGTTGACATGACCTATTCTATTCTATTCTATGTCAAAGAATTGTTTAAAAAAAGAAAAAACCCGCAAAATTTTGATTTTCATGAGAAATGTTCATGTTGTGTGGCTCGTTGGTCTTGTGGTTAGCGTATCTTCGTTCCAATGCAGAAGGTCCAGGGTTCGATTCCCGCCTAAGTCAGAAGTTTTTTAACTTCTGATTTGGACTGAAGTCCATCAGTTCTTGTCTTAGGAGTTTGTAAACGGTGATTTTGGAGCCGTCCTAGCAACGAAGCACATAATAAATTCAGAGTTGTGCTGAATCGGCCTTGTTGATTCTGGCGTTGATTCGCGGGTGGTCGCACTGTCCATACCACTGATTGCTATATTTCCTACTAAAAATAACGATCTTTGGTTGGTTATCGCTCGCTCGTCGATTGCGTCGGGGCCTACAGGGTTGGCTTGGTCGCTTTGATTTACTGTCCCCCACTGAAAATCAGTTATATAACTGAGTGGGTAGACTCTAAATACAATTTATTTATTTTATTTAGATGAGCAAAGCAAAGACTTCAATTTCACTGCCCCCCAAAAAAATTAGCTCGTTTTTTTGTTTTTCAGTCGGTTTGTTCGTGCTCTACCGGGCAAACGGCTTAGGCCTATGTGATCTTGATGAAAATTGGAGGGCACCTTAGAAATCTCTGAACTTAGACCTGCCACGTTTTTGGGTAGGGGCTACCTATAATCAAAGAAATATTTCTCATGAATCGGCTATCGTACTTTTACGATTTTTTGGCAATATTTTCGTGATATTTGGGCTAATTCTGACCAAACGGGTGGGGCTACAACGCTCATATTTCACATGGACATTAAGGTAATGGTGATGTAGGCCTATTGCCTTTTGAAAGAAAAAGTTAAAAAGTTAGCCAGAACCCATAGAAATAAAAGTTTTAATATGAGTTTTTTCAGGTGTAGGCCTATAATAATTCGTAAATAAAAAATATTCGTAGCTACTTAGACAGCCATGGAAAAGAGTTGGAAGCTTGGAAGAAGAATGAGTATCTTCTTGGACATAGTAAAAGCGTATGATAGTGTGCCAAGGAAAGTGGTATGGGAGAGTCTGGAAAGAAAAGGAGTGGATAATGGGCTGATAGGGTGAAAAGTATGTAGGGCCTATGAAGTTTGTGAAAGCTCTGTGAAAATACAATTTGGATTGTCAGGGTGGTTCCAAATAACAACAGTGTTATGGCAGGGAAGTGTGTTGTCAACTCTGTTATTCATAATCGTGATGGATAACATCCACAGCAAGGGAAAGATGGAGGCAATGGAAGATGTGGAGGATATGTTGTTTGCTGATGACTTGGTGGCATGGTCCGAGTATGAGGAGCACTGCCTCCTAGATGTTCGTCGTGGCTCCTCGTTCCCTGCCTGTCCACGCGACAGGTTTTGATTGTTGAAGACAATTCGCACTTTTTTCCCACACGCTAGTTACCGTCCCCAAGAGCTTTCTTTTGTTTTCGTTGTTTACATACGATCTGCATACGATTAAAATGTCATCATGCCAGAGTTGAGCTGTATTTTTCTTCATAATAGGCAATGGTGCGTGCAAGAAGTTGTAAGATACCGGGATGCCATTATCTAACTAAAACAAGTAGGTCTTTCTTTGCATGAACTACAGGGAAATAAGGAAATTGTGCCACCCAGGCCCCCCCCAGACTCCCATTTATTACGCGCCACTGCTTGATGGAAAGTAATAATATTGTTTAGCTCGTGGCCTAGTCAAGACTAGGGCCCAAGTAGGCTACCTAAGCCTATTGATTTTTAATATGATTAGGAATAGGAGGCTAACATAAATAAAAATAATAATAAAAATAACATGCCTATTAGATTAGCCCTTGCCTTATATTATCAAACAACAAAGTTATCAATATCTACTTTTTGTTTAATTACCAGCACGAACATCTACGAACATCTAGGAGGCAGTGATGAGGAGGTACTCCAAAGATATACAGACGTGTGGAATAGAAACATAGAAGAAGCCGGTATGAAAATAAGTGTTGTAAAGAGTGAGGTTGTAACTATGCCAGGAGAAGGGGACACACACAGGGAATTATCAAGCATAGATAAACATTGGAGGAGAAACCCTGAAAGTGGCGGATAGTTTTAGTTATCTAGGAAGTGAAGTAGGCCTAATGGAAAATGGAAAGATAAAAAAGGAGATTAACATCAGAATAAAAAAAAGACCAGTAATTTTTACCAGAGTGTGAAAGGCCTTTGTTTGTTTATTTGGATTAAGGACACGTCAACTGTTAGGTCATAATGCACCACTCTAACACCTCTAGGAGGAGGGGCCCATGCTGGTCAGAACCAGCCACGGGTAAGGGGAGGAAATGGGGATTCTCACGTCGCGGTCGTCATTGTCTTCGTCATCGTTCGTGGTGTCATTAATAAAAACTAGGAAAACGCTAAAGTCCCGCCGCGTTGATGGATGAGCTTTTTAAAGGTTTTAGTTTACGTGGGATATCTTTACTTTTGCAAGTGCTTTGTTTTGCTGCCTACGCATTGTAGGTGAATGTTGTCAAGTTTCTTTTGTTTCTTGTCAATTGGTATTATTTACCGTAAAAAACTTGTATTAAAAGCTTTATTTCTATGGATTCTGGCTAAATTTTCCACTTTTCTTTCAAAGGTACTACATAACCATAATCTTAATGTCCATGTATAATATGAACGTTGTAGCCCCACCCGTTTGGTCAGAATGGCCCAAATGGCACGAAAATATCGCACAAAAAGTCAAAAAAACGTATATTAAAAGCTTTATTTCTCTCGATTCTGGCTAACCTTTTCAACTTTTTCTTTCAGATAGCAATACATCACCATTACCTTAATGTCCATGTGAAATATGAACGTTGTAGCCCCACCCGTTTGGTCAGAATTGGCCCAAATGGCACGAAAATATCGCACTAAAAATCGAAAAAAAATCGTAAAAGTACGATATTCATGAGAAATATTTCTTCGATTGTACCCAAAAACGTAGCAAGTCTAAGTTCAGAGATTTCGAAGGTCCTGTCAAATTTTCATCAAGATCGCATATGCCGTTTGCCCGGTAGAGAGCGAACAAACAGACAGAAAAACAAACAAAAAAACAAAAAAAAAACAAAAAAAAAAACAAAAAAACACCCGAGCTAAATTTTTTGGGGGGTCGGTGAAATTGAAGTCTTCGCTTCGCTCATCCAAAAATAAAAAAAATTGTATTTAGAGTCTACCCACTCAGTTATATAACTGATTTTCAGTGGGGGACAGTAAATCAAAGCGACCAAGCCAACCCTATTGTCGTCATCGTCGTCACGGGGTCGTCAAGGGAAGGGGGCAAGGTCCCCGACAACTCTTGCCAGAGTTCGCCTCTATTTTCAGGGAGTAAAATACTACCCTTCATACTAGCTGATGTTAGTGAGGTGGACTTTTTCTCTTAAATCGCCTTTTACAATTAGCAGAGCCATGCTCTGGGCCAATTCTACCCCGGGCCCATACGGGGCCTAGTGTGGGATAGGGAAATACCTATTCAGTGTAAGATGACACTTTATAAAACTTATTTCATACCGATCCTTACGTATGCAGCAGAAACCTGGACAATGGGAGATCGAGAGAAGAGTCAGATGCAGGCGGCAGAGATGAGATTCCTGAGGAGCACAGTGGGCAAGACGACAAGGGATAGAATAATGCTAGGTGTAGAAAAGTTAAGTGACAGAATAGGAAGGAAAAGGTTGAGATGGTATGGACATATGAAACGAATGGGGGAAAATAGGATGCCCAAGAAAATGTATGAAAAAAGGATTGAAGAAGGAAGAAGAAGACGGGGTAGACCCAGGAAGAGATGGAAGGACATCATAGCAGAAGACAGTGGCGCACGCAGGATTTGGTTTGGGGGGGGGGTTAAAAAAAATTGTTACTATCAGTTTATTGCATTTTTGCCACAAGATTACCTCACCCTTGATATCAGATGGAAGCTCATAAATGTCAGCTAGGTCAATCAGGTTCACCACACATCTGTCCGAATCATGAAGTTCACCTTCTAAGGGTGTTAGAACTTAGAAGGGTCTGAAAAGGCTTTAGTGTTTTACTGTGCGAAACAAAATTTACGTTAATCGCCCCTTTGGTCTCAACCAGAAACGGAATGAAAAGTGCCATTCGGAAATAATCCTCTGGATTTTCCACTGGCACGTTAGCTCTGTGTGTTTGACGACCAACAATTCCTGGTCTTGCAATCGTAACATCTAGCTTGCTGCAGATCTCCGAAACGTTTTCCAATAATTAATGGAACCGTTCATCTGCGTTTTGGCGCATGTTTTCAAGAGTCGTTTTCACATTCATAGCGGAGTCGACTGCAAGTTTAAGGTCTATGGCCTCTGTTTGTAGATATATGCTGAGTGGCAAAGTAATTTCATAAACAGAGCTGGTGACAAAGAGCGCCATTTTAAAATTACAATTGCAAATGGAATTCGCAAGCAGCCGTGCATCAATACCAGCTGTCTTGTCACTCCACTTTGAAATCACTTCCAGAGCATTAAGAACGAGCTCGAGCAAATCAATGAAAGATTTGAGGGAGTTGTGGCACTCAACCCAGCGAGTGGGACACATTCCTTTCAGTTTTTGTGTCTTGGGGCCTTCTTCTAATTTTTCAATTTCTGCCTTTAGAACATTCTGTCGTTTGGGGTACTTAAAAAACTCCCATGTTTCTTCAAACACACCCATGCAATTTCTTACTTCAGATAAACCACAGCCAGGTTGAACGAGTGTGATGCGCAGTGCACATAATGAGCTTTCTGATGTTTTTCTTGAATTATGGCTTGAGCCCCTCTCAAGTGACCAGACATGGCAGCTGCCCCATCATACCCCTGCCCCACCAATTTATCAGTTTCCAAGTCCATTTCTTCCATTGCAGTAGGCCTACAGATTACATCTGCAAGCCCAGCTCCACACATCTTGAACAGGAATGAACTGCAAAAACTCTTCACGAATGGCACACTTCTCAACAAATCTTACACAAAATGAAAGTTGGGTCGTTCCAGCAACATAATAATATGTTGTCTCATCACACATGACCGAGAAATACAAAGAAGCATTCACATGGTTTACCAGCTTTTTCAAAATTATTTCATTTATTGAAGAAACAATTTCATTTTGGATTCTCCAATTTGTGTATTTTGCATTCGATCCAGCATCTGTCAGGTGTTTTTTCAGCACTTTTCTGGCTCGGGGGGGGTTAACCCCCCCCCCCCCTCGGTGCGCCACTGCCACTGCAGAAGACTTGGAGGCAAGAGGAGAGAGCTGGGAAGATGTGGAAGAGATACGATTGTGGGAGGATAGGAAGTGGAAATTTTTTGTTGCTAAACCCAAGCTGACCCTGCCAGAAGCAGGAAACGGCGATGGATAATGATGATAATGAATAATTAACAAGTATATCTATAGAAACTTGACAACAATCACCTACAATGCGTTTAAAAATCAAATCTTCGAGCCTCCAGTTGTTTTACATTCTATTAACCCGAGAGTAGTCGCGTGTGGTCTTTTAGACCGACTTTTTTTTTCAACAGTTGGTATTTGCACAGCGCGCATGTGTGGCTTGTCTAGTTCCGCCTACCTTCCCAAAATAGATTTGTGAAGCCAGTGTGCAATACGCGATTCAGTTTTCTGCAGAACTTCATCTAAGATAAGAGGTCCTGTTTGGTTGCTCGGTCTTTTCGACCGCTGCGCGACTACTAAGGGAGGCAAAAATATGCATACTCAATCACTATTATGAGACATGTATTTTGTTATTGTAGGTTGATTATTCTTCAACATACAGTGTTGGCATAATATTACTGTCTTGGTTTACTAATAATACGAACTACAGGGTGTTTCAAAACATATTTCTATACCTTTTTGTAGGTTTGCTACTTTTCTGTGTTTGATTGATTATTGATTGATTATTTATTGATTATTGATTGATAATTGATTAATATAACCAGGTATGCTGTTACATATATTATAAATTACCTTATATTCGTAATCAAAACGTCATCCTAACGTTATTAGCCCATAATAAATAATGCGGTCTAAAGGACCGCGCGCGACTACTAACGTTACAAACAGGGGCGCGACTACTCTCGGGTTAATTGGTAGGCCCACCGCCTGCTCGAATGGGATGAACCCAAATAGACTGCCTGTTTTGTCAGCCAACATTTCGGTCCTAATCGCAGTCGATGAAAGAAGATTTTTGCGCCGTAACTAGCACGCTCTGTTGAGTATATGAAGAAACATGACAGGTTTTGTTTATGTACACACAGTCACACACACACAAACAGTTGACAACCAGAGATCTTAGATAAAGGTTTTTAGTTGGAGCTTCTTTGCAACTTCAAATTGTTTGGCGCAAAGAGGCGCCGTAGCTAGCGCTTTCTTGCGGAATTCTTACAAACCTCTGCCTTTTGTTGGTCAATTATTTAACATGGGAAAATGACTCACAAAACAGGCAGTCTATTTGGGTTCATCCCATTCGAGCAGGCGGTGGGTAGGCCTATTAGCATAGCAATTAATACTAATTTACTTTATAAAAATTATCCTAATTTAACAAAAATGATTTTGCAATGGGACTTGAAAAAGTAAAGAACTCCCACTCATGCCAAAAACTTACAAAAAAGCTCATCCATCAACGGGACTAGAAAAAGCGTTCGCAAAGCGGCCTAGTAAGATTTAAAATTGTGATGTGTGAGTAGGTCTAACCTTGTCATCCATGATTTGCTTAGATGCACCAGATGCTTCGGCTGGAGGTTTTATCTTCTCTTGTTTGGCGGTAGAGATTTTCTTTGCTATGCTTAGTGATGAATATAATTCAGGAGTAGAGTACTTGGAATTAATGTTGAACTTGAAATGTGTCTCAGGAACGTCCTTTTTGGATTCCACTTCTCTCTCAAGTCGGGCCAATGGGTTCTTCAGTATTCCCTTTCGTATGATTGGAGTAGGCCCATTTGATAGAGGGACCTCGGGGTTTCTTACCAAACATTTTTTCAGTTTCGATTTACCTTTTTGCTTACTATTTGACGAATCACTTGAGTTTAGGTGTTTGTGGTCTCCAGATTTCTTTTTATTAGGTTTGAGGTTAGTTTTATGTGATGCACCAACATCAGCAGCTGTAGTCTCCGAAGTCGTTTTTAACCTCAAAGTATTTTCTTCACCATCTCTATTATCAGAAATTGAAAAAGGTTACTCTTTTTTTGATTGGGTATTCATTTTTAGAATATACCATACTAAATTGTATTGTATTAATAATCACAAGAAATTTAAAAACAACTTAATAATTTACCTGTCCAAAATTGCCTCTCTTGTTTTCTTCCCTATTGTTGACATTTTCGTAACAAACAACACGCAATATCGAGTTCATAATCGATAGGTCGATCGTGGGTCGAACCTAATGACGGTATTTGATCAAACTTAACAAAAAGCAAAAACTTTGATCTTAAAACTGCCAAAAACCAGTCTGCGGATGAATTTCAATGAATAAAATACATATTTAACAAAATGAATACTGGTGCTTTCAATTTTAATCAAAAGAGACTGAAATATTATTATTACAAGTTAAAACAACATTTTTTATAACGTTGGCAGTGTGACGCATGATTGTCAGCTGTTTGTTTCCCGTTTTTCCGCCCCGTGCTGCAGCTGTCAGTGTCAGAATTAGGAGTCAAGGAAGGTTGCTGGTTGCTGATTACTTTGGAATCAATTTTGATTTACCGTGCTTATAGTGGTGGTAAGTGCGAATGCGATTACTACAATTAACGAATGAGTGAAACACAATTGGCTAGATTAAAATTTATCTGGTTCGTTGTTCCTCTGGATAAGCACAGGTTCAACTAGGTTCGTCCTAGGGGGAGGCGATACGAAATGTCGTTCCTCAAACTACCAAAAGCGCGATATTTTTAGGGTGAGAGGTCATACAAACCGTCTTAATCTCTAGTTAATTTTTTAAATTTTTTTTATGCTGCACAAAAGACATTTTCTTGGAAGTAGCCTACGTAGCCTACTCTTTGTGTGTGAACATATATTTATTTATTTATTTATTTATTCATTTATTCATTTATTTATTTATATAGTTATTTATTTATTTATTTAATTATTAGTACCGGTACCGTAATAGACACGACGACATCCATATTTTGTACTATGTATAAATCCACAGATTATTAAAGAACTTGAACTTGAACATGTTCATAAAATACCGTAGGCCTACATTATCACATTACAATAGCCTACAAACAATACACAGTACAATAATAATCAATTAGTAATCCTTTGTCCTCCTTAATTGCAAATCAGTTTTTATAACTTAAACCTGCTATTTTATCCAACAAATACATTTTGATTTAAACATGCCTAAACTTTTTACATTTTTAATCTAAATTGGTAGGGTAACTTTTCAAATGTTTTAACACCTGTAAAAATAGCACTACCTAAAGTCCTTTGCAAGTAAAGAACGATCCCAGGTATCAAGAAATTTCCTCTCCTCGTTACCACCTCCACTCGGCACGGGTGACAGTGCTCGCGAGACGTTGGAATGCGGTAGGCCGCATGACCAATTCATCCAGGTGTCATTGTTAAGAAAGCAATTTTTTGATGTAGTAAAAATGTTTTAATTTCTCATTTATTTTCAAATATATGGAATAATCATGTAGGCATAAAATTAATATAAAATAAACTTTGTATTTTTAAAATAGCATGAAAACTGCCGTATAATTAGTTAAAAAATTTACAAAAGAGTTCTTAAAAATGCAAAAAGTAACCAAATAAGAGAAACCATATCAACTTCAGACAATAAGTCAAAATCAATTTGGAAAATAATAAATGAAGAAATAAATCGTAAGCCAAAAAAGCCTAATGATAATATAACTCTTCTCAACAATAATACATTAATTAAAGATCCCAACGTAGTAGCCACAACATTGAATAAATATTTTACGAGTGAAGCATCTTACCTGACAAATAATATAAGTACCAGAAATTATCCAAATAATCCAAATCATAATTTCCAAACTTACTTATCAAAGTCAAACAAAAGCCCAATTAACTCCCTATATTTGTATGAAACAAACCCTAAAGAAATAAAAGATATTGTACTTAAATTAAAGCCAAAGCACTCTGCAGGTATTGATGATTTGTCGATTATAGTTATAAAAAAATGTATAAATGAACTAGCTGAACCTTTATCCGACATTTTCAATACTTGCTTTGAAGATGGTGTCTTTCCCAAGGCATTAAAAATATCCAAAATTATACCAATATTTAAAAAAGGAAGTAAACTCATTGCAAGTAACTATAGACCTATATCCATCCTTCCAGCTGCCTCAAAAATATTAGAAACTTTGATATTCAATCGAATGATCGCATTCTTCGATGAAAATAATATCATAACAGAGAGACAAAATGGCTTTAGACGAGGCAAATCAACAAGTGACACAATTAGTAGATTTCTAAAAACTATTGTTGAAGCAGTCGACTCAAACATACCAACATTGGGCATATTTTGTGATCTAACAAAAGCGTTTGATTGTGTTGATCACAAAATACTGCTGGACAAGTTAGAGTACTATGGTATACGTGGGAATGCATTGAAACTCTTAACATCTTACCTGACCGACCGACTACAATGCGTAGTACTGACTGATCTTAAGAACAACAAATTTACAAACATTAAATCAGAATTTGAAAAGGTTATTTGTGGAGTTCCACAAGGATCGATCCTTGGGCCCCTATTCTTCATTATCTTTATTAACGACCTACCTGACAATATTGATGATGCCGAGTTGTTTGCTGATGACTTTACTACTAGCGTAACGGCTGCGAATACAGTTTTACTCAAAGAAAAGGGAGAAAAAGACTTACTGAGTCTATTGAATGGTTTACAATGAACAAACTATTGCTTAATTCTCTAAAAACTAACTTTATCCAGTTCCATTCAATTCAAAAAAAGAAATCACTAAACTTCATACATTGCCTAGCAAATTCAAATGACAAATCAGTTGTAAACTCAGTTGAACAAACAAACTTTCTAGGTCTAACAATAGATAAAAACTTAACATGGCATGCTCACATTAAGATACTGATAAAAAAACTCAGCTCTGCTTGTTTTGCAATTAAAAGCATCAAACATATAAGCAATGTATCAACTGCTAAAGTATGCTACTTTTCTCTATTTGAATCACATCTAAGATATGGGATAGAATTTTGGGGAATGTCAACTCACATTGATAAAGTTTTCATTGTACAAAAACGAGCAATTAGAGCATTATATTCCCTTGGGCAAATGGAGCATTGTAAACCTTACTTTATTGCTCTGAACATTCTTACAGTTCCATGCAGTGTTGGGAAGGAACTTTTAAAAAGAACGCGTTCTCGCGAACGCGTTCTTTTTTTGAGAACTTTTCAGTGAACTTACTCTTTTTTAAATGAATGAACTTGAACTTTTAAAAGTTCTTTTCGAGAACGAACTTTTCAGTTTTAGAAAGTTCATTTGAAAGTTCTTTTCGTGCGTCGAGCAGCCGTCGACTCGCCGCCGTCGACGCTAAAAACAATAACAAATCGTTGTTCCATCGTTGGCCTACGTTGACGTAAGTTCAGCTGATTTTGACAAGGTCACGCACAATTCACGTAGTCTAACTTTTGTTAAAAAGATGCACGCCAACTAATTCGGAAACAAATAAATTTTAGAAGCCTAAAACGCGAAGTATCTGCTGTAATTTTACAAGCTGGTCGACGAGAATGTAATACAAATCATCAACTTGATCAAAGACAGGTCAACTATCGTCCGACCGCCGTCAGCCGTGGGAAGATCGCTATCTATGACACGCCCTCCCTCCCCCCCCCCCCCCCCCCGCCGTCAAACCCTGCTACTAGACCATCAGCAGAGCTCGAATTTTATAATTAATTCAACTTCTTTGACAAATATGAAGCCCGTCTCCGTGCTTCGTGTGCGTAATAATATTGTTTCGAAATTTAATCTGAAAGTCGTATTGTTCTTATTATTATCATAAGTCAATTACAAACATTTTGTTACCGAAAACAACATCTGTGAATAGTTTTCCCGGGTGGCTAGCATTTTTTTTTTATCTTGCGACTGTCAGAGCAGCTGGTTGGTTGGTCAAGCGCTTTACATGTCAGCTTATCAGTTTAGCCATTGAGAAATAAAGTTTAGCACTGGTAGGCTATCAAGCAAGGTCTCAGCTCGAAGCTTCCAATGTTTATGTTGACACTTGACAGTAGATTACGCGTTAGACTGCAGTGGCATATGCAAGAATATATTTTCGATGGAACTATTAACATCATAAATAATAGTTGTGTAGCTCGCTCCTTACTTTGTTGGGGGGGGGGGGGGGGGGGATTGCACTTGTGTAGGTGTAGACAGATTTGAATTTAACTAGCTTGTACCTATAGTAAACTGGGTAGTAATAATCAATTATTGTAGCCACTTGCAAAGGCTATGCTTATGCATTGAAGCAAAAAATTATTTTGGTAATTAGATTGCCTATAGATTGCCTAGATAGGGCCTACATAAATACAAAAACAACTTATTGGATGAGCGTAGCGAGCGTAGCGAGCGAAGCGAAGATTCCATTTCACTACACTGGAGAAAAAAATCCGGAATGTTTTTTTTTTTTTTTTTTTTTTTTTTTTCTGTATTTTTGTCTGTCTGTTAACACGATTCCGGCTTAACCGATACTCCGATTGCGATGAAATTTTATGGAGGCCTTCGAAATCTCTGAACTAAGAACTGCCACGTTTTTGAGCGCAATCGAAAAATTATTTCTCATGAAAATCGCAATTTTACGATTTTTTTCGATTTTAAAAAAATTTCTTCGACTTATAACTCCTACACGCTTTATCCGATTGTAATGATTTTTTCACAGAACCTTAATTTTAAGAATTAATATATTCGTGTAAAATTTGTGCGCAATCGAATAATTATTTCTTATGAAAATTTCAATATTACGACTTTTTCCTTTTTAAAAATTACGATTAATTAAAAAAAATAAGTTAATTTTTTATTTAATTTGATTTAATTTAAAAAAAATTTCAACAAAGTTCTGATTTTTTCACAGAACAACAGAAAATCTGCAAAACACATGGCAGCTCAATTCACTAATTACGCTCATCCAACAACGCGGCGGGACTTAAGCGTTTTCCTAGTAGATTTGATTTGTTAACTACTTGAACTCGACTTGAAAAAGTGATACTCGCAGGACCTTAATGTTTTTCTTCATTTCTTGCCAACCTATAATAAAATAGTGATTTTTTTACAAAAGAACTTTTAAAAGAACTTAGTTCATATTTTAGACGAACTTGAACTTTTCAAAATTTTAGGTTTTAAAAGAACTTGAACTTTTTAAAAGTTCATTATTTGAGCTGTGAACTGAACTTTTAAAAAGTTCATTTAAAAAAAGAACTGACCCAACACTGGTTCCATGTCTTTACATTCTTAAATCAGTCTTAAGCATTAAGAAAAACATCCACATCCTTGCAGTTAATGCGAATGTACATACTCACAACACAAGGCAAAAACATGATCTCCATCTTAGCCAATGTTCTACAAACCTTGGCCAGAAAAACTCTGATTATATAAATAAAATTCTCTACAACCTTGTTCCAAAAGAAATCAAAGATATACCTCAATACATTAAATTTAAAAATGAGCTGACAAAATTTTTATTACAAAAAGCTTACTACAGTGTAAATGACTTTATCACATCAACTGACCTACCATAATTTTCAATCAGTTGGTTGTTAAATGTTACAATATTTGAAATTTGGAAATTAATGTTCTTATTCATTTCTCTTTATCCAAGTTAATTAACAATGTAATATTGTAAACTTGCACTGTATCATTGGCTTTTGGTAGTTAGCCTATATATTACCTAATATGAGAGACAATGTAATGAAAGATGATTATTTGTTAGTGTAGTGTATTTTGTATTATTAGTAGTGTATTTTGTTATTAGTAGATGTACTGTATGTATAGTATTTATACATATACTATTGTGTAAACTTCATTAAGTTTAATAATTGTGTACAACTAAAATGGACTACACGGTGAAAACTGTTGAAACCTGTAACTATTGTTATTTGTTGTTGTCCAAAATAAATTGAAATTGAAATAGTAACTTCATGGTTACGGTCAGAATAATTACGGCAGGCAATAATTACGGCAGTATCCAAGCTATTTTAAAAATTCAAAGCTTATTTTATATTAATTTTACGTGATTAGGCCTATTCCATATACGTATTTGAAAATAAATGAGAAATTATAACATTTTAACTACTTAAAAAAATTGCTTTCTTAACAATGACACCTGGATGAATGGGTCATGCGGCCTACCGCATTCCAACGTCTCGCGAGCACTCTCACCCGTGCCGAGTGTTCTTGATACCTGGGATCGTTCTTTACTTGCAAAGGACTTCCTCCACCATTTCGAACAAACATTTGAAAAAAGAAATTCATTCTTTTTAGATATTTGCAGTTAAATCGAGGTTAACCATAAACACCGCCAAAATTCATATCCTCATATTAATAGGTAGTCAATTTACCTTTAGAATTAGTAAAGTTTGTTTCCGTACTTCAATATTGAGGCCATGCATCAATATTGAAAATATTCTTATCGATATTGTATTGAAATACAGTATTGATATATTTGCCCAGCCATACTTAGGGTGACTATTGGTCTAATTAAAATGTTCCTAAATATTAGTTTATCAAAACAACACTAGTTCATCACATTGATATAATATAGGTAACTATTTTTATTTATTTTTGGCTTGAGCGGTACGCCCAATATAGACGATTATAGTAAAATTTATAACGTATACCCCGGACATTCTCCTGCTCGTAATATTTGAGTTGGAAGGCTAATTTTTGTTTCTATTTGTATTTTGCAACACATACCCCTGTGTACAAACTGACGTACGGTACGGTACTTGGAAAAAAATTCTCGTTAATACCTTGCATGGTACGATTTTTTATTCCCCCGGTACAAGGTAGGCCTACAAATAATAATAATAATAATAATAATAATAAACACACAAAGATCACGTAGATATTAAAGCATCAAATAGGTGGTTAAACAACGGGGAACTATTTGGAGAAACAGAAGGTTTTATGATGGCTATTCAAGACAGAGTGATTGCGACAAACAATTATAAAAAATACATAATACAAGATGCAACAGTAAACGATCAATGTAGAAAATGTAGTGTGAGGGGTGAAACAATCGAACACATCATATCCGGGTGCCAGTCACTATGTCAAACAGATAACCTCTACAGACATAACCAAGTAACTAACATTATTCATCAAAAGAAAACTAGCAATAAAGTACAACCTCATTGCCACACACACACCTTACTACAAATACAAACCAGAGAAAGTACTAGATAGTAAAGATTTCAAATTATATTACGACCGCACAGTTATAACAGACCAAACGATACATCACAACAGACCGGATATAATAATAATTGACAAGAAGAAACAAGAAACTACCCTTATCGACGTTGCTGTCCCAATGTGCCATAACGTCGAGACCGCGTGGAAGAAAAAATTGATAAGTAGGCCTATAGTGAACTTGCAATTGAGATCAAGAAGATGTGGAAACAGATTGAAGGTAAATACAATCCCATTCATTATATCAGCCAACGGCATCATACCGAAGAAGCTACATGAAAGCATTAAACAACTAGATCTTCAACCCAATGTATACATCGAGACTCAAAAGGCAGTAATACTCAACACGTGTAGAATAGTTCGTAAATTTCTAAACTAAGATTGATACTTCGAGATTCCGAGACAGCTTCCATCCTGACGCGGTTTTCGTGGTTTCCCATGGTCCGAAGAGCAAATGCTAGGATGGCGACGAGAAATCGGCCACGACCGTACACAGCAGAAAGAAAACATCATCAACAAACAATATTATAAATGACGTATTTTAGTTAGATTTAAGACAAAGTAATAATGTATGTAATAGGTACACATGGAAGTACTTGACGTAAGTCCGTACAACATGTTAGCTCCGGTTTTAACCGAGTTTGTATGAAATACATCCAATGAAATAATAATAATAATAATAATAATAAATAATAATAAATAATAAGGAGCACGGCCTCGTGGACGAGGAAAGACCGTACTACAAGTGTTGGCCCGAGCAAGTCATACGCAACCAAAACGCTAAGCTGCTGTGCGACTCTGTCATCGTCACAGACAGGGTGGTCGAGGCAAATAGGCCAGACTTGGTTTTGTTTGACAAAAAAAGCTCAAACGGCAACCATCATTGACATCGCCATCCCCTCAGATGGCCATGTGGTCAGCACAATAGCCAATAAGAGACGAAAATACCAGCCGCTCGCCGTAGAACTCAAGGACATATACAAGCTGAGGTCCGTTGAAATCGTTCCTGTCGTCGTCTCCGTCAACGGTTTGGTCACCAAGGAGTGGTCAGCGGCAAAGGAGAAGCTCCATCTGAAGGACAAGCACGTTCGTGTCATGCAGAAGGCTGCAATCCTTGGTACAAGCAACATCGTGCGGAAGGTCCTCAGCCTCTGAGTTCTGTCGTTCCCCACCACCGTTGGGTCCCCACGCTAGGTGCACTCTCGCATCATCTTGGCTCGAGATGAGCTCGGTGGTGCAAAGGAGAGCAGAAAAGAAGGAAAATAAGATAATAATAATAATAATAATAATAATAATTGATAAACTATGCCCGTTGTTTTGTTAAACTAGGTAGGCCTAAATTAAAAAAAAATAGGCCAATAGATTCACATTAAAGAAAAATTAAGACATAGCTTTAAGTTTTTGAATATCAAATATTCCCTAAGCCTAATCTAATACATAACATTGGAGTTTTACCATTTGATGTAGCAAAATCGAACGAGTAATTGAAAGTCCTAAATGTACAATTTTAATTGGATCTCATATAAAAAATTGTACAAGTATTACAAATGTGGCAGGTATAATTTTCAAAAATTCTTTGCGTTAGGCCGGTACAGAGCGCAAAATAACGGATAACAAAAGATAATAAATAGGCTAGTTATTGCATTGTCAAGGTGTAGGCCCTACACTTTTAAGTGTTCTCTCATTTTGGGAAATGAAAAAAAAAACGCAAATAGATATAAAATAAAATCGCTTTCTACAGCTACTGGCAATCGAGACACCCAGGTTTGATGCCCGGCTGAATAGGTTTTAAAAAATATGCGCTTTGAAAATATTAGGCCTTAATAAAGTATACCATTTTGAATTATTTTGCTTGATAGCTACTTGCTGTATGAGCAACTCTACCAGTCATAATCTGCGGCGCGAGTGTGGGGGTGGGGGGGGGACTGACGCAGCGGTGGGCGGGGGGGGGGGGGGTTAAAACCACCGTGACTCATGCACTACTCGACGCCGACGCCGCACTGGCGCTAGGCGCCGCGACGTCGTTGAGCGACAGGCGGGAGTCAATGGAATTCAATTAGTTTAGGTTCAATCTGTCCGCAACTCTTGAGAGGTTGCCATTTGTTAGTTTGACTCTCTCCTCTCCTGGTTGTGACCCTGACCCGAACACAAGGTCACGGTTTCACCCTCGGCTCGCAGAATAGCTGTTTATAAAAGCGGGCCAGTTTTAAATTTATGTAAATGTTTCTAATTAAAAATATAAATATATTAGTAGGCCTATTTCTCGATTTGGTTATATGGGAAACACTTTCGTATGTGGAATTGAATACTTTCTTGTACAATTCAGAAATTACAAAATCCAATTCGACCTGGATCAGGTCAAGGCCTAGTTGACTAAAGCGCCTACCTGGAATGTGGGAGACCCGGATTCAAATCCCGGTCGGATTATTTCCCTCATCGTCATTTGGCGCGATCTTAATACAAATAAGCTTAGTATTAATCGCTATAGAATTAAAAAAACACAATTTTGCCATTCACACACACAGGTAGGTATAAATTACAGAATTACAAACAATAATCTGTGTTGGAAAACACTCCGTTTAAATTCCTTACCCCCCAAAAAAGAAAAAGAAATCATAGTCTACGACGTTCAACAACTATTTTTATAGAACTTATGCGATTTTCATGATAATGATCTTTAAACGTCACAGGTCTAAGTTGAGAGATTTCGAAGGTTCACTGAAAATTTCGTCAAGATCGGAGTATAGCCATTTGTATGGTAGAACTGACACTTTGCTCACTATACGGCGATACGCTCATGTAATCAAGTCTTTTTACCATTGCTGCTGAGTTTAGGGGGTGGGGGGTGGAGCAGCACTTTCTGTAATTGCGAATAGCTTGGGTGTTATGTTTGTTATTTGTTTTTTGTATGTTTGTTCTCACGACAAATCTTGTTGAAATTATCAGAAAAACCTTCGAAATCTTCACGTTGACACGTTTTTTAATTGGATGAGCGTAGCGAGCGAAGCGAAGATTCCATTTCACTACACTGGAGAAAAAAATCCGGAATGTTTTTTTTTTTTTTTTTTTTCTGTATTTTTGTGTGTTTGTTAACACGATTCCGGCTAAACCGATACTCCAATTGCGATGAAATTTTATGGAGGCCTTCGAAATCTCTGAACTTAGAACTGCCACGTTTTTGAGCGCAATCGGGAAAATTTTTCTTATAAAAAACGCAATTTTACGATTTTTTTCGATTTTAAAAAAAATTCTTCGACTTATAACACTTACATGCTTTATCCGATTGTAATGATTTTTTAACAGAACCTTAATTTTATGAATTAAGATATTCGTGTGAAATTTGAGCGTAATCGAAAAATTATTTCTCATGAAAATCGAAATTTTATGGTTTTTTTCTTTTTTAAAACAATTCTTTGACATATAACACCTACATGCTTTATCCTATTGTAATGATTTTTTTATAGAACCTTTATTTCATGAATTAATATACTCGTGTAAAATTTGAGCGCAATCGAATAATTATTTCTTATGAAAATTGCAATTTTACGATTTTTTTCTTTTTTTAAAATTACGTAAAAATTACGATTTATTAAAAAAATTAAGTTAATTTTTAATTTAATTTAATTTAATTTAAAAAAAATCTTCGACTAAGTAATGATTTTTTCACAGAACAACAGAAAATCCGCGTAACACAATGCAGCTCAATGCACCAATTACGCTCATCCAACAACGCGGCGGGACTTAAGCGTTTTCCTAGTGTAGGTAATAGAAGAATTATTTCTCATGAAAAGAGCCTGTTTTTTTTTAATTCTGCTAAGATTCGTACAATTTCGTTTGCTATGTGAATCTAAACAATGTCCACTCAAATTACCTGTTTGAAATGTTCTATTTCTGTACAGCCGTGTATTAATTGGCTACTATACTCAAACCGTGTCTTACTTGGCCCAGTACCTGAGCGAGACCCTTTCATTTCCTATGGATTATCCATTGAAATTAAAAGAAGGGTCGCTCAGGTACTGGACCAAGTAAGACACGGTTTGAGTATATAGGACTAGAGATCAACACAATTATCGATCGGAAAACGAAACGAAATTGTGAAAACGGCTCTGTGTACGAATTACGAAATATGCTCATCCAGTAACGCGACTGAAGAGCGTCAAGGCAGGGCTCGTTAGGTCTAATCTAATCTAGCGTATATTCAACCCTGGCACTGGCAGTATAACGATCTTGGACGAGAGTTTATGTCCTAGACCAGTCTCGGCAATCGCCTTTATGAGCAAGTAAAGTCTTTTTAACTTTTAACAGTTATGTTGTCAGCTTTTCAGCCAATTCCACTTTCAGCCCACCGTAGAACAGTTCCCGGAACACTTTCGTCATCATTAGCCGACCCTACGCGTTCGTTTCTCTCCCGTTCCTTCTACGTTCTTCTCTGCAAATCTTTTATCTCGTTTTGTCGAGGAGGATCCACATGTGTCTTGGAGAATGGACGGAGCTCGTGCGTTTTAACAATTATTTTCGTGATTGCCTATTGTCCCTGTTCTGAGTTTCCAAGAACTTGTATTTTACAAACTACGTCTAAACTCGGTAATTTGAGTTTCAGGCTTATAGCGTAAATGAGCATGAGCACGCTCGTTGTCATTTCTGCCATATCAAATTACTTATTATTTCGTAAGAATCTGTAATCCACTCACGTGTACATTTCAATAAATAAAGTAATTACCTTATTCTTTTATCACTGTTACAGGTTAATGATTACAAATGACAACTGCACATAATGTAGCTCGTTAGACAATAATATAATAATCAACAGTTCAAATTGTTTAGAAAATACACCAAAAAATAGGTGGTACCTACTGAATATAGGTAAATAAAAAACAATTAAACAAAACAATTAAAAACAAACGATTAAAAAGTTAAAATATTTCAGCTCGCGGAAGTCTAAAAATTAAACATTTTGCTATAATTTTTTTTTTTTACACATTAGAAAAACGATTTAATACCAAACCAATGACATCGAATTTAACTTCAAAGTCTGGTTGAACCGTGAACGCGAGCACTGGCCATGCACTGTCTCCACTAAAAGAAACATGCTGGCTTTCAAACGGACATTTTACTGTTAACGAGCCGGGCATTTAGAAGCCTTCGAATCACTCGATAAAGTATAGGGCCTAGTCTGCGTGTTCTGGCGTTTAGCAGCTTCCTTTAGATTATTCAGTTCGGTTCTCAACTCTCGGCCGTGTGGTCGGATAACCACTCGGTTTATAGCTGGAGACTACGTTGACCTGCGGGTGTTGACTGTTGAGTTGCTGTCGAGCACTGGGTAAACGAACCCTACGAGAGTGTGACCTATATTCTACATAGTGGTGTTCTGGATGGGAGTGTATGGGCTCACAGTTGAAAGGGAGTGGGTCTGGGTTCGACTCTCGGCACGAAGAACGGGGATCCCGACTAAAATTAATAATACTTTCCCAAATTTGTTTGATATCTCTGTGATTTTGTAGGCATCGGTTTCGATCGAGTTCCACGTTCGAATACTTGTTTAGGTTTGGATGCATTTAAAAATGTTTGTTCTTCTTATCATGTATTCTCTGAACATAAGAATAGCAGAGTATACAAAATACAGATACCAGACGAAAAACAAAATATGTCTTCAGTAAGCCGGCAAATGAGGTGTATACATTTTTTGCTGGGCGGCCAGACACATCACTCTTACACTCAATTCGTGTACTCGGTCATTCTCAAATAAAATGACCCTTGTGCTGTCCCACCTTAATATTTTTTTTTTTTTAGATCAAGATATTGATTTGCATAAATTTTGGTTGTACATTTTCAGAATACTTATAGTTTTTATTAGCTCCATGAATTTTTGCACTTCTATCTTGTAAGGTTGACCTTTAATTCAATGTCGGGTATTGCAAAATGTGTTAAAAGCTTAAAACCCATGTCCCTATCCTCAAAATCAGAAGTGTTTTTGTAAAATGTTTGACTTTAAGACTAAAATTTATTTAGTCTCTAGATTGGAATTAATGCAGAAATAACAGTTAATAACTGTGTGTTAGTGACTTTTTTTAACAATTTACATTTTCAACCAATAAACTAGTGGAAAGTGTTTGTCCCTAATGTGGCAATCATAATAATGTCATGACTGTTACCATTGTAAAAGAGTTTAAAATAATTTTTCAAGAAGGCAGTGGATCAATCTAGAAGAAGAAGAAGAACAGCTCCTGACATGGCATCATGGAAGTTTGGTTTGGGTTTTGACATGAGAACTCTTTAAAATTGAAAAGTAAACATTTTATCGGTGAGTATTTTAATTCAATGTCATGAATGTTACCAAGATAAAACAATTTAATTTGTATTTATATTTTTTTTAACAATTGAGTTAAGTTACAATCAAGTTCCAGCTCATAGCAAACATAACCCTACTTTGTCAAAGGGGATTGTTAACAGCTAATGAATTAATGAAGTTGAAATGTCATGCATGTTACTTGTCAGGTATGTTACTTTCAAAAAGTAACATTACCAAGGGCATCGTGGATTACTGCATTAATTTCCTGCAACTGTAGATGTGTTTTGAAGGGAGAGGTTGTAATTCATTGCCATACTCAAAAGAAGAAAACACTTGTTTTTATTGATTTTCAGTGATCACTTGTCAAGAATGTTACTTTTTGTCAAGACCGTTCCCCGTAGTGTCTCTTTACTTTAAACTCAACACAAACTTTTTGGGATTAGATGGATTTATCTTTAGGTTGCCAGGGGCGTCACTAGGGGGGTTTGGGGGGGCGTGCGCCCCCCCAATCGCAATCCGCGCCCCCCCCATAATTTCCTTGTTTTTCATTTTTTCAATTAACAACCCACAGTCACAGCTGCACTTTACGCGAATTATCACTACTTAAAATAATTTGATAAGCATTACTTTATTAAACTTATGATGTACCGGTAGGTAATTTCTTATTAAAAGACAAGAGACTTAAAAAAAATTATTGATGTTAATTTTTGCTAGTAGTTGGGAATTAATTAATTCGACAATTAAATTGTCTAATTGTGAAGTGTTCATTTCCTTCTTTTGTCCGAGCCCAATAAAAATGGCAAATTTTACTTATAGAACAACAATTAAACGCACTGATTTGAATCAAAATTACCTTGTAATTTACAAGGTTGTTATTGAAAAAAATTATAGGGACAAGCCTCTCAGAGCCTTGCCTTAAATTCGATCATTTGAATCTTTACTTTCTGTTGGCCGAAATCATCAGTAACAAATAAATGTGTATCGAAATTGAAAATAAGATCAAACGTTATATTATTGCCATGTATATGCTGTGAATTGTAAGCTCGACATGACGACAAAACAAATTGACGCACACAAGCTACAATGTTTTAATATTGCATTCAGCCTAACGCTTTTTTCTAAAACGCACCAAATGCACTCAAAAAACCTGATTTTAAAAAATTTTGCCTGCGGCGCTATTCATGGGGGCAGTCTTGAAATTTTAAAACTGCTCTGAAACGCACTGATTTGAATCAAAATTACCTTGACATTGAAAAAAAATATAGGGACAAGGCAATCTCAGAGCCCCGCCTAAATTCGATCATTTGAATCTTTCCTTTGCGTTGTCCGAAATCATCAGTAACAAATAAATGTGTTTTTTAAATTGAAAATAAGATCAAACGTTATTATGTTGCCATGGATGCTGTGAATTGTAAGCTCGACATGACGACAAAACAAATTGACGCACCACAAACTACAATGTTTTAGTATTGCATTCAGCCTGACGCTTTTTTCTAAAACGCACCAAATGCACTCAAAAAACGCTCGATTTTCAAAATTTCGCCTGCGGCGCTATTTATGAGGGGCTCCGCCCCCCATACCCCCCGTGCTTAGTCCCTTTCCCCCGAAAGTACTTGCGCCCCCCCCATGTCCACTCTCTAGTGACGCTCCCTGCAGTGGTTGACTGATTTGTACACTAACAAGCAACATGATCTTAGAAAAAAATTATTACTGTTAGAAAAGTAACTTTTTTGTCAAGACTGTTACTTTTTGTCAACACCGTTACCCGAGCTAATTATTAAATTAAGTCTTATTTAAAGTTTAAAATAACTGAATCACATTTTTAATCTTATTTATAATATTAATACTTCATTGCTAACAGTGATCTTGATAAAATTTGATTTGCCATTTGTCCATTATTAGTAAGTTAATTACCAGTTTTGAAATTTGAGTAACATTCTTGACATTTTGGTATTATAAAAAGTGATTAAAAAAAAAATGTATATTTTATTGAATGTATTAGTTTTGTGTGATAATGTAACTAAAACTATTGTGCACATGAATATAGATTTAATAAATAACTTCTTACATCAATTGTCACTTTTATGTCCGGTAACATCATGACATTTTCGTACACTTGGATTGATGAAAATGCTTGTATGTAAAAAAATTTGTTTTTTTAGATAAACCCTTTTAGGGCTGTAAGAACAATTATTGGATAATGTATTTTTAAAAGAGGCATCCAATTTTATGTTATAATTTTTTCTTGCAAGCATTTTTTTCAATATGGTCATTACGTTTGAGAATGACCCACTCCCCACTTTCTGGGCAAAAAACTTATAACTTATTTCTTTATCCAGTCTCCTCAGTTACAGCTCTCTTCGGTTTACCTTTTGGCTTCCTACCTTACCTACAAAGTGAAAGTTCTTAGCAGTAAGCAAGATATTCACCCTCCCCTTTGCAATGTTATTTCGTGATAAGACACGAAAAAATACTGAACCCTTATTGAGTAATTAATTAATTAATTTAACGTCTATCCTATTCAATTGTTAAAAAACTGATTTACAAAGGAGGACAACTAAATAAATCTAGTTATAGGCAGACACAATCAAGAACTATAGTTTGTAATTGTAATATTATAACAACAGACAACAACAAAAGACAATAATTTTGGTAACAAATTCAAATTGGATATTAAATAAAATTATTTAATAACCAAAATAAAAAGAGGGGGGGAAGAAATAGAAGAAAAAGAGAAACGAAAAGAAAAAATTGATTTATTAGACGATCCCACTCAATTTTATTTTGAACTTGCAATGTGTACATTAGAATAGAATTTCTATCACGATAAACAATTTAAAAACTGTTGGGTAGAATACGCAATTACATACCTTTCAATACTTCGTAAGTATTCACCAGTACACTATTCTTCATATGCTATCAGATTGCAAATCTTGTCTCAAAGTAATTTAATCAAACATATGGCCAATTCTCTTTTCTGGAGTATAACATACTCAGTAGAAGGTCGTACAGCCCAAACCTCTAAACAATAATCGATTAATCGATAAGAAGGGTGAATATAAGAATCAACAAGTATCCTCAACATTCATCTAGATAATTTTCTGTAGTTTGATTGGTAAGGACACACACAAGTGTGCGGTTGATACGGCATGGGCCTGCTCAAGACAGGTGGTTACATAATATGCGCACGAAGGTTCTTTGCTGCGTAACCACATTCGTGGTCGGCAAAGAAATCATGGTACAAGTTACGCACAGGTGTTGGTGAAGTAGGATTTTGCTACATGACAGCTAAAATACACTATTCGTAAACACGATCAGACACAATCGTAGCATAGATACCAGCTGTTCCTCTTTGGATGATTGTAAACCGCTTACTCATATCGATCGGCATGATTGTGACTTTGTTGTTTGCAAAATATATAATTTTATATGTAGAGAACTTTTATTTTTTAAGCAAAACAAAACTCTGTTGTTCAGATACAATTGCCACAAAAACACAGAATAAATATAACATTCATTGATTAACAACATTATTTAAAAAAAGAGGTTTAAAATTTAAATACAATACAAGAAATAATTAATAATAATACAAAATACAATTAAAAAATAACATGTTTAGACCATAAAAGTGATTCCATCGACACGTCTTGTATGAGTGTTTTGCCTAATTTAAAACGGTTTATAAAGACAATACATTAGTAGGTAGGTTAGGTAGTATATGCTAGGAACTATATAACTCGCCTTTTTATGTTTGTTTGTTTTGCTTTTATTTTCCCCAATTATATTTAGGAGGAATCAATCCCCCCCCCCCCCCAACAGCTCACGGAAGCTCTGGGCTATAGGTACCCTGTAATTTATTTTTAAATCGTTACTTGTATTTAACGGATGCTTTTAGTAAAATGTGTCGCTATCCTGACATCAATTTGACGAACATAAATAACCCAGATGTATCGTTTCCTGACACTTGTGACCCATTTTCCGACCAAATTCTATACGTTGTTCGTCTATGCAGAAACTTCTAATCATATAATATTGTAGTAGCCCAGCAACTAATAAGATAAATTTTTTTAGTTTTTATGTTTCCCGTTTAATTCTCGTGATTCGTAAACTATTCTTATTTCCATTTCTATGTGACCTACCTGCAGGATATCGAAAAATGATCAATACATATTCGTTATTTTTTCTATTATTGCTCTTCTAAACCAAGTAGAGTAGATTCTATCACATCCATAATCCATATTACCAGTTTTTTTTTACTCGGCTGAAAATATAAAAAGTGTAACTGGGAAGCTTATGAAAAAAACAAAGTCGGTCATTTCTAAAAAGTGTTTCTTTAATATTGTTTTAGCAGATTAATACTAACTAAAAGTTCGTTTCTCTTCGCATGGCCCCAATGTTTCAGAACAAAAGTAAATCGCGAAAAGGGAATGGGACACATTTGGCAGTTGGCACACAGCTGTTCGCTCGGCCAAGAGGCATACGACGTATTATCAAACTTTGCAAATTTGTCAATAAAGCATGTATGGACCACCCTACAGTAGTAGAGTTTTTAAATTTGGTTCTTATCAATCAGAAAAAAATCACGAATATAGTCAATTTTTTACTTAAAAAAAAAATCGTGAAAAACCATCTATTTAAAAAAAAGTATGTAAAAAAACATTTTTTTAAAGTATGACCTCAGAGCCCCCTACTTCCACTTCCATGACAACTGCTCAAAATTTCAACCACCTGCGGTGTCAGTCAACCGCGTGAATAGCAATTTGCTTAAAACGCATGTCTTATATAAAGGGGGGAATAAAAGATACCGAGTAGCCATGAAATTGCAGCTGAAGATGACGCAGATGCCATATGCTTACGTGTACAAAGATGATGACAGCAAAAAACAATAACTTGTAAGGGCAAACATGAACAGATGTTTGTGTTCTGACGTCGGTTTGTGGAGTGTGTGGCCTGGATAATATGTAGAGTCGTGTTGTTGTACAATATGTTTCGCGTTCAGAAAGCCTAGTGGGGTAAGTCCCAGGTTCGAGCCTCACCTCGGGTCACCAGTGTGACACATCAATAAATTGTGTGGATTCTCGTTGCGCGCGCACACATCTCTATCACAGATCTTGTGCGTGGGTTTAGGCCTGCTAGAAGGCACAGGGTTCATGTCCCGGTTTCAGCAGGGGGTTTCTGGCCTTGTGAATTATAGTTTTATCATTATAACCAGCGATTGTGAAACTTAGCAACGAAGTACGATATGAAGAAAAAAGTTAAATAAATTAAATAAAATTGTGCACAAATCCACCCAGGGGAAATAATTTGTATCAGCCAAATGAAAGTAGCCTACCCCCACCCTTTTTTATATTTGATTCATTCATAAATTTCATTTATTATCCTTTTTATTTGTCATCAAATTTGTTGAGTTTTTAATGCATTGTTGTTATTTTACTATTTCCCAATATTTACTTAATGTAGTTCATTGTTGTGTCTGCATCTATGTAATTCGATTTATTTAGTTGTCCTCCTTTGTAAATCAGTTTTTATAACTGAATAGGATAGACGCTAAATAAATAAATAAAATAAAATAAATAAAATAAAATAAATAAAAATAAACTGCAAAACTACTAAGCATACAAAGCTGCTTTACAATGGAAAGCAGTTTTAGTTTTCTGTATTTTAGCCTTTACCGCGTATATGGTACCCACATCGATATTCGTTTTGTTTACACTGTTACCCTTGGTTGGCGTCAAAAGCTTTGCTGGTCAGGCTTATCATTAGTTATCCGTGCCGTGGGTCATGGGTCAACAGGCGGAGACCTGACCTTTCACAGCCTTTCTCCGAGGATTAACCCAACAGAAAACACATTTTTAAAAGGTTTTTGCGTAGGTGTATACCTGTAAATGAGTTGCAGACAAGAAGGGTTAATAAGGAACGGATATTTGTTTAGGCTTACTAGGAGACAAGAGAGATGATGCTAATGAAGATGTCTTGAGATTGAGAGTACGATATCAAACTTTTCGGTCCTTGGTGCGGGCAACGGTCACCACACCGAGAAACCTAAAACTTTCAAATCTTCTCTTTGTGTGAGTCAAACATATCAAATTAATTACAAAAACCGCAAACATATCAAATATCAATGTCAAAAGTCTCCCTCGTGCTCAACAAACATAATTATCACGTAAGAGTTCTCGAACCTCGAATAATGTCACGAGTTTTTTTTTCTGTCGCTGTCGCATTTTTTTAATTCCGTTAGTACCTCTCAAGTCTCAACGCAAACATGGTTCTCGTCATTATTAATCGGTAAATGGCGTCCGCGGGGCTCGGGCGTAGACACAGCCCCCACACTCGCGCGAGCCGACGTCAGTGGGTGCGCGTGGGCGGTGTGCAACTAGTGGCGCGGTAGAGGGATCCCCGGGGACGAGACGCTGCATGCAGATGATGCGTTTGAAACGATTGCACGGGAAACATTCATTCGTTTTCGTGTTTAACTTCCTCGGAATGAAAGCTCGACCCTTGCCATACAAACATATAGTGAGCGCACACTACCACCGTCTATTCTGGGGTAGGCGTATTCAGCAAAGCGGATTAATTTATTTTCACATTTCATTTGAAGGGTTGCAAGCCCACAAAGTGCCAAGTAATAATTACACCACCAACTAAACAATGTGCATTACCATTTCACCTGCAAATAAATAATGCAAAGATATCATCGCGAAGCGTGAAAGATATAAAACCATTAAATGCATTGTAGCAACAACTGGACTGGTGATATTACAGAATATGTACAATTTATATTTTCCCAAATATACAACCAAGTCAAAATATAGTGGATGACTTTGAAACCTGTCTCTTTTAGAAAATCTAAAACTATTTTTTTCACAATTTTCTGATCGGGCACACGGCAAATATCGCCTCTTGAAATAATTTCAAACTTCAGTTCGCCCCATAGCACACCATTCAACGTAGGTAGTTGTGTTCTTGTGGCATTAATTTTTAACTGGTTTTCTAGAGGCTGAATGAGAGTTTTTTTACAATTGTTTTTCCTGCGATTTTTTTCGTTTAGCTAAGCCCCCCCGGGATTAAAAACTAACTATAGGCACTAGCCTACTAGTAGTACTAGCTACTAGTAGTTTTTTTTTAGTACAACTGGTAAAGTATTTTACAATACGGTATACGCCTATATTCAGAAAATATATAATAAATTCAACGTATATCAATATTGTAATGTATATTCAATCATATAATCAAAAAACCGCATAAAAGTTGAGAGTTGAGACAATGTTTTTTGTTTCTAGTATCTACTGCACAAAAACTACATTATTTTGGCATTACATTCAGCCTACAACTTTTTTCTAAAACGCACCAAATGCATTGCAAAATTTTCGCCCGCGGTGCTATTGTTGGGAGGCTTTACCCCCCAAACACCCCGTACTTGGTCCCTATATAATACCCCCGAGATATTATATAGCCATCCCGGGATGAAAAGGCTTAATTCATCATTAGTTCTCACGTCGTGGTCGTCTTTGTCATTGTTCGTGTTGTCATTGACGTCGTCGTCGCGTAGGTCGTCGAGGGGAGGCGGAGGGGTTCCCGACGATGACTGCCGGAGCTCGCCTCTAAATTTGTTCAAAAGTTGCAGAATCGTTGAAGTACTGTTCCAATCTATTCAGAATACAGATCTGTATAGTATATCTTTATAACTGCATTGTATGCCTACAGGTGTTCTCTTTGCAGAGGAAGTGAATAGTCTATAGTTAATAATAATAATAATAATAATAATAATAATAATAATAATAATAATAATAATAATATGGCAGAGCTATGAGGTTCTGGGTTCGAACCCCTGTCGGGTAGTTTAGGGGTAAAGCACCCGACCTGCACTCGGGAGCAGTGGCGGCGCCAGACAAAAATCAATGGGGGGGGCAAAGGATGGGCAAGGTAATAAAGTGGGGGAGCAATCAGTGGCGGGTAGCTGGGGTCTGGGGCCAATCTCCAGCCGCGGGAGGCCCTTTCGCCGAGGGCGAATAAAAATTTCACCATACTACACTGTTATTCCGTCATGTTTTGACTGAATAATGGCAACTTTAGGGATTATCGTTTTGTTTATGAAGGATAAACACAAATATATACAGTTTGTTATATTTAATTTGTGATTTGATGATTTAATTTTTGTAATATTACACGACGTGCAGCTGGCATTTGAAACCGGAAGGGCAAGCGGGGGGGGGGGGGCAAGTGTCCCCCCAGGCACCACCGTAGCGCCGCCACTGCTCGGGAGACCCGGCTTTGATACCTACCAGTCTATGATAGATTTTTTTAATGTTTGGGTTATGTCTTGCGATTGTTATTTCGGTATGGACTTTTTAAAACTGCACATTTTGTTTGCAGCATGTTAAGTCGTGAGACTAGAAGGAAAATTGCTAAATCTGTTCAAAGAGTTGCCAGTCACATGCACTCGTGCAAGTCCACGCTGTATATATACGTCCCTCGCCGTCGTTCGGTCAACGGAGTTCTCTCGATCCTCGCTCACGGGACTACCTACGGAGCCCTCGTGGCTGCAACCGTCCTGAGGAAGGTCCCTGGACCCCCGGTAGAGAGTGCCACGTTGTAATGACGTTATTCTCGACCATAGTTCCTAGCGAAGGGAGCGGTAACACGCGATCTTTGGAACATAGGCCGGGACGCTGGTCGAATCAAAGACATGCGAGGATTTCATACACCCTAACAGGGCCCAATCCGAGAGTACTCCACCTTTTTGAATTTTTTAATTGTGTTGAAGCTTTGAATTCGGAGCACATTCGGAGGCTAGTCGAGAAGTAGTGTGGGAAATAGAATGAAAGTTGTGAACTATTAGTATATTCTGTGTCCACCAATGATGGTGCAGGCGCGTAGGAAGGGGGGGAGGATGGGGGAATTTCCCTCCCCTACTTTTTAACGTGTTCAGAATGTTATAAATTCAGTCGCGCCGTAAATTCCTTACACTGTCAACATCTATCAAATAACGAATTTTCAATTTTGATTCTTCCGTTGTTACATCTTTTGTTCCCTTTATTGGTATAATAGCTGCTGCTTAAAAAGCTGCTTCGTTTTGTTTGGAATTGGTAGAATTTTTCCTTATTAAATTCTAATGATTAGAAGAATTTTTGGTATGGTTCAAAAATCTAATTGTGTATAAAAAAACACTCAAAACACAAATTTCCGGGTTGTCCCGGATATTTTGTTTGCCCGTAGTAAATTCAATTTAACATGGAAAAAATGGAAAAAATGAAAAATTGCAAAAAATCTAATTTTTGAAATTAAAATAAAATTTTGGATTTTGTTTTAACTTTGATGTCAATTTGGAATCCAAAATCAGCATTTTATTCCTAAAAAATCAAGGAAAAAAATCTTTTAAAAAATCTAAAATTATTAAAAAATCATGCATTTCACATTGTTAAGGTAGAAAGCAAAATTTTGGGTCCCAGTCTTTTGCCCTATAAAGAGTTTAAGTGAGTAAAAAGTAAGTGAGTATATACATTCAAATGGTCTATCTCGTCACTATTCCATTTAAAAAAAATATATTTTGTAGTTTTTACTGTAAAAAAAAAAAATACATTAATTTGGTATTGCATCCAGCCACTTATTTTTTCTTTAACGCACCAAATACACTCTAAAATCCTGATTTTCAAAATTTTCGCACGCTTGGTCCCTTTTCCCCAAAACTCAGCAGAAGATTTTGTCCCCCCCCACTCGAAAAACTGTTCCTACACGTCTGACTGCATGGCCATGTTGCTATTTTCAGCCACTCCGGCTCAAAAGGGGAAAAGTACAAAAAATCAAAAAAATTAAATTAAAAAAAACTGTTTTTACCATTAGAAAGATGATGCTTGTAATTTTATGAAACCAAAAATTTTGTTTTTTTGTAAAATAACTATTAGGCCTAGCCTGTATTTGCCATTGAAATTATAGCTTTTGTTGGTGTAAGTGGAAGGTGATTTTTTAAAAAAAGTTGGCAGCCTGGTATTTTAAAGAATGAGCTGGTACCTCCATTTTAAGCAGTTCATAAGTTAAGGTTATGTGTGAAGAATCTCAACTGTGAATTTCAAGTCTTTATGTAATTACTATATCACATCATGTTTGTGATGTAACATCCGTGACAATAAAGGCAAATAAGTTGTTTTTTGGTGTATAGTTCTTATATTTTGCTACAAGTTGGTGATGTTGACAATGTACTTGGAGGCTAACCTTTAACATTTTTTAAGTGTTCATAGCTTTAAACATTTCTGAGAAATAGTGTCACGGATGTTACATGTCACGGATGTTACGTGTCACGGATGTTACATGTCGGGGATGTTGTTCAAAGATTGTGATGTGATTACACACTTGAAATATGATCAATCAATTGGATTGAAGGGGTTTATTTAAAAATAAAATTGCTGATGTGTAGCCTATAATCTTTTTCTTGTCTAGATTTTTAATACGAGAAATGTTTGGTCCTTGTCACTGTTATTTCAAACTTCGAAAGTATTTGTAGCCTATTACATGTTTGTAAAAGTTTGTATTATTATAAAAACAACCCTATCTAAGTTGATGTAAACATTTATGAAACATAACATATTGGGAAAACTATAATTATAGCCTATTATACAATAAAGGAAATACGTTAAGAGCCGAGCTTGACCCAACTCAAATGCGCGCACTCAGGTGTTGATGATTTCTGCTGAACGGTTGGAAATATCATAATTCATAACCAAATTTTGCATGTATGTTTTTAAAGTACATTTATATTTATATCCGCAATTGGTTGCAATAATTAAGCCTTAAAAATCCATTGCCAGACATAGGCCAAGTCCAAAACGTGAAAAAAAAGAAATACAAAACAAGGATTCCAATTCTGGAAATTCCCACCAAACAGATCTTATGATAGAACCAAATTGACCTACGCGTTCACATTGATTTAAGCGTTGATATCCAGTATGCAAAATTGAGTTAAAAAAAATCAGATAAATGACCAAAATGGAGTAAATTTCGGTGATTTCACTAAATTTTAACTAAAAATCAATTAATTGGGTAATTTAGAAATACGCGTAGGCCTACTGGATAGCATAGATTTATTCTTTATTACCAATAGTGTGAAATTTGATAACAGTGTTATAAACCGTTTACCCAGAAAAACCAGAATGCTAGCGTCTAAACTTGTCTCCGCACCAGCCTCAGCAATTCCTTAACATCGCATTATTTTATTTTACAATTTTATTTTGAACCCAAAAATTTTAGATACTATAGATAAGGAGTGCTTGAATTTGTAACTAAGAATAAACATAGTAATATAAATTGAAAATGGTTAGAAACTGGCACGGCAAAGTGTGTTAACATCCGTGACAAAAACCATTGTAACATCCGTGAGCACACAAAAAATCATAACAATTAATATCATTTATTTTTAAAACAATGAATGGGTGATTATAAGGGTTCATCTTTCATGGATAAGCTCTATGTATATGGAAATGTAGCTGTCTGGGCCAGGGACCTGAATTTTCTATCTTTTGATGATGATCCGGGATCCACTTCCCAAACAATGTAACATCCGTGACACCACATTTCACTCAATATATCTAAAAATTACAATTCATTTAAAAATCTTTCTCACCTTATGGTAGGTAGTGTGTGAACACAATTGTTTCACTATAAAACATTACAATTAATTAGTTAATTTAAGATTTTTAGCTCTATAAAGAGTGGAAATGTAACATCCGTGACAAGCCGGAGTGGCTGTTTTATATTTTTCTAATGCAAAATGAAGTTTCGATTTGTCTTAATAAAACTTGTGTAGGCCTATTCTTTCTGGATTTACATGATTGCGATCACCTTGAATTTTAATACATTCGAGGGAGTGCCTCGTATTTTCCAACACTTATGAATTATTAGGACAAGATGCGAATTATTGCAATTTATTAGCAATCACAATTTAATTAGATTTTTCAGGCTCAGCTACCATCAAGTTTATGCGGAATTGGTTTGTCTAGTGAGGGTTTAGCTTAGCTTGGATTTGCTTTGTATGCTTATATTTGATTGTCAAATAACGCTTGGTTAGCTTTAAACTCGACCAACGATATCTCTATTCGTAAAACTTTACATCCTTGTAACCTTGTGAATCCAACGTGCTATTTGTTTAATTTCATTCTGAACTCTTCGATAAAGTTATATAAGTATAACTTCCCCTTGCCATGCACTCTTAGCATGCAAGTGCATGTCACCCTGTCTATCTGGAGTGTAATCTAACGATTTCCTTATTATGCATCGATATCCCTGGATTCCCAGAATGTGCGACACACCATGCACACAAGGGACCCTGACCTATATCCGATCATCGCACGGTCAACATCCATCCACTCGAGTCGGGTATCGACCCAGGCAGGGTGTATAATAGGATAACGAGGGAGCCCTAGGACTTGGTGGTTTCAACTTAGCCACTTCGTTATCAGGCTTGCAATCGGTCGGTGGATTAAACTGTTATGCGCCAGCCCTCTCCAGTATTCACAGTACTTACTACCCGTTTCCACGATTACAGGACCAATAAAAATGTGCAGTTGGACACATTTTGTGAAGCTGAAAATGTCACTTGTGCGGTTAGAAATGTTGTTTTGTGCAGATAAAAAATCCCAAGGCTATTCGACAGCGTTTTTCTTTTTTCCCAAATATGCTACCAAGTCAAAATATAGGCTTTGAAACCTGGCTCTATTAGAAAATTAAACTATTTTTTTAAATGAACGGGCACGGCATATATATTCGAACTATTCGCCAGCCGTCATTAACGTAGGTAGCTAGTTGTTTGTGACATGAATTCATGTTCTAGAGCTGACTATGAGTTTTTCAATTGTCCTTAACCTGCGAATTTTTTGTTTGGCGGTATTTGTACCGTTTGTACTGTGCAATGAAAAATTTCACGGCGAAGCAATGTAAATGAATTTTTTTTCTCTCGTCAGCCTCTAGAAAACTTTGTTGTTTGGGTATTTTGGTACGATTTGATCGTAAACGTTACGTCGGTACTATAAAAAACCTATTTACTGTCATGCATCAGTCCCGACCATTCATTTTATTGCTATTGAAAATGAGTCGTCGGTATACAATCAACTTTGCATTGTTGATTGCAGCTGCAGTTGTCCCCTTTGTAAATCTTTATTATAATGAATAGGATAGAGTTAAATAATAATAAAAAATAAATATCACCACTTACTACAAGAGTGCAGACACATAACGATACAAAACCATTGATAAAACACGTTTATTTTAAAGTAAAAAAGGTAATTTGTGCAATTGGAAAACATTTTTAATATAGGCCATGCTTGATTATATTATTATGTTCTTTTACGTATTCAAATCCCATTGAAGCTCCACTGATACGATAAAAAAAGCTTTCTCTTCATGATAAAAGTCTATTTTTAGCAACAGCATGCAGTAGGCCTATTCCTTCTGCTTGAAACTATGTCAAACCAAACGAAGCTTTCTGCTCCTATTTGTTCTTTCAAATAGGTATCCCTGGCATCACTCGGTCTAGCAATAACATAATCTTGCTGTTACTTTACCACCGCGAATACCTCTAACGTTTGATTTTTCCTTTTATTCATGTATTTATTAATCTACAGACGTGGCATCCTTAATTTATTTTTTCCTATTTCACATCTATGCATTAAACCCCAAACGTTTGTATCTTCATAATTATTTTATAACTTCATAATATCACAATTAATAAGTGTAAATGTAATTTGAACTGTTATAATAATTTTAATGATATACCGGTAATTGTCGCTCAATCAATCAATTTTTGTTCTAATCAGTATGTTTTTAAACTTGCAAACTATTCAATTTCAAAAGTAGCGACGCGCAGAACCGATTAAACATCATCAATGTAGTTGTCCATCCTTGAAACTCCGTGAAAACCCTGTGGCCGGGCCCTGGAGCTACGATCACAGCTACAGAGTCGTCTGCAGAACTCCACCATTTGTTTTCGTTACTTAACTTTCCGCCGCTCTATAAGTTTCAATCTATGAGTTTCATTTGGACAACTGAACACTTGGGAGTTGCATTGGGCTTCTTCTTTGCTCGTGGGGTAATGCTTTTCTTCGACTGAGCCGCAGACACATGGGAGAAATACTCAGTGTAACATATTGCTGTGACAGTGTCTTAACCACGACCAATACCAATTGTGCACTGAACAAACAGTAGGGCCTACACGGAAAACATTTCTTTCTGTATGAATGCTTGCTGTAAGGTGCAAATAACGTTTAGTTTTACCCGGATGTGATCCTCTTTGGGTGGCTAACTAACCTAAGTAATTAGGCAGTAGGGATGGAATGTCCAAGGACGTTACACAATCCTCTCATTCGCCCAAGACTGAGGAAAATCTTAGAAAACCTTTTTCAGTCAGGATTGCCAGCGCCTGGTATTGAGCCGACGGAGAAGTGGAGAGCTTGGACTGGACATATCCGAATGATAGTGACGTATATCTTCTGTGGGTTTAGCCCTACTTTGACTCTAGGTTTGAACTCAATACCGTACTATCGTTGAGTGACTGTACTATGGTAATTATAGGATGAGACTTCAATTTCACTAACCCTGAGGAAAATAGCTCGTGTTTTTTGTCTGTTTGTTTGCTCTCTACCGGGCAAATGGCATATGCAATCTTGATGAAATTTTCAGGGGACCTTCGAAATCTCTGAACTTAGATCTGCCAAGTTTTTGGGTACAATCAAAGAAATATTTCTTATGAATATCGTACTTTTACGATTATGTTTCGATTTTAAATACGATATTTTCGCGACCTGACAAACGGCTACCGGCGAAACTTTATGGGAACGTTCGAATTTACTATACTTAGATATTTATGATTTTGGGGACAATCGAATATCCCACACATAACAAAAACTTGTAAAAATACAGCCAAACCTTACACACTCAAAGAAATGAGATCTAAAAAAAAGGGCCAAGCTCATCTACTCTTCCACATTTGCGCCTTACTAATTCATAAACGTACAGTGTCCCGTAACAACATCCTTGAAAAGCTTGGCAAAATAGAATTTGCAACTATTAATTTAAACGTAATAGTTCATCCAAATTCTTTTTTTCTAATTAATTTTAACGTAATGGTCATGCAAATTCTATTTTGCCAAGCTTTTCAAGGATGTTGTTACGGGACACTGTACGTTTATGAATTAAGAATGCGCAAATGTGGAAGGGTAGATGAGCTTGGCCCTTTTTTTTAGATCTCATTTCTTTTTGAGTGTGTAAGGTTTGGCTGTATTTTTACAAGTTTTTGTTATGTGTGGGATCTCATTACTTTTTCAAGTTCCATTGCAAAATTATTTGTTAAAAATATAATAATTTTATCAAAGTCGATTTAATTGCTATGGTATTACCAATTAACAATAGAATGAAAAAATATAGTGGTGTAAAGACTTGCTTTTTGTAAACAATGTAGGCGATTATTGTCACGTAACTATAGTTACTTGTTGATGCCATGTATAAGGCTTATTTTAAAACCTTTATTTGGAAGCCTACCAGCATTTTTTTTACTTTTTATTTCAAAGGGAATTACATCACTATTACCTTAATGTCCATGTAAAATATGAACGTTGTAGGCCCACCCGTTTGGTCAGAATCGCTGGGCAATTGAAACTGACGAATTAGATTGTAGTAGTAGCCAGTAGTAACTAACATCCTTAAAGTGATTTGAGCATGTTTCAAGTCATTTTTTCACCAAGAAGGAATGCTCCTAGTCCTACCCAAACCAAATTTGGCATGTGTTGTCAGGTACCTAAATCCCCTCGATTTTGATAGTTTTCAAGTTCACATCACATTTCATGACGGCTGGGTGACACCTCGAAATCACCCTAACTCTGCTTACTGTATAAGGTGCCTGAGTGTGTAGCGCACCGCGGCTTGGCTGCGGTGCCCTGACGGGCACCTAGAAATATTTCTCATAAAAAGGCAACCATTGGTCAATATGACCTCGCTGTCCCGCACCCTTTCGTGGCTGCAGGCACTACGAGGTGCGTGTCGGTTCTTGACTCGGTCTCTTTCGAACTCATAGTCGGCCGTCTCGCATTGTGTGAAAGCTCATCCATCAACGCGACTGGAAAAAGTGTTCGCGAAGCGGCCTAGTACGTACATAGAACACCTGTCTATGATGTACAGCACGTCCGATACCGACATTCACGTTCATTTTAACTCGTTAACCCCTAGCCCGTATTAGCCTAAACAATCACCAGTCAACAACTGTTTGTTTGTTTGTTCTTTTCTGTGTCCTTGGAAAGTATCCCCTCCAGGAATTGTACAGGAATACGGAATTGTTACCTCTGACCCTTAACCCACAACTCCACTTAACCCAGGGTGAAAGATGTACAGGAATCCGACCCCTGGGAACTCACTGGCATAGTTTCCCACTGACTCCCGTGTATATGTTGTGTTTTACTATTTATACCTATTTTATGTTTCTATCTTTGATCTTGTAGCCGCTGCTACCGTAGTCACGTCAGGTCAGGTCAGGTGACGACGATCAATTATTTACTAAGGGGAATATCGTTGACATGGTAGTAACAATTTGGGCATATTGATATGGATTGGGAGACAACCACAATTAAATTTTGTGTGGCTCGTTGGTCTTGTGGTTAGCGTCTCTGCTTCCAGGTCCAGGGTTCGATTCCCGCAATGAAAATATTTTTTTAAAACTTCTAATTTTGACTTAAGTCCATCTGTTCTTGTCTTAGGAATTTGTAAACGGTGACTTTGGAATTCCGTCCTAGCAACGAGGCACATAATAAATTCAAAATTGTTCTGAACCGGCCTTGTTGATTCTGGCTTTGATCCGCGGGTGTTCGCACTGTCCATACCACTCGTCGAATGGGTCGGGCCTACAGGGTTGGCTTAGTCGCTTTGGTTTAATGTCCCCCACTGAAATTCAGTTATATGACTTGAGTGCATGGGTAGACTCTTAATACGAATTTGTTTTATTTATTTAATTTGAAAGGTTGGGTGCTACAACTCATGGGGATTAATTAACAAACAACACCATCTTGACAGAGTAATTCCTCCGGTGGGAGGTTCCGCTATTCTCGTCATCAGTGTCTGTGCGCTATATTTTATTTGTAAGCTTCTTTCTCTAAGCTTCTTATTCTTAAAAGCTTCTGCTTCTGTCGGAAATGGTGACCCAGATGCGGTAACTTGTTCGATACGAAGGCAACAGTTTGCAACTTAGCTACATCTACAACTATAAGTTTTTCAATAAGTACACAACTTGTTGATGAGAAATAGTTGACTGACTGTGGATAGATGTTAAGCTATTACAAGGTTTATATCGTATGAACCAACCTAGGAACCAACACATCTTTCAGGCTATGTTTGTGGACGCTGAGCGTCTCCAGTGGAGTACAATTTCGTACTTTCAGATTTACTTTTAGGAAAAGAAAATCTTTTTTAGGTTCTGTAATCACCCTCCAATGGATTACTTAATTTTCATATCTCACTCACTCTCCCTATTCCATTTATGTCATGCATTTTCCCCTGCGAGTCCTCAAGTCTATAAAAGTGCCAATACTTATCTAAGTTCACATATTTTGGTGACCAAATGCATGGGACCAAAATTCGAAAACAATCGTGTGCGAGGCTGCACAAAACTAATCATGATTGATGGGAAATGAAAACGTTATAAAAGTGTGAACGCACATTTTGGGCAAGAAACGTGTCATTCTCTTGCTAATTTTGATTGTTATTTTGTACTTCGCAAGTCTTACACAATTCTGGTAACGTGATTTTGATTTGTCAAATAGAGGGGGCAATTTAGGCATTTCCAAAACTAACTTGTCTTTTTTAAATAATTCCTGGAATATATGGGAGTAGGTATGTCCGAACCTAGTCTAACCCCTAACATTCACTTTACTAGCGTCTATATATATACTTGTTCACCATGTACTCTACGACTACGTAACACTGTGCCATAAAACACAATACATGCACTAACTATTATTTTTGTATCTGCCGTCATAATCTTAATGGCATTCTTGTTAATTTATGCTATTGGTGAACACATTCATCAAGTCTTGTTATGTTTGCTACTACTTCGTATACTGTAGACCTACTAATTCTCTAACACACATGGTGACACGAGCACTTTATGTGTGGTTATAGAACACGCGTGCCGGGGTGATTATAGTTCTAGAATTAAATACCGTTGTTCTTCCGGGTAGATACGACGGAAAACACAGATACGACATTATTATGGTTATTTTTCATGACAAACTAAACTTGGTAATATATTCAACTATTGTCGAGGTTATGTTCCTTTCGTTTTAATTATTTCGATATTCATATGAAATTATTTAATACACTGTAAATGTAAGGGTCATAGCTATAAAAACATATAATTTTTTCTCAGATAATTTAATACTCATTTCACATTTCGGTTAGAATAAGAAATTTTAATGCACTTTTTTCTTTCCGGAGCATTATAGCATCGTCGTTTAACTGTTGATATCTTATAGCTTAGCGTATTTCGATTAATATATAAAATATTTTGTATTATATAGGCGTATAGTAAAATGCTGCAATAGTTGCCTGTTTTAGTGGGCCTCCTAAATTGTGTTTTCCTACAAGTAGTATTTATTGGATGAGCGAAGCGAAGACTTCAATTTCACTGACCCCCAAAAAATTTAGCTCGGGTGTTTTTTTTTTTTGTTTTTTTTTTTGTTTGTTTTTTTGTCTGTTTGTTAACTCTCTACCAGGCAAACGGCATATCCGATCTTGATGAAAATTTGACAGGACCTTCGAAATCTCTGAACTTAGAGGTGTATTGTTTTTGGGTACAATCGAAGAAATATTTCTCATGAATATCGTACTTTTACGATTTTTTTCGATTTTTAGTGCGATATTTTCGTGACATTTGGGTTAATTCTGACCAAACGGGTGGGGCTACAACGTTCATATTATACATGGACATTAAGGTTATGGTGATGTAGTACCTTTTGAAAGAAAAAGTTGAAAAAGTTAGCCAGAATCCATAGAAATAAAGCTTTTAATATAAGTTTTTTGATTTTTTGTGCGATATTTTCGTGCCATTTGGGCCAATTCTGACCAAACTGGTGGGGCTACAACGTTCATATTATACATGGACATTAAGGTTATGGTGATGTAGTACCTTTTAAAAGAAAAAGTTTAAATAGTTAGTCAAAATCTATAGAAATAAAGCTTTTAATATAAGTTTTTTACGGAAAATAATACCAATTGACAGGTAACAAAAGAAACTTGACAACAATCAGCTACCGTAGGCAGCAAAACAAAGAACTTGCAAAAGTAAAGATATCCCATGCAAACTAAACATTTTTAAAAGCTCATCCATCAACGCGGCGGGACTTTAGCGTTTTCCTAGTTTACGCAATGCCGATTACATTTTTGTATGTAACTAAGTGATTTACAAACGGGAAAGGAACTGTATTAAGACACATTCATATACCGGAGAACACAGTTTACATTTCACATCGCACACGCAGTCCTAGGTGTTGGTCCCCAGTCTGTAGGGAGGTCAATGTATTGCCATCTCCCGCTCAACGTAGGCCCACTCTCGCTGTGGACTGTGATTTAATGGAGATTATCTCTTGTAAACGACGTAAAGCAGAGTGTTGTGTTATAAAAGCTAAATTAGTTAACTTGTATATATTCAAACGCGTTACAATGCTCAAATAAAAAAAAAAAATTGAATTGAATGGATTGAGGTCCCTGAGGACACCCTTTTCAATTACATGTTGATGAAACTCCATAAACTTGGTTATTGCAAGTGATTTTTGGATGAGCGAAGCGAAGACTTCAATTTCACTGACCCCCAAAAAATTTAGCTCGGGTGTTTTTTTTTTTGTTTGTTTTTTTGTCTGTTTGTTAACTCTCTACCAGGCAAACGGCATGTCCGATCTTGATGAAAATTTGACAGGACCTTCGAAATCTCTGAACTTAGAGGTGTATTGTTTTTGGGTACAATCGAAGAAATATTTCTCATGAATATCGTACTTTTACGATTTTTTTCGATTTTTAGTGCGATATTTTCGTGACATTTGGGCCAATTCTGACCAAACGGGTGGGGCTACAACGTTCATATTATACATGGACATTAAGGTGATGGTGATGTAGTACCTTTTGTAAGAAAAAGTTGAAAAAACTAGCCAGAATCCATAGAAATAAAGCTTTTAATATAAGTTTTTTTACGGTAAATAATACCAATTGACAGGTTAACTTGACAACAATCACCTACAATGCCTAGGCAGCAAAACAAAGCACTTGCAAAAGTAAAGATATCCCACGCAAACTTAAAAAGCTCATCCATCAACGCGGCGGGACTTTAGCGTTTTCCTAGTTAAATTAAAATTGCAACACATTTGATTAGAAAATGTCTATTTTCGCAGCTCTACGTATAACGCAATTTCACTGGACACCCCAAACAATTAGCAATATGAGTTCAGTTGTGTACATCCATTAATTGCCCGTGTGTGCAGCCTGCCCGGGGCCCCCCTTCGGACTTGTCTCCGAACTATGATGACAATCGCGATAGAGGAAATGACTTTTGCCGAATGTAGGAAATCAACTAATTTCCTTATCCGAATTGCCGGAAATAGTTGTAATTAAACAAGTAATGAGGTTCTGGATCGGATTTATCACCTCACATGGACGGATGAGTCATGCACCCCTCTCTGCTGGGGTTGTTGCTTGATACAGAGGGGAGGGAGATGCAGATTGCAGATTCCTGCAGGCGTCACCCTCACGGTTTGTTGTCAGCATCAGCACCGCAGTTGGTACAGGCACGCTAACAAAAGTAATGAAGTGTATAAATCAAAATGTTTAATAAATCCGAATCAAGCTTTGGTTCAACTCAACATATTATTGTGAGTTTTGTGTTAGAGGGGAGTGGGGGTGGGGGGAGTTAAGAACTGCTATACCATTATATCGCAACTAGAACATCGTGTTCGTTTTCAATGATAATAATTCCTGTTTGGGTATACGCAGATTTCTCTCGGTTTGAAGTCTTTTGTGTCAAAGATATGAGTGTCAGAGTTTTCAAATTTTATATTTGTTGTCGACAAACTAGATTTCTATTTCTGTCGTTAATCTAGTGCGTTATGTTATGTTTATTAAGTAGTTTCTAACTTTGATATCATCATGGCTTTGAAACCGTCCAAAAGCAGTATAAGGTGCATGGATGTAATGCTTGAATACCGTGTTTTGTTTCTAGTTATGATTGATTATATTTCAGTCTGGACCTGTCATCAGCCTGTGTTTTCCATCTTCATATATCACTCTTTTCGACTATCTTCGTTGCTAAGTGTGTTGTGATAGAGCCTTACCAACATTATCACCTTAAAACATTTATGGACTTGCATAATGTTCACGTTTATTTCTTTATTTGTGTGTGTGAATACATCTGGCTGTTGCCATTCACCAAAGCTTCTTATTTACATAATTATAACGAAGCATCGTCTTCTGATAGCTCGGTATCAGTCCAGTTCACAACGATGCTAGCACTCTAGCTTTATATCGTTGCGTTATCTACACGGCGGGCTACATTGTTTAATATTTATTATTTGTGCACATTTCATCGTTGTCCTTTTGAATGCGTGGTTACTTTATCGGTTGGAAACAATGCCATTTTGGTTGCACGAATGTCTTTCGCGGTTTCTAGGCGAATGTCAACAAGTTTTATGCGTCAGTTATCGTTGTGTTCTTGCAATTCCATCGTTAGAATGTTCAAACTTAATGTTGCCCTTTTCCCAATCATTAAGTTTTTATTTAGTTAGTTTCTGCTAAGGACAGTTTTTATACGATGACATTAATTTTAACTGACGAAATATTGCTTCGTGTGCTGTTACGAACAAAGTCAAGACCTCCCCGACGATGACGACCGTGACAACAAGAACGATGACAAAGACGGTGACGACCACGAGTACGACGTGAGAATCCCACTTCCCTCCCCATATAATTATACCCGTGACTGGTTCTGACCAGCATGGGATTTTCCTCACCATATCCCCTTGGCTGGAGTGGCGCATTATGACTTAACGGTTGACGCGCCCAAATCCAAAAATTATTTTAAAAAACTTAATTGTTTGCGCCCGTCTGTATAGCAACGAGGCCGTATTAAAATACACGGCCATGATTGTTACTGACAAGTGACATATCACGCTTTTTCAATCGAAGTTATACAATCGAATATATTCATTCATATCCAGAATGTTGAATGTTGTTTCTGTGCAGTGCAAAATACTCACATGTTCCAAAATCCAAAGCCGCATCACATTGTCCCAACCTGCCTGTCTATCACTGAACGTTCTCAGGCCATTGCATGACCCGTATTTAGTTAGTTATTTCCTCATGAAATCGCGTGAACTGAACTGTTTTCGAATGCATTTATTGATTTTTCAATAGATTGCTTTAATTTGCATGTAAATATAGACATTTTATGCGATTATAGCCTACTATTCACCAGATTTAGCATCGCGATATACACAAATAAAGAAATTGATTATTGGGTAAAGATCGACAGTGACAGGGTTGACAAGTGATATTTTATTCAATCCGTCCGAAATAGGCTGTATACCTCGTGGCTTTTATATCTACGGCGTACGCCTATGCCCTAATAAAAGTCTAGCGTAGAATCCAAATCGTTATCGGTTGTTGCATGACTCCGCTGGCTTTAGTTCCGGGTTCAGAAAGGTACGCACAACATTATTCACAAGCCCCTTGTGAACAAAGTTATTGTTGTGGCTGGTTAGTTCTGCATAACTGTCCAATCTGTGTGATTCCAGTTTCATATTAGAACATGCCTGGTCTTAATTGCCAACCTATAGTCATTACTCATTACTGTAGAGATGTGCAAAATTGTTTTTTTAAATAGAAAATTCGCGCCTTAAAAACAAAAATTCGTAATTTTTCGTTGTTTACCAAAAAAACAATTTATAATGCACAAAAAAACGCCTGGTTTTAAGTTATCGGTATCACAAATTCCAGGACCATAAATTTCAAATTATTAATTTAAAAGAAAAACAAGCACATGAGAGTATGAATCACTTTTAATTTTAAGCTCAATTTCAGCCTTCAGTTTTCAAAGTTTCTGACAGTTTTTACCAAGATTTATTTCGACTACCCGGCACTTCCACCAAAATTACGAAATTATGCATTTTTTGTGTTATGTCGATATTTTGATATGAAGTATTTTGAGCTTCCTAGCTTTTGTATAAACGATTATTACGATCTCACAATCGCGTTGTATGACCCGGCACCTCCACCATAAGTACCAGCCAGGATTAATTTAATTTCGACTACCTACCCGGCACCTCCACCAAAACTTTGAAAAAAAACTTGTTTGAAATTTCGTGACCTAATTCGCGTTTAAAGACATATTTGCTAATTTCGCCACTAGTTCGCGGCATCAACTAAAATATCGCGAAAATTCGCGAATTGGAAATTGGTACCATTCAATCACATTTCAGATGATTCATGTGCAAACTCAATTTGAAGGGATTATTGCAACTTTTAAAAAAATCTCGAATTTCGTTCTCACCATTTTTGCACATCTCTACTCATTAGTCAACCTGTACATATTTAATTCCAAATGTTTAATTCATTTTTTTTTCTTTCAAGGTTACCTTTACATATTGATTTCGTTCGTAATTGATACATACTCATTTCGATCAATTAAGTTATGAACATGGCAATACGTTATGAATAAGATTCACATTACGGTTTTTTTAAAAATGTATTCGATCGTTTTATGAAACATACATTCATTGAATCATTGTAAATGGAATCGTAGGTTTCTCCTTCAGAAAACTGCACGTATTTAAAGTTTTAGGTAGGGCCTATGTTATGTTAAGCTGGTCACACTGTAGCATAATATTGAAAATGGTGATTACAATGGATCAAAATGAAAGGGGAATAGGTGGATAGGATACCTATCTTATTTTTGTGGCTCGTTGGTCTTGTGGTTAGCGTATCTGCTTCCATTGCAGAAGGTCCAGGGTTCGATTCCCGCTTAAGTCAGAAGTTTTTTAATTTCTGATTTGGAATTAAGTCCATCAGTTCTTGTCTTAAGGTCCCCTTACACGGGGAAGTTGAAAAAGTAAAAAGTAAAAATTGATAAGAACGAGTAGCTTTTCGAAGTCTTCACACGGACAAATAGAAAAAGTTTGTGCCTGGCGTCACCTCTCGGCCTTTGTGCGAATCTGATTCGGCAAGAAGGGGTTGCTAACCATGACAATTGTTTTCTTCAATCTTGATCTTCACACAGTACTGGCGCGTGTTTGTTTACAAGACCTAGGGCCTAGTGGAGCCTAGGCCTAGGCCTAGGTTAGGTACAATTGATGCTAAAAACGGCAACGTCACTTTTCTTCAGCCGCGATCGGGTTCCGCATTGTCTCTATTTGGGGCAAACTAAATTTGCTAGTTTGGTAGACGCTATAAAACACAATTTTTGCGCGTATTTTTCAAGTTGACAGAATAACATTCAGATGACAATCGGGCAGGAATTTCCACCGCCACATATATATTATCAAGCTGTGGCAAAGGTGTTACGTTTTTCTGCATCTTGATTTCTTACCAAAGTTGAACTCAATGACAACGTTGTCGACCAATCACGGTCAACTCTTCAAGGCCATTCTACTTTTCACTTTTTACTTGTCGAGCAGAGTCCGACAAGTTGGGAGACTTTTCACTTTTTACTTTTCAACTTCCCCGTGTGAAGGCAACTCGGAAAGTCCCATAAGCTGCACGCTATCTCTACTACAAAAAAGCTACTTTTTCTCCTCACTTTTTCTTTTTACTTTTCCAACTTCCTCGTGTAAAGGGCCCTTTAGGAGTTTGTAAACGGTGACTTTGGAGCCGTCCTAGCAACGAAGCACATAATAAATTTCTGAGTTGTTCTGAATCGGCCTTGTTGATTCTGTTCGTTGATTCGCGGGTGTTCGCACTGTCCATACCACTGATTGCTATATTTCCTATTAAAAATATCGATCTTTGGTTGGTTATCGCTTACTCGTCGGTTGCGTCGGGGCCTGCAGGGTTGGCTTGGTCGCTTTGATTTAAAGTCCCCCACTGAAAATCAGTTATACAACTGAGTGGGTAGACTCTAAATAAAATTTATTTATTTATTATAATATATTCTTATGTTCTTACTTATAATAAATAGGCCAAACCCTAAGTCTGGCCACAAAAAGGGTAATACAATATAAAATTATTGTCATCAAAATGTAAAAATTGAACCCAAATAAATATTCTAATTTTCTATACAGTCGTATCTTGGCAGGTACAATTTTTTGTTCTTTATATAGATAGGCTTTCTAGTCAGTGTTATGCCCTGAGAACATACCCCGAAGCCTAGCTGTCGTCTCTAGGCGCCACACGGCTATTTACATTTCGCTGAAATGGGATTACACACAACATAGTGCTGAAAAAGCTAATTTTACGAGCCAACACGACGCAAACTTAATTATTCCCACAGCCCCATGCCCATCCAGTGAAAAGTATTTTTCATGCCGAGGTAGAGTTTGGGTCGCACAGGATGAAACAGATTTTGGTGAAGTGGGCAGCGGCTTTCTACTAAGACTTCTCTAAGTTATCTAGGGCACTTCTTGGGGGAAATAGCGCGGCTGACCTAAATACCCTGATCCCATCCCCTCTGTCTTCTCCACGGTGCCACGTGAAATGTTCAGTAGGCATAATTAAATTAAATAGTTGCACCAATGCATAATTTAACACGTCGTTACTAGAAAATGAGATACTTCGTTACGTGTTTTATTGAGTTTTGACGCTTGGTCAAGTGCATGACGCAATCCTCCAGGCTGCATTATTTATTTTAATCTATTCTCTGAAAGCCATTCACTTCTATGAATCTATTTATTTAGTTTTGTGAATAGAAACCAAGTTGATTGCCTGAATTTATTGTGAAAATCAACATTTTTTTTCGTTGCTTTTGTTCACATAAGCCTTAACTAATTTGACCACGAACACTTGGGCATACTCGGTAAAAAAAACTAAGCGTAACAATTAAATTTAATCAATTAAATTTAAATTTTAGAAATTTCGTCTGCTTTAAAACTGCGACTGGTTTCAGAATTTCCAATAATTGTTAGTCTGTGCGGTTATTTTGAGAGCAGGTTTATAAATCATCATCGCAGTGCGTCAGTATAGAGGAGAAGCAATTGGCCTCTAGAGCCAGGCGCTTTACGGCGAAAATGTACCTCCATAAGCGAATAGTTTCTGTGGACCCTGTTGAATTCTCTCTATTTAGTTAGTATAAATGTTACATGTTTCTCTCTCAGAAAAATAAAATAATAGTGATTCATTCCCGTTTGTTGCAAAAACTAACATTTATCTCTAGCTCGGCGGCGTTGCTGGGTTCATGTAGTTCTCCTTCTCCCGTATATCTTCGTGTAGTTCTAGACTGGTTGGGGATCCCTCCTCTTCCCCTTCCGCTCGGCCGCATCTTACGTATAAATATTGCACGATCGCCCATGCATTATTAAACTATGCTAAGTCCGCCTCCCCTTCAGAGATGGCACTGCTGTCTGTTTCAGTATTGATTGGTCGAAGGAACGTTGCCCTAGGCCCCCATTGGCCGATCGACCATGACGTACACAATTCCAAACGAAAAAAAAACATTCATCAAGAAGAGAAAATTAATCTGCATCCAATTTTCTGGCGAATTGTGTCGGTGAATATGATTCCCCTATCTAGTTATAGAGAGTTTGTGAGTTTGTGTGGGGAATATCGAAAGAATGGCGTTCTGTGCCCCTCGGAATGATAGCACGGCGGGCGGCACGTTATTGATTGCGCGGCGCACATCGCTACGCGCACGCGCCGTCACGTGACCTCCTTCTGATGACCTTTGAGAATTCCTCCACTGCGCACGCGCGATGACGTCATTTTCCCGGCCGATCAGACGTCTTGGGCCGAGCGCAGTTCAAGGCGGAATGGCTCAGTTTCAACCCCATCGTTCTGGGCTTGTCCATAGTTTTCATTTATTTTGATGGTTATTGTGCATTAAGTATTGTTAATTAGTGCAATATTCGGTGTCAACTACTGTGTACCATTTCAAGGTATGTAAACTAATTTTTTAACTCGATTTGAACGCACCAAACAACGTCATCGTTTACTGATTATGGTTTCATTCAAGACATCTTAATTAATTTTTTTGTCACCCTTTTTTTGGGCAACTTGGATCAAACCTTTTTATCTTGGTGCAATCCAAGTGCTTTTGGGTTAACCTATTATGACCCCGGTATCTTACACCATCTTGACGCAACCGTAATAGTTTTGACCTCCCCGAGTTCAATTCCAGAGGTCACCTAAATATTTCATGTGGGGGTCTTAGAATTTTATCATGGCGTTGTAAAACATAAATTTCTCCAGTTTCAACAATATTTCTGGTGATTCTGCTGGTGGCAGGTGGTGTACATTAAAATTGTATCTTACCTCTTCATAAGTCGGCACCATCTTGAAGTTTCCATCGGGTTTAGTTAGGCGATGAGTGCTAACTTCTCTTATCTTCTTTCAATATTTGATATGTTTTGTTTATCCTTTTATCTCTGAACATACGATTATCCTGGCTGACTGTAGTGTACAGATAGTGAGTACACCATGATTATCACCACCTTGTCTGTTGCATGGAGAGAGTTTACTACCCGGTTAAAATGTACATTAAGCCTGTTGGTCTTGAAAAATCGCTTGACCACCAAACCATTGAATTGCCACATAAATTCGGGACCTCCTTTTGGCCTAAAATTTATGTTTAAAAAATGAAACTTCGGGAGGTGGTTCGTAAAGGATATGCGCATGGCGCCATCAGAGAAAATTTCAAAATTTCGAATAATTATGTCCAACCGAAAACTTTGGAAATAACTACATACAAAATTCTGTTGGGCTATTGACGGCCAGTTTCTAAACAAAACTCGCAATATTTTGAAACCAAGCTCTGATTGCGCGATACACACATTCTAACGTGACATATTGGTGAAAACCGCAACCCCCTAGGCCAATCGGAAGCTTCGAAGTGAACTAGACCAAATTCTTGCATGGGAGATGAGTGAATGAATGTGTTTATCTATACTGAAGGGTGTGAATAATAAAGCACAGGTGTTGAGACAGCTAGGCAAGGGATTGATGTCTTGTCATATACGAATGTATGGATGCGACTCGTCTGTGAAGCGACTACCCTCGACAGGGTAAAGCTATATTTAATTCAGACTAGGCCTATATTGATGAGACAAGAACTGCAATCAAAGTAACGTTTGAAGGCAAGAGTTGAATGATTAATGATTAATGCCCTTCGACGAGGGGTCTGAATGTATAGTACATCAATTTTATCATGGTTCTTTTTGAAATGTACAGGGTATTAAATTATATTAAGACATATGGACATTTCTCAATTTCATTAATCGGGAAACACTCCCGTAGGTCTATTTTATTTTATAGAAAAGATTATTTGTAATTTCTTTATTGATTTCTATAAAATATGTACATATTGTATGTTTCAAAAGTTTCAATTAATTTTATTTAGGCCTAATGTTTTTCAACTTTGAAGTGTTGTTGAAACTGAAAATCAGTTAACTGAGTGGGTTGACTCTAAATAAAATTTATTTATTTATTTAAAACAATTTCTAAAAAGCCGCATCTAATATAAAATATGTGTAACAGACTACTTCTTGCGTCATCGTCGGCGGAATATTTTAAATTTGGTTTTCAGTATTGGTTACAGAATACATTTTTAAAAGATTATACCCACGACTATGCATCAATCCTCCATTTTGATAAATATATATTTTCGTAATTTATTAGAATAATAAACATCATAATATTTATATTGAGTAGTTCGCGGTTATATAACGTGTTTTTACAATATGTTGTTTTCTTATATTATATTTTATATATATAATTTTCATCAAGTCATCAAATAATATATTATTACTGCTCATTACGCAACTTATTGCGCAATATTCAATACAAACGTCCAAATAAACCAACACTTTGCTTTCTCGATGCAATGTTAGTTAGAACTAAGTTTACTTTAGATGTCTTTATCAAGTCATTAGCTTTAGAAATGGTTTCATTGTGTTTTATATGGGATTCATGAGTAGTACAATAATGTGAATCAGTGTGATTGATGCAGCCCCAGTTGGGGCCAGTGAGTGGTTTGTTAAGCGTGTTTTAAAACTTCAATAGAATACCCAGCTAGAGACAATTAGGGTACTTTCTCAGAGAGAGGGGTTGACCAAAGAGATTTGGAGAGAGCTGATGCATGATATTCTGGAATAAGTGTATATAACGAATAAATGATGGAAAGCTTTTAGGAACGGTTGTACCAGCAGTTGGGGATGGGAGGAATTAATGAAGTTGAGATGATGTTGCAACAAATGTAACTTTTCTCATATTTCATAGCCAACATCTATCTCATGTTATATCTGTCAGTTTGAAAGTTGTTATATTTTTCATTACTAGCTTTTGACGTTTCATCATTAAAATATTTTCTTTCTTCGAAATTGAAACGATACTTCAATCTTAGACCTTACAATCTTCAATCATCTTAAATCTTGCCCTATCTTCGTCTGAATTTTGATTTATTAATATCCTTTGGCAATATAGTACACGCTTTTATTCGCATTTTACTAAATATTTCATATGAAGGGTGTGATCGATGGTATTACAATCACACTCTTTATCTATACCACTCTCCTGTCACTTTCCTGCATCAACATTCTTTTAATACCTATCGCCTCAAGAGTTGCAATGTTTCCTTGTCCCTGATCTCTTGTTTATTTGTATCTTGTACTGTAACTCTCCCTATGCTCCGTTTCTTCTTCTTCTTCTTCTTCGCCACAATTTTGTGTGGTATGCCTGAACAATAAGTTTCCATTCAATATATAATGGAAAACTAAAATGTTTCTGTAGATTTTGATTTTAGATTCCCCAAGTTCCTTTTTTGTCCTTTAGGGTCTTCCTACTTTGTACCCAAACTTTGAAGTTTGTTACTTCTCGAGGTACATTACAACCCCTCTTCTTCGTTTATATCGCCCTTGCTTTGTTCCCATAACCACCTTCATAACTTTGTCCGCCTCTATTGTGGACAGGTTGAACTTAAGTGGGGACAGTAAGCATCCCTGTATCACTCCGTACTAGTCTTCACGCTCGCCACATCGACTAACTTATTGTCAGTTCTTCACTGTTCTGTCAAACTTAATTTCTCAATTATTTCCATCGATGTTATGATTCTTGATGTTTATCCTTGGTAAACTAAATATTTCGGATCACCAAACGAATGGCTTTCAACGTGTATGCTAGGCTGCAATCAATACATCTGCAAGTGTACCCAAATTCAAAATTTCCTCACGTTACGTCGATGGCTAGACTAGAAGAAAACCCATTACTAGTCGTTGACTCCCTCATCTGGACACTTGGTTCGTTTTTGTTACGTGGGCGTGCTGTTCTTTCTGTCAGTTAGAAAACTTGACTTTTGTTATTTCTATCTACACTACTTAAGGTCTTGACCGATTTAGCTGAAAATTTGTAAAATAGGAGAGAATGGTGTAGTTGTTGTCAAGTTTATGTTTTATGGATGACGCTTTTTACTTCTCAGCTAATAAATAAATGTTTAACAATGATCATCGAGGCGCAGTTTCATATTAAGTGATATTAGTTGTAGAAGAATACTAAGTGAAATACCACGAAGGTAAGGATACATAAATCTTGTTGGAGATCTCATTGAGAAGAAATAGGGAGTCTTTATGTGATTTGCGTGGTGACTAACGGAAAATAGCCTAGAAAGATGGCCGACACGCGAGACCATCCCACCTCTCGTGTTTTTTACAACAAAAATATATCAGTTAAATATAAACAATCAACATCCGTGTTAATACGGTGCGCGATCAACTATACAATAACGAGAATAAAGTACAAATTAAGAACTGTACTTCATGCCAAGTAAACAACACAATCAAGAACCATACAGGCCTAGGCGAAACACGTCTAGACCTACAGAGCTGCTAACGCGGGCATCGGGAAACCTAGCAGACAAGCACCCTACAAAAAGCCGCTGTGCTTTAAACTTCACAGAGTTCCAAGAAAGAATCACAAACCAGCTAAGTGAAATAATAACTGAACTCTCAATGCAAAAGGAAGCTCTAAAGAGCCTATTAAACTACCATAAACCTAAAAATAACAAACGAAACCCACCGCCTTGCAGACGTACCGCAAATGAAAAAATATGATGCGATAGGTGATAGCTTTGTCAATGAGATACGTTCCGCTAACACTAGAGCGCAGCACGAGGAAACATTAAATTACTCTACTCCTCTCCACTCAAATGCCACATGCCATGCCATACCATCAATTGCTTTACCGACAGCAAACTCGTCCATCATCCCAAGACCAGAAAGGCCTAGGCATATTTCTATCTTTACTCCTGAAAATGTGGCTCGGTCTGAGGTCAATATTAAACCAACATTATCAAAAGGAAAGCTATCAATACTAGCAGACAGTCATGGCAGGTTCCTGTCCTCCCTCATTACGAAGGAATTGGAAACTGATAAAAGGACTAGCAACAAGGTTAAAATCGATGCCATGATCAAGCCAGGGGCAGGTGCCCTCCAAGTAATGCAAGGATTTGAAAATGAAATGGTAAAACTCTCAGTAAATGACACCATACTTATTATAGCTGGATCAAATGATATAGAGGGAGACAGAAACAACATTAGAAATGCACTTCGAACACTCAGACACAACCAGTACAAATGCCGCCCAAAAATAATTGTCTTAGAAGTATTTAACAGATATGATAATACTGATAACAAGAAACTAACCGAAATAAATAATAAGATAGATAAAATAAATAGTTCAAACCAGTACCTCCTGAGAAATACTTTAGGGGTCTCGGTGATTTCTGTAAAAAATCTTGAAAGGAAACACTTCACCAAACAAGGGCAGCACCTAAACCTGAGCGGGAAAGTGAAAATAGCCAATTTGATAGCAAATGAGATATGTGAAAGAAAAGAAGCCATAGCTTTATATCAAACACACCCACATACCTCCATAGATGACAAACTGCTAGACAGGAACGAATGCAATGAAGATCCAACTCCCAGCATTATACCTAGGAAAATAAACCTTTGTGAAACGTATGACGTTGTCAACAGCCAAGCAGGGAATATCCCATCACCGTCTATCATGTCCCAAAACAAGGTTCCGGTAGTCCTACGAATTGCTGATACCTTACCTAAAAATGCAGTTGACATAACGTTCCTAGTCGAAACGATCATGACATCTCAAATCACAAATGCCAAAATGAGCCTAGTCCCGAGTGCGACGACATCTCCGCATAGGACAAAGCCTCAAGATCCGACTGGTACGATACCTAAAGAAGCAGTTGTTGCAGCGTACCCAGTCACAATGACCACGACATCTCAAATCGCAAATGCCACAACAAGCCTAGTCCCGTGTACGACGACATCTCCACACACGACAATGCCTCAAGATCAAACTAGTACGATACTTACAGACCCAGTTGTCGCAGCATACTCAGTAAATAGGACCGCATCTCAAATCACAAATGTCACGGAGAGCCTAGTCCCGGGTGCAACGACATCTCAATACATGACGAAGTCTCATGATACTACAACTGGTATGATACCTAAAGACGCAGTTGACACATCGTTCACATTTACAACGACTACGACATCTCAAATCACAGATGCCACAACGAACCCGGTCCCGGGTCCCACGATGTCTCTAGACGTCACAATGTCTCAAGAACCGGCTCTCTCGTCACCACAAAAGGAGGAGAAGAACACATCAAGACCTCCACCACCAAACAGCAGAGTTGCTAAGTATAGAAGCCATCACCATCAGCCTATCCGTATGCAACCAAATAGAACAACAAAATCATTGCATAGGCCTAAATGCATTCCTTTTCGGATCCCCACCCAACCAAAATCAAGACCCAGACCATAGAAACAAACGATCTAAACTTATCAGATACAAATTCTATCAAATCAAATAAATCACAAAATTTCTCCCTGAACAGTGGCCTCACTAAACATATTATAAACAGTGCCCAACAGCTCACTAACTCAAGCATGCCTCGGATTTTCAATCCCAAAATAGAAACAAGTCAATTGCCCAATTTAAATGATAAACAAACAATTTCATTAAATATACCAAAAGGCCTAGGCCTACAAAACAACTAGATCTACACCCACAATCAAAAAAATCCTCAACTACCAATATTCAGACACACAAACCCATACCTATACCTGGGAAAAAGGCAGTTAGAAACAACATAAACATTCTACACCAAAACGTGCAGTGCATTACAAACAAAATAACAGATCTAGAAGCATTAGTATATGAAGTAGAAGAAACCGGATTGGTGGAAGTGGATATTATATGTGTAACTGAACACTGGCAAAAAGAAAATGATATTTGCCAGGTAAACTTAGAAAAATTCATCGTAGTCTCGGCATACAGTAGGTCTATCCTAGGACATGGGGGAGTTGCATATTTGTAAATCGAGATAAATTGCAGGATGTAAAAGTAAAAAATAATATATCAACATTGAGTTGTGAAAAAGACATAGAAATAACTGGAATAGAATTAAAACTTAAAAACAATTTAAAAAATATATAATCGTTACACTGTATCGCACGCCAGATGGAAACATCAATATCTTCCTAGAAACACTTGAGACCATGCTAATACAAATAGTTAAAGAAAACAAAGATGTAGTTATATTAGGGGATTTCAATATAGACTTCCTCAAAGACTCTTCTAAAAAGGATAAGCTAATGAATATGTTAGATTCATTTGAACTCAAGTCAACAATAACTACCCCAACTAGATTTGATAGTCATTACAACACAGCATCACAAATAGACAATATATTTACAAACACACACCTAAAATATGATACAAAGGTTATAGCTAGTGGAATCTCAGATCACGCAGCACAACTAATCACAATAAAATGTGAATTAAACAACCCCCAAAAAATAATTAAATATAAACGAATTTTCAAAGACCCAACTATAAGCATCTTCAACGAACAACTTGCAATGGTTAGCTGGGAAGATGAAATAACATCGAGTTCCGTAAATGTTATGTATGACTTATTTATAAATAAATTCAACAAGCTATTTCAAAAGTACTTTCCTTTAAGAAAAATCACTGTAAAACATAAAGCAAATACTAAATGTTCCTGGATAACACAGGGTCTAACAATATCTCGACATAATCTAAAAATCCTCTATCAAATGACATTACATTTTTATAACAGCATATTTATTAAAATATACTACAAAAAATATAAAACCATTTATAAAAAAATATTGAATCTAGCTAAAATTAAATACTATGAATATCAAATAAAACACAGTGAAAACAGATCAAAAACGGTATGGGATATAGTAAATAATCAATTGAATCGCAAACCACCACCCAAGACAAATTCTAACATTAAAATAGAAACGCCGGAAGGTATTATTACCAACAAACCAAAAATCATAGCGCAATGCTTTGTCGAGTACTTTACTAGCATAGCAAGTAAAATTACCAAAGACATAGACCTGAAACTCCAAAAAGAAACATATAAAGACCATCTTAATAAAACTCAGAAGAGTCCATTAGGATCATTATTCATAGAAGAGACAAATGAAAATGAAATTTTACAAATTGTTAAATCCCTTAAAAATAAAATGTCTAGTGGTTATGATGAAATACCAATGGTCCTGGTAAAAAAATGCATTCCGTTCATAGCAGAACCTCTAAAAATAATTTTTAATGAATGCATGTCTTCTGGAATTTTTCCTGATAAACTTAAAATTGCGAAAATAATCCCATTTTATAAAAAAGGTGATCATACCAAAATGGACAACTATAGACCCATTTCCCTCCTTCCAGTGTTTTCAAAGATTTTGGAAAAACTTATTCATAATAGAATTTTAAATTTTTTTGAGGGAAAACAACTTTTTTCAGACAATCAAAGTGGGTTTAGGAAAAACAAATCAACCTGTACCACAATAAATAGGTTTCTGGTAAAACTTGTAAATGCTCTAGAAGAAAAAGATCAAACCATAGGAGTTTTTTACGACTTATCCAAAGCTTTTGATTGTATTGATCATGAAATTCTTCTAGACAAACTTCATTATTACGGTATTCGGGGAGTAGCGTTAGAAATTATAAAATCATATTTGAGTAATAGATACCAATATGTAGAACTAATAACATACGACACAAGGGCAATGAAATAAAAACAATATCTCAGAGACTACTAAACACATGTGGTGTTCCTCAAGGATCCATAGTAGGTCCACTTTTCTTCAATATTTTTATTAACGATCTTCCTTTTTGTATAGATGACATTGAACTTTTTGCAGACGACGCTTCCTCTATAATTCATGCACCTTCAAGGGATGAATTAATATTAAAAGCAACAGAAAGAACAACTACATGCATAAATTGGTTTTTGAGTAATAAATTAATCTCAAATTCCTCAAAAACTAAATTAATTAACTTTAGCTCTTCACAAAAATCAAGATCCTTAGAACAAATTCATGAACTATCAATAAAATTAAATGGCAATGTTACCCACACAATCTCTAGGGTACAGGACATCGAATTCCTAGGGATTTTCATGGATGAATCCTTAACATGGAATAAACATATAACTGTTCTAGTAGGAAAATTAAATTCTGCCTGCTTTTCAATTAGATTAATTAGAAACTCAACAAATTTAGTACAGCAAAACTTGTTATTTTGCACTCTTTGAAAGCCTGTTAAGATATGGGACTGAGTTCTGGGACATTCTGCACAGCACGACAAAGTGTTTAAAATTCAAAAAAGGGCTATTAGAATTATAGCAAAGGCGCACTCAAGAACTCATTCTCAGCCTTTATTTCAACAATTTAAGATTCTTACCTTATACTGTGTATACATTCTTAAATCAGTTCAAATCGTTAAACAAAACTTTCATATGCTAGACAAAAATCATGAAACTCACTCATACCAAACACGACAATATAATGACCTTCATGTACAACAACACAGTAGTAAACTAGGCCAACTTAATTCTAACTATATGAAAATTAAGTTATTTAATAAACTACCAAAAGAAATAAAAATAATTACATCTATTGATAATTTCAAACTTAAAGTAAAAAATTTCTTATTAGAAAAGGCTTATTATTCTTTAAATGATTATTTAATTGATAATATCAAATAGAACAAAATATCAAATTCTGAATCTTCATCATAATATTTTCCAAATTTATTAATGAACAAACAATGTATAAAGATAGTAGGACTGTTTTTATTGTATTTAAAATGTGTAATTTTGTATTATAATTAATTAATTATTATTATAAGGCCTATTATTTATTTTTCAATATTAGGCTTTATTATGTATCGTTTGTAGTATAGAATGTAGTATGTGTAGTTTTGCCCATTACGTATGGTTTTGTTCTCCACAAAACGCAGTCTAATTTAATATTTGTTTCCATGTATTAATCTATGGCTATAATAAAGAACATGAACATGAACAACGACAACCGTTCCAGTTCTTCTTCCGCTTTCTGTTTAGAAACTGCACATTATTTGTGCAATACTCGGTTGCATAATTTGTCTCGCAGTAAAACACAAGATTTATTCTAACGATAATCGATACTAATGCTTCACGGAGCGTGGATATACTCATCAATTAGCAGCCAGTCTAGACAGAACTCTATGTTTTCTGCTATACATGCAATCCCATTGAACCAGATCCAGTTTTACGTCGCGCTATTACATCCTACTACCGTAACTGTACTTGATGTTTCCAGCTATACCTAACTAGGTTATTTGACTTATTTCCCGAAGTTAGCACAGCAATAATGGACAGAGTTCTATTTTTATCCCTTGTTCTCGTTCAGTAATTAAATGTGGGCTAAGTTTGCGAGGAACCAAGACTGAAATGTGTATTCGAATTTTATGTTAAGTGAGTGAGTTTCATCCGAGAGTAATTGCATTATTTCAATCAATTTCAACATTATTGTGTTTATAACGGATTACACACATGAGAACTAGATGGAAATTGATTGAATTCTATATTAATATTGTATGTTGATTGAATCATTTGCCGGCCTGATAGGTTCGTGATTCGATTAGGAGCGAGAGGCATGCATAGTGTGGGGGGGGGGAGATATGGATCGAGGTGTAAGTACAGAAGGGATTGGTAGAGAGGGTATATGTATACATGCTTGCTGGTCTATACGTCTATGAATCAAACATAAATTATATTATTACTTGGGTGACCGTCCATTAAGCGGAAGGAAGACCCTTGGGTTCGAGCCCCGACGAGCTTGTGCTTGCTCTTGATCTAATCACAACACTAGAATAGTTATTTTAAGTAAAAAACACATTTTTCGTATGATAATTAACATATAAACTAAAACTAGAAGACAAGTGATATAAACAAAGTTTAAATGTTCAAAACTGATAAAATTAATGTACTTCAATACCGTATGTTCAAGAGATATTGGAGATATAAATAGAAGGAGAGGATATTTTTAGTTCGGAAATGGGGTAGGACAAGCTGATTATTTATTATGCGTTGCCGTCATCATGGGTGTCGCCTTCATGACTTGTTTTCTCATATGCGGTCAAAACTGTTCAAGTTTTGAGAATCATCCGACCGTAAGAAGAAGGAAGTAACGGGTTGCCGGATATGACTCACACCCCGACTTCATTTTACTTTGGCAAGGAGTAGCATATTATGCTGACGAACATATATGTGCAACGGAGTAATAATTTTTATTTGTATACTTTTTCTAAAATAAAGATCCATAATATCAGTTTGATTAGTTAATTAGTTCGTAGAAAGTAATTTAAAAGTTGCCTCTTATAAAACAAATGTGAGCCAAATGTAGAATCAAGCCGCATCTCGCAGACAGCAAAATATTTTCTAGAACTTACATGTTTCTGAATCAAATAATGCCGGTTGGGTGTTAATTTTATTTAATCGCAGATTTTCATATCCATGTGATTTATCCGTTGGAATGCTAAATTCAATTATACAATGCAATATCAGATGTTGTTAGTTGTTACTGTGTAAAATGTAATCAAACTTAAAGAATTGCTACTTTGGTGGCAGCGGTGAAACATTCATTTATAAATCCTGCCTTAATTTAACATGCGTTTTATTTAACACCTTAGGCGCGATGAAATATTGCCATGCCAGACTATAAGTTGGACCCTCATACATAATGCATATTATTCCTAGTCGTAGCCCGTTATGCTAATTAGATTGTTGTTTAGGCAGTTATTACATTTCTCAGATTGTATCATTAGCGTTGTGTTTACCCGACTGTTGGTTGTTGGCGATTTGCACAATTATTATTTCACCATCGCGTTTTATGGCTTATTTAAACGCAAGTTAAGACTGGTATTTCAGATAACGTTTTATGTCGTCATAATATCACGATGTCACTTATACCAGACCTCGAGACTGAAACGATATGCTGTGGTTTTGGTTAAGGTCAACAGGGGTGGTTTGGTGAGAGGTGCTGTTTTGTCTCAGTCTGATGGTGGGTTGACTTGAGATTCTGTGGTTTGTTCCAGGCCGGTGGTGACTAACTAGGGCGCCAAGATGTCGTCGGTGAAGGTCGCGGTGAGGGTGCGACCCTTCAACAACCGGGAGATCACACGCGACTGCAAATGTATCATCGAGATGGATGGAAACTCCACATGTAAGTACACAACCTTATCTAGAGTTCAATCGGTAACTTTCATAGATATTGTTTGTTCGTTGCTTCGTCAGCGTTCATAACATTTCGGCTCGTGCCGTAAAACCACCATTTCTTGCGATGTATCGGATCTTAAAAAATGTTTGACTTTAGCTGGAAAACAAATACGTTAGAATAGAATAACAATTATTGGCGTAAAGAGACTGATGTGCTCTTCCAATCCAACCCAATGTAAAAAATATTACACATCAGAAAAATTAAATTTCAATTTAAAATATTTTCCTATATTGCTTCAAAGCCGCTTCGCGGAGAGAATACATTTTATTAATTATTATATTTAGTTTTTATTGGAGTATTTTGTTTCTGGGTTTGATGTGGCTTCCCGAGGTTTAACTGTTATGTTTATGGGTATTTAATGTCAGTATTTCTCGTCTCTGACAATGTGGCGACAGTTGAGCGAGGGTGGATATCATCATTACATCTCGACACCACCCTGAGAGCTCGGGTCCGGTTGCACACACAGACTCGTTGATTGTTGCTGGTAGCGCATTGTGATGTGTTTCCGAATGGTGTGCTGGACGTTGGTTTTAATGGGGACGTGTGTCGCCCCAGAGTCCGACTCCATTACACCGGGAGTGTTCGAGCGGAACGCTGCTCTTTCTATACTCTGTTCGCCTGGCAACAGATTACTCCAGACGGAAAACAAAAAAAAAACTCTAAAACACCGAGTGTAAGTTTCTGAAACGTTATTTCCACAAACAGAAACAGACGACGTACACGAAGTAATAATTATTGGGCTCCTTGCGTTTCCCGGGCTTTTAGTGCTTTCCTCTTTTATTACGTCGTCTACACAAAAACAAGAAATATAGCGACCTTAACATTTCGTGTTATTGCTGTGCGTTAGTAGAATGAAGTTCAAAGAATACATTTTCTTACTGGCGAATTGTATACTTATTTGTTTAAAACCATTTTTAGCTTGAACGTCTCTTTGAAATAATAACATTTTTTGTAAATACACCTAATAATCATTGGTCACAATTGGTTAATAGATACTGTAGTTAGATCAAATCACCCCTCTTATAGAATAATTCAACTGTGTCCAGTATCAGTATTCTAGTAGTAACAGTAAGGCAAGAACTGGGATCTGTAAATGCTTCGTGAGAAGTCGTGCGTCAAGTTTTATAGACTGAGACTGTAGGTTGAGTATAGGGTAGGTATAGATATAGTCGGCCGCACAGCACCCCTACGTGTGGCTCGTTATCTGTGGCAGGCGGTTCGCTGGGGATTTATTGTACGAGCTAATTAAAATCACCAACGATTTATATTACGAGGTATACGAAGCGTTGAAGAGGAAAGGTGTGGTGGCGGTGCTGGTGTAGGTGAAGAGGGTGGGGAGGGGGTACATTGTGATGGAGTATACTTCATTCCCGTGATTCAGGTGACCTGTCAGCATGTTGTGTTCACTGTGATAATGCTATACTTCGACTATATCCTCAAGAAATATATTTACATTTCTCGTCGTAAACTTACTTTAATTAAATGTGTTGATGTAAAGTGAGATAATGAAGTGTTTCATGTGACCTCAAGTTAATCATTGTTTTGTAAAATGATGATCGCCAAGCGATCGTTCTGAAATTCTTCTGTTACAAAAGACAAGTAAATACAGTGCGGCATTTAATAAGTAAAGTTAAGTTATATTTAGGGGGTTTATTTTGTGGATTAATACTGCGATCAAAAACGTTTATCCCAAAACAAAATAATGTCATAATTTGGAACTGTTGCTCCAAACCGAAATCACTATAATTTTGTAAAAACAAAATGCTAAGCTGTTTGCTAAGGAAAACTCTGAGCTATTTCCTAGATTATGGCTTACATTACCTTTACAAGTGCACAGTTTGTGTTAATTTGTACATAGTAAAGAATCACAAAATATTCCCCAAAATTCTATGACTGTGCTACAATTTTCGACGTACCCGGCACCTCCACCAAATTTATCAGAATTTTATTGATATTCTACTTATATTACTACATATTTTGCTCTGTTATCATAGGTATTAGCATTAGGTAATATTGCAACCTTGAGTGTCGTGCAAGGGTAGTTCCGTATTGCATAATAACCAGTCTGGGGCATCTAAACTTCAGCTATGCTACCACTAGCTACTTTTCGTTTTGCGTTCCATTGTTTGAAAACTCACTGGTCTCACTTTCAGCTTGTTTTGGAAACTGTCCGCTGTTTCCATGCAATGCATATTAATATTATCTCATGTACTGCATGTAATACATACTAGTGGCTCATCTTCTGCTGGGATTGTGTCTACATCTCGGATAGGATAAGATCTCCTCGCATCCCTTGGCCAATACACTGTCTTGTTTTCTGTTTTTCTGCTTCTTTTCTTCTAAAAATGCTGCAGTGCCGTGGGTGGGTGGCTTACTGGCTCGTTGCACTGCAGTAGACCCTAGGTGTGCTCGTAAATATCAGCGCGTCGCACGTAAAACTTTAACGTGTCTACGAAAACAAAACACAACTTGATATGTTTTCTGTGTTTGGGGTTCAATGTGAACACGAGCCTGGCAGATAAGTGGCTTTTGATTGACAGTTTAAGTTAGCAATTACTGCAATATAGAGCGAGTTTGAACATCAAACGAACAATCCTGTTCATAAAGTAGCAGTGTTTTTTCGAAGTCGAACGCCTGTTGTACCCCACCCCCCCTTTTTTTTTTTATATCTTATTCGATTCATTCATAAATTGCATTTAATATCCTTTTTATTTGTTATCAAATTTGTTAAGTATTTAATGCATTGTTGTAATATTACTATTTCAAAGTTCATTGTTGTGTCTGCATCTATGTAATTAGATTTATTTAGTTGTCCTCCTTTGTAAATCAGTTTTTATAACTGAATAGGATAGACGTTAAATAAATAAATAAAATAAATAATATAAACTTCAATGTCAGCGCCAACTTGAAAGTTGAGCCGTTTGAACATCAAAGTTGACGTTTATCGCGAGTTTCCTGTGGGCAGCATTCTAAACTTGACATTGTTCTTTCTGCATTACCCACTCTTCATTTCGTTTTACATTAATGTTAAACTATCTCTTCGGGAAATAGTTTAATAATTAGTTAATAAAAGATCTCATTTAATTTTGCGATTTGAATCCAGATCTCCTCATGGTCAATTATTAAGAGTATTTTTGCTTTAGATCACTTCGATTAGTAAGCCGTGTTGATATCCCAACAAGCTATTGCTATTGATCGTATAAAATATCGCTCTCTAAATATATCACTATATCGCGTAAAAATGTCGCTCTGTGTAATAATATTGATTTATTGTCATTGTTATTAGACACTTGTTACTGACATCACATTGTCCAAGTAGGTAGTTATGTGTGGAGAGCCTGATGAAATACGCGTGTATACGACAACCAACCTGAACTTAGTAATATGAACATTGTCTTGTTTACTGCTCTTTTCCAATCAAAACGTGCAAAGTGAATTAATTTTTCTTTCCACCTTTCCCGTTTTCGATCTGCCTGTTTATTTCTAATTACATCCATTCATAAACGTTGTTTATGTGACATAGAATGCTTAACTATCAGTCTTCCATGTTATCGTTTATTTTATGTGTTAATGCCATTATTCGAAGCACTTACGAGAATGTGATATTCCATGAATGGGTCTCGACTGGGGGCGCCATTACACCCACCCCCCACCCTTGTCTGTGGGCGGGGGCGGTGCGTGATGCTCACAGAGTCGCCTCCCTGGGTTCCGCATCGGTCGTACGCTCGCACTGGAAATAGGTTAACACCGGGTAACTTACAACTTATAAATAACTGAATAAATGAGCTCGGGTGGGCGATAGTTTTCCGGGGAAATTTATTACTTTCGTGTTCAAGATTGATGGGGGTACATAGTTAACTCGTACAAACACACATTCCAATTGAATTCGAGCAGTGAATGCCGATACGATAAAATACTATGTATGCACAGTAGTTAACAGTGTTAACGTTCCTCAAGCTCGGTTTGTGTTACCGTGCAGAGCTGTGGATTGAGTGTTTATTTATACACATAAAACGCATTATGACCTAACGGTTGACGCGTCCTTAATCCAAATAAAAAACACTTAAAAGGAAAAATACGGAAAAATACATAAATATGCCCAACAATCAATGATTTACTACAAGATTCACGTTACCCGGCACCTCCAACAAACCTGCGAGATGTGATTTTTTTATTATTCAGTGTCATATTTCACCTTGGCTTTACTGCCTTTACATGAACTTGAGTTTTGTGTGTATTACGAAATATTTTGCACTTTTATCGTAGATATCGAATAAAATTCATTGCGTTTACAGTAATTAAAAAACAAAAAAATAGAATAGGTTAGAACCGAGCCGAGGTAACTACCAACTTGTAAATAACCAAATGAAAATGTTCAAGTGGGTGACAGTTCCGGGGAAATTGATGACTTTCGTGTTCAACGATTGATGGCGATACATAGTTGTTATAACCATACGTTCCAATTGATTTCGAGCAGTAAATAATTCAAACGTCGATACGTTAAATACTATTAACAAAGTAATCAGCAGCTGTTTGCTAAAGAAAACCCTACACTTTGTCCTAAATTCTATAAATTCTGATTATATTACCTTCACTAGAAGCGCCAACAGTAAATTTTGTTTTTTATTATGCACATTATAGAACAAAATTACAAAATATTCAGCAAAATGAAATATAATCTAAAATTCGGCGTACCCGGCACCTCCACCAAACTCACCGATATTCAATATTCCACTTAAATTACGAAATATTTTGCACTTTTATCGTGGGTAATGAATAAAATGCGTTTCTTAGTTTCCATTGAATAAATTGTTATTATTTTTAGTTGTAATAGATGAACACCGAGGCAACTTCCAGCTTATAAATAACTAAATAAATGTGCTCAGGTAGGCGATAGTTCCCCGCGTATTTATGACTTTCGTGTTCTACGATTGATGAAGATACATAGTTACTCCTACAAACATACATTTCAATAATTGAATTCGAGCAGTAAATAATTCATTCGTTGATACAGTAAATAGGCCTACTATGCAAAGTAGTCAACAGCTGTTTGCTGATAGAAAACCCAAATTATTTCCTAAAATCTGGTCTTTTTTACCTTTACTACCGCACAGCAGTGGAGTTTGTATTGATTTTTATATATCATAGGAAAAATTACAAAATATTCTTCAAAATAAAATATTCAACAAAACTCGGCGTACCCGGCACCTCCACCAAATTTACCAGAATTCGATATTATACATTTGCACTTTTACAGTAGATGTTGAAAAAAATGCGTTTAGTTTACAATTAATAAATTATTTAAAAATATATTATCTCCCCCATCCCCAAATATCGCATTCATCGTACACTTTCTCATCAAAACCACTGTTACCGTATAGCTGTGAACATAGAAATCGCGTTATATTTTGTGTATTTTGGCTAGGGCTGGATTTAACCTCAACACTTATCTTGATACACGAAAATCTCCTTAGCACTGAAGTCATGTTGCCAATTGTAGAGTTGACCCTTTGACCCTTATATCGGCCTTCAATGCTTTGTCTTCTGTAAGGTTCTCCAAGGCATTACAGTCGAAGAGCATGATATCTAATGCAACGCTTGCAACTACATGGCTATCGATGCCGGAGAGTGCTATCCAATATCGACACGGTTATCATTTTATAGTGGATCTAGCGAATGTTTTTGCATAGTATCCAACGAACCACTTTCCGCCCTATTTGCTTTTATAACGAAAAGAAAACAAGATGACTGGACTTCGTTTTCCAATACATTCTTCGACATATTTTACTGATGGAGCTCGTGCACAATACTCTAGTTCTACATGTTGCGGGCTCGAATTCTTCAATGTGGTGGTTCAATTGTAGAAAATAATAATATGAAAACCAGACTTGGGCAAGTTCCACATAAAAATGAAAGTAAAAAAACTGTTTGGTACTATGTGCAAAAGTAAAGGCCACTTTCCCGTTCCTCTTAAAAAAAAAGAACTGTCAAGTTCTTCGAAGTGACTGTTCATGTTACCCATTTATAAAAGTTCGAAGAAAAATTTCCCCCAATGTGTAATCTTAATGGGGTGTACCTGTCCCTCTTCAGAAGAAAGGGAAATAAAAGAGAGAAAAAAAGAGACCAATTTTAGTTTGATAATATTTCGGCCATTCAAATGTAATAAGTATAGATAGAATTAGCTCCTAATTTTAACCTTTTCACCTGAATTTGTCGTGATTAATGCAGCGTTTAAATGTTACATTCGTGCAAAGTTCTTATAAAATAGTAGCTTTTAAGGACCAAGTTCTTGATCTTGGAAAAGAAAAACGATCCAAGTTCTTTGAAAAGGAAATCGTTCCACGTAACGCTCTCCTCCCCAAGACTGATGATAACACACATTCTCCCAGGGGTTTCTGTCAAGTTTAACTTAAGTTGCTGCCAATGGATCCCGAATACTTCAACCCTTCTTCTCGTTATGTGAGACTCGCCCTATACTTTCCCATCTTGCTACTCTCTCTTCCATTGTTTGGGAACCGTCTGTGTGTGTTTAGCGACGCAACCCTATCCGCGCCCATGAAGAAGCCGGGTAAATAAAGTCGTCGCTGTGACAGTCATGTCTGAATATTACACGTGTTATCTATGCTCGTATAAAACCGATGACGCCGCAAGGACTTCAGGGTTGGGTGCACGGGCCGCACTATTGATCACCGGGAACTGTAGGACGACGCGAGGCCCACATAACGTTATTGTTATGACTTATTCTTCACGGGCAATGTATTAACACCGTCGGACGACCCCCTGTGCAAGGTGCGTTTTATTTGGTGTAGATACGCATTTAAATTCTGTGGTGGGTGGGCGCCGGGGAAAACGGCATAAGTCATAATGTTCAATTTTCAGGAGAGCCTTGTGAAGTTGAAAAAATTCTGTGTAATCAGGTATCACATTACTTTGATTGACAGCAACAATGCTAACATCGCCTATTACAAGGAAGATTTATGACTTGTGCCCCTTTTCCTATCACAGAAGCAGATTTTTGTAAATGTGACATAGGTCAAAATCGTCCAAATTTGACTTGAGACCCTTTTCCCGCCGTCCGTCACAGAATTATTCTAGATAATATTGGTTGTCGGACTTTTGTCGATACCGTTTTATATTAGAATGATATATTTTCACAAATGTGTTTCGAACAACATATTGTTTCTCTTGTCTAGAAGGAGATAGTTATCTTATGGCGATCATGTGTAAGTATGGGAGCGGGTTAAGTAATGGGAAAGCTTTTAGGCTGCAGGTGGGTGTCTTTTACGCTGCTGAAGATGTGTTTCATGTAACGTATGCTGGAAAAGACTGTTCTAACGGATAAAAAGCTAAATGTTTGTTTTAGAATTATGAGCTCTTTTTGTTGAATAAAACATAAGTACGCCACATCATCAATAAGTTTATAATTACTTGATACTACGGTACCCAGAATGCAAAACTGCTGCGTTGCGTTCTGATGCGTCTTGTGAATCGAGTGTCGCATATTCCGGTACTTTCTTCGTACGAGCGACGATCAACCCCCGTACTAGGTTCTTGTAAACACCTTGGGAGACGTTTTCCTAGAATCTAGTGCGAGACAGTCGATTCAACGTTTCGTTTACATTAACAACGGTTTCTTGGAAGAATCTTCTTTATCGGTAACAATGGCGCACATAACAAAAGAACACGATGTTGAAATGTAGCACAATACCTTACATCACTCCCCCACACCGCCTCCAAGAACAAAACAATTCGTTATATAAGTTTATAGTACAGCTGCTCTTATATAATACAATATAGTATTCATCTTACATAATATATCTTCGTTTTGACCTGGATTCTCCACTTGTTCATGCAATTTCAATTCCTAGAATCGTTAACTTCAGAATAACATCACGTACAGAGCTCTTATTGCTCCATTGTTTTAATTTCCTGTTATATGAAATACAAATTATATGTATAACAGTTCTCACATGAGTATGGGTGCATGGAGATCGCTAATTTAGCCAATCTGTTATTCAGTTCAGCCCCGTACACATAAACCTAACTGCATTATCCAATGGTGTCTTTTCAGTTTATCGATAGATGCTGATCAGCATGAAGACATTTTTATTTTATTCTTTGTAGAACCTGACTGTGTATTCCATTCAATTGCGTTGCATCACATTGTATTACACCTTACCCTTTTATTGTTGTAATATAAATTATATCGATTGAGCCATTTTGTCTGCCATATCAAACTTGTCTTTGTGCATATAAGGACGACCTTGTTTGTTTTAAATTTATCGGATTATAACGAAGAGTGTAATTGTTTTCAGGTTGTGTTTGTAAGTTCACTAATTTCAGTTCACAAAGCAGGTTTCGAAATAGAAGGTATAAAAAAAGTTCTAACATTGCGTCAAACCGAGTACATCGTTTGTGAAAGTCGCAATCAATAATACTTGACTGCACGCTAGAACGCACTCACCCCCCCCCCCCTCCCCTAACCCTTGTGTCGCATGCACACGCGGTACTTTCGGTTTTAATTAGAACAATAGTTTGAATTGTGTTCCAAATTGCTTGATACGCCTTGCACTTAGTTAGGTTGGTATTACCGTTGCTCGTTAGTGCAGTAACGACATCGGTTGGGCACCAGTGTCGAGGTGTCATGGGGAATCCAACCAACAAGCTAGGCTGGCCGGAAAACTCCAGCCATTTCTTTGTTGTCTGCCTTTAACAACATAACATTATGCATGTTTCCTGTGATTTTGTAAGTTGTAATGGGAAATTTGTTTTTATACTTTCATTGGAAATTGATCCTCCCGTTTTCCTAAATTTGTGTGTTTATGACCTTTGACATTAAATGCACGCTCGCATTGTTTAATCCTATCATGGTAAAATCATGGAAGTAGATGAATGCGTAAATATATGTAAGATTTATTGTATTTATTGTTAGATGTATCTAGATGAAATCCTTGAAACGTCGGTAATACCATATTTTTTTAAAATTATTAAATCATACGCGGTTTCCTCAAAACATAACTTTTCAACTAAATAGGGCCTATTTATCAACACATGACAAATGCCACAAACACAAAACAAAATATGATAGAACACTGTTCTGGTTAGACTAGATACAGAATATGGATTGAGTATGAAACATGTGCACATTATTCTAGCTTCACTTGGATGCGCATAATACATTGAACGTGCGCGAAGACGTTAAACATCCCCAATCAGATTCACCGATGCGTGACATTGTTTCCTTAACGCGTCATACGTCACACGCCCACCCTTATTAGCTATATCACACAGCACAGTGACGCAATGTCGATCATACTAAGCGGGATTCAAATTGGATTTATATTTCGCTCGTCTCCCGGGGGCTGCACCCCCCTCCCCGCTACCCCCCACCCCCCACCCCTCGTCGCCGGGGAATTAATCTTGGCTCACTCGCACGAAGACGTCTATTATTCTCACGAGCGGCGTCCATCAGACCCGAATAACCCCGAAGTGGCTTCCACGTCTAAGCCAGGTTATTAAGAAAGTAATTAACGCTGTGAAACTTTAACCGAGCGTATGAGATTTATTATCGCGCAAGTAGACCTACCCCACCCTACCCCATCTACCACACGACGACCGCTGTTGTAGCCCTGTGGAACCTAGGGAGGCGGTTTCGAAGTTTGTTTGAGCGGTAGACATTTGTGTCCATATATCTATCGTCTCAAATAGAACAACGGGATTATTAATTCATGAATCAAGCAACATACCCTGTCGCTTTTTTATGAGGATGATAATATAATATCTATTGACCGTTTTCTTCCAACGACCAAATAATTATCCAATTGGTTATCGTGCAAAGCAATGAAGCAAATATTGCAATTGAACCCCTGCTTTAATTATTTGTCTTAGTTGTTAAATACGTTAAGTTTTAACAACGATAATGTAGTTAGAATAGTAAATGTATTTAGTAATAATGTAGTTGAGAATAGTAAATGTATTTAGTAATAATGTAGTTGAGAATAGTAAATGTATTTAGTAATAATGTAGTTGAGAATAGTAAATGTATTAAATAATAATGTAGTTGAGAATAGTAAATGTATTTAGTAATAATGTAGTTGAGAATAGTAAATTTATTTAGTAATAATTGTAAACTATCTTGTGTAGAATTATAAAAACAATAGAAATTCAGTTTGCTTTCTAGCTTAGCCCCTTGAATTATGTTACATTGTTTGGAACGCGAACTAAATTCGGAAATAACTTCAGTCAAGATTGCAACTAAAGGAAATCGAACCGCTTTTGAATGGGAAGGATGTCCATTGCGAGTGCAAAATTATTTGTTTCGTTTTCTTAAAAGCTAGTTATTTAAAGAAAAATAAATTCATATGCCTGCACTTTACATCAAATGATACCGTTACTTTATAATAAGAATAACTATTTCACTTTGAAACATCAAATGGCGTGACGTCATCCAGTGTACACCATGCCGCGCTCTGGATGCACGTGTATTATACGGGCTAGACCTTGCGTGGCTCGTGTTGCAACTTGCAAGTTCGATGGAATAAAATTAACAATTTACAACACGGGAATCTACGCTGCACTGGTTTAGGTTTACCCGCTGACTTTGTGACTCGTCTTAGGCCACGTGGTTTCATGTGGGGTTGGTTTCCCTAGAAGGCATCCGATATTCCCTTAGGGAGGCGCTTTAAACTTAATGTTGCCTACACAATTTCTCCATTGTCACGCTCTTGACGCGCAGAATTAATTATTTAGCCGTGTACCCTTTAGTTGTAACAATAACAGAAAGAGCAACACAATGAGTTATCAGTTATTGTTAGCGGTCACAGAAATAAAAACAAGCAGATAGTTAAATAAACAAAAACACCTCTCTAGTAGATATAGTTTTAATCACATTTGCTGTGTTTTTACTTGCAAAATATCTATAGCCGTGTCAAGTGACCCACAATAAGCGGAATACATAAATAATATACTAATTCCGTTTTTATCGATAAACGTGCTTATAATGTTTGGCCATGTATCAGAAATTATATAATATTTTTTGTGTGAATGTCTTAATTTCCGTTGTTCAACTACCTTAGTGTTGCTGCTTCGTTATCACTCACCAATCATCATCATTGACTTGTGTTGTCTTATTTAAGTCGATTATGTCTCGTCTGTCAATAGTGTTTTACCGCTCTCATTTTTCAATCATCCTTGTTGCTTTTTTGTTGTCATATTGCTCGGAATGCACGTGTGACATTTAAAGCTCGTCTTGTTTAACGTTTACAAACATAAAATATACATCATTAGAGATAGAAAAACATTAAAACACGTTAAATCGATGGGACTATCAGTAAAGTAGATGGAGGTACAGTCTTATACAGAGGATGAGTGAAACCGTACGACAGCCGGAGATGGGAAATATAGGAAAGAATAGTACGCAGGATTGAGATGATGGGGATTTTTAATATCGACGATTAATTTTACTTCCAAACGCTATCTTGGTCGGGGGGGGGGGGGGGGGGGCAGCTCGCTGGATGACTGTAATCAACACATTCCCTCGATATTACAGCCGGGGGTGGAACCTGTGCCAATACCACATACAATAACGACGGGATTAAAAGATGTTCTAAAGAAGCGCTTAGCTTGCACAGAACTCGTTATTCCTGCTCTTGGGAAACATTAGACATATATCTGGCAATATTCATAAATCCCTTAGCTGTTAAGATGGAGTCAGCGATAAATGTGCAGTAGGATAATCTAGAATCAATAAAAGAAATGTCAGCCTTGGCCCTATGACCATTTTTGACATTTCTGAAAATGACTTATTTAACTTTTAAAACTCATATACTTATCCACACTTCACTTCTCTCCACATAACACTTACACCACCACGTACAACCCTACCTTATGAATTTTATGATGGTAATATTGAATTATTTGGCATAAAATCACAATTATTTTTATATTTTAGTTAACCAATTTGCAGTATTAATTCCAAAGCAATACCATACTTGAAAATTGTAGGAAATTTTCGTTTTAATTGCTTCAACTTTTAAACCCAATTTACAAGCATTACAAGCATCAGTCTAAGGACAGTATTATTTTCGTTGCGTGCACAAGTACTTGCTTTTTAGCAGAATGATAATTAAAATAATATCACAACTTGGTTTGTTTGAAGCTTTCTCGGTTATACACATTCATGACTACTTTTTCGGGTAGACCGAGTAAGTGTAGGCAAGCTAAGGTAATTTATTAATAACTTGCCTACACTTACTCGGTCTACCCGAAAAAGTAGTCATGAATATCACAACTTGTTTTATTCTAGCCAATATTGCGTACAATATTTATTTATTTATTTAATGTCTGTCCTATTCAATTAAAAAACTGATTAACAAAGGAGGACGTGTTTGTATAACTTTCTTAAGCTCTTTTCATGTTAAAGGCCCACATGTACCACATATATTTTCAGAACGAGCTGTTTGATAGCGTTGTTACGATACGAGCTACCCCTAATATATCTCGACTCTCTCATGAACCGACGATTACTTCAGTGTGGCTCACCCCGTTCTCTGGTATGATATCATTCCCGCATTGAACCGCTCTCCCGTGCAATCACGACACCTGGGCCGTGCACATAGATCAATAACAGTTAGTTACCCTCTCTGACACGGCGAGACCACGGCGCTGCTCAGAGTAAAAACCCGTCGAATCCGAATCAATCATATATAACGCTTCGTAGTGCGATGAATTCTACGTTGTCAGCTAGTTTTGCGACAGGTTGAAATGAATGCGATCTAATTTCCGTATAACTCAATTATTGCTATGACATTTTAAGGTCGTTTGTTAATTATAACCTAGCCTTATTTTAATACATGCAGAATAGGGACCGAGATTAGCCACTGAGCGCGCCACTAAAAATACACGCAGCGCTCTGGGCGGCCACTGGGGGAACAAGTTGACTGAATCACATGTAGAATTTGACATTGCTGTAATGGCTATAACAACGCGAATTGTGTTATTAAATGTGGTTTTCAGAAGGTTCATGCAGTATATGAAAACAAACAATCGCTTCTTATCTTTTTATCGTTTTTCTGAAAAAGTATAGGCCTAAAACACCATTACAAAAATAGTTTTAGTTGCTAAATATCATGATTAAAAGTGGATGTTTTTGTTTGCAATTCCAAGCGATTCACAACTTGACTAGCCCCTATCCAGAGCTTTTAGAGACAAAACCCTGCCTGACACGTGAAATAAGACAGAGAATCGTGATTTCAGTGTAATAACAAGTCAACGAAGATATCACTAGAATAGGAAATAAATACCCCAACACTCACAATATATCACGAAGTTCACTCGCAACACGCCGCAAGGTCTAAGCCGATGTTTCGTGAATAATTGATTTGAAGTGCATTAGGCCTAGTTACCTACATTAAAAAATGTCCCAGGGGCATAAAGTTAAACCGTACATGCTACAATTATGCCTAGGCTCTGAGGCTTAGTTTCTTGAGAACAGTTTGAGCAGCTTTCTGTCAGGTTTCGTGTTGATTCTTCTGTAGGCCTAGGCCTATGGTTAAATAGCTGCACCCCTAGGCCCTGGCCACTTTACTTTGTATAAGAACCGAATCCAGTGACATGGGCAACAATGCATTATTTAGTAGACACTACTGACATCTTTGCTACTGACTGTCCTGACAGGTATAGGCAAAGAGATAAGACCTAGGTCAAACAAAAAAGTTTCCTAGAGTAGGAATCACACAACTTTGAATGACCTTTTGACACTTTTTGGCGGCCATTTTTCATGTTAACCACTAGAACAAAATTGGAGGTCTTATTGAAAATGTACTTTTAAAAATATTAATGAATTATACACGTTGCATTATTAAATAGAAATACTAAATTATTGCTTACAAGATTAATTTAATGTAATCTGGACGATCAAATTCATTGAAAGTAATAAATAACAAACAAATGTCAAGTCATTATTCGTTTTCACAGTTGACAACAATGGTTTTATTTTATTGACCAATGAGCGATCTTCCCAATACCACTTTCATACAATCAGCTAAAATATTACTAAAGGCCTGTCGTCTGCACAGCACAGATAGGCCCTAGCCTACGTCGTCTGCTTTAATCTTGTTTCTGACCAATTTCTTTACTTGGTTGCTCTTCTGAGTTCTGGGCTTGACTAATTATTAATTAATAATATTTTAATGTTATGTAGGCCTAGCCTAAGTATTGATTAAATAAGTAGGTCTATCAATTGTCTTATGTTGAAGTAAAGTAGGTCTTTGCCACTAAGCCATGCACTAATAGGGCCGGCGGGAAAAAACAGTCTAGTAAGCCAACCAATTAGGTTGGGCCTAGGTACCTAAACAGTAAATACGCACAAGACAACGGTTATAGACCTAAGGCTTTTAGAAAAAATACTTTTAATATTCCTTTTGGTGGGTAGGGCCATAAATACTAGGCCTAGGCCTAGGCTACACTACCTAGCCCTAGGCTAGGCCTAGGCCTAGTTTCCCCAAATTGAACACATATCACAAGAATTTCCCTGTTTTATCAATGTAGGACTAGATCTAGCAAGCCTAGGCTGCATATTGAAGCTAGGCCTAGGCTTTTGCCCCCCCCCCCCCCAACCGCCAAAGAGAAATTTCATAGACTAGGCCTGGCCCTAGGCTAGGCTAGAACGAAGTGTATAATAGCATCCTTGCCCTAGGGCCTAGTTCAATTTTTATGCAAATAGAATCTTGTTGATTTAAATAAAATAACAAAAATATAAGACAAAGAATTTTAATATCCAAAACAACTCGGTGACAAAACATAACACGCAATGACAGTATCCTAATGAAACATAACCTCCAACGTTTGGAATGGTCTGTTGACATACATCTAGTTCGTCACCTCGCCACACGCACGCAGCGCACGGAGTAGAAAAATGATGCTAGCAATTTTATTTTTCCTGTGTTGGTTATGCCGATTTAAACAAATGCAACTTTGAAGGTCGTTCAATCTAGGCTGAATCCTACTCTAGGCCAGAGGCCTACGCCTAGGTAGGGCCTAGGCCTAGCTGCCTTCCTGGCGATATCAAATCTAAATCTACCCCAATTTCAGTGAATGTGGACTAGGCCTAGGTTAATTAGGGTCTATTTATGATGAGTCCAATTTCAAATTTTAGCATGTGCAAAATACCAAAATGAAAACAATACGACTTCGTCTGCTAGGTTCTGTCTGCCACATGATCTGTCAACTGTCATGATGGAAATTAGGCCTACTCAGTCACAACTTCAGACCTTTCACAGATATGTCTGCTGGACCAAGGACTATTGGCTATTACTTATCGGCCAATGTTCAGGTTTGTGTCTAATAAATACACTGTTTGCATTAGTAAAGAAATGTAGTGTTACAGAAAAACTTTTATCTATCCATTCACTGCTTTTGGACCAGTCTGCCGCGCCATTCCCTCTCATGGGGTCTGCCAGGAAAACTGTAAAATATAACATATTTTTCTGTGTTGGCGATTCAATTTGAACAGCCAACAATGCAACAGGACTTCCTGAATATCCTACAAACATTCTCAACATCCATTATAGTCCTGCAATACAGTAAAAACTAAAGTAATTCACTCTGACATGTGAGCTAATAGCATAGGAAAGTGCGCAAGGAAGACGATCATTCAGTCAAGTTGTTCCGGATTCGTCCACGGATGGCGCTAGTTGTATGAACGCTCGGTGCCTATAGTAATCCGTTAATTCACTCGAGAGTCGAGACTAGAATGCTTCGTAAATCATTTTAACTGGTTTATCCATCATAATGACGAATGGGGTTAATAATTTGAATGCCGTTGCTAATATTGTTTCGATGTGTGTTATATTATATTATAATTGTTGCTTAACAACCGTAAATAATTTAATTAGTATGTTAACGAACGGACTTTGTTTACTGCAATCACGGGATGACGGCTGATGTGTATTGGGAAATAAAACGGATCCCACTCAAACGAATGCAAGGTTTGCCAACAATCGAAAACAGCAATTATCAGGGAATAATAAAAAACTTTCACGGATGAAACCACCGAACGCAAATCTTTGTTCTTCTGTCCAAATCTTGATAACAATTACTCCAAAAACCCTTTTGTTCATTTATTGACTATTTTTATCCTATGATTACAAATAACATTACGCTATTTTTATTTAGTTTTAATGAAGGGAATCAGGCAATAACTTGTTATGAGGCTATGCCCTCTCTGATTCTCTTAAACATGTTAAGTGTACTTTGTATCTTGATTTGATAAAAAAAAACTTTTATCGACGCAATTGAAAAGTACAGAGCCGGATGATCTGAGTTCGAGTCCTACTCAGACCACATTAGCTTCATAAGCACTCAATATCTTATTAGTGTGTGTGTATGTAGTTTATTTCTTTTAGTTCAAAGAACTAGTACATTACGCCCATTTCTTACAGCCAATTCTCGAAACGTTACCAAGGTAAATAAGCTATAGAGCGCTCCATCTTCTCATGTCCACTCTGGCGGCGAACGCTGGAAACGCGCTAGTGAGGATAGAATCTACACATGCTATCCTCGCGCGTAAGAAATTAACTTATTGTGATGTTCTATCGCGCACACAACAAACAGCACCTACATGGAATCTAGTCTTCAACATCATATTTTAACAGAAACATAATTAATTCCGTGAAAAAATGCATTGGAGACACTGAAAACGTAATCAAACGCCGACTGGTTAACCAACTATACCTACTGTTATTTTGTTAGTTACACATTTCGTATGTTGAATATTATCTGTCCACAATCCACCTACCCACTTGCCATTAGAGTGTATATTTGCTGAAGCCACTTATTGGAAGATAAGTGACTGAACACATGCACTGATTCATTATTTCGTGTAAGGAATCTACAAGAAATTACGGAAACAAAACACATTCCCTCTCACTTAGGTAATTCAGACAGATCTTAATAAAGAGTGGTCTTCATATTAATATATTAAATTCATACCTAGTTGGTAAGATTAATTCATTTTTGGCTTGGAACAATCAGTAGTCCTAGATTATATCACAATAAATGGGCTAAGTCCAGATTTACAAAACCCAACCTTGGCCGGGGATCGAACCCATGCCTCCCAAAAGACCACCGAGACCGCGGTAGTGTATTTGTTGCTGAATTATTGGTGCATTTTGTATTATAATATAGTGAATATCAAATTCTTATTAAATCACCACTCCCAGTTATAGTCCGCGCCCGGCCAGAGGGAGACCATGGGTTCAATTCCTGTTTTTGTTTATAGTATTTATATTGGTATTTTCGTTATCACAATAAAACAATCAAATCCCCTCAAGAGTGGGTGAATAAGGTTTAAAAAATTAAGTATTGCATTTTAATACCTCGGCTACCATGATTCCGAGAAAATTAAGCACAAGACCATGTTGACAATTGTTATTCCCAATGTTCTTTTATATTGGTGTTTTGTCCAGTAATTTTTTATTTTGCATTCTAATAATTTAGGAACGCATAATGTTTATTGTTTACTGCTTTATTGTCTTCACTCTTCACAAAGCTTGAGTGGCTTTATTGTTGTTGCTTGAATTGAAACGCTGTGTGCTACTCTAATATTGCATTACATTCCATATTAGGCCTATTATAGATTATAGAACATAACTAAATATTTTGCTTTGATATTAATAAATTTAGTCATTATATTGATATTATTTCAAAGTATGTTGGACTCTGTAACGTTGTACTCTGGAATAATACTACGGCCACAAAAATAAGCGGTTTATATCATTGTCTACGTTCACAGGCGCCCGAGACTATATCCGTAGGTATTTTAATTATAAATGCTGATATAAATCTATATAAATACTAGAAATACTTTTAAATAAATAAATACTAGATTTTGAATTCATAATGAGCCACATGATACCTATTCTATTCCCTCAAAACCTTATATATTTACACTGTGCTTGTGTAGGATCATATGGGTGTTTACAAAGGTATCCTCACTCGGCGGCCATGACGGTGCTACGCCCCCGCGACACTAGCGCATTCTCTAGGTGATTTGAGTCCTCTATAGCCGTTTCTACAAAGAACCCAAGAAAGTGTCAATACAGTTATCAATACAAACAATCAATGCAACTTTAAACTAATAAACTTAAAATTGTTTAAAATTATTTTTAAACGCACACTGCCCGCAGACGACTACATCATTTATCAAATCACCAAATGGACACTCCTTATTTTTAACAGACTCACTCATCTGCTTTTTAAACAAAATATACACAGATTGGATGCTGGTAATCCATAGCCCTTTACACTGGCCGCCCTGTCCCCTCACTAGGCAGAGTAAACCACAATAATGAAACTAACGTTCAGCTTGTACAATCCAGAGAACGCTAATTACATTGCACTTTTTGTTTTGTTTCCACTGCAATAATTTACGTGGCTGTTATCTGGCGCAGATGACACCACTTCACTTCACGCTCCAGTGATGACAGATGATAGTGCAGTTGTAATCGGCCTGTCACGGAGATGATTGGTGTTGGAGTAATGCGATCATTCGCCAAGAGTGCCATATTCCGACAATACACTTGCACGGCATACTTACTCCGGGATAGCACAACATCACTAGTAACAGAATGTTAGACAATCTTACACTTCATGTCTGATAATCGTAATCTCATGATTATACCAATATCACAATGTTACAAGTACACAATTAATTTATCAATGTTTATCGTAATCCTGAAATTTAAAAAAAATGCAACTCGACCGGAGATCGAATCCGAGTCTCCCACTTGCATCTTGTGTTTAAAGTGTGTTATTTACATCAAATTAGTGCTCAAATAACATTAATGTACAAAACACAATTGTATTTAACATAATTTCGCATTCTCTGGGAGAAATAGAAATTTGAAATTCCTCGAGAATATTAAATTTCCATGTGTATTTTATGGCATGATTTTACTCACGAAATGAATCAATTATATATATTTCGAATGTATTCTATAGGCGTCCTTGTATTTATTGCGTTTCAGTGGTCACTATGCTTTGGTTATCAGTACACGTGGCTTTAAGTATAGACGCGCACAAGCTACGTTTTATAGACCCCCAACAGTATTGTACACTCAGCATTTATTATTCATGTATCTTTATTGACCGATCGAATCGAAGGGGAACAAGTTCTGTTCAAAGAAAACACAGATGGCTGATAAACCGCGGCAATAGGTTATAGGTGAAATACATTCACACAATGCGCGTAATAACTTGACATTTATTTACCGCGCCCAAAAACAACGGGATTATATTCTACAGTGGTTTTTAGAAGAAGAATTTCTTGTTTTAAAGCCACAACTCGCTTCGCCAATCTTTTACACAGCGAGTGGTCGGGTATACCATAGGGACGGAGAGGTTAATTGCTCAGTTGGTTTCATCTCCTGTGCCTTACAAAATATAAGAATAAATACACGCATTTCAGTTGAAATGGTAATTTGTTTTGGTCGGTTTAATTTACTTTATAAATTCACGACGCGAACCCGCAGCTGGCCTCATGTTTCTTCTTCATCCTCCATATACCGTTGTACACAGAACTTGTCAGGGTATTCCCCAAGGATGTATTCTAAGCCCCCTAGGTTTAGTCTACTACCCTAGCTCAAGTGAAATGAGCTACAACATAGCTATCTTGCTTTATGGGTGGTGCTATAAACGACATCAACTAATAATGTCTCCTGACCTGTATGATTCATATGCACTATTGGTACAATGAACTTGTCATGTTATTCCACAGGGCAGAAATCTACGCCCTTTAGGTTTTCCCCTGCTTGACACTAATCCTCTAGGAGATGCGCCAACAGCGTGGGATGGTGCTAAGTGCTCCCGTCAACTATAATACCGTCGTCTGACCTGTCTTATTCATACATTCACCTGTTGAGCGTTGTGATGGCAGGATAATGGGAGCAGTGGAGTGTCACTGGATTCACACTAAGGCTATTAGATGCTCGTCAGGGTGTATTAGAGAGCACCGCAGACTAATGGGCTCGTACGGACTGTTGGAAGCAATTTTACCGACGAACAAAAACAGTGCACTTGTTGTTTTGCAAGAAAACATGATCAGTGGAGCGATAATGGAAAAGTTTACTATTTTCTCCTTCTTTATTTTATTGCTAAAACCATATTTCTTCACTCCAGAACAAAGTTTGAGCGAGTTGACGGATGTTTGGCTATATCGTTCCGATAAATAACAATTATCAATAATTAGTATATGCATAAGAAAAATACAAGATTATTCTAGCCCCCATATTGGTTTAATTAATAATTATTAATATATCACACAATTGATCGTCCGTTGTCTTGGAAATAGAGGTGCACACAACTGCTTTAGTGTTCTAGGGAAGGTTTACAAGTGTTGATTGACCACATGAAAAGTACATCGTTCTCGATGACGACGACGACGATGATATTCTGGCGTAACCGTCACCGTTTAGTAAAATTACAACGATGAAACATTTGACATGAACACCAACAATAGATTACCATACCAACGTTTATGTAACGTCTTACCAAAAATTTCTTAGGTAGTAACAGTAAAAATCGCAATAACATTCCAATATAAATCTCTGAGTAATAAAAGATACCCCGACTGCGTATTTTCTTCGAATAAAAACATGGTGTGTGAACATTCTTTACTGTTCCTATCTGCTGCACTAAATCGTCTAGTTGTGTTTTATATTGTTTTGTTTTGCATGTATTGACGAGTTCGGGCGAAGTCAGACTGTCTCGCCATAGCTCGGAGTATTTTCGTCGCTATCGATTACGCTCAACGGTTGCCGCAATCGTTCGTAGAATCTTCGCAATGAAGTCTGTTCCTCGGAGCCAACCACGTTGGGGGGTGGGAAAATATACAGTGGAGCATTGCGTAGTTGCGGAATATATCAGTTGTTCCTAAACATGAATGTATTTTTCGTAGCAAACCTGTCCAGGGACTAGCTACCCCTCTTCGAAGAATGAACCCCTGCATTCTCCTACCTCGTCCGGTATATTGTAAAACGTAAATCTGGCTATTCCGCCTCTACCTTCATATTTTTCTTATAATTAGTTATAAATGTTAAGTGAACACGCACGGATGTATTAACATGTTATTTATCTGAATTTTCTTCGTAAAGTGTGTTTATTTGTGACAAAACTTATTACTTTACACGTTTAGATCGGTGCAACGACCACTGGATTTCCGTGAACGTATATGATCTTATCACTCAGGATTTTGTACGCATTGCAAAAATGAGCATGAATAATAGATTATGATAAGATTTCCCCAACTCCTGATACCAAACTACGGACTCTATCACAGGAAACGAATTGCGTCGTTAGGCGTCGGAAATTGGCTTTTTATCAACTGTCAGACCCCACGGTTTATAGACAAACTGATGAATTATTTCAAAACGTGAATTCAATTTTACTTTTTTACTCTAGTAATCAATCAAAGTAACTTGAAATACTCGTTATTATAAAGCAAGATAACAGAGCTAGAGCATCAACGTTACATTTGGAATGAACAAATATATATCTTAAATCTTTTAAATGTCTCGCTACCCGTTGATGACATTTTATATTTATCGGGTTTGTTTTTTTGTTGTTGTTTTTTAAACGTCTACAGATGAATATCATTACTGCCAGTACGAAACAACCCGATGAATATAAAATGTCAAATATATATCGTTTACTGATTTTTTAAGAGGGAGGGTAAACTTCTACATGAAAATTGAACGAATGCTCCCAAAGACTAGTGGCACATTTGTCTGCTTGTCCGAGCAACGTCAAAATATTTCCTTGTCCATATTATAGTCAATATTTCAATATAGCTTTGAAACTGTTCTGTGAATCTTGTACGTGCTACGTCCAAGCTCGGTGTCTCCTCGTGAACGTTAGATAAACATTTCCCCGCCTCGTGTATGACGTATACTGAGCGTCCTCGAGGGGGGTGCGGCAACTGACGTCACGGGGGCTGGTGCACACTGCGTCAGAGGGTGTGTTGTTACAGGACAAACAGCTGTCGTTCAAGCAAACAAACTCTCATCATACTCTCTTACGGCGGCTCGCGGTTCAGCCGCGGTCGCTTAGCCGGTTCCCACTCGAACACCGAAGTGAGCAGATGGAGGGTTCGAGAGCTAGTGTAACGGCGTCGTTCTCCTCGACGTCTGCTCGGCAGTCCGGGATACTGGAGGAACCTATATGACTGTCAATTACACCGTCCTTTGGATAGGATGTAAAGCCGTTGGTCCCCTTGGTACTTTTCGAAAGGAGTAGGCTACGTGCCGGTGCCGGGTTTCCCCTCCTCCATTCTATCACTCTTCATTCTCTTCTATCACCACTCAGCATCGTGAATAGCATTAACATGACACGTTAAGGGGCTATTACCTCAAAAAAATATTTTTACCACATAATCTATAGCATAACACTACACTAATTTATTTATTTATTGAATCCATGGACATGTACATGGTACACATATCGGATATACATACATATGCCTAACCGTTACATATCACAAATAACAAATAACAGATGACAAATAACAAATAACAATTAACAGATAACAAATACAAATTCAAAAGAATACAATAACAATTATAAATTTCAATATGGTAAAACTCTAAGTGGTTACAAAGTTACAAAAATTATATCTTGTAACTGTGTTTAAACACGATTTTTTAAAAGTTTTTTGATCCTGAAATTGGCGAAAATTGTCGTTTTGGGTAATTTCTTAAATCGGGTTTAACTGATAATTAACAGTTCCATATAGATACTAGATCAACGTACCAATCTAAAATGGTCCTTTGTAACATCGTGTCTTGAAACTGTGCACAAATATACACTCAAAATTGCAAAAGTATGCCTTCCAAAATCACACCCTTTCTTGGTAATCAGCATATTTTGGCCGAACCACTTGCCCAAATTACAAAACAAAATATAGCGGATTTACAGAAAAGGCTGACGATCTACGTCAATAATGGCAACAAAAATGGATCCAAATCCTCCAAGGTCACGGGTCATAAAGATCGTCCCCATGTTATTTCTTATGGGAGATTTTTGCCGATGGGACCTACCTCGAAAATCATCGAGTTTGACCATTATTTTTTTCGAACCATGGTGGCCCCAATAATTTTTCTGTTACTTTCTAAATTCATCACTAGTTAGCCTGAATGAAATATATTTTTTGAGTTTAGCGGGTGAATACACATTAAGCAATACAAATCAAACATACGGCGGCTCGCTCGAGGCTGGGACCGGCACCTCCACCAAACTTGACAGTTAATTTAAAACTCGGTCGTTCTTCGCGGTTTAGATGTAGGATCTCAATCATTAATGGATATTATTATGCTCAGGGAACTGGTGGAACACCCAAATACCAAACTGCAGTTGGAATGTGATACGTATACATATAATTCATTCTTCAGTAATTCGTGTCCTTGTTTTTTTTTTTAAAATAATACTAAATTGCAATAAATCATAATTTATTTAACGTTTATTATGTTCTTATTTATTTAGCACGCAGCACAAAACATCCAGAACTGATCATATAATATTCAATTATTATTCTGTGTATTAGATTGCTCGTTTGTTCAAGTTTACTCGTTATGTAAAAGTACGTAAAAGTTGTATTAAGTCCCGAATTTATCTATTATTTTCACTCGATTCAAATCTACTTGAAAATTATTCGCCTCCGGTCCCATCAGATCGCTGAAGCTGAACGAAATTGAATAATTAATTGAAAAGAAAGACAATTTCTAACGAAGCTAATATTAGATCTTTGTCAAAGCCACGCAGCGTCTCTGAAAACTGATTCCTCCTCACAGTTAGAAAGTTGAGCTCCGTTAACATTCTTCTTAAATTAGGCTTCATTCATTTCTACGTTAATTGTCTTGGTTACATTAGTTTATGCATGCGCAGCATCCATTTCAAGTCTATTTCATCGGTTTTAGTACGTAATGTAATCATCACCGTTGTACTGGTAATGCTAATGTTCGCAGTTTAATCTTCACTCGGGAATCTCTAATGCATTTCAAAGTAGTCTTTTTTGTAGTAATTAGGATAATTGAAACTTCACCAGATGTTATCGTTCTATCTCCGAATGTAAGGTTTTTATTTAGACAGCTACATTCCTAATGACGATAAGTGAGTGTAATATTATGAATGCCCACTAATTATTTATGTGAAATCTGTGTATACTCGAGTATGGAGTACTAAACGGACATTCCTCTGGATGATAAGCGCCATAGTTTGATTTTATTGAATATTGGAAATGGCCAACCTCTTTTAGTGTAAGGTCAGTAATGAATGAAAGACACCGACGAGAAAACATATCCTTTATTCCATGTTTCAATCAACTTCATTTGAATATTGGAACTAAAAATCAAACCCAAACTTGTAATAGTTGATTATCTGGGGCTTTACGGTTGAAATTGCTTGATAAAAGCCGGCCTAATTCGTCCCTAGTGGCCGTGTCACATCCAGCGTGTTTGACGTCACGGGCTTATGATTGATTCGGCCGTCGTCGGCAGAGGTCGCTCGTGTGTGTTGGGGGGGGGGGGGGGGGGCACAAAGTGGAGAGCCGACGTAATAAGCACGGGCGCCGTGTGGTTATTGGACTTGTCATCACGCACAAGACTCCACTCAATTATACTCCGTTTGTAACCACTCGAGTTCTTAACTAAGAGGATATTTTTTTAGTCCTCGGATTTGATATACATAAGATTATGTTTATGAATGGAGTGTAGTAATCTATGGCTCATTTAATTGATATCAAGTACATTTTCCCATTCTCATTCTTATTATTTAACTATCGCAACTGCACGAATCCCAAGGTTTGTCGCACGTTGTTTTAAACAAAGTTCAGGGACCTTCCAGAAAACTTGGCAATGTTGCGCTCTATTTTCTTGGCGCCTGAGGATATCTGGACAATCCGCTTTTCCCACCGAACTGCGAAGACCTCCGTTGGGATTACATTCTGCCGCGCGATGATGAACACGCTCTCCGCGAATCCCTTGCTGAGTTTAAAACGTTATTCTATTTGCATTTACAAAAAAACGACGAAGTTGAACAAGGCAATATCTTTTTTGCACGCTGTTAATGTAGTAAGTTATGCTTATAACAAACAGCTCAGCAGTTAGGCTTGGTGGAGGCGCCGGTCCCACCATGAGAGAGTGCTGATGACGTCAGCGAGTGTTAGCTTGTAAGCAGAGCTAACAAACCCAAGTCCAACAAAGCCACCTTGTTTCATTAAAGAACATTTTTTAAAGGATTTGTTAATGGAATTTTTTTGGGTAACCAACGGGGTAAGTTTATAAACACGTTCTTCTATTTTTAAACGCAACCTTATTCTAAAAACTAACCACCCACTTCACAACGTGATACATTTTTGCGCACTAACATCTTTACATCTTTAACGACGCATTAAACTTTTAAACCAACTGACCTAATTCCTCCGACCTAACATTCTGAATGGTGCCCTGCTCTAACGATGTTTTCGTGCTGGCTCCCACCGAGTGTTTCTAATGGGCTACATACATACAGAACAGGGTGTAATCCGGCGAGCTCGCTGTAGCACGCCCACACATGCACGGCTCGTTGCAATGGCCGCCGCTTCTCTCGCTTCGGTAAACACGCCTACTCACAGATCAACATTGCACCACCTTGCTAGTGCATGGCTAGTTCTTGAGAGAAACTGAGCACTTTTTATTATTTGGACATTTTCGTGGGTTGTCTTTACTGCTAAAGTTAGGTTTCGATCATTCCAACGATTGTGCCAATAACTCGTTTTAAATTTTAAACTCTTATAATCAAAAGCTCTGAACCCCGTTTACGAAATTATCCGCGTACTTAATTTTTTACCAAATAACATTATATTCATACTCTTACATAAGTCTTATTACATATTAATACTTTACCCAATACTACAGACAATAAGGAATTCGTGCTCCTATAGCCCAATGGCTTCGTTCGCACATTTTACTAACCCCTGTGGGCACAGTACTATTGCACCCGTTCCCTATTTGGCTATAACTCACCTGCTCATATTACCAACCCCTGCGAGCATACTACTAGTGCGCCCTGGCACAATGCCCTTGCGTGGTATAGAGCGATGCACAGACACAAAGACTCCTACCTTTCATCTCTACCGTTCACTTCATTTTCACCCTTTGTGGCTTTGAGAGGGTAAAATGTCGAGTGGAATTTTCCGCCTAGTCTTTTTTTTCCCTTCAGTCATTTCGTGTTCTCTATCTCGACTTTGATTGAAGTTGATGCGTGGAGAGCTGTCCATTGTTTGTCACCCCCTCGAACCCGTCAGAGCCAAGGTCAGATATCGGGTGATGACGTCATCCATCAACCTCCACCGCTGCCACCATTCATCAAACACTGCGTGAAATGTCCGACTTCCGTGTTTTGTGGTCTGAACCGGACTCGTCCAGAGCTCAATTCGATCCTAGTGACGTCACTCATTATGTAAACATGGTCTGGCTCACTCAGTGCGATGATGAATGCTTTCAAAATGATTTTATTCCACCTCTTGGAGGAAACTAGATGTAAATTATATCTAGGGCTACTCCTACAACATTATTAGGTCTATCTTTTTCCCCTTCTTTTTTCATGCTGACTGACGAGCGCATCAACCAGTGAATAGAATAGAACCGTGTTCTGTGTATTTGAAGTAAATACAGAGCTCGTTTAGGCTCCAGCGTTGGTGGAAGAAGAGAGAGGAGAAAGTGCGAAGAAAAATTTTTACGAGCAAAATCAATAGGGTGTTTCGAGTTGAGAAAAAAGTTCTGAAAAGGTGTTAGGTTTGGACATACAAAGTAATTGTGATAATGTTGTGCTTTACGTCTCATTTTCTGGTAACAGTGCTAATCACGCGACAGTGACTGAGTGCCTGTGTTTGTGAAATTCCGTCACATTCCAGCCATGATTTGGTCGTGATTTGAACCTGGAATGTAGGATGTTTTCTTTACCAACTGGAAAACCATTATTATCGTTTCGTTCATATTATTTCCAAATTTAAATCTGAATTTCAATAAACTGCAAAATGAAGTTGTCCTTCATACTCTTGTTTTAATGTATAGTTCAATGCATATGAGCGTTGAAACTAGCTCTCGGTCAGCAGTGTTGCCACAGCCCTCAGTAAGTGCAGGCAGGCGAGCTCTCTGGCCGCGCCGGTTGAGTGATGGCCTCCCGGGGTGGCCATGAGGGCTCTTGTTAACAGATGACTGCAGCCTTAGTGGGAGAGGTAGGAATGATGGGAATCTCTAAGAAGTCCATAGATCACCCTTGGGAGAGAGGGTCCTCGTTCCTCGTAGAGCTCGCTGGAGTTCTAGGTGGGGATCGAACGGTCGCGCTATTATCGTCTTGGCAAATAAAAACGTGACCTTTTTATCACTCACTTTATCCATGTGTTCGCGTAAGTTGAATGGTTATATTGTACTCTACGTTTACTATAATCTGGTAATAACAACTCCTTTTAGGAGTACTATAACAATTTCTATAGCTTTTCTCCGCATGAACTTGCTATTTTATAGTTCGTATGCATATGAACCAGCTTAAATTGTTAAGTATACTATTTTATCGTGTAAATATTCTTTAAAATAAAATATATGAAACTCACCATAATATGGCCGTAATGCTAAAACTACCGTGCACCACGACCCACAAAAGCTTACAACAAACGCTTAATAATAGGTAATTTTGACGTGAAACTATCAAGCAGCTCAAGCTTATTTGATTTATGTTTTATTACATACGATGTTTTGCTGGGTTCTATGAACTTATATTAGAGGGGAACTGAGGTTTAAATTGAAGTGAAATAAAACAAGTTCATACGTTTTGCTAGAAAACATGCAGAAAGGTTTTTATTAAACATGGGGGCGTTTTGGTATTACATCAGCCAGCGGTTTTAGTAGCTTTATTGCTTACGGAACATACCGCTATTTGCTTTTCACTAATTTCATGGCGGGTGGAAAATTTGTACGAGGATTTAAAACCCGTCTAGCGTACGCATATTATACTGTAACAATATAAAACCCAAATCTGACTTTAATGCCGACACAATGTTGGTTTTGGAAACTACAATGCCCCGTGGGAGAGTGTAGGATATTACTCACGCACGCTGTGACGTATACGAGTTTGTTTTCTGCGTCCCCTTGGCTCTTTTGGCTCGAGCTCAGAGAAGTTATCATAGGTTGCGAGTGCAGTTTGTTATGCAAACACGCGTAGATTATCTTTGGATTTGTTTCGGGTTTCTCTGGGAATTGAAGTCGGGCAAAGTTGTGTAGGCCTAACCAACGGGTGTGCGTGGGCGAGTCGAAACTTGGTCGGCGAGGGGTGCCAGAGTTGGAGATCTTTAGGAAGCTAGTCACGTATAGGACGATAAGGATCTACCTTGTTGACGAAACCTTTTAGAGATTTCAAGTTGGTACACTTGTTTCTTATAAAAGAGTTGTATTATTTTTATTGAACTTGCTGCTCTAAATCATTTATAACGCAACATAAAGAAGACTTCTACTAGATTAGCCGAGAATAATTATTTTAAGGTCAAGGCTATTTTTTTGGGATCAATTACGTTATGAATATTGTGCATTTTCTTCGTACGAATCGGTACATGAAGGGTAAATCGTTGGCGTGGCTTTCATTTTCCGGTAGTGTGGGACTTGCTTCTATAAACGTGCATTCATTATTTAGATTGACAAGTAATATCAAGTAATTAATTATAAAAAAATCAAAGCGTAAATCTTAGTTCAATAACGGAGTCTAGGGCCGAACATTGTACAAATCCCAATATCGAAGATGAAGTATACTATAATGTTGTATTGTGTACAATCATTCAGTTCTGTACAAAGTAAAGCATTAATTAAACGGATGAAGAAATAAAATTAATTAATTCAAAAATGAAAAAGATTTCAAGACGAAAATAATTCGTTTTCATCAAAGAGTCCAAGTTAGTTCCCCCTTCATGTTTTCATTTGAAGATTTACCCACTTAATATAAACAACGCGTAAACCTAATAAGCAAACTGTAATCATGTTCATATTGTGAACAAAAGCTCGAGGATAGTATTGGCGTAGGGCTTGGTGTTTTTTTTTTAGGTAAACGCCTTTTTAAGAGGAAACCATTTCCTTGCGCGTTAGCACTTTTAAACCTGGCATATTCCTTGACAGGGGATTCTGCTTTTTACGTCTTGATTCAATATTAACTTCTAAGAAGGAGGCGAACGTGTCGCAATAAATTTGCTTTCCGCGCCGTCCTCGCACATTTTAGTGAAAGGTCACGTGTGTATATAATAAAATATTTCATTTTTAATACTTCGTAGGTCGAGAATTTCGAAATCTTCACTTCTAGAGCTTTGAAATTCCTTTGAAGCTGAAAATTCTTGGGTTCCGTTTCCGAGCTTTGTGGTCGAGATAGGAGGCGGCTTTTGTGAACAGATGACGGGATCTGAGGGAACGAGGCACATCGGGAATAAAGAGGCTCTGCCAAGTATACTATTGGATGGTGTTGTCGTCGTACCGTGGGGCTCGATATATGGAGACCGTCGTTCATGGAAACCGAGGGTGATAGTTACATCGAGGGAGTGAAAGTATAGCTTTGTGTCCAACCTTTACTAAAAGAACGACTTTCACGTCATTTACATGTGCAACGTCAGACGAAAGTAAAGCAAGGGTAGGATAAAAGCTATTTTACTCCTACAATAACTTCTTGTGAGGATCTATTTGCTAACTCAAAATGACAGGTTGTCGATCTGCAGCGACAACTTTGTAATTATAATAAGTCGTGCTCAGCGTGGTAGTCTCGACTTTTGAGTGCCTGCGACATGTTACCTTGTGGCTCTACTTAATAATGTGTCACTTTTGTTTGACAAGTTATCACATGCGTTGTTATATTTACAAAGTGTACGCTGTCGATCGCAAGAGTTGGAAAATAGACTCCCTGGTTATTTTTCTCAATAAAACTTTAATCGGTTATACATTCGTTGATGGATGTGTAAAAAAACAATCGCCAATAGTTTTTTTAAACATATATGAGAATGAGAGAGTTGTTAGCATAATGAAGAAGATGAGGTTTACGTCTGTCCGCTAGTGAAGTGTACACAAGTACATAGGTAATATATTTACATCAACTCCAATGAATTACTAATATTGTTTAAAGATGGGGACATTCTTAATTTCTGTTTGTCATTCATTTTTGGTTTATATAGTCTTGGCTATGCAAACATTTCCCAGGCCCAAAAAGCTTTTACTATGATTGTATGCATAATATACGAACAACATACTGTGAATGTTTACCAATAAAAATAATAAACCATGCAAACATTTCAGCAAAATGTAATTGAAAATATATTTGGACAAACAAAATCAACCGTTTCAGTGGTTTCTGTTTATTATCAACACTACGTCTTTTCCTTAAGTGTATGAAACCATGTTTCGTATTCCCACGAGGCTAAGAGTTCCGTTTCCAGCTACCGTAACGGTTATTTCCCAGCGTTTACATAGCGGGCGATGAATTTAACGGTGTTAAGACGCGTAACGACGTGCTGTAGAACGAAAGCCGTGTAGCGGTACATTGTTCGCGAGCAACTAGCTTAGGGGATTGCGACGCCAGGCGCGGAATAAACCGACTGCGACTACATTCTGAGGAGAACGTCTTGCTCGCTCGGGTAGAGTGAAATATTTACTCTCGTTGCCTTCAGTAGAGAACCTGCTTGTGGGGTTTTAAATTAGCGGGATTGAAATTTTCGCGTTTTTTGTCTTGATTAATTCATAAGTACGCATCCCATCTGTGGTGCCTCAAACGTTTGGGGCGCGAGTGCAGGCCATGTTGAGCAAACTGCTTTAATCCCTCCCTCACAAGAGATCGACTTCAGAAATTGACAGCTTTATTAACCTTATTTTGTCATCCACTATTGATGTGATGACGAAACTTCCAAGGTTATAAAAACCTGAGGAAGAAGTTGGATAACTTTATAACTTTTGTGTATTTGTTTATCATAATTTAACAAATAATTTACTCTGATTCAAGGTTAATGTAATTAATAAATATACTACTTACTGTGTTTATTACCAAGTTCTATCAAAACTATTCTTGTCAAATACCATAAAGCAACAGACGGCAACAGTTCTGCAATATGTCCGATTGGTTTGTGCTCCTATCCTCCCGTTGCGGCTCGTGGTTGTGGATATGGTTTTATCATTCTCGTGTCCCACGAACGACACAGAACGGATGTTCCTGTCTGTTCGGTGGTGTGGTGGTCTACCTATGCAATATTGAAAGTCAATATCGCCGAGCGAGGGGAACGTGGTCCCGAACTGAACGCCCTCCCTGGACGAAAGCGCGGGAGGAATACGAATACATTGCTAACAAATGACGATGCAGCGGGCAGCCTGACCTGAGGGCGGAATTGGAAGTGAAACGGAAACGGAGGTTTTGTTGGGAATTTTTATCGTGAAATAGCTTCGGTTTTGAGCGTCGTGGCGTTTGGTACATTCATGGGCAAAACTCTTGACCGCACAGTTCGAGATGGGGTACACTGTGTGTGTGATACATTCTACCCGCTGGAATAGTTGGATTTTAATTTTAAAGATACCATACAATTCGTTTTATGTGCAGCTTTCATACCAAAGATTAGCCCATACTCGACGTTCACCTATGCCAGTGCGATTACCGGTAGACTTTAGTCACACGTTTAATGAATACGATTTCTATCTTAAATAATTAAGACAGTTACTAAATACTACTCGTGATCATGTAAATAATTTGCTAAACGATCATGCCAGAGAGATGAATGCATAGATGGACTGAGTTAGCCAGGGGATTTAGCAGATTCTAGAGATTGAAAGAAAACTACGTAATGTATATGTCTAGCACGTAGCTAGCTACGTTGGCCAGTGTAATAGGCTTGTCCGCGCGTACCGACGCCATGGTTGGACTACCACTATTCAGTTCAGGGTGTCTGGACGCGACCGACCAGTGTATTATGTAGTGCTCTATTTACGTCCGAGTGTAAACATTAGTTCGGACGTGTCCGTCATATGACGATTCCGCTGTTATTTCAGTAGCGTGCGAGCTCTCATATCCACTTCTGTATTCAGAAACTCGTGTGTACGTGCTTGGTGAAGAAGCAAGAGAGTCAATACAGTATTCAGTAGTCTGGAAGAAACATTATGTTTTAATCCAATCGATGGTCTTGAGTAGCAGGAAGTTGGAACGAATGTATTTGTGTGAAGGCGGAGGGAGAAAGATATGTGTAAGTGAAACATTAAAAAATTTGGATTTGAGTAGCAGGAGGTTAGCCCAAATGTAGTTGTGTGTAGGCAGCGGGAGAAATAAATATGTATAAGTGAAACCTTGATAAAGTGAGTCTAGGCTTGGTTCAGGTATTTCTGCGTGCGTGCTCACCCATCCGCTGTGATATTGATGTGATGCTGGAGCCCGATGTATTATTGGTAGTGGGTCTCGGGAGGACCGTACGTAAGATGGTGGGTGGTGTAATGAAAAACAAGAGATACGGGAGGGGGTTATGTAACGAACCATGCGGTCAGAGAATAATTTAACCAAGTAGAAAGAGAGGGAAGGCAGTCGTGGGCGGGATTTATCTTAACCTTGTGGCTTTGAGAGTGACGGAGAGGGTTCTTGCCGGAGGTGGAGACGCGTAACAAGTACATTTTACAACACACTGAACTCAGACGGAGAGGAAAGGAACATTCACACTTTTTGCGGTAGGAGATAAAATGAAACGGCTCGGAATGGGACGGAATCCGTATTTTCTTTCATTGTTTTTTTTTAGATATTTACTCATCACATTCTTTCGATTTCCCGTGGGGATTTAGTTATTGTTCACATATATACTTCTGAAATTTCATAAAATCAAATCGTTACATTCACACAATTTCATATTTCATGCTTCAATTCAATCCCATGACAACCTTGATATGTTATAGCGTCACACAAAATAAACTACAACCGGTGATGAAAATTCACTTCATAAATTCTTTATAGTTTATTTGGCCGATTGAAAGAGTTGAAAAAAAAGTTTGTAACAAAAAAACTAACTTGCTACAGCATCATATATTTGAGGATGACTTCTATCGTTATGTTACGTATTTGCTCAATTTTGTCACATTTTCTGAAGACGAATAATGTTCTATTGAAAATAATAATTTTCCATAAACTATCGAGTGAATTAAGTATATTTACCGACAGTGTTGGCTCGAGTGCTAAGCGCTCGACTCTGATTCGGGAGGTCCTGGGTTCAAATCCCGTCGAGACCGGCAATCCGACTGAAGGTTTTTTCCGAGGTTTTCCTCAGTCGTTAAGCAATGCAAGGATTGAGTCCTCTTTAACAGCCCTCGGACATCCCTTCATAATTTCTTACTCCAATATACCTAGTTAGTCACCTGAAGAGGGTCACATCAGGTAAAACTGGTGTGCACCCACCACGGGTGCATGGGTTTTCTACAAAAATGTATTTATTTATTTTTAAGTATATCTGTGTGTTTACCTACTTGGGAGTATAGTTGAAACTGAATGTAAAGCAATTTTAGCCGTGTTCTGTCAAAATCTCAGTAATGCAATGCCCGTCCAACGATCCACTTCTATATTTATAAACTGATTAGACCCCTTGCTTTATAGTAACTCAAAAACAGATTTTTACCATTAGTATTTGAAATTCAACATTCTAGTTAAAGTTGATTGAATCTAGACTCACGGACATTTGCAATAACTTACAATTCACAAATCCTTCACTGTTCCAACAATCATCCGTTACGATGGTATCGCAAGGAAAACAGTCAAGAAAGTCATTGTGAAGTCAACGTTAGCCAACAGTTGTGCACGAACGTGATACACTATTCTGGTATTAGTGTGAAATCGTTCAAGTTATTTATAGACGCAGGTTTTATAATGTACATGAGAAATAATGTAAGTGGTTTTTGTCGTGTTGGTTGGGGTACTCTAGAACAAAAAGGATATAAATGTGGAGTGAGAGTGGTTAAGGTTTTATTATGTCCTTCAAATTACTTTTGTATATAATTTGTTGATATGGAAACATAGATTAAATCTTTGATGGAAATTCAACTCATCTCAACGTTATTTAGGCACGGTTCTTCTGTTAGGTTCTATGACATCTAAAGAATGTAACCAATCACAGCTTCTCAATATTAGTAATGCAGCATTGTTGTGTTACATTATTAGATCGTTGCGTGTAATGTAATAATTATGAAGGACATGGCTAAAACACAGCATGGTTGAACAACATATTACGGATTATGGTTACCTAGCTTTACTCTGATGGATAGAGGAATATAGATAGTTGCTCAAAGTTATGAAGCTTCCCATTTCGCAAGATGAGACACTGTGCACCGAACAATAAGCTCGTACCTGTAACATATTTATATAAATTTATGAATGTATCAATGCGGTAGATTCACACACCATATAGCAAAGTATTAATGACAATGGAGGCGAATTATAATCATTAACAATGATAGATTGTGAATAGCAGAATGGAGACGCTCTTAATCTCGATTTTCGAAATTCGTTGACGTCGTTTAGAAGTGTCGTGTCATTCTGTCGGTTTACTTGCTAGTGATGTCTTTGTCAAATCTTAGTTTGTTATAAGCTGACAGATATTTGCCAAGAAAAGCACTTCAACGTAGCTTCTGAGACAAAGCCATTACCTTTCATTTTCACGGCGCTTTTTTGTTTTATTGTTTTAACACTCCGGTTTTATCGCTTGAAATTTGCATTGTGTGTTGTGTTGACTCTGACAGATTAATTTCCTCTCCTAAAGCGGAGTTAAAGAAACAGGGAGAAAGAAAAGAATGACAAGAGTTGGACGTTATATTACGTTTTATGACGAGAAAATCTCGTTAAATGTGAAAGAAAAACAGGAGATGCAATTCCTTGGAAACAAAAAAGAAATGTGTCCGTTGTTAAGGAGATGGGGAGAAAATGGTTAAATGTGATTTGAAGACAATCTAAAATACAATCTTATTAAATTCCTTTGCGAATGTTCAAGTCATAATGCATTTACATTACTTTGCAACTTCTTATATTAAACTTTTTTGTACAGGATGAATTTCTGATAACAAACCGAGAATTGTTGAAATCAGTTGAATAATATCCACTCTTTTCTATGTCTGAATACCTGCTTCTCGAGATTCCTCACAAACAATACTTCAAACAATCTTGGTATCGATTGGCATTGATTCATTAGAGAGGCCTTGACTGATGACATAATTGAATCAATTTACACGAGAAGAATTAATTATATTGTTTTCGTTTCTACACAAATGAAAAACTAAACTTTTCTGAAAGTTTGGACGTAAAAAATTGCCTATCAACAAAAACAAACGCCCCAAACGGTAAACAAACACCCAACAAAAAGTCGTCACGGAATCTGGCATTAACTAAGTTGTGAATCAGTTCTTCTTCTGCTTGGTGTATCTACGTCACTTCGCCCACGCACGACCTTCTCCAACCTCTAGAAGATAAGTCGATATTTGGCAACATATCGTGACTCAGCTCTAAACTAATGGACCGAGCAGAAAGTTAGCGAGCTTAGCCGGGAGGGGTTAGTTTGTCAGCATTACGATATTAGACGTGATATCGTGTAGGTGTGAAAACTTTGCACTTGCCGCGATAAACGTTTACGTAAATCAGACGGAAAGCGAGACTCGCGCAAAGCCCAAAGGCACAATCCGTTACAAAACTTATTTGCAGAGGTAACGTTGGTCTCAGAACGTATATTTCATTACACACTAATTGAATGCAAACCCCCATTATTGGTCTATTTGATGATACTATTAATTTGTGTTCGTTTGTGTGTCAAACGTTAATGCATCCATAAGATTTTTTAATATTATTTATTTTATTGATCTACAACACTTGACCATGTCTTCGAGTGTAATTATGTCAGATGTCAATTCTATTAATTAAGTTTAGATTCCGATTTGAGCGAAGGTTATTAAACTTATAAAATTGACTTACATCCTTCAATACGATATCATGGTGTTTAGGTGATTACCAAAACGGTTATCAGAATTATCTTGAGTGAAATGATTCAAAGGTGTATAATACAGTAGTTGAAATCGTGCCCGGTGCTGGGGGCTCGTCGTACCAAAGGCAAAGGCCGTCACTTGTCAGTCGGGCGTTGTGGAACTCGCGTAATTACTTCACGTCAGCGAAGGCGTTATTGCTCTTCAAAGGAATCCCTCGCTCTGTATTTGACAGGCTGTGGAGTCTAGATAGGATATAGGTCACGTATTCCAGCTCCCCAAATACAACCGCGCAATATCCGTTGTCTCCCTCGAGCAGCCCCATGTAGAGAGTGAAACATGGCATGGGAAACTGGCCGAGGACAAACGCTGCAAAGACAAGGCTGTCTCAGCAGGTACAGATGGCGGTGGAATAAGGCCGTGAAGTGAAGCTGTGGGTACAGATGGTGGTGGAATGAGGCCGTGAAGTGAAGCTGTGGATACAGATGGCGGTGGAATGGGGTAAAGGGAGGATGTGGATTGAGGTCAAGTGAGGCACTGGAATGAGAAAAGGCGTGGGTACGAGCGTGGGCGGACGAACTATTGAGATTGATACTTCGTTCAACTATCTCATGGGTTTTTCTCTTGTTTGTACTTCGTCATCTTCATCGCCTCGGTGTCGCCTAGCCTAGAAGATACGTAGGCGAAGGAGTTTTGTTATTTAGTGCCGTGGTGATCATGTATCAGTAGAGGAGGAGATTCGTTTTTCCTAGTGATCCCTGACCGGGAATTTAATTTGACGTTGTGGAAGTTTCATAACTCATGTTTCTGAAAGTTTGTTTGAAACTTACCTAAACTAAACACTATGTGTCACTTTGATTTTATGTAACTTTTTTTTTATACAAGATTTATTTATTGTCATAGAACATAGAACATACATGACTATACCTCAAAATTGTACAATAATAATTAATGTATGGCCTACAGAAATAAATCTAACAAGATATATCATAAAAACCCACAAGCCTGAAAAAGGCTTAACTGTGGGTAAAGACAATTTATAAATTATTAAGATGGTGACAATACAGAGAAGGAAGCCTATAACTGCAAAATAAGCATGAAAAACATGTATGTATAAATACTATGGGCATGACATATTCGATGGTAAATTGTGGAAATCCAAAAAATTACAGGAAAAAGAAAAGAGCTTAGAAATATAGAATAAATGCGGAAACATTGTCAAAAGGTGGTCAATGGAAAGAGGAAGATTTAGGTTCAGTTTTAATTTTGGAAATGTAGACAAGGTTGTTCAGTGAGGAGGGCATAAGTTGAACGTAGAAGGCAACCGTAGTAGATTTAGTCGAACGTTGGCCATTGCCATTTTGTTGTAAATTGGGAATTTTGAATGCCCAGGCCAACTTTTTGCTTTGTATGCTGTCATAAGCTAACGGAATCTGAAATCTGATTTAAAATAGAAGGTAATTAATCTATGTGAGTACAATGAAGATATTTTGAATGTGTTGCAAAGATTGATTAACTAAAGTGAACTTTATTTAGTAACCCATAACGCGTTACTAAGTAACTATAGTAACAAAGGTTGTAGTTGCTTGTGTTTCTCTTATACCCACCTTCTCCATGTTAAACAGAAACACACTTTGCATTCGTATGCCACAACTTCATGGCATTGTGTGACAATTTTTAAACAGAGCCAATTTTACAATGCATTCTCAACTCGTGTCTTTCCAATCACTTGTTTTTATTTTGCCAGCCACCCATGAAAACCTTACGAATTCTATAAAATAGATTATATTTACAACTGAAACGAAAATTATTTCTAGAGAATCCAAAGAATACGGAACTTACTATCTCCGTGGCAACCGCCATTCAAAACATTTTTAACTTTATAAATAACTTTAAAGTTGATCGTTATTTTATTGATGTCATATCGGCTGTAGGTCAAAACAAATTAAATCCCCTGATAGGATTCCAAGATGTGTAACTCAAGCTGAGGGTATTAGCAGCGGATACGCGGCCATGTTTGTGAAATCCGGTGACTTGGTGTTGAACATTTTAGGAAGTTTAGCTAACTCTGAAGACAAGTGGGTAACAGTCGCGGATGGTAGGGGGAGAAGGAGGGGGAAGTGGAAATTACGGAGCAAAGTTTTCGTAGATTTTCTCCACCTTCTCCTCGGTCAATATCCGCCCCTTTGAACACACCTAGGGCCACATAATGTAAAACACGGCCATGTAGAAGACGCAGATGGCGGTGGAATATAAAATGGGACCTAGAGGGCCGTGTTTTCTCTTATTCTTATTCTTTATTGGCCACATTAGCCCCTACGTGGTGCCGCCAGTGCACGGCACAAGACAGAGGGAAATGTAAAGCACGACGACCCAGGTGGCGGTGGGATTGAGAGAAGCAGGCAGGCGGTGCACGGTGCGTGGCGTGGGATATAACGAGACTCTCGGGGGCTGGTTCTCTGTATCGACCCGCCCTCAAGGGTCGATATTGCATCTCTCGGTTCCTCTAGGCGCGTGGCATTCGCGATCTACCTTCCCTTTTCTCGTGTTGTCGCTGCCTCGTTGCCCGATAGGCGGCTCTGCTGTAGCGCACTCTAGACTGGGTTCGACCCCCACAAGGAACCAAGTACAAACTGCCTCCTAGGTGACACAACTAGCTTCACAGAAGTCATCGGAAAATGTCAAACTAAACCTTCCATATCGCCAAAGATTCTGCGTATTACATCCATGTGATGACGAACAGAATGAGTCACCTAAATATCACATATAAGGTCAATGTTAATAGCCCTTAGGTCAATAAGATGGCAAAGAATGAACATAGATGGGACGAGGCAAAAAACACGATAAATGTACTGAACAAAACTAAAAAGTCAATAATGGAGCGCATTATTTGGTAACATGGGGCAGAAATTAAAATTTTGACAGGCCCGAATTATCCGGAACACCGAATGACCGGAGTCAATTTTTAAGGCTATCTGGTTCATCATAAATCTTATCAGTCATCACAATCGTGTGGGAAAAATAACACTTTGGTGGAGGTGCCGGGTCCATTGTAAATCTTATTACATTCAAACTAATAAAAATAATACTTTGGTTTGGTGCTGGGTCCATCGGAATATATTACATTAAAACTAATTAAATAATACTTTGGTTTGGTGCTGGGTCCGTCATAAACCTTATTACAATCTAGTGGAATAAAAAAGTAACACTTTGGTGGAGGCGCCGGGTCCATTATAAATCACATTCAAACTGATGAAAAATAATACTTTGGTTTGGTGCTGGGTCCGTCATAAATCTTAGTTCAATGGAGTGGAATACGGTTCAGGCTTTACAGTAGTATCTCTCTCCCAAGGTCATCTCATACACTGATTGGTTCGCCGAAACTCCTGCAGGAGTAAAGCGGGCCTGTTTATTGAGGATTGAATGAGGAGTAGAGATGGCTTGAACAATTTTTCAAATGGAAGAGAGTGAATGCCAGTTTGGAAGGATCAATAACCAAAGTACTGCACACTTCCAATTAAGGTTTAATTGTAAGTTATTATTGAGCGGAAGTTTTGTAGACCTAATGCCTACCCAGCTTGTCACTAGGTTTCATTACAACGGCTTGGTCTCCTCGATATTGCAGTCATATGATAAGTTGACTTCATCAAGCATAAGACACCTCAACATCCCCTCATCCCCTCCCTCGTCCATAACTTTGGTAGATCAAAAACGGTGCTGTTTTCTTTTTTAAATTTAAGCAGAACTATCTTACTCGATCTCAGCAGCTCTCTGATAAGAATTACCTCATATTGAGAATCGCAAATAAATGTACACTAAATTATTTCAACCTCATAAGTTAAATTCAACATCTTCGACATGAAACACTGCATACAAATAAGACTTTAAGCTAAAACAAGTTATACAATCCAACTCCATTATATTATTGTGAAATAATTCTAGGGAGTTTTTAGAAAATACCCCCCACGAAACAAAAAAAAAGATCTTGAAGTTCATCTTTAAAACATGATAAGAAATTTGCTGGAAGTAAAATTTTAAATTACCATATTATTATGAATAATGTATGACTTGCTTCTTCTTTTTCCGTTTTTCATTCTCCGAAACGCGAGAACCGTTACCAGTGTGATGATTTACAACAGCCCTCATTAGTCGTTCCCGAGTTTATCTGGCAACAAGTTCCTAGCAACAAACTAGGGAAAGTTGTTGTGTTGATAAGCGAACACAAACTTTGAAATTGTTAAAAGTTTTACTTCGTTATAAGCTTTCGTTTCAATTAATTAGTTTTTCATGAGTTTACTTTTGTTTGATGTATTTTCAAGTTTATTCATGTATATCTATATAGTTGTCTCCATCCTAGCTGAGTTTAGACCGTTTAGGGATATTAAATTTCTGAACGCTAATAAAATCACATATTTTGTAGTTGAGACTTAACCGTAAACATAGTTTAATAAAAGTATAATCACCAGTGTTTCCTACCAGTGTTTTTTTAAGAACTATACTGACCAGAGTTGTAAAACATAAGTTTCTCTCTTACTAATGACTAGGACAGCTCCTATTGGGCACAGACGCGTTATTAGTCGAGCTCCTGATGGTATAATTCCTTCTTGTTAGGTGTTGCGACCTTATAATGTCGCGGGTTTCTGTTGGTTGAAGTTGGTTCACCGCGGTTACATTACGTGATTTCATTAGTTTACTATGTGTGATTATTTTGTACATTCACTCTATTGCAAGGGTAGAGGTGATGTCACTAATGTTTTACGTGCTTTCATAGCATGCATGCTACTTCAACATTGCACTTACGACGTGGGATATTTCTATGCGTTCACGTAAAAACGGAAATACTGAATACGGATTACTGTTTGAATGAGAAAACATGGAACTAAAACACAAACCGTTGCCAAAAGAATGTATTACAATTGATATAATCATTACAATATGCTTAAGCTTGGTGCCTTTCATTAACATTACACATGTGAACAATAATAATAGAATAAATCGAAAAGTATAACCCTTCCATTAACTTTTATCTTCTACGATCTAAATTTGGAAATGATTGTTCAAATAGTACGAGAAAAGAGAGTATGTCACGTGTTGCTAATAATCGTTGGCGTCGCTTCGAGCATCGCCAGTGTCACAACACAATAGCAAGTACTTCAGTATGAAATGAACTAACTTCACTTGCCAATAATGAAGTATCTATATTATTTTAGCTACTTCTGATTGCCATGTGTTATTGCCTTGTGTGTGCCAGAAGAAAAGCACTATGTATATATTAGCTCCATTTGAGCTAGTAAATGTTCTCTATCTCCGCGAATGTCTCATGTTTGAATACATGATCGCAGAAGACAGTTCCTAATAGGCTGAATGGTATCTAGTCTAGACCATTGTCTTTACGACAACATCACAGACACGTATTACATGTTCCTCGCGCTTAAGAGGCGTGGTTCTACATTCAAACGTCTTCATTACTGGAGATAGCGCCTTGGTTTGTTGAGTCAGTCTGGGTTCGGTTGTCTTCAACCAAACAACATTCCATATTCATTCAATTCCAGCTTCGTTGAATGAAACACGAGAAAGACGCATTCATTCAACTGTGCGCATTACAGTTGTTGCGATTCTTTGTCTTTCCGACGGTTTTTTATTTTAACTATGCCTTAACACCCTATATTAAATACAAACTCACTACTTGGGTTGGGTCTAGATATTGGGTGGAATGGTGAATTAGTCCACCAGTGGCAGGTTATAACTTTTCATCGAATAATGTTTTTATTTGAGATAGTGTTTTACAGCTCCCACGCGAATTGAGTCTCAAAATGATATATTAATAACGTAACTTAAAAATGTCCGTCGTTGTATTGTTCAACGAGCTCCCAGTGATGTTTTATCTCAACGAACATTTTATCTGTTTCAAACGTCGTCATAATGCGAATGCCATTGTCTCTGTAATATATTATTTCTTTCTCATATCTCCCTTGCTGGCATTTTTCGCCCGCGGTAAATGAATTGCCAGCCATCACTTACACCACAAAACAAATATTGTGGTGAAAACAAGAAACACATTTTACAGAATTTAATCATATAAAAGCGATTACTTGTGTTTTTTGTCAAACACCAACGAAAACGTTAATCATTTGGAGTGTTCTTCATATTGCCTAGACGTAGGGCGTGACGGTAAAAACTCGAAAACTTGTGGGTGGTAAAACAACGACGATGAATACAGTACTTTTTATTGGCCACTATTAAATATTTCCCTTTTAATTTTATTGCAGTCAAAGACTTTAATGAAACGAAGACAATATTTTAAGAGTGAGTTATTGCAGTCTTAATGTAAATTCCAAGACCTTCTTTTAATTAGTTCACGTACAAGCGACTCGAGTGGGTATCAACAAAGGAAAATAAAAATGGCGAGTACACAACGAGTTGTACAAGTTGTTAATTGAAAACTTTTCAAGCCCCCGGGTCGCGGGAGTGCACGTAATTGCAGAAAACTTGTTCGTTCTCGCGGAATGTCTAACGAGACCTCATTTGTGAAGGAATTCCATTTTCTCGTCGTTTCAAGAATAATTAACTATAATTAACGTTCTTCTTCATTAGCGTCTTATAATGCTAATTTTACGTTTGTATAAGCTTTTCCTTACAAACTGTCTTTTAATTTTATATGCCAGATGTTACTCTAACATGGATGGCGTGGTGTTTTATCTTAAAACATTTATTTCATACTTTCATACATTTTCCTTTAACCACCACTGCCACTCGTAGTATTGCCTAAGATGTTGTTCAGCAATATCATTATTTTAATTTTTTTTATCCGAAATGTCTAAAGGCTCATTCATAACCAACTTAGGCCTCTAACTTAGCAGCTAACTTAGCCTCTAACTTTAGGTTGCTGTTCATGATAGATATTTAGGCCGCTAACTTAACAGCCACTGCCTCCTAGATGTTGCTCGTGGCAGAGTGCTTTACAGCCATACCGTCGCCTCTAACTTTAGGGGGCTGTGCATGATAGATGTTTTTAAACCAATCACAACACAGATTTGCAGTATTTACTTTTATCGCGCCAATGCTTGACATACAATAACATTCAGCATTCAGTAAGTAGGCCTAGCCTAGCTCTACTTAGGTAGCATTATAGAATTGATTGACTATAGACTGTACAGTTTATTAAACAATAATTGATGGTAAAAATAATAAACGTATTTATTTAAGACAACGTGAAGTAAGCCTTACATAACCTCACATGGCCTAGCCCTAGCTGGGGGCTAGGCCTAGTACCGCAATAAACGTTAATAATACTGACGGTCAGTTGACATTTCTGCCCCAATCGATAGCCAAATGTTTTCTTTTATATTCTTATCTTTGTATAAAGACGAAGATTTTACATATAGCAGTGGCCTTTTCATGAATTCGTTCAATAGCTTTTCATCGAACAATAGTTGATGTTCCTTGGGATCCATTTTTGCTGTTTGTTTACGTTTTCAATCGGATATGACCGGAAAATTGTCGGCTCGAGTCTCTCTCTGATTGGTTAAAAGCTTCATGTTAAGTTAGCTGCTAAGTAAAACCTTGGAGTTTGCAAACATTCGGTTGCTGATAAATGTAAGTTAAAGGCTAAGTTTGGTCATGAACAGACGTGTTGTTTTCCATAAGACAAACCTTTAAGTTAGAGGCTAAGTTAGCTACTAAGTTGGTTGTGAATGGCCCTTAAAGGGCCCTTAAAGGGCCATTCACAACCAACTTAGTAGCTAACTTAGCCTCTAACTTAAAGGTTTGTCTTATGGAAAACAACACGTCTGTTCATGACCAAACTTAGCCTTTAACTTACATTTATCAGCCAACCGAATGTTTGCAAACTCCAAGGTCTTTTAACCAATTCAGAGAGAGACTCGAGCCGACAATTTCCGGTCATATCCGATTGAAAACGTAAACAAACAGCAAAAATGGATCCCAAGAAACATCAGCTATTGAACGAATTCATGAAAAGGCCACTGCTATATGTAAAATCTTCGTCTTTATACAAAGATAAGAAATATAAAAGAAAACATTTGGCTATCGATTGGGGCAGAAATGTCAACTGACCGTCAGTATTATTAACGTTTATTGCGGTACTAGGCCTAGCCCCAGCTAGGGCTAGGCCATGTGAGGTTATGTAAGGCTTACGTCACGTTGTCTTAAATAAATACGTTTATTATTTTTACCATCAATTATTGTTTAATAAACTGTACAGTCTATAGTCAATCAATTCTATAATGCTACCTAAGTAGAGCTAGGCTAGGCCTACTTACTGAATGCTGAATGTTATTGTATGTCAAGCATTGGCGCGATAAAAGTAAACACTGCAAATCTGTGTTGTGATTGGTTTTAAAAACATCTATCATGCACAGCCATCTAAAGTTAGAGGCGACGGTATGGCTGTAAAGCACTCTGCCACGAGCAACATCTAGGAGGCAGTGGCTGTTAAGTTAGCGGCCTAAATATCTATCATGAACAGCAACCTAAAGTTAGAGGCTAAGTTAGCTGCTAAGTTAGAGGCCTAAGTTGGTTATGAATGAGCTTTAAGCTAGATCATTTTCTCGCTTTCCGTACAACACATGCATGCATTAACCGTATATATTACACAATGAGTTCTAAGTTCAGTTGTTATGTGAATTGTGTACAATGTTGATTCACATATGGTCGTGTGCTACCCGTACAATACCGTGTTACACAACGGGGTTTATCGATATAAAGAGAGGCTGATGACTCTTGATAACACACTCTTCTACGCTAATGCAGTGTTTGCATTTCGCATGGGGTTTATCCGTATGAATCGATGTTATCGCCGTTGCCCCTACACGAACACCGCTTCAGTCTATGATAGGCTGTGGAGGCAAACACATTTCAACTTGATGTACGCCACAAAACTAACAAAGGACGTTTTATATCTTGATACGTTTCACAAACCCCTTACTATAAAACCAGAGGCGTTTATATTCCACGTAATTATTCACTTTTGCTATCACAACTCGGTGTAGCCGTCCACCCTTTACTTGTGTGGTAAATTATTTGACTAATTATAATAATAATATGCGTCGTAATTACTAATATAAAATAATACAACTCCATTTTTTTCCGCCATTTATTCTAGTATCCTGATTTGAATATAATTTGATAACATAATTTGAAAAGAGCTAACTTCGTAATCAAGAAATGTGTGACAGGATACAAGCATCATTCCATTCCGACAGGTTCGCTACTATCAGATAGCGACAGTTCCATAAAAATGTATAAATGAGGAGAAAAACTGAAGAGCTTCATCACAGAAGTATAAAAAGTAAAAACTGTTTGGACCCGGCACCTCCACCAAACCACCAAAACCTATTTGATCATCGTCTTGCTTGAAACATTGTGTCTGTTATATTTAAGAATCTGTATTGAATCAAACTCTAGTTTGCATCGAAAGTGTGTTGATAACATCTCGGAAAGTCACTATTGTCTCGGCGGGCTTGTCTTGAATCACGCAGCTGCCAGCTCGTACTATATGACCTTGGCGAGGGATCTTTATAGGCCATAACACGATTGTTCGGTGCTAACTTCACTCTTATCAGCGTTAAGAAAGGCTTCATTCCACGACACTCGAGCGCTTTATGTGCTATAAAGATATTTACTAATATTCTAGGGTAATTCTCTCTTTATGATGTAATTATGGAAATGCTAGCCTTCATGATTTCGTCTTATCGTCGTTAGTGTAGAGTTTCCGGCATTACTTTTGTTTTTATAGGTTCTGGTTTTTATTTGGTGCTTCCCCATCCAACGAGTGTCCTTGATAAGACATCAAATCCAAGATGTCACAAACTTTCTATGCATCAGTCTTTCGACGAGGAAACGTATCACGCAGATTCTAGTGAAAACCCTTCGCCCTAAATTCTAGTTTTTTCGAGACTTGTTTACGCGAAATAATTTTAGAAAATTTATCGCCTTTCACTAAAACTTTAGCTGACAGCTTTTCAAAACTTGGCACCCTTCGAGCTTCACAGATTGTTTTATATCCAAGGTCATCGTAGTAATGGCGTCCAGTTTGTGCGCGTAGGTTCTAGATAATCCTTGAGCTCGCGCGTGTTTGCTCACGTGCGTTAAATGTTATTTACGAGAGGTCGAAGGGTTAAATCATGTGGATATTATTAATCTATTTGCTTTGTAAGGTCCCAATTCTGGTTTCTTTTCGTAGGAGGCCTATTCATTTCCTAATACTATTTTATATGTATAGTATAGCATAAGATAACTTACAATATCGATGTGAAAATCTAAATAATATATATCTTATATTGTAATATGATGTTTAACCTTGGTTTTATATAGTAGGCGACTATGACGCTGTTATGATGGCACTATAGACAGAAATTAAAAAAGAGCCTCCACCGATACACACATTATTTTTGGTTTATCCTTGTTGATTTGTTATATTTTAATTTCAACGTTTCTGGCCGTTCTCCCTGTCCATTTTCAAGGAAATATCTTTTAAAACACACAACAATCAGATACCATTACTTTGATGCAAGTTACATCGGTCAATGTTGGTACCCTTGGCGGTGCTGCTAGACGTTATATATGGTGTGTTGGTGTAGCCATCTCGTGATAACAACCTGCTCTCAGAAACTACAGTTGAGGGTGCAATCAAGTGATTTAACGTGGATCTAGTGCCGTGTTCTGTTTGATGGTACTTTGTGGTGCAGACCTTGTTCTAATCGACCTGATCGTGAGGCTAATATATTGAGTAATATATCCGGTGTAACTCTCTTCGTTGTCGATGTAAGAGTTCCCCTGGTAACCACCTTTTCTTGTATTTTGTGTGAGAGAGATTTAACTGTAAAAGGGTAAACAAAAACAAAAATATACAATATAATCATTTTCCCCTTGGGAGCATTCACCATCAACATGCACATAAATCATTCATTAAGTGTAGGCTCACCCTCCGGTCAACTGATAATAATTGTGATTGCTAAATCTGGTACTCATATATTCAATCAATCGAACAGTTGTGTTTAGTATCCAGGCTTGTTATTTAGCGATTCAAGTTAATGCTAAACAAAAACCATTGAGTTCGGGGATGTAGCAGCTGTTTGATTCACAGCAGGAAAATATGTAAATATGAATGCACCGGGCGGAAATAAAATCTATTTCTGTAGAAGTTAAACGAGTGTTTGCCTGGAGGATTGATTGATCTCGTGCGTCTGAGCTGTGATGACGTCAGTAGATCGTTCAACCAATCAGATGTAGCCGACACGAGACCTCGTTTGCCCCATTGCGGACTAAATCAGGCATTCAGAGCTCTTTCCAGCTGTACTTGGAGTAATTTATGCAAACACATATTCAAGGTTACACACACGGGTTGGGGTTGCAGTATCTCTCTTGTTGTTCGCATAATATGTGGCTTGCATGTTTACTTCAAGTTTTACATTTTTTTTAAGTTTCGTCGGGTAAAACTTTACCATTTAATATCTTTCGTTATTCCTCTAGTATGCTAAAATTGTCTGGCTATTAACATACTCTTATCGCGTTCATCCAAAATAAAAATCAACAACATTCAACAGAACTTCGTATTACATTTGGTACTCACTCGCCAAGAGGATAAGCTACATGAAAAGTCTTATAATTAATTAATCCGTCCACGCTTGTTGTTGAATCTAAAATGCAGTATAAGAGTTTTCCGGTTGTACAAGCAATGTTTATTTAAACTAGAAATGTCCATGAAACTGCGATCTTTACATTGGAGAAACACAAGACAGGGTTTTATTGAGATTTATGATGGACCCGGCACCTCCACCAAAATGCTATTTACTTTATTCCACTCGATTGTGATAAGTAGTTAGGATAGATATGCAATTGAATGTTTTTTTAGGTTTCTAAGAACATTCTTATAAAGAAACGAATCTGTTTGAGATCTCCTGGTAAAAAAAAAGGATTTTGCATATTTTGTATATTTTGTCACTTTTTTTAAAAGTGCATATTTTACCATTTTTTACATATTATTTTTAAATTCTTGGGTAAAACAATGGAAAAAAATTTACTTTTTTTTATCTGGAATACAAAATTGTCTTGATAATAATTCCTACATTTGTATGGTGTTCCTGCAAAATGTGACCAAACGAGATTCAACCGTACTTTCAAATTTGCAGGGCCTATTGTATATGGTACTCATTCGTAATTTTCATGAAAAGTGCTTTAAATTTTCACTCTTGTCGACGAATATCAACTCAGAAAAAGAGTTATCTGATTGTATAAGAAACGTTTATTAAAACTATACGCAATGCGCGTGAAACTGTGTTCTTGACATAATATATTACGTCCTACCTAGACCAGTACAACACAGGCTTATTTTGATTTATGACATTCCCGCACCTCCACTGAGACTGTATTATTTTCTCCACTTGAATCGTAATAGCCGTCAGCGGTGGTACATACAATTGGGGCGTTGGTTCAAAGCGTATGGCTCTACGGGGACGTGGGTTCGAATCTCGCATAAGGCGTGTTTTTTTTTATGTAATCGTCCTCCACTGTCATCTGTCACTACTCGTCGTCTAAAATAGCCTTGGTTTATTACTAAATTAGTAAATTGTCATCGCATTCGAATTGTAAAATATTTTTGACGGACCCGGCACCTCCACCAAAGCTATTTTTTTTATTTTTCTTGGTGCTCCAGTTATTCGGTGGTCCGATTAATACGGGTCGGGCAGAACTTAAATTAACCACCTCATTTTATCAATAAACGCACTTTATAATTTACTTTTATGATTATTTAGTATATATTATTTTCACGACTAGCTTGCATGTTCTTTTGCCTCGTTCTATACCAGTTTTTTTCTTTCCCAGGTTATTGACCTAAAGGCTTTTTACTTTGACGTTTTTTGTGACATTTAGGTGACTCATTCTATTCGTCATCACAGGGATGTAATACGCAGAATCTTTGGCGATGTGAAAGGTTGAGCTTGACGTTATTTTCCGACTACTCGTTGAAATTAATACGATCTATTTGGGAAAATGCTCCATTTTACCGTCTTGTACAAACTATGTCGATCTTCTAAAATAAGAGGTGTTATCAGCAACAAGACTATATGACGTCACATTTCCTGTGAATTACACTTTTATAAGACAGTCAGTAAAGCGTAAACATAACCAGTTAAGCTGAAAATTAATGGGGCTTAACGTTAACTTACAACGTAATTAATTGCCACTGTTTTGTTGTGAAGAATGGCGTAGTTTATCCAATAAACAGTATGTTGTTCGTACGCTCGATTGCGATAATAGTGAAAGTCGTTAGAACGAGGTTAATTAGTTTATTATTGCCACCGAATTTCAGTAGCTGCGATGACTATTTAAAAGCATTGTTTCACGGCCTCTAGGGAGCCTCATTCAGCTGTCTGCGTGCCAATGTCAACACAACCTTGTCTGCCTGCATGACGGACACCGCCCGTATGTATGGTGTTGCCCTAGGTCGGGGCCTTCAAGGCACAAAAAGCCATACCCTCAAAGTAAATATTTGTGCATGTTTTAGTATATTTGCAGTAAATGTTTCGAGTTCGTGAATGTTCATTAACTCCTCATTTTAGTCCAATTTCAACTTCGAAATTTGGCGCCAACGTGGGATAAATACTCTTTATTAATAAACTTAATGGGTGTTTTTTTTTTATATATTATTTTAGGAAAGCGTGTACTAACACTCATAAACATACAATATTATTAAGGACTTATTAGTGGAATCAGGTTGATGCTTTGTTGGATACGTATATTAAGACGATGTTATGTACAATGTAATTGATTGAAAATATATTATTTCATTTACCATGACCATGTACGAGATACCCGTACATTGTGTGGGTATATGCCTTTCTGGTGAGAGTTGTTGTATTCGAGAATAAATTATTGAACTAAATTATCCCACAGCCGAAATTAAATTTCTTTTGTATTTGTGCTCGTGACTGGTTAACTTGTACCATTTGTCTTTCCTCCAGTCGACTTAATTCCTTACTATAAATATAAAGTGGTACTCTCACAAACACCCGTGCGTTCCCCCCCCCTCACCCCCTTCCCCTAATCTAAACCCTTTACACAATGTTCATACGCGCGCGAGTTTCATAACCAGACTCTCTTTGTTGTGTAAAAACAAAGGATAAATTCTGCATTCACCTAAGTTAAGGGTTGGCTGCTTACTTCTTGGAGTTAATTTATTTATCAACAGCCACCATTGAGAACGCACGTTTTTCTACGTTTGCTGAACGACCATACACCACCGAGAATATGTCAAACACAATTTAGAACACATTAGGGATCGCTGAATAGTAATGAGCACTTTTTCATGGGTAACTGTTCAGTTACAATATTATGATTATAAAAGAAATCAGGAATAACTTGCCATGGGGCTTAACCCTCTCTGATTCTCTTCATCAATTTAAGTTCACTGTATCTGTGTTCCTTGATTTGTTTAAAAATAAAAACATGTGAGATAATTATAATTTAATTATAAATTTAAAATATTTGGTATTTTCGAGTGCTTTCAGCATTTACTATCTTAACAACATGGCTCCTGTTACTTGTGCAGATAGCAATTTTATACTTGACGTAGAGTACGATGTATCTACATTATTTTCATACATGTTTTTTCTGTGAAATATAATATTCATACTCAAGAAGTTCGTCTATAGCGAATGATAAATCGATACAAGTACTTGTAAATAGCTGTACTTGGGTTAATCGAGCTACTGCCGAGCCTGCACCGTGGGAACCGCACCAGCTGCTGTACGCCGCCCTAGGGGTGGGAGGGGTCTCAGACGCTGCAATGTTTGCCAGACGCCCGCCCGACTCATAGTTAAGCCCAGTTGCGACTTAATTGTCTCGTGTTTCTGTGCTTGCGAAGCGCTCCAGGGAATGTCTCGCATTCGAGACATTTTAATTGAAACTATAATACGCATTGCTCAACTTTCCCGCACAGATGTAATTTTAATGTGGACTTTTCCAACAGTTTTCCTCGTAATAAAGCGGTTAATTCTCTCACACTGACACTTAATTAACGATTTTATCTTTACTGCAAGTATTATATGCTTGAGAAATCTGGTCTTCTCCATAATGGTAAAGGCTACCTCCTTCGTTATTTCGCTATCCTGGAAGCAAGATCTATGAATATTGTAAGCAAAGCAAGAAGGAACTGTTTTATTCGCATGTGTTTGACAGGGACTGTTCAAACAAAATTTATCCTTTATTGAGGCCTGTTGGAATCTGTGCTTCCTTAGCAGAATGTCCAACCCTCGATTCTTGTTCAAAGCTGGGGGTTTGTAACTCCTGCCATTCACTTCAATCAATGTGTAAACGGTGACTTTATGCAACTATCCTAGAACACAAATTATATTTGATCGGTGTTTTCTATTAAAAGTGCCGGTCTCTAGTTGGTCATTCTTTGCTCGTCGATGGTGTCGGCGCCTACATGGTTGTCTAGGTCGGCTTTAAATTCAATGTTCCCCGAATATATAAGTTATGTGACTGAGTGGGTAGACAAGTACGAATTTCTTTCTTTCTTTCTTTCTTTCTTTCTTTCTTTCTTTCTTTCTTTCTTTCTTTCTTTCTTACCTACCCTAATCTCACTAAATTGAATTGAATTATTGGGTGGATGTGAATGTGAATTCCCGATTTTTTTGCTATTATTCTTTACTCACATCTTACTACCACCACAATCTAATACTCTTGTGCTTGTATACCTTGACAACCACAACAACAGCAATATGTGCACAGGGCCTGCTAACGAGGGTCTGTAATGAGCTCCACACACCCTATACACGCCCTGATATCAGATTGGTGTAGGCTCCGCTCTGCTAACCTTGGTTGCCGCCAGCGTGTCTGCGTCTAGCCCTCTCAGTACTTGGGCTATTGATCTGTTGCATACGCTGCATGGCCACTCGACTAACCTCAACCACACAGAGAGTTATCTATGCATATGTAAAAAAGCTCGCTGTTTTCACTACTCTAATTACTAACATTGGTTTCCATCAGAGGGAATCACTTTAAATAAAAAATTTTATGTCTTATAGTTACGTGATTGTTATACTCTGCATGCATGTGCTGCTTGTTCAAAGCTAATGTGCTGCAGGGTTTTTGCAATGTTTTGCATACTTCCTTAATTATTGCAATTTATTCACACCCCGACCCTGTACATTTAACAATTATTCTGCTACAACTCCACTGTATATTGTGTGTTCTTTGTTGGGTAATCAAAAGAAGGACCTGTTTTTGATTAAACATTTTAAAACTATCATTGAAATAGAGTTAGCGTTAAGTTAGTGTAAATTTAATATAAATCTTGGAAGCGAAGAGACTTTATTATGACTTGGCTATTTTTCTTAGAGGCTTGTATAGGTATATCACAATAAATACGATTGCGATAAAAATAAAAACAACTTGACAATTTTCTTCTTACTTTACACAGAAATGCTTTCATCATTTGCGATAGAACAACACCATCTGTCCAAGCTGGACATTGAACCGATCACAAGTTATACGTAGTGTGAGCTCTGGCTAAAACCTCTGAAATGGATTTGGCTTACGAGTTTCTGACGAATTACATATTTCGCGTATTAGTTTGTAGCCAACTGCTTTAGACATTTTGCTAAGTTGTTTCTTATGTTCAGCCACTTTGTGCGAGCTGAAACCTTAAATTCCCAGTTGGCGTTTTCCTTTTAGTTTTCCAAACATTATTTCCCTTTCTTATTTACTCTTTTGTGTGTCTGGCAGCCATTACTATAAATCTTGAGCTACGGTACCTAACTTAATTTACTCTGCATTTGTTTTGTTCGTTTTCACATTTCGTGCTGCTACTGCTAGGTTTTCCGCAAGAAAAAGCCTTCATACTTTAAATGAGAAGTTATGATAGCTTCCCAGCCCAACCCCTACTCGCGCTGCGATCGCTATCGGCCGGGGTTGCTACGCCCCTAGCGGTGACTCAATGTACTTGTTGACAGTCCGGCATCGCGCCAATGTTTAATGTCCAGTGATGCAGACTGCTGATTTCACGTATTTGCATAGGAATGCTTTTTCTATGGTTCATTATGTTTTATTTATGCCTTGCTATTTCTGAAAGAAAGAGGTTGAAAATACGGCTATTGGGGGTAATACAAGAGCATAAGAACAGGGTATGATTGTGGAATAACTAGGAATGGTCATGACGAGAATATTACCGTCTCAAATGTGATTATTAATACAGGTTACTTAAGTACTGTTAAGTAATCCAAGTAATCCATGTAGCAAACTGTTCCTCTGAATAACGACCACCTTTTATGTGTATACTTGCGATTTACTTTACTTCTTCAATTTTAATTGTTTGCTTTTGTTTCAACACTATCGTTAAAACAATCTCGACTAATCTCGACGTAATCATAAAACATGCATATTTCATATTTTTGGCAACTGGTTAGCATATAGTTATTCAACAGTGCCAAGGGTGTAAAAACGATTCCGTTTACATACCGCTGGTTGGGGTATTTGGTTATGACGTTGATGTTTAAAGCCTCTTCTCACAAAGTTATTATTAGTCTTACACCGAGTCAGGTGCAAGTAATGCATGCACAGCGCTCTAACGTGAATGCACGTCACTCTTAACTGTGGTAGATACTGACAGGAGACTTCGTCAGATATCTTGTCTCGGAGTCCAGAGGGAGGGGTTAGTTTCAGTGTGTCTAAGTTTAGTTGTTAGCTGAGCTTACACCAAGTCAGGTGCAAGTAATGCATGCACAGCGCTCTAACGTGAAGAGATACTGATAAGAGACTTCGTCAGCTATCTTGTCTCCCTGGAGTCCAGAGGGAAGGTTTACTTAAGAGACTTCGTCAGCTATCTTGTCTCCCTGGAGTCCAGAGGGAGGGGTTTAGTTTCAGTGTGTCTAAGTTTAGTTGTTAGCTGAGCTTACACCGAGTCAGGTGCAAGTAATGCATGCACAGCGCTCTAACGTGAAGAGATACTGATAAGAGACTTCGTCAGCTATCTTGTCTCCCTGGAGTCCAGAGGGAAGGTTTACTTAAGAGACTTCGTCAGCTATCTTGTCTCCCTGGAGTCCAGAGGGAAGGTTTACTTAAGAGACTTCGTCAGCTATCTTGTCTCCCTGGAGTCCAGAGGGAAGGTTTACTTTCAGTTGGTCTCGCTTTAGTTGTTATAGTTGAGTTCAGTTGAATCAGTAACTTGAGGTTTAAATTGTGATAAATAAAGGGGTGAGATTCAACTAACCCACGTGAACCTTTTATATCTTGGCAAGACTTATATTTCCAAGTTTATGATTGAAAATGGTTATTTCCAATACAGAGCTGGCATTCGAGTAGTTGATAGAACACAGAAACCCTTCTAACTTGTGAAGAGTTGTAAAAACTTTACCACACTCGTCCGTTGAGCTGTCAATACGTCAGAAGTTCTGAGAAATGTTGTAAAGATGAAGGTTTTACACCGTGACCAGTCTGATATCTATAAATAGGACGCCGACAGATGAAGTATGGATCCAGTTTGCACTGGGTCCGTTGATCATGCTAGGTCAGTCCCTGGAGGCCAAGTCTTGAGACCACTCGTTTCGAGTCGAGAAGTGAGTCGAGTCGCTCATTCTATGTCACCGGTGACTTGGGGTAAACGATAATCGGTAGTCTTGGGACCATTTTTACGGCTTGAGGCTCCGCCCCCAACAATCCCATAGTGACCAATAGAAAACTTTGTTACAAATAAAATCGATCAAATCACAGCTAGTTAGATTGAAATAATCGATCTCTTTATTATGAAAGCTGTGCTATTTTGTTTTTGTATTGTTGTTTTGTTCTTGTTTTTGAAAGGTAGGCCTAGATATCCAATGTCAGATAATTTTTTAAATGTACATATTTAATTTAAACTTGGTGTTTGATCAATTTGGAAAGGGGTGATGCATGTATTAATACGGGTACGTTAATTGCCAGTTGCTAGCTCACCGTGTTACATCTATTATTGCATTTACAACGTTCAACTAGATTGATGTGTGACAATTTATAACTACCAAATCAATAACAAACTGTTTTGATCGTCTCAAATCGAAAAGTTTACAAGTCACCACCAAATACCTCGTGGTTTGAAACGTGAAAAAACATTCGTTCCAAGTCACCGTGCGACTCGTGAACTTGTCCCAAGACTACCGATTTGGCAATTTTGAGCGACTTGGAGGAATTTCTCGACTCGGAACGTGTGTGAGTTGAAACGAGTGGTTTCAAGACTTGGCTTCCTGGGCAAGATAAGTGCATGGCGGGTCAGCTTGAGACGGTACAGATGGTTGGGGCTTTGTCGTTAACGTTTTATTGGAGCGATATCGATAGTATGCTAGATGTTTTGTCGCCGATATGACGGTGTCATTGCCAAACTACTATAAACCTCTGTCTGCCAATGCTGAGGGTCAATATGTACTTGGACGTTTGATGGTCGATACTAAATGCTTGCAGCTGATGGATACGAACTTGAGTGAAACACAAAGGCGAAGCTATGTGATCTGTAACAGCTTTGGTAACTCTTTACTAACAAGGAATTTGTAAAAGGAACAACTGAACAATTTTAATATAAAATTAATTAAAAAGGAAAAGAACATGAAATTTAAATCTAATGAATGAATTTGGGGGAAACGTAAAGTTAAAACCAAATGAGAACGTACTACACAGGAAGGAATGGAAACTGGTTACAATGGTTGGTATATAACATGTTCGATCGTTGCGTCTGCTGAATTAATCAGCCGCAAAGTCCCGTGCGCTACGGTCCAAGCCCTTAGAACCAAGGACGCGAGTTTGAATTCCCCATATGGCTTGAATTTGAATAATTGTCCCTTATTTCCATATTTCATCTGCCAACCGTATTGCATAGCGCGATTCATTAGTCTAATAGAGGCGCAAACAGTGCTGTAAAGGTCATGAGGAGTAACACTGTTCCTCCTACAGTCCACCTTGTTCAAAGTAGTTCCATGCGTGGAGTATTCAGTATCAACAGCTACCTCGAAATTCTAATGGCATTTCCTTTATTCCTCCAAGGACTGTAGAACATCAGCATATCAACATGGTTTTTAAAATTGATCTGTCTCCTTGTGGAATGCACTTCCAAAGAATAAAAAACTGACAGAAGTTCCAATAGCGGCATCAAAGATTACGAAAGAAAAGAAAGATTAAGTAGATTGTTGTTCTGCTTGTTTAGTTTTTTAAAAGTAAATTTATAATATTAATTGACGTTGTATTTTGATACTGTATATTTAACTTGGACATCGTCTATATTATTATTATTATTATTATTATTTTATTGGATGTATTTCATACAAACTCGGTTAAAACCGGAGCTAACATGTTGTACGGACTTACGTCAAGTACTTCCATGTGTACCTATTACATACATTATTACTTTTGTATTATTATTATTATTATTATTATTATTATTATTATTATTATTATTATTATTATTATTATTATTATTATTATTTGCTCATAAGAACTTAAAAATGGCCGAATCTACTTTGCAGCGGGATTTTACTCAATTATTAATGTGGACGCACGATTATGATCTCGTTATTAATGCTGACAAAACCAAGATTCTACATATGTGCTCACCTCTGAATCAGAAGAGGCATCAACCTCTTAAATAATATTCCATTCTTATGAGTGTTTGCATGATATCGTAAATGGAAAAAACTGTGTACGGTGTAGTGTTGAAATTGAGTCTGTTGACAGCCATGTCTATTTAGGTATCTTAATTGATAGATTCATGTCGTGGAGGCCGCATATTATCTCCTTATGCAAGCGTTTAAGATCCTGTGCATTTCAATTCTTCCAATTAAAGTTGGTACTTCCGTTTAACCTTTTAAGGTCAGTTTACACTGCGATCGCCGAATCAATCATCTCTTAATGGCCTCTTGGCCTGGGGCTTTGCATCTTTAAGCCACGTAAATTTAATAACCAACCTTCAAAACACAAATGATTAGAACTATGACACCATGCTTTTTAAAAGAATCCAAGATATAACAGCATACAAATGAAATATCACTTTTGCAATGTACTGCCTGTATCATACCTATTTAAGTTTAGATTTATTTAAATTTTATTTCAATAGACAATATGAAGCAAACAAAAATACGGGATTACGCGGTCGAAATCAAGGGAATTACTTTTTGCCTAAATTCAATAACAAATATGGAAAACGAACACTTTTTTATTTGACACCTGCTATTTTCAACAGCCTACCTGGTCATCTGCGCAATCTAGAAAAGATCTCAGCCATTAAATCTGAATTAAAGTTTTATTTGCTCGATTGTTTATGTGCAGTCTACAACACCTAATCATTCATCTCAATACCCAATTTGCTTTTAATTTTAATTTTTTATTGCAGTTGTTCAATTTACTATTTTCATAATGTATCCTGTTTGTTTGCTTTAAGATTTGATTACGAATGACAAATCTGTTTGTTTTTTTGTTTGTTTTTGGAGGAGTCTTTAAATATTTAGATACTTGGTGCAAGTATGTAAATTTATTCATCTAATACTGTGTTGTTTTTGTGTTACCTTAAGTATAATATTTTTATATTCAATATTCAAGTTTTTTTTTTTTTTTTTTTTAGTTTTGTTACACAGGACGGTGTTCCACTGAGTTTGTTCTATTTTTCTTTGTTATTGTTGTAATAACTTCGCACAACACCGTAGTTGTATGAAATGTACACATTGTCGTGGTTTAAACCACAGACAAGCCTTATTTTAAGGCTTTGTGGACCGAAGCATTTAAAAAATGTACACATATGTAATTAATGAATTAATAAAAAAAAAAAAAAAAAATTATTATTATTATTATTATTATTATTATGTATTGTTTCTCGATTTGTCTATTCGGGAAACAGTAGACGGAATTGTTAATATTTAATACAATTCAGAAATTAAAAATCCATCCCGACCGGGGTTCGAACCCGAGTCTCCCACATATTATATTGTATTAGAGGGTGACGGGTTCACACGTCCTATGGGGCAGATGCTTTTTTTGTCAGTCTCACATTCAGTTTTTTAATGTAACATGTTGAAATATTGTACAAATAAGAATGCTCACTAATAATAAACTTCCTCCGGGTACAGTAATGATTGTTGCATCGCATGTGGTGTTTTCCCTCGTTAGTGGAACGAGCATCATCACTTCAAGTTCTGTTGGTTCTCCTGCCTCAGAACGCGAGAACGAGACGTTGAAAAACTCTAACTCTAGTCGGCGATCTATATCCTGGTCATTCAGCGCTCTCTGTAATAAAACTAACCGTCCTCATCTGTTATTGAGTGCTCATCACCGACAGGCAGGAGATAATAAGAGTTTGACGTTCGTAGCTCGAAACACAACTTAATATTTAAATTAACGAGTTTTATTTAAGTCTTCTATAAGTACAAACCATTCACTCAGAATCTTTTAGTTTGGATTAAAGCAGTGGATTTCAGTAATAACTGTATTTTCTATGAATCTAACCCCAACAGTTATCAAGATGTTATACAATGGCGTTAATCTTAAATACAGTTTACCCATGGATTCGTAAGAGAGTTTCTCGAGGAACTTCTAATAGTTGGTTTCATATTTTGAATCACTTATTAATGTTAAGTCTCCTATACTATAATTATTTTTTACAAAGCAAAGCCTACAGGGAAAACCCTTTTGGTTTATCAATTTTAGTTTCGTATCTGCTGAATGGAAGCTTCCGTACTATGCATTTGAGACGGGTTATACTTATAAGTTTCCGGTACTGGAACCTTGCTTCCAACACACACAATACAATACACAGTACACAGTCGAGTAAGAGAAAGCCGCCCTAACACCAGTCTTGTTTGCTTCCAGATATCACCAACCCGAAGCTTCCAGGAGGATCAAAAGATGCCACCAAGACGTTCAAATACGACTATTCCTATTGGTCGACCGAAGTAAGTAGATTAAACTATAATTCATTTTGTGTGTGGAATAGGTTTTGGTTCTTTGTTTACATCTTTAAATTGAAAAAAAAAACGATATTAGTAATTCGCCATCTGGAAGAAATTCAATATTGTTAACAGCTGTGAAATTTAAGTAATTCTAGAATTTGCAAGAAGTTGACTGCTTGGTTGGGCAAAAATGATTTGTGTTGGCTTCTGTCGCCTTACAGTATAACATTATAATACCCTTTTACATTAACTTATTAAAAAAATGTTTATTGTAAAACTGATATCTCGTACATTATTAGTTTCTGGTTCATCGCCACTTGTATTCTATTCATGTGGATGTGCAAAAACCTCGAATAAAAAGTAGATACAATCGAAACTAATTTCATTCTGAGCAGCTAATTTGAAATTATATCGCGTTGTAAGCCGGCGAGATATCCTATCCGTCTTTGCAATCACCGCCTAGCTAAGATTAAGAAGCAATTACTCTCAATTCTTGATCATAACCGTATTTCCCCGATAGAAAGCCCGGCTGCGCATAGACTGCAGTGTGAAGCTAATGAAGGATATCGTCAAGTAATTATAAGTTTTATCTAGGTGTAGTCTCCGCATCCAGGGGTTGAATTATCCTCTTGTTTCACGGAGACGCGATACTTGGGGGTTGCAAAGCGGGCGAGAACTTTTAATTGGTTTCATGTAATAAATATCAATAGAGCGACGATCCTTGCTGGCTTAACAAACTTAATTAGGCTGGAGATGAGCCCAATCTCACTACCGTTTCTCTACCCCTCCCCCAAACCGCTTTTATTACCAACCTTGCCAAAATAAAGAAATACAATACCATTAATTAAGTAGACGTATCTCAATAAAATAATTCAAATTTAATTATTTATCAAATATTAAAAATTAGCTTTTGGGGTAGGTACCTATGTCAGAATATTGCGCCAAATGAAAAATGTATACGTATCTAGTGTTTGGTCATAACTCACATTAAAATCAAATTGGATAAATCAATAACGTTAATTTACTTATTAGTAACTGTATTATACGATACTGTTTCAGGCTAAATGTGTATGGAAGTAACGGTAATTTAAGGATAATAATTACTTAGCCTAACACTCATTTCGTTATCCACAAAAGAGAGTTACGCATTTTTCGGAGTTATTTGACTCTACAATTTAACCTCTGCCATTTACAGGAATTACATTTTTACCCCTAAAATGGTTTAGAGAACAGCTTACTCCTAAATTAACTCCGTTCTTGGTTAACTCTTCTTTTGTTCAGTGAGGTCATATTTGACGGTATGAGTAGCATGGGTTGGTATTGGTGGTGGACCAGTATTTCCTAGGGTGACGTTCCATTCCCGTTGACTCTTCACATCGGCCTTGATTAGGTTTACGCGGCGCTCTCAGCTTTTAACTTTATAATCAACGGCGACGCCGTAAAAGTGAGCAGACTCTCGCATCGAGTAAAAGTGTTTTCACTGTTGAACTTTGAACTTTGCGGTAAATAATCAAGTTTAAGAACAAAGTGGGTATTCTAAAGGGGAACGACACCATCACACGAAGCGACTTTGGATGAATTGTTTGTTGGCAACTCGTAACTTTCTTGAAACCAACTATTTAAACTTATATTCCTTATGTCAGATTTTACGGTACGGAAGTTTAGAAGGAACCATTCATTTTGAACATCTCTTTTCTCACAATGCCTTTAAAATTACTTTAAAAGTTTCCTTTATTGCCTTACTGTGTAGATGAATAAGCAAATATATACAAGTGATATATTATCTCACGTTATTTACCGTACTACCAAACTTTTCCTTTATTCGGGGACCTCTCCCCCGTCTCTCGACGACCTCGCTACCGACGACAACCCGACAACACGAACGATGACGACGACGTGGGAACCTCCCTTTCCTCCCCCTACTCATGGCTGGTTTTGACCAGCATGGCTCCCCATATCCCCCAGGCTAGTGGCGCATTATGACATAACGGTTGACGCGCCCCTCATCCAGCTAAAGAAACAATATAATGCTGTAAAGTAAATTATATAGCTTCATTGTTGTTAATGAGAACACACACCCAACCTTTTGTTAATGGATGAGCGAAGCGAAGACTTCAATTTCACTGGCCCCCCCAAAAAAATTATCTCGTTTTTTTTCTGTTTGTTCGCGCTCTACCGGGCAAACGGCATATGCGATCTTGATGAAAATTTGAGGGGACCTTCGAAATCTCTGATCACTCTCTCTGCCACGTTTTTGGGAACAATCGATCAAATACTTCTTATGATTATCGTACTACGATTTTTTCGATTTTTAATGAGATATTTTCGTGATATTTGGCTAACGGTTACTCCAATCTTGATGAAACTTTATAGGAACGTTTAAAATTACTGACATATATGTTATGATTTTAGAGACATTTGAAGAAATTTTTCTCACAAATCGTACGTTTACTATTTTTTCCTTGGTTTTTAATATATATGACATTAACGTGATATTTGGGCCGATTCTGTACGACATTTTCGTGATATTTGGGCTGATTCTGACCAAACTAGGTGCTACAGAGCTACAACGTTCATATTTACTGACATATATTTAGGTGATTAGTGCCTTTGAAAGAAAAGTTAAAGAGCTGGTCACAGTTTAAATAAGGTTTTAGTAATGATCCAATTTAAACTAATCATGGACATAAATTTAAAAGCTATCATCAGCTCTGGAAAAGCATTCGCGAAGCGGATTTTCGTGATATTTGGGCTGATTCTGACCAAACTAGGTGCTACAGAGCTACAACGTTCATATTTTACATTGACATAAATATTATGGTGATGTAGTGCCTTTTGAAAGAAAAAGTTGAAAGAGCTGGTCACAGTTCATAGAAATAAAGGTTTTGGTAATGAGATCCCAATTTAAAACGTAATCATTGGACAGAAATATTTTATTAAAAAAGCTCATCCCTCAACGCGTCTGAAAAAATCGTTCGCGAAGCGGCCTAGAAATAATGAATTGACCTCTCTGCCACCCACATGTCTCTACTCAGCTTGCAACTTGATGCCTCGAGCTCTTATAGTCGGTTGTTACTCTCAATTAGTTTTACCGCCGTGTCGCCGTTAGCCCCCGTGCTCTCTGGTGTCCACGTCTTAATTACTTCCCTGTTCTACCCTACCATGTTTCAATGATGCAGCTTAATTATGTACCAGGTCACGTCCGGACTCTTTGGTGCGGGCGATGATTGTGTTTGTGGTAGCTGTAATTGAATTGAACTTTAATGATTGAGTATTGTGCACAATTTTTAGCAATGATTAATATTACTTTTTGTTCGGTTTTGACTACGTACATATTCTATCCAGTGGCGTAACTACCGGGAGGTAAAGGAGGCACAATTCTGTCGCAAGATTTTGCAAACTGACAAAACTGTCAATCTTCACAATTTTATAAATTATGGACGAAACCACACTAAAACCTAGTAAAATACCACCATTTGCCATTTTCAAAATCAAAATTTCTTTGAGGCTATTTGCCCCAGACCCCCTGTTGTACCAGGATAGGGTACATGGGTACTTTTCCCGAAACAATTGTTTCATTGAGCGATGTTCGCCCCCTAAAAAACAAGGGCTAGTTATGCCACTGATTCTATCTATACTATATGCTACATTTTCACCAATAAAAACACTTTAAAAATAACATTTTTATGTTTGATATTGGTTCCAGTTTGGGCAAGTTTCGGTCGAGTAAGCTAATACGTGCTAAATGCTTAAGTTTGTTTACAGGGCATGATACTAACGAATGTATTTAACATTGTTTCAGACCGAGGATCCGCACTTTTCATCACAATCAATGGTGTACAAAGATATAGGAGAGGAAATGTTAGAACATGCTTTTGAAGGTAATTTGTGTGCTACTAGTAGATATGTGTTAATTAAATCAACAATCCATAATTCATAATTAATTTACAATTTAATATTGACTTGATTTGTGTTCGCATGGATGTTCATCGCTGTTACCGGACTTTCATAATCAGAGACCACTGTGTATGCCACTCAGAAGTCAGAAGTTGGTTTTATAATTCTTGTACCAATTATTATTGTATTTCTTAAAACAAACATTTATTCTTGGCCAATGGTACAATAGTGAAAACACGATATGCTGTCTTATAAGTGAATGTTATTTTTCAGAAAGGCACGTGTTAGATAAAAGTCATGACACAATATAAAAAATCTTTTTTTTGTAATTTAGTGCTCAAAATTTAAATAATCGTGGACCTCATGCTTCTGAAGTGTACCTGTTCTCCCTGTTCAATACGTGGTTGTTCTGTGCAGGCTACAACGTGTGCATCTTCGCGTACGGCCAGACTGGCGCGGGCAAGTCCTACACGATGATGGGGCGACAGGAGGAGGAGGGACAGGAGGGAATCATCCCTCAGATCTGCTCGGACCTGTTCGACAGGATCAGGGACACGTCTTCTGGGGACCTCAAGTACTCGGTGGAGGTAAGAAGTTTCAATGATGACCCAGATAGCAGGTCTCTAGGGATACACTCACGGCAAGGCAAAGCTGTCTAGTACCTCACTTGTTTCCTCTCAACACTCAACATGTCGGACTCAAAATCTCACGGGACACGTTCCAGGGTTATACTCTTGGCAGAGAAAAGTTGTCTGTTTTACCACTTGCCCTCATTCTGTCCTGCAGAGACACTTTGTTTGTATCGTGAGAACAGATATCTCCAGTACGAATTCGCTCTTACGGAAACAGATGGGTGCAGGATTACGTTGCCCTGAACTTATTTTGGTTTATTTGTTATTTATTAATTGGTTGAACAAACATTAAAACTTCAATTTTAAATAAACAGATACACACAGATAAATTCAGAATAACGTAATCTTGCACTTATTTTCTTCTTCTCTTTATTATATGAACCGAATGCACTTATTCAGAATATAGCGCCATTGAAATGTAATTATGAAGATAATTTTAAATTAATTCTACCAATCCATGACTGTTATTTATAATTGGAATAATTTCAGCTTTTATATGTTACTTTAATGAAGAAACTTATTTAACATATCAATATATATATAAATGTTTTCATCAATAATATCAATTGGCACGATTGTAATTTTATTAAGTAAATTGTATTGTCAGAAACGTTGAAGGTAAATGTTAACGATGGAATGTAAATATTTTATTCCCCCACTCCAACAGCCTGTCGTCTACATTGTAAGGGTTGATTGTCTCCTCAGGTGAGCTACATGGAGATCTACTGTGAACGAGTGAGAGACCTGCTCAACCCCAAGAACAAGGGTAACCTCCGCGTCAGAGAACACCCCTTGCTCGGGCCCTACGTAGAAGACCTGTCCAAGCTGGCTGTCATCTCCTACCAGGACATTCACGACATCATAGACGAGGGGAACAAGGCCAGGTGGGTAACCTGATAACACTAAACACATCTAATGCACGAAAAATCCCCCTCAATATTTGAAGCACACATTTCCCAAAATATTTCAGAAATGTTTAAAACAGTTTAGTGATAGTTAATTGTAGTTTCATTTTGATTTTATTATTTATTTCATACCTTTATATTTATTTAAATTATAGACCTACTCACATTTACTACGTGGGTTCTGTTGCTTATACTGAACTGTTACAAAGTGGTGCATTAGTGTGTGTCCTTTTTTATGATGTTGGTGTAATAGATGCTCAAGGTAGCATTTCTCTCAATGATACATTTTCAATTTTAAACTTGTGTAAAGTGAGTGTAACAGTTCTTTAACTGTGATTTTTTATGGAAAAAGTTATAGCAAATCATTTCAGACACCAGCTTGAATGTATTATTTATTTTATTTTAAAGTGATTTAATTGATTAATGTACCAAGTGCTGGTGGCTAACATGTCTGTCTTCGCTCCCTGTCTCAGGACGGTGGCTGCAACCAACATGAACGAGACCTCGTCGCGGTCCCACGCCGTCTTCACCATCTTCTTCACGCAGCAGCGATACGACACGGTGACCTCGCTCAGCACCGAGAAGGTCAGCAAGATCTCGCTGGTCGATCTGGCCGGCTCGGAGCGAGCAGACTCGACCGGGGCTAAAGGAACGCGGCTCAAGGAAGGAGCAAACATCAACAAGTCACTAACCACGCTCGGCAAGGTCATATCGGCGCTCGCTGACGTTGCCTCCGCTCAGGTAAATTATCTCTTTAGTTTGGTTGCGAATTCACTCTACAATCCATAATATCCATAAAATTCACAGTTTACTAAATAAATGCTTTAAACATTTCTTGTCTTTATCCACTTTCATTTGTTCATATTAGTCAATAGATTAATATGTCATAACTTGTCTTCATATTAATTATGCCCACCTTACATTAATTTTTAACCAAATTATTGTTTACGTCTTGGTATTGGACATGATTATTATTAATTTTCTTCACAGTCCATCAATCTGATATAAATTTACTGCAATTGATGTCAATTTCTGGTTGAACATACAGTATTATGATTTATAATAATGTAGCATAGTTTTATAAAATGAATAGCAATGACGATGTGTAACGAATTAAGTTGCAGCATTTCCTTCCTGTCTGCTCATTAATATTTGCCATGGCATTAAGTTTGCTTCAATCATTGCTACAAGCTAGATAATCAATTAATATGTACCATTTTTTTCTTAACATGGCAAAAATAGGGTTTTGTCATTAAGTAGTATATTTTGTACTAATTGCCAGTTTGTCAAAAATTCATTATCATTATTATATTGGATGGAAAATAACAATATAATTATACTTTGGATGGTCTGACTATTGTAAAAACCTGAACAAAGATCAAACAATATATTAGCTACAACTATTAATTGACTAGGATGTGATTAATAAAATGCTATGTATGTAAACTTTAACCTAGGAAAACAAGAAGAATAAGCTGGATGGCTTAGGAACACAGTTCTATTATAAATAATGTGTCCCAAGTTAAAGTTTAAATACAATAATTTTCTATTGAAGCGTGATCCTTCAAATATTTCTCATATATGGTGGTATATTATCCGGCCTGAGAAAGAAGACTGCAACTGACATTAATCTGGAAACATTATTTTTATTGCTTTCTGAATTTTAAATGGACTCCCACTAAAGTCGGTAAGTGCCCTTCTTGTTCATTCCATCGCTTCTTGTATGCCATTTTCTCCACAGTTGACATGAACGTTCAGCATTTAATTGAAAGACTGTTATTTAAAACATTTAATTTGTTAATGATTTAATCTGGTATCAAAACGTGAATTTGACAATGGTTCCCGTTTAATTCTGTGCTGAATTGTCATGTCAGTTAGTGTGAAGAAAATGGTTTGTATCACGCATTAAACAAGTCGGATGTCATTTTGTAATTTCTTGTAATTCACCTGTTTGGATATTGTTTACGTGGCATTGTAAAATTATTTCACTGTAATTTACATTGCTTTATACAATTTGAACTTTCTACTCTGCTAATCTTGGTTCAAGAACAGTCGAGCGATAAATTAACAAAACATCCTATGAGTGTGTTAAATTCCATTGATCTTATTTCAACTGCATATCAATAAAAGACGAGCATGAAACGCTTTTTGAAGCCTTAATTTTTCGTAGTGTAGTTAAGCATCTAGAGAGAACATTTTTCAACGTTCTTGTTTTTCCTTAAATCACTTTTTTCTTAAAAACTACAACTCAATTAGGCCCTAATTACTATTTTGTATGCACAAATTAACATTTAAAAATCTTTGAAGGTCACTTAAAGGTCAGATGCCACAATTTCTAATATAATATTATGATTATCATAACAGATATGAGATAATACATCAGTTTTTAGTAATTTAAATGAATATACAAATCAGATGTTGTGAATACTGTAGGTTTACATTAATATATCAATCAATCATGTCAATTGCACACAAAACCCGGCACATCCACCAATTACTTAAATTTTGCTTGAGATGTTTCAGTTTCATTTGACCAAGATACTAAGCTTCGTAGTTCATGTTTTATCTGAATTTATCTTCTGCTTTTGTATTTTATCATTGAATTGCTTTTGAACCAAATACAAATTTGTAAGGAGATGATAAATGGCATTTGGTGATATTCTTACATAAAGCTAGAGTAGCTCATCATTTCTCTTGTTGGTATCTGTTTCTTCATCGCAATCTCCTTGCATAGGCTCTGAAGAAGAAAAAGAAGTCCGAGTTCATCCCGTACAGGGACTCCGTGCTAACCTGGCTCTTGCGGGAGAACCTCGGAGGAAACTCCAAGACAGCCATGATAGCGGCCATTAGTCCGGCCGATATCAACTACGACGAGACACTGTCTACCCTAAGGTGAGGAAAGTTGGCATCGTTGCCTGTCTTGCTTCACAGGCATTGCCACTTCAACTGTTCTTGACATCGACTCTAATGATATTCATAAGCATCTACCCTCATACTTCAAGCCCTGATCCCTATGCTGAAGTGAGTCTCAATATAGGGAAATCACCATCGCTACTAGTTTCTTTAATGAGATGCGTCATCCATTACATGATGAAGCATATTCTCTCATTGCTCTATCTCTCATTGACTTCCCACGTACCTATGCTAATCTCAAGTGTGATAGGCCAATCTGTTCATAAGAGTTAGGTAAATATCCTGCCCATAGAAGTTTTGAAGCACTTCCTGTATCCCTCAATTTCATGGTGGGGTAGTAGTACTTCACTATCTTGTTAAACCACATGTATAATGTTGAGCTCTGAGAGTTTATTATCTATGACTTAAATTCAATACAAATATTGGTGCAAATTGCCAGTGTTTGCCATTTTAAAAGTCAATTTACAATAATTATTTTCTCTTAGTTTGTTATACGAAATGTTGAAACGGAAACAAAGGTGTTTTGTTTTGCAGATACGCGGACCGCGCCAAGCAGATTGTCTGCAAGGCTATTGTCAACGAGGATGCCAACGCTAAGCTGATCCGCGAACTCAAGGAGGAGATAATGAGGCTCCGAGATCTTCTCAAGGCAGAAGGAATCGAAGTTGAAGAAGGTCAGTACTATCATTTGCACGTCACTCAATTAGCCAATAGTTTCAACAATAAGAAGGATTATTATTACTGAAAGTTACAAAGATAATTCATTCAACTGTGTTTGACTTAGTAACGTTGTTCATATTTTGTAAATCCAGTGTTGGTATTCAAGGTATTTTAAGATTTGTAAGAATGCTAGTTAAAAGCTACTACATATTGACTATAGGCTAATAAATATAGTATTTCAAGTTTCCAATGCAGAATTGCTCTTTTGTAAATATAATTTTATTGATCTTATGTGATGTATTTGCAAGGTTGGTTTATTTGAAAATTAAAGACAATATTTATTTAACCCAAACGGCTTACGTTAAAAATCGCTGCGCGGCCCCTCACATCCATTTATTTTTTTCGAAATGGGGTTGCGGAGCGCACCTCAGCAAAAAAATTTACTGCTCCCAAAAAAAATAACCCGATTACTTGAAATAAAACTAAATGTAGCCTAAATAAAAGTCTAGGTGTATGAACTTTCCTCCGAATTTTTCTTGGTGTCAAAATATCACACCCTCATCTTCGTCATATCCTCAAAAATTGCAATAAGCTGTACCGCCATACGGGGCGCGCGCCGCCATAACCACCTACGAATGCAAACATAATCTTTCCTTCAAGCATAGACAGGCTAAACTTGACCGAGTGACGAGCCAAACACATCGTTGGATGCAGCAAAGTGCGTAGAGTACATTGAGCGCGATCTCTTGGTGATTGGACGAACCATTCTCATAAAAACGACCCATAATGTAGCGCGCTGTTCCCTTGCTGTTCCCGCCCGTTGTTCCGATGGCCAGGAAAGTCGGCGCGCATTTTTAAAGCCCGTCGATTCGCTGGCGAGAAAGCCGATGGGTTAACTTCTTTAAAATCAACTTTTGTACAAACAATGAATAAAATAAACAATTCTGCTTGTAGATTATTTTTTATAGTGCATCTATTACAAATTAACTGATATGATGATATAAGAGATGTATATATTTTGTAAATATTTTGTTGCATTCAGCTAGCTAGTGTGAGAATGCTAGATGTATAAAATTATTAGGATTGCACTGAGTTTTCAGACTGTTCACATTATTATGTCAAGGAAAAGGAACGAAGACAAAAAAGATTAACATTTTTTAAGTACATTTACAAAAAATATTTGGTACACTTTTTAGCCTTATAATTTCTTCATCAATATTTTTCATCCACTTATGTTCACTATGTGGTAGAGTTTATACTTTACCAAGCAAGTTCTTGAGTACAGTACTTTCTTAACATTGTACTGTTCAACTCCATCTGAATTGTTAATGTGAAATAAAATTAACAATAGTTTTTATCATACTTCTGTCACAATTTTGCACCAGATAACTGTTTTTATCTAGATACATTACAAAATCAAAAACATAGGAACAGTAATTGGTTTCAAATATTTATTTTATAATTGACTTTACAAAAATTTACTTCAAATTTAATCCAACAGTTTTATATTGAGAGTTATTTTATATTTAGTATACAAGCTTTATCTATTGGATTTACTATTTACTAACACAACTTCTTGCCAGTTATTACAATGGTCACCTACTTATTTTAAATGTTGGTAGTGTTATTACCATGAAGTAACATTCGTGGCACTACCAACTTAAGATTAGTTTTATATTTATACTACGCTTGACATCAGTGAATAGTACTACTATATCAGATCTGATAAGCTCTACATTATGGACAGTAGTAAATTAAATATACTTAAGTTTTACTCTACCTATGCACTCAAACATGCATATTGCTTGTTATTTTGGAGTAGCATTGATATTATTAACATTTTAAGCGTTTACGATTTTGACAATTTTATTACTGTGCACTAATATAGTTCTACTTATAACCACCCAACATAAAAACCTCAATTGTAACACTGGTGTGTTTGTGTTACTCTCTCTGCTATAGGGCCTGGTGGTAAAGTCATTTATGAAAAGAAAGAGAGTAATATTATCAATAATAGTAAGTAGTTACGTGATGATGTTTCTAAGACATGTTTGTTGAGCTTTGTGGCTGAAATATCATTGCTGTTTTACTGTTAATTTAACCCAATCATGCGTTGACGGCTTGCACTTGGCTACCATTTTACATTGGTGTCATAATGTTATGCTTTATTAATAGGCATAATCTGGGAACGTTTTTTTTTTTTTAACTTTTATGGCAAATTGGAATGCAAGCCTACATATATTTTTATCCAAGATAAAATGTCAGTAAACAGCTTGTAAAATGTTTAGTTACTTCCAATAAATTCAATATTTTTGTGAAACAATGTGAAATGGTTCGTTGGTAGTGAATGTTTTTCATTACATACATATTGAACATCATAATTTGCTGTACCTACCTCTCTCTTTTTTCTAATGATTATTGTAGCCCCATGTTATCTACACTATCTGTGTATTGTATGTGTCTCTTAACAGATGGTTTTGATAGCTGGAAAATGAAGAATGTACATTAGTTATTGCTCGTCTCATTAAAGCAAAACTTAAAAGTACGGTATTTCTTTTTAATTTAAAATGTAGCTTTCTTTAGTTTTGCAATGTAAGATTTAATGAACTACCTTTAAAGATCTGTAATTTTCTTGCTACCAAATCTGTCTGTTTTCAGTCTTTTCAGCTTTGTCATTATGTGTAAATTGTTTCCCTAATTTTACTATGTTGCTTACCTTAACGCTTATAGCTTTATGGGCTTGTGTTTTTCTTTGGTATACATTGTTTGCTTATGTCATTCCGTTGCAACATATATATCAATGCCGTCGTATAAAACCGCATTTATAAAAGTAATATATCATCACTCATCAGCATTGTAAAGTCAAGGGAACCCATAATTGCTTAGTGCTTCAACTGAATGCACATACATTTCTTGTCTTGCTTTGTTTGTGCATGAAGATAAATACCAATTAAAAGTTTAGTGATACTTTCAAAAGCCATTTTCATAAAACTACTTCAATGATGGTGTCAAACCTGGGTTAAGCAGCTCTCGGATACTACTTAACACCCGTACTTTACTATGGCTTTATATGTATTTTTATTACCATCAGATATTTAAGATCCCTTGCTTACAGTTTTATTAATTTTATTTTATTATTACCTATATTAATCTATTGGTGACAAGATGATATTGAGATAGTTAGCTGTTTACATTGAAGACATGAACACAAATGTATATATCGGTATTGCCGTTATACTGTACTTTAACCAGAACCTTTTTTCAGTGAGAAGCATCAATATCTCAAACAATTTTTTATGAATTAGTATTTTCCAATTAAAATAGTTTCTTAGTTTCTCTCCTCTGTAGGCCTAAGCCTTCAGCATTTAATCATAAATTTTGAGCTTTTTAAATTTGTACAATACTTTTTACATGGTATGCCCAAGTTTACAACAAAACACCCCAAGAGAGCTTTTAGAGTGGTAAGATCACTTTTCTCTTGGCACCATGTTCTGGTATAGACATGAAGTAAGTAAGTACTTTCGCTCGTGACAGATCTTGGGGGAAAGTACAACGCCAAGTCAGCTTTGCAAGTATTTTCAACTCAAAATATTGCATTTAAATTTTTATAAAATTATAGCCTCGTCTACACTCTCAAATTCCTCTAGTTAGCCATGATTTAGGAAGGCAGATTATTACTCAAAAATATATATTTTTTAATAAAATACTTTACATACGTTGCTACCAGAGTACAATAATTTCCCAATATCAAGTTGGATACGTTGACAGCCTAATTGCTCACAAAACATTGAATGTGACTCGATGTATGAACGCTGCAACTGTGTAACTGTGTGCTAATGCACGTGTGTGCTGGCGTTGTAGGGGAGGACGGAGTGAAACAGAAGCGGGAACAACTAGTCGCTCCGGGCTCCACCATCGCTGAGGAAGCGGTAGACCAACTTCAGGCCAGCGAGAAACTTATTGCAGGTAATTAATGCCTGCTGACATTAAAAGTTTTCTTATTTACATATTTAATAAGATTCTCTTTAAATTGAAATAGAAATTGACGTATCTTTAATAAAAAAATTCTCTTTAATTCCAATTTGACATTAGAAGTTTATATCCGTGAACTTGTATTAGACTAGTATTTCTTATGAACATTAAATTCAACCCGGCACCTCCACCAACACAGCAGATCATGGACTCATCTTTGCGACTGTAATTTTTAGAGTTGAACGAGACCTGGGAAGAGAAGCTGAAGCGTACGGAACAGATCCGACTCCAGAGGGAGGCTGTGTTTGCGGAGATGGGGGTCGCAGTCAAGGAGGACGGAATCACTGTGGGAGTATTCTCGCCTAAGAAGGTAAGTCTTTTACTGAAAACATGTTTGTTTTAATATCAACGCCAAATTAAAGGAGTAGCTGTTACTGGTGATTTGTTTAATGAAGTGGGACAATTAACAATTATGTATTTAAATGATTGCATCAAGTTGTTATAGTAACATTACTTTTTGCAACTTTGAATTAAATACTAAAACCGGAAAGCTTTATTCTAACTTATTAGCCCATATACACATGGATGGTATACAGTAAAGAAAAAGTAAATGATACTACTTTAAACTTTATTTACTAAATTTGCAATAATTAATAAAGTAATGGTTGTCATTAAAAAATATGAAAAGGATAGGGTCAGGAATTTGTTTCAAGGGAGACAATTGTAGATGCAAAAGTAAAACAATGCTGTATTCATATAAGAAATAAGAATATAAATAAAGTCCAGGATTAATTATATATTTGGTACCTTACTTCAGACCCCGCATCTGGTAAATCTCAACGAAGACCCGAGCATGTCTGAGTGCCTGCTCTACTACATCAAGGACGGGATGACTCGCGTGGGCTCTGCCGAGGCTAACATCCCCCAGGACATCCAGCTGAGCGGATCGCACATCCTCAGCGAGCACTGTGTATTTGAGAACAGGGACGGAGTCATCTCGCTGACTCCCAAGGAGGGCTCGCTCTGCTACGTCAACGGCAGGGAGGTGACGCAGGCACTCGTCTTGAAGACCGGCTCCAGAGTTATCCTGGGGAAGAACCACGTGTTCCGGTTCAACCATCCAGATCAGGGTAGGTCACGGTTCTTATTAGGGTACCTGTAACTTATTTACTGACAAACTTTTCAGTTAAATCTTCTCAAACATATTGATTGATGTTCCGTACTTTGAAAGCTGTGTGTGCAACATAGTTAAGAATAATTGTGAAATGTGGTCATATAATTTGGTTACTTAAAAAAAATATACATGCAAAATTAGTTTGCGAGTAACAAAAATAGATAACATGTACATATTACATTTCAACAAAAGACAGTTTTTAATAAAATACTTGTTGAATATTAACTAGCAAAAAAAATACAGAAATCAAAATATTTATACTTTTGTGGTTTATATCATGTTTTGATCGGGCTTAGGAATAGGTTGTATTGCAAAATGTTACTTTAACGCCTACATAAGTTATCATGGTTGACAAAACTTGGACCCTACTGTATATACTAGCAACTACAGCTAAGCTATCTGGCATATAGCAAATAAAGGCATGGATAGTGAATACCTTTCTTTTTAAGTTGTTTCTTTAGTGTTTATTTATGTAGTGTAACAAGACCCTGAACTATTTTCCCCTCAGCTCGCGAGCGTCGAGAGAAGAGCCCGGCTATCGAGGACCACATCACGGAAGAGAAGGATCACGACAAGAGTTCTCCAGCCGAGACCCCGGCTAACGGAGAGACCGTCGACTGGAACTTCGCACAGATCGAGTTGCTGGAGAAACAGGGCATCGACCTCAAGGTGGAGATGGAGAAGCGGCTGTTGGTTCTCGAGGAACAGTTCCGCAAGGAGAAGGAGGAGGCGGACCAACTCTTTGAGGAGCAGAGGAAGGTTAGCTCAAACCTCGAACTTGGGGAACTCCATATTTACCCACTATTAACAATATGTACTCTAATCGTATAATAATGCATTTAGGGACTCTTCATTGAGATTGTTTTAAAATCATAACAAGACAATAAAATAATATTTTAGTGAACTATAAATTTATTTGCAGTATTTATAATTTATATTTTAAATAATATGTGTACATTTTACCTGATGAGATCAATATTTTATTTATGAAGTGTGTAAATGAAGTCAATCAATTAGTCCTTCATTGGCATTGTTGAATTTTCAGAATTACGAAGCGCGTATTGATGCCCTACAGAAGCAGGTGGAGGAACAGAGTATGACTATGTCGATGTACAGCTCGTACACTCCCGAGGACTTCAATAATGAGGAGGACATATTTGGTGAGTACTTGTGTTTTTATTGAAAGTTTACTAATAGTAATAATATATTGATGCTCTAGAAAGTTGCAACAGAGTAATACGAGTTGCTCCTTTTGGCTTAACGTTGCCCACACTAATCGTTTTGGTGTCATTGGAAGTAGGAGAGTAAAGTCTGATTGTGTTACGTATTGTATAAATGATACACAAGAAATATTCTGTATAATATATATAAAAAGTACATAGATAGGTAAAAATAATATAAATATTTCTGAATGTACTTTCATTTTAGAATCTCTTACTTAGATTAAAAATATACTCTTGTTTGGGTGCAATACAAGTCAATGCCTGACTGTTTTAAACTGATTGCGTACCCTACTGTTATTAATAATGTACTGTACATAGTTATTAGTTTTGGTACATTTTACACATAGCCTACTACTATTTCACTTCCGTTACTTTTATTTATTTATTTAAAACACGTTTAAAGTAATTTTTCTTAAATTACAATAATTGTCCAAAAAATTTGAGGATGATATAATGTGCCGGAATTTAATAACTTTTCTTTTCCATTATTAATTAAGCCTACTCATTTTTTTTGTTGAATATTATACCTAATAAAATTGAAATATTTTAAAATTCAATTTTCAAACAATAGTTCCAAACTCACTATTCTCAAATAGACTCCTTACATAGCATTAATGGGCAAAATAGATAGGACATAGATTGAATACTGGTGACGGAAGACTCTTTAAACTTCACACCATACACAAGTAAAATATAAGTGTCAATAGCACCACTAAACAACATCAAATTGTGGCAACTCATTTGTATTGAACATGAGTTTCCACATAGTGAGTTAATGTTTTAGAATTGTAACTTTGCTTCTCTTTCTGACAACAATCTTGTATGCTCATTTTGTCTCGCTATAATCTGTATGATATGTCTTCTATCTTGTTAAAACACTTCTTCTTCTTCCATTTCTAATCACCAAGTTTCTCTCTGTGCTAACCTTGGTTTCGATCTATCAGCCTTCCAAAGTGTTAATAACATAGAGGATGTGTAATATGCACTACAACTGTGCTGTAATGCGATTTCAGTGAACCCCTTGTTTGACGTAGAGTGCAACTGGTCGGACAGACAATACCAGCTCGCCGCTTGGGGCTTCAAGAAGTGGAAGTACCACCAGTTTACCTCTCTAAGGGATGATCTGTGGGGAAATGCAATCTTTCTGAAGGAGGCCAACGCCATATCCGTGGAACTAAAAAAAAAGGTTAGAAGCAATTCTTAAAAACTTTGATTTTAATTTAGAAACTGCATCTCATGTACAGTAGTGAATGAGGCATGTCAAGGGTTCTTCTTAGTCTTAGTTCCAAAAAAAATTCCTCAATTTTTGCATTATTTATTTCTACATCTTAGTATTGTGGTTTATTTTAATAAATATATATTATATATAGAGTAGACCTATCGACTGGGTTATTAAATGAGTGGGCTTACCTGAAAACTGTAGGTGGCTGTGCGAGATGAGTAGACGTAAATATATACAAACAAATACAATTGTCGAAACGTTTTGGCCTGTGTGGCCTAGGTCAGTCGACCGTTAGAGTCAGTTAAGCCGTTCAGCCATTCTTCTCTAACAGGAAACGTTTAAACTACTGTGTTTGTTTGTTTATATTTACGTCTACATGTCTCACGCAGCCACCTATGATTTTCAGCTAACATGTGTATTATTTAAAATATTTTCATTTACTATTCAGTTCAGTTTGCCTATTAACAAATTGTAACGTCAATTATTTGTGATGAAATAATTGTTTCAATTTTTATTGTGGTTGCTTCACTGGAACATAATAATATATTAGACCTTTGGTCTTTTAGATAAATGATAATGTTCAGATTTCAGTAGTATTTTATAAAATACAAGCTTGAAATGTGCATGTTTGCTTGATATTAGCTTACAGTACAGGTAATTAAGGTGAGAAAGAACCAAAGCACTATTCAGTATTCATACTAAGCAGTCTACTTTGGCTTAATCCATTAATCATTCAACTTGCATTTATTTATTTTTTATTTTTATTTATTTAACGTCTAGGGCCTATCTATTGTGATTAAAGTTTTATCTTTTCACATAATTTACAGTACATAAGTAATTGAATAATTACCACTCCAAGCCCCCCCCCCACTAAACTATTTTGGAGATGGAATCATAAAAATCTTTTTTTTCAAATTTCACAACAAAAACGGTAAGCATAATAGTATGGTAACAAATTTGGAATAGTATGGTAACAAATTTGAGTTTTTACTATTGTGATTACCCTATAAATATATTGTATCAATCCATAAACTGTCATTCTATCAAATATAAAATGGTCACAACAAAGTTAAGTATGTTACAGATCATTTAAACATGAGAAAGGTTTCTATAATACGCCAGTTTTACTGTTTTACTATTTGATTTCCAACGAAGTAAGTAATATAAACCGGCCTTGTCTCTTGCTTCCCGCAACAGGTACAGTTCCAGTTCACGCTATTGACGGATACACTGTACTCCCCACTGCCGGTTGACCTGCTACCGGCGCCCGACTCAGACGACGAGGATGATGATCGGCCGTTCCCTCGAACCATCGTTGCTGTCGAGGTTCAAGACACCAAGAACGGAGCCACACACTATTGGACGCTAGAGAAACTCCGGTAGGTCGTGTTCCATCTTCTATCTTGAAAGTATTTTTTTTTTTCTGTAGCTTATTTTTCATGGGTGATTACTGCTATATAGTATATGCATGCTTAATAGGTGCTTATTTTTTAGTATTACATATTTTAATAACATTCAAATTAAAAATATACAAGCGGAATTTGTTTCTCAATTTCATTAATCGGGGAAACACTCCAGTAGGTGTAATTGATTTTTATAGAAATCAATCCAGAAATTACAAAATACATCCCAGCGGGGTATCAAACCCTGGTCTCCCGATTGCCGATTGAGTGCTTTACCCCTAAGCTACCGGGACGGTTAACTCATAACATCTGGATTGTTGATGCATTGTAGATCTGAATTGATTGGAACAGTACTGCAACGATTCTGCTGCCTTTGAACTGACCATCTAAAACTTAAAAAAAAAAAAAAAATATTAGTATTTCAAGGATTCTTTTGTCAAAATTGTAACTTGTTTTAACAAGGAGATACGAATATTAGCTATTTCCTCCAAGGTTTGATTTGCATTTCTTTTGCCCTTTAAATTAAGAACTTTCACTTTACTTAAAGTGATCTCCATTTTAGCACTTACGTATATTCACATAGCATATTATTATTATTTTTCTCATATTTAGCCCCCCCCCCCCCCCCCCCCCCCCCCCCCGCTTCCCAAAATTAATACAAGAAGGTTTTTACCTCTATGTCCTCCTACAATGGGAGTCTGAGACCCCGGAAAGTCTTCATTCAACAAAAGTTGATACAAATGGTTTTTGAACTAGGAAGTCAGATAATGTATATATTTGTTTTATAAATTGAATACAAAATATTCATGTTGATCAACATAAGTCAGCAGCTCTTTATTGTCAGTTTAAAAAATGAAATTTATTATAACATTATTGATTTGATTTTTTTCTACGCTATTCCTTTTTCAATTGTTTCAAGTTACCGCGCCTTGGTTTTAGTTTCGGCAAACACTTTAACTAGGTACGCGAGATCAAGCTGATGAGCTTCGTCATTTCGATCAAAAGCATGGCAAGAGATGAAAGTCTTTCTTGATTTGGGTTTGGGGGCCAACAACAGCGCCGCAGGCAAAAATTTGGAAAATCAGGTTTTTAAAATGAGTTTGGTGGGTTTTAGAAAAAGTAGTGGGCTGAATACAATACCTAAATTATGGGAATTTTTGTGCAGTCGATACTCGAAACTAGAAACTAGAGCAACTACACGTTGCTATCTAGTGAGTCCGAAAAAACTATATCCTCAATCCACTGGGATGTGAATCAAAAATAAATTTTCAATTCCAAAATTTGGCGCCCCCTAAATCTCAGCGCCCCGGGCGGTCGCCCGGTCGCCCTACCCACAAGCCGGCCCTGGTTGTGTGTAGATATTGACAGAAAGCAAGGGAGGATATGGAGAATTGTATGATTTATCTTATATTTTAGTTCAGACTTCCTTTCTAAATTATTGAACATAATTTACTTTACAGGTTTGCTATCTTGCATTGCACAGATTGGCCTTACTGCCATTAGGAAATGTCATACAAATTAACCCAAGACCATGGTGGTATATATCTTTAGGTGATTTCACTTGCTTATCCAGCAATGCTATTTTGTGGTCGCTTAATGCACGCAGTTCAGACGGAATCCGCCAGGATCGCGACGTGTCAGGTGGTAGTCACGTGACGAGAAAGTCGATAAAGAAGTTTTTCCAAACTTCTTTGTCGACTCTTAATACCTCGAGAGATGGCAGTGTGTATGCACTTTATTGAAGGCTGTGCATTCAGATCCGTAGGCGGAACATTCGAATTTCCGAATTCGAGCCATCTGATTGGTCCCCAAGGCCGCCATCTTGTAAGTTCTATGTCACGTGACTACCACCTGACACGTCGCGCATTCTGTCGGCGACCGCCTGCACTGCGTGCATTAAGCGACCACAGAATTCTGGCAGTGAAATCACCTAAAGATTTATACCACCATGCCCAAGACTTTTCAGTACCTATGTCAAAAGCATTAGGTTAATGGGACATCATTTCAGTTTGTAAATTTGTACAATAAACAAATGGCTTGCAAACCTCTGTTTTTACTTTTTTGCAGTTCTATTGACATTTTAAAACTGATTTATGTTTAGCTAATCTCATAGAAGTTGCAGAACTATATTATATCTGTTGTCTTTCTTTAACATTTAACAATCTGATGATATTATTGCATATTGGTTATTAGTTTCACTAGCAATACCATTAGAACCTTTTCACTTTTTTAGGCTAGTAGTAGATAGTTTTATTTACCTGTGTCTTCTTTTATATTGTAATGCACCGTTTATTGTAATTTATTTATTTTTTACATTTTTGGACTGTTGTTTTTTATACATTTATTATATCTCCTAAAACAAAAATAGAGAGCAAATGTTTGGATTTGTTAACAATACATTTTTATCTGGTATTTTAAGACCTCCAAGGCAAAAGACGTTGCATGAAAATCAATGAAATCTTATTAATTAATTATTTTATATTTTCCTTTTCTGTTAATATTTTACTGAACACCAGTTAAAATCAGGCAACACCTTTCAAAGGTGATAGTCTCTTTAGGCCTACTCAAGATTACTTGCTCTCGTATTCCAAGAATCCCGGTTGTGCTTACTAGGTTTAAAATTCATTATTGCATTCCAATAACTGGAAGTACTTACTAAAGCAGAAATAATAACCATCGATTTCCTGTCTCTTGTAGACATCGATTGGAACTGATGCGTCATATTTACAACGAAGACCTAAGCCCAGACACTCCGGAAGCGAAAGAAGACATATTCCAATGTTTGTCTGTCTGTGCTAATTCCAAGTTCTCGCTATCGCTTGCAAATCTTTTGCCTTCGAGGTACGTTAGTGGTCACCGCTAGTCATTTGTTTGTTGGTACTGTTTGTTGACTGTTTTGGGCTTATACTGCTAGCATACAATTACCCTTGCCTATTTGCTGTGTTGTCATATGTTACCAATTGAATGTACATCTTACTCATTTCACAGGTATTCTGATTGGTGGGAATCTATTTGCTGTATTTCTATTCATGAATTTATGCAAGGAATAGAATAGAAATTACCTATCGGATAAGTACCAGACCTACATTTGTGAAATTTTGCAGCTATAATATTTTTAATATGAACAAAATTATTAAGGAAATAAATTATATAGATTGAAATCACATACCTAGGCCCTACACATGGACTTCATCCTTTACTGCACATAATTTAATTGACAGAAATACTTCAATGTGAGGTATGATAAATTAATAATAATATGTCATTTCCTAGACATACACCAGAAAATATCTTCTGTTCAATCAAAAATATGATTGTTTTTTTCATACTTCAGATCAAATATCGTTGCTTAAATTTGTTTTTGTTGTAGTTTTTTGTTCGATTACCAATGTTTGCAATACTCTTATGCAAGAGACTGTGGGTTGGGGTAAAATAAAATTAAAATAAGGTTTTGTTGCTATGGTAATGAAGTACGTTAGTTAATAACAGAAATTCACTAAACCCGGCACCTCCACCAACATCCTAAAATAAATAAGGTGTTGTGAGAATAAGCTGTTAACAAATATGATAGCTACAGTTTAGTAGACTCTATCCTATTTGGATTCAAAACAAATATTTTGGTGCATTTTAGATTTGTCCAGCTGTCTGACTTATAGAATCCCAAATACATTTACATGTTTAACTTGTTTTAACTCAAATTATTGTCGGATGCTGATAAATAATAGTTATTATCTCTACCACTAACATTTCACTGTTACCTAGTCAGGTTATCAGGAGCTTTGCCTTATACTGGGAAATGTAATCTTCCTAAATGTTGAACTTGACGCACGGAGACATTGTGTGTGCACATTCATCTGTGCCATTACAATGTAGTTGCTCTGTGAATAAAACTACACTGAGTAGTTGAAAAACTTGCAATGCCTTATAACTTTTTAAAATGAAACACAAGTTTTTTAAATAAAAGATAATTTCTATGCCCTTCCTTGCATATTTATGTGTATATTTCATATAAGCTTTGATACTTCTTTCATTTTGTTTGCTTAGCTTTGATCGTGAACTCTTCTTCCAATTTACTTTTATCTACCCTGTTTGTACAAAACCAAATGTCTTACTTGCAACTTTTCTTTCAGAATTGTTCTAAAGCTTTGTAGTGAACATTCTTCAGAATATTATTTCAAGTCAAACATAATTACCAACAACATTGGATGCTATATTTTAAATTTACCTAAATAATTACTCATATAATATTAATTAACCATTAAAAATTTATTATCAACAAGACAGTTTAATCAAAATGTCAAAATATAATTAATGTCCACGTTATATTAATTATGTTTGACTACACCATCACTTTTATCTGTCTTAAATTACCTGCTCCACGGTGCTTATTCCGATCTTATTCTATGTATTGACCTATGTGTATGTGTTTCTTTATAGTTCCTGACAAAATTGTGGCATGCATGGTTGTGTAAATCTGTTCTGACAAACAGCATTCCCAAACAGCTTGGTTTATTTCATAATTTGTTAAGGTGCCTTTGGATAATATTGCCTGTTTCGTTTGCTGAAGTATTTAAATCATCTATTTGATGGTGTTTTCCATCGGCCGCGCTCTTGCACGTCGGTGTACACCGGATTGCTACGTTTCCTTTCATTTGTCCACTTTTGTAGTGTTATTCAAGTGGAGTTCAAATACAATCAAGCACAATCCCTGCACTCACTAAGTGCATGCCAATAGAAAACACCATCAGTTTCTCACATGCAAACGCACAGCACTTATTGGTAAATTTTGTTTCTTTCCAACACATTTTCCACTAAACCGCTGATGGTTGAATTAATTCTTTCTTTGCTGAGCTATATGGTATCGGTATTGTAAATAATTATTACATCATATTGAATCATCTCATCGCACGGCAACTGAAGTCAGGCGAACTATTGTTATGAGCAACTCTCGTATATTCCAGGCAACGACTCGAGTTGATGCGCGAGATGTATCACAACGAGGCGGAACTCTCTCCGACCTCTCCAGACTACAACGTCGAGTCTCTCACGGGGGGCGACCCGTTCTACGACCGGTTCCCCTGGTTTAGAATGGTCGGCAGGTAAGTCCATGCTATACAGATCATTTCATAACATTCACGTTTGATATGAAATAAAGTAATAATTAATAATTATGAATGTTGACAGTAGAGTTTGTAACTTATCAGTTTTTCCTTTTGAATTGGCAAACATGTCATGCGGGCCCAACTTAACAATTATTTTAAGATATAAGTAGACTCCTTTTTGATCAAGTGCCCTGCATTATTTACCTTAGGCAACACCTCACTACTAGTAGCAAAGCTGCAACTGTCCACTAATGATGTCACTTAGCAAGCAGCTCAGAACAGCATTGCTACATCTAGCTCTGCTGTTAATGAATTTAAATGTAATTAAAAAACAGTGTGGTTCGTGATTTTATTTCTATATTTCTTTAACATTGTGTTAATATTGTGCTATATGCTAATTAATGAATAACTGGTTAGTGGTTTTCCATGAATAAACAAACATGGTTTGACAACGGTTTTCATCCCTGTTTTCAGAGCATTTGTGTACCTCAGCAACTTGATGTACCCAGTGCCCCTGATCCACAAGGTGGCTATCGTGAATGAGAAGGGAGATGTTAAGGGTTACCTGAAGGTCGCAGTGCAGGCGGTTCTTGGTGAGTACAAGTTATCATCTTCTTAAGTGTTGTACAGTAATCCCTCTTCAATTTAAATTCCAAGGGACTCTGAAATGTCACTTTGAACACAAAATTTTGACCAAAGAAATTAAAATGACTCTTATACAAAGCTTGTGTAGAACTTCATCATTACTGGTAGTTTACACATACATTTGAATTAACGAGGGTTTACTATCTTATAAGTGAGAAAGGTTAAATACCCACAGATTACCCGACATGAAATAGTCAAGCCGCAATAAAGGACAAGCAATACATAAATTGTTATTAGAACATCAGCTCAAAGAGTTAAATAATTTCGTAAATTGTTTAACTGTTTGTATCGAGTTACTATTTGTATTGCGAGAAGTTCTGTAAGGAAGAATAATTGGAGTGAGTGTAGCGAGCGTCTCCACTTGACTCTTATGGCTCGAATGTCTGTTTTTTTTGTTTTTTTTCTGTTACTGCTTCGGTACAGGTCGCACCGTTTCTCTGATCGACCTGAAATTTTGCACACATGTACATACCATATGCGGGTTGCTGTATAGTTTTTGAACAAAATCCAATCGTTGGTTATAAAAAAAATAAAATAAAAAAAAAAAAAAAAAATGTTCCGATCGTTATGAAATTTTGCAGGGTCAAGAAGTACACCATTCTTTTCTTTTGTACAAATTTTTAGCTAAATCGGTCAAGACCTTAAAGACTTATTGGTATGTAACATTATGGGAATGTCGTACTCGGGTCGTGTTGCACATACCGGTGCTTGCTCAACAACGCGACGAGACTTTAGCGTTTTCCTAGTAATAATAATCATAACTCAGTTCGAACTATGTCGGGTTGAGTGGTGGTTCAACCATTATCTGGGCATGAAACTGTAGATACTCATACTAAGCTTGCCAGACTCAATGTTTTAGGTAGATAGATATAAGATACAATACAAGATACATAAATCAATTTTATGGTAGGGTAGATACATATGTAGATAAAACCGTAAGTAAATATTACACTGTACTTGGATAATATTTCTTCAAGTCTACTGAGCCCTTGTTCTTTCAGAAGAAGAGAACAGTGAGTATTCCAGTGGCGTGCGACAATCTGCACGTATCTCATTCGACGACGAGCTCTTCATCGGTCAGCGCCACACGAAGAGAGCGAACCCTCTTGCTCAGCACATCGAAGAGAGGGTGGTTGAAGGGCAGATACAGGAGGATTCCAAGGATACCAAGGATACAAAAGATCAGGGAGGCAAACCGGCGCAGGAGTGTGCCAAGATTGAAGGTAGGATAAAGTTGGAGACTGCTTGAGACTTCTTGCTAACTTTAATGTGATAGAATCATAGCTTGTTAAGAAACGACTTAAAGTTGTATAGAAACTGGAATGCTTGGTACCATGTCTGAAAAAGGTATGTAAAAAATGGAGTTTGTACAAGGTATTAACTATTAAACGTAAACTTTCATAAAATTGTATAGCTAAAATCAAGTTTATTATGCTATATCGAGCTTCATTTGCTACATGAGATTGAGTAAAATTCAATGTATTTGTTTTAGCATTACCTAAGTCAAAATGACGCCAGCCCAAAGTTTTGTTGAAACTCATTGCATGCTTTTGTGTTTGTGTAACTTGAAATGTTGTATTCAGTGTGCTTCATTTGGTATAAATGGACCGTTGGCACTTCGGACAGGTATGAATAATCCCGCACCGATTTGTTTTCAATAGTTTATCCTGATCATCCCAAGAAGCAGATTCACATCCAGATCGAGAACTCAAATAGTTAAGTTTTAGAGACAATATTCACTAATACCGTACTAACATTATTACACTCGAGAACGCATATTAACACGGCTGATTACACAACTTCAGATTAACGCAAATACTTTTGCAAAGATTCAGGTATTTCAGCTTTCTCATTGCAAAACCCAACACACAATGTATCAACATGTAATGAACTAGGTACCGGTACATAAACCACTTATGTACCACATATAATTTTATAAAGAGTGAAGCTCACTTTTTTTTTGTAAAGTTGTCACTTCAGCTAAGAAAACTTAAATTGGGCATATTACAATTCACACAGTCAACAAGCACACAACACATATTTTCTCTTCCTTAACTCTTTACTATATAACGCTTTCATGTGTTAAAACAATAAAATAAATAAATAACTCTTTCATATTATGAATATATTTTGATTACTTAGTAATTTCTAATAGTGATTTTAAAATAAAAGATATTCATTTGAATTTCGATATAAATTGAACGACAGTGTCTTTTAAACTGCTACCAATAATTTTTTTATCTGCTTGTAACCAATGCAATTGACCATATCAACTTAGAAGCATGAATTTTATCACATTATAGTTTTGGTTGGATATGTAGTCTTCTATTGGAGAAGTGATGGAAAGAGTATTGCCCTTGCATCGTGTATTGACAGCGTTGGCTCTCCCGAATGTTCCCAGAAGTAGACGGCGATGCGGACAGTGGTCGAGGCGACAGTTCAGTGTCGTCTGACGCCAAGGAAGAGGATCTTCCGGAACATCTCCAGATGACCAGCGAGTTCACGTTCCGCATCACCGTGCTTCAAGCCGTCGGCATTTCCACCGAGTACGCCGACATCTTCTGCCAGTTCAAGTGAGTGCAATGTTCCTGTCACTTGAAGTATAACTTCATTTTTTTTAAACAAAGTTCTGCCTTTGAAGCATTAGGTTGCCTTTCGATACAGAATAACAATAACAATTAATTTATATATTTTATATAATATGGTACATTTGTTTAACAATAGTAAAATTGAGAACAAATTAAAATAAAAATGAAATGGAAGTGTAAGCCTAGGTACTTCTTATTTTAAGTGAAGCACTTTTTTACAAATACCAAGATAAACCATTTAGTAAGAATAATAACTTAATTTTCCTGTTATTTGTGAAAGTTAAAATTTTGTATGAATTGTCAGATTTTGTAACGGTTTTGTTTTTAGGTGAAAATTAATTATTTAGAGACAAAATTTGTAGAAAGAAGATAATGTACTATTTCATTTTAAAAAATACAATCCAAATTTTGGAATCATGTAAATGAAAGCCTTATTTCAATCTTTCCAGTTTCCTACACCGCCACGATGAAGCTTTCTCAACAGAACCAGTCAAGAATACTGGGAAAGGGAACTCCATTGGGCTTCTACCATGTACAAAATGTGAGTATGTGAAATAATATTGAGATGTTTTGGTAAAACAATTTTTCTTTCCACAATCTTATTCCAAAAATATCCCATAGATATATATAAGATAAGATAAGATAAGATAAGATAAGATAAGATAATTTATTCACCATGGATTCATACATAATACAAATATAGGTTTCGTCAGGAAAGATAGAAAATAGTAATACACAGTAGACAGTAGACACACACATACGCACAATATATATACAATATATACAATAGTAGGCCTTCAAAATGAGTATATATCTATCTGACTCCTGTTTCCAACTTAAGTTAGGTCAGGGGGTGGCTATAGCCACCAATTTTCTAGGGCATTTTATGAGTTGTTAACACCGGCTTGCCAGGCCTGTCATGTCCTCTTCAGGTTCACTCGCACTTCTTCCCACCAGTTCACGCCATCCACTTCTGTCTTCCCACAGTTTCCTTGCTTCGACTTCTTCCCACTTCTCACCTCTTTCCTGTATATCATTTCTTATTTGATCTTTCCACTTCTCTCTTGGTCTACCGACTCGTCTTTTAACTTTGTCCCCACTTTCAAATTCTGTCCTTGGAATTCTTTCTTCTCCCATTCTTCTGACATGTCCATACCATCTCAACCTTTCTCGTCCAATTTTGAATAATAGCTTCTCAACTCCAACTTTTGTCCTGATTTCTTGGCTTCTAATTTTGTCTAACTTCGATATTCCGGCTATGCTTCTTACAAACTTCATTTCAGCTGCTTGAATCCTACTTGCATCTACGGCTCCTAGTGTCCAGGTCACTGAAGCATATGTAAGGATGGGTAGATAGTATACCTTGTACAATAACACCTTGCATTCATTAGGGAAATCCTCGTTCCAAAGTAACTTCCTTACTTGCTGATAAAAGGATTCTGCCTGGGCCACCCTTTTACTGATCTCACTTCCCATCTTTGCCTCCTTTGTGATAATGCTACCTACGTACGCAAACTCTTCTGCCTCTTCCAGTTCGTCCTCATTTCCAATTTTAATTTTCTCTCTAGTTACTTTACTTGTTCCTTTCTTTCTAGATTTTTCCATCACAATAGTTTTACTTTTTCCTACACTGATCTTTAGTCCAAATTCTTCTGTTACAAGATCCCACTTCTTCACTTTTGTCTGCACTTCTTCAGCTGTCTCTCCCCACACTAGGATGTCATCCGCATAAATCATTGTCCTTGTGCCAGTTCCCGTCTCTGGTTCCACCTTATTTAATATTTCGTCCATTACTATTGAGAATAGTAATGGGGATATTACACTGCCTTGCCTTAGGCCAGAGTTAGTGTTAAACCACTCAGTATTTCCATGGTTTGTTTGAACACAACATGTGCATTGTTGGTACATACTTTTTATTCTCTCGATCATGCCGTTGTTAACACCCTTCTGTTTTATGCACTCCCACACTTTCCCTTGGGGCTGCGATCATAGGCTTTTTCTAGGTCTAAAAATACTAGGTGCATCGTGTTATGTTCGGAACTGACCGGACTGGCCAAGGACGGTAGGTACAACTAAGTAACAATAGACAATGTATTCAGTAGTTACCTTTACTCTTGTTCTAGTAGACATACATCCAAGCCGATACAATACTAGGCACAGCACGTAGGCCCTTCTATTACATGACTACTCTGTACAGTTGAACACCTTACAGCTCGGTGTCCCAGGTTCAACTACGAGACATCGTTCCGTGTCTAGAACCTCGGGAAATCCACAGGCGTGCCAACATAATAAAGCACGCTCAACTTGTACAATATACAGGGGTACCATGACATAGGGCACAAACATCACACTCTTCCCCTACTAGAATATTACTTAAATTTCACAATAGAGATAATGTACATTTTATAACAAGACTAAAATTATAAATAGATCATGTACATTTGATAACAAGGCTTAAATTATAAATATAGATAATGCACATTTGATAACAAGGCTTAAATTATAAATTTAGTCGGTCAGGGGCCTTGGGGGTTCGGGAAGAACGTCTTAAGGCGGGTGACACAGGGGCGTTGGATTTCGGAGATTTTTGTGTGACAGGTGGGTAATGGCAATTGAGGCTCTGTTAAAAATGGGTTCAGTAATTACAGGGTGTGAATTAGACATGTGGGGTGACATGGCACGTGATGTGGGTAATATAAGTGGATTAGGAACATATGCAGTAGGCCTGGTTGGGTAGGAGGGGCTAGGAAGCTCCTTTACAAACAGTTTCATCTGATTAATGTGAACCAGGCGTATAGTTCCTCCAACATCCACAAGATAAGTGGTTGCACTTAATTGCTTTTGATGACTCCATGTACTGGATAGTCTGAGGGTTTTACCTTTACTAACCCTTACTATCTACTTCAAACTTCACCACCTTGGTAGGTACATCTATTACCTTACCTGGCTGGGGTTTTATCAAAGAAAGCAAAGTTCTTGGTTTTCGTTTCAATAAGTATTCAGAGGGACTTAAATCATTATCAGACATTGGGGTGAGTCCGATAGGTTAGCAAAAGTTTACATAGGGTTTCTTGGATCTTTGCCTTTGATACATTGGGTTGATTCAAACCAAGTTCCTTAGATAAGGCTTTCTTAATTGTTTGAACTGCTCGTTCACAAGCACCATTTGAGTTAGGATGGTACGCAGGGCTTTTAGTTACAACTATTCCACATGAGTGGCAGAAAGTTTCAAACTCTTCTGAGTTGAACGGGGCACCGTTGTCCGAAACCAGTTGTTGAGGAAATCCCAAAACACTGAAACATTTAGTTAATCTCTTTATCACTTCTTTAGAATTAGTTCCGTGCGACATCAACCAAACGTCTATCCAGCGTGAGGCGCTGTCAATCAGAATAAGAAATGTTTTCTGCCCTTTAACAAAGAAATCTACATGTACACGGAACCATGGTTCCACACTCGGCCATTTGAGGGTCATATTTGTGCTAGGTCTAAAATTTACAAGTTGACATTCTTCACATGACCTTACTTTCTCGTTCAATGTTAGAATTAATAGTAGGCCACCAACATGCTGTTCGGGCTAAAGCCTTCATTCTGACTATACCATGGTGTTGCATGTGTAACAGGTTTATTAGATTTTCCTGCAATGACGTAGACAATAGCAACTTTATTACCAGCTAAAATACAACCTTGTTCTAAAGAAAGATCCATTCTTCTCTTGAAAAACGGTAGGAGGCCAATGTTGGTAACATGGTTAGGCCATCCATTTCTGGTAAGCTCTAATACTTTATGTAAAGTAGGATCTTGGAGGGTTTCCCTAGCTACTTCTGCAAATGTTATCGGTACTTCATTAGTAACCAAATACCTGGTATTCTTCAATACATTTTTTGCGGAAAGGGTAGTCTGGACATAGCATCGGCTGGACACATTAACGAACCCTTCCTATAAACAATTTTGTACTGATATGCTGACAATATTTAGGGGCCCCATCGCTGTTAGGCGAGACGCGGCTACTACTGGAATGGCTTTATCCAACAATACAAAAATTTGTAAAAAAAAACGGCAGCCAAGCTCTCCTTCAAAAGTCTCCGGCTGTGAATGCTGTGAGATATAGAAGTTGACCCCAAGCTTTTTTATTCTTCTCCCTAGTTCGCTTTTAAAATAAGTAAGATCATTTCGCCTGTTGACGAGCGCCAAGCCAACGATTTTTGTGGTAAAAAGTAAAATTTTTAAACTCGAAATCATAAAAAATGGCTTGGCCATGAACCAAATTCAATGGCCAAGGCAATTTTTTTTATGATTTCGAGTCTAAAAAATTTTCCTTTTTTACCACAAAAATCGTTGGCTTGGCGCTCGTCAACAGGCGAAATGATCTTACTTATTTTAAAAGCGAAACTAGGGAGAAAGAATAAAAAGCTTGGCTCAACTTCTATATCTCACAGCTTTCCCACACCCGGAGACTTTTGAAGGAGAGTTTTGGCTGCCGTTTTTTTTTTACAAATTTTTGTATTTGGTTGGATTTTTAATCTTTTTTGTTCGTTCGCTATCAAGGTGTGAATGATTAAATTTGTTGAGTCAAAGTAGTTTTTTTACTTTTTTTGGGCCCACGGTCCCCCCAAAATACCCCTTAAATAAATAAATAAATTTTTATTTACAGACTCCCCACTCAGTTATATAACTGATTTTCAGTGGGGGACTTTAAATCAAAGCGACCAAGCCAACCCTGCAGGCCCCGACGCAATCGACGAGTGAGCGAAAACCCAAACCCAAAGATCGATTTTTTTTAATAGGAAATATATCAATCGTGGTATGGACAGTGCGAACACCCCGGGGATCAACGCCAGAATCAACAAGGCGATTCAGAACAACTCTGAAATTTATTATGTGCTTCGTTGCTAGGACGGCTCCAAAGTCACCGTTTAAAATCCTAAGACAAGAACTGATAGACTTAAGTCCAAATCAGAAGTTAAAAAACTTCTGACTTGGCGGGAATCGAACCCTGGCCCTTCTGCCTTTGGGAAGAAAGATACGCTAACAACAAGACCAACGCACTAGCAAAGCACTAGATATTTATAATGGTAAGAGCATGTTTAATTTCAAGCTTGTATAAAAAATTACTACGCCTGAGTAATTACGCGTTTTGATGTTGCTAGGACGGCTCCAATAGTCACAGTTTACAAACTCCTAAGACAAGAACTGAAGACTTAAGTCCAAATCAGACGTTAAAAAACTTCTGACTTTTAGCGGGAATCGAACCCTGGCCCGTCTGCATTGGAAGCAGATACGCTAACAAACAAGACCAACGCACTAGCATAAGCTCTAGATATTTATAATGGTTAAGAGCATGTTTAATTTCAGCTTGTATACAAATTACTACGCCTGAGTAATTACGCGTTTTGATTTTGCTAGGACGGCTCCAAAGTCACCGTTTACAAACTCCTAAGAAAAAGAACTGATAGACTTAAGTCCAAATCAGAAGTTAAAAAACTTCTGACTTTAGCGGGAATCGAACCCTGGCCCTTCTGCATTGGAAGCAGATACGCTAACAACAAGACCAACGCACTAGCATAAGCACTTGATATTTATAATGTTTTAAAAGCATGTTTAATTTCAAGCTTGTACAAATTACTACGCCTGGTAATACGCGTTTTTGATTTTGATTTTGATTTTGATTTTCCCCGGTCCCAATTGCCCGGTTTTTTGTTATATGAGGTACATCTGAGTGTGGCCCAAGTTTCAAAGTTTTAAGATGAACCGTTTTCTCGGGATAGCGTATTATTCAATAAGAGTACGGAATTACCTACTTTTTATAATTTTGTTTTTTTCCGGTAACCGTTAAACCAATTTTGCTTTCCATATTCAAAAGTGATAAAAAATGAGAGATATCAAAATGAATTCCACGTTTGAAAACATCTCAGTTGTAGCGTTTTCTTTGAATGATTCATTTCTTAAAAATTCAGATATGTTTTTTGTCATTTTTGGGCCCATGGTCATCCCAAAATTTAGCCCCTTGTGTTTTGGACGCAGATTAAATTTTTAATGGTTAATAGCATGTTAAATTTCAAGTTTGTACAAATTACCACGCCTTGGTAATTACGCGTTTTGATTATCATCCAAAATTTTGATTTTCTCCGGTCCCTGTTACCCGATTTTGGTTTTGAAAGCCCAAAAAGGGACTGCGTCTGAAAATACACCCAAGTGTGGGGCCAAGTTTCATAGTTCTAAGATTTACCGTTTTCCCCTGTAGGCTAAAGAACTCTCGCGGAGAACTGCCACCCACCCACCACCACCCAACCACCAGCCAAACCCGCCCCCCAGCCACCACCACCAGCCACCAGCCACCAGCCAGCCTTAAGGAATTTGACGATGTTGAGAGCCTTTTTTAACACAGAACGAGTTGTTGGATCGGGTTTTATTTTTTTTTTTGTATGTCATGACCACATACCAGGTCTATACCGAGTTTCAAGATTGTAACTCTTTCGGGGGGGTGTGCAGATAGGCTGAAAAACCCCCCAACTCTTGTAGGTGTATATAGGGCCGGAGTTCGGGTCGCCTAAGCATCGCACGCTTGTCTGCCGGGCGACGGGGCCGTCGCCCTAGATTTTGAGCAAAATATTCGTAAAGGTGGTGATAGTCACCGGGTAAATTTTTCCGAAAGATATTTGTGGAATCGCTGACCGCGAATACTAAGATAAAGTTCTCTATCAAAACTTGATAATGTTGTTGGGCTTGATAATGTGCTAGAGAAACTAATTGGGTTCTCAACAACCATTAATAATGTGGCTTTAGAAACCCCTACTCCATATGTGATGCATCTGCAGCAACCCCAATCGGATAGCTTGGGTTGTAATACCAAAAACTGATTTTTAAAGGAGTTCCTTACTTCTCGGAGTTTGGACATTCCCTGTCCATGTCCAACTAAAACCCCTTCTGGTAAGGTTTTCAGTGGTTTAACAAGAGATACATTTGGCAAGAATCTATGATAGAAATTTAGCATTCCATATAGGAACTAGTTCTGATACATTTTGGGCCTTTTCTGGCATTTTACAATAGCTTCGATCTTAAGACTGGATGGTTTTACTCCATTTCATTTAGGGTGTGCCTAGATATCCACTTGTTAAGAAAACTTACATTTAGATAGATTAAACACGAACATTATATTCATTTAACCTGTACAAAACCCTATAAAGATTTTGTTTTACACTCCTCCAGATCTTTTCCAGAAACTAACAGATCATCCAGGTAGCAGATTACCCCCGGTAAATCCTTCAGTATTTCCTGCATGGTTGACTGGAAAATGCCTGGAGAACTGGATATCCCGTAGGCTAATTTAGTGTAACGGAACAATCCGAACTCAGTATTTATTGTCAAATATTTTTGAGATTCTAGGCCCACAGATAACTGTAAATATGCATTTTGTAAATCTAACACAGTAAAGATTTTGCCTCCAGCGAGGGATGCAAACACGTCCTCCAGTTTGGGCAATGGATAAAAATCTGTTTTCAAGGCTGAATTTAACGTTACCTTGAAGTCTACGCAATTCTCAGTTTTCCGTTTGGCTTAGGTACACAAACTATAGGTGACGCCCATTCAGAATGGCGTACCGGAACCAAGATTCCTGATTTTACCATATCATCTAACTGCTGCTTCACTTCGGCCTTGAGTGCAAAGGGTACATTGTACGCTTTATGGAAAACAGGGATGACACCTTCCTTAGCACCAGGTTAGCTTTAAATCCCTTAATAGCTTCTGACTTGTCATCAGAGAATACATTTGGGAATTTGGAGTTAAGCTCTTTCATGACAGTTTTAGTTTCAACCACCGGTTCAATTCCCTTAATTCCATTTTCCACCTCAACCTTGAAACAAGACATGAAATCTTCCTCTACAAAATGGCTGCTAGAATTTACCACTTGGTTTTGGATAGCTAGTCTACTCCTGTATCCCCAAATACCTGTCTCCAATTTGGTGACAGAGTATCTAACCACGGTCTGCCTAACAAAGGCTTAAGTTGATGGCTCGGCTCACAGACAATTAATTTCAGGACTTGACTTGGTCTATCTATAAGACTACATTGACCTTAATTTGTCCTAAAACTTTTAATTTTTCTCCTGTGACTGACTTTAATGAGAGTGCGCTTACTTTAATGGTTATGACTGAAACATCTTGAGTAAGTGTCTGCTGACACTAGGCTAACACTAGCCCCACTATCGACTTCAAATTCTATATTTTTATTTTCTACTAGTAAATTTACTATCAGTGGTCCCTGTTGAATCGGGTTACTAGCCAAATAACAGTGGTGCCTGTCTGGGATTCCTGATTCGGATTACTAGGCAACTGAACATTGGTAGACTTACGTGCACTGATCTTACTATCACTGGGTTTAGCTGACACTTTTATATTATTTTGACTGACTACTTGGGTTACCTTGGACATCCTGCGACTTTTGGTACCGCTAACTGCCTTCACGGACTGATCGATACTGGAATCACTGGCGCTTTCCCGGATTCTTCCTCCACTTCATGGACGGACTTCTTCTTTTTGCATACTCGTGACATATGCCCTCTCTTGTTGCATAGGAAGCAGTTTCCATTCTCGGGCAGGGCAGGTTTCCTCGCTGTGGTTACGCCCGCAGCGACGACACGACTTGGAGGGTGGTAGACTCGACTTGACTGACTGGTCTGACGGTGTGACCCGCTGGTTGACTGGCGGTTTGGGACGGACTTTCCATCTCGGTGCTCCTGCTTGGTATTGATGCGAACGACCCTTCGACCTCATCGGGACTCGATGGATTGAAGACTGCGATAACTTTGACTGAACTTCGGCTAGCTCCATACTGAGGGCAATCGAGCTTGCGTCCTCGAAGGTTAATGTTTTTTTCATCAGCAGCTTACGCCTGATGCTGTCTGATAATAAACCACAGACTAACCTATCTCGTAGAGCTTCGTTCAGGAAGTCATTAAATTCGCAATGTTCGGACAATCTCTTCAGTTCACAATGAACTGATTTATGCTTTCCCCTTCTTTCTGACTGCAAGAATGGAAATGGTATCGCTCCGCTATGACTAGGCGCTTAGGGGCGAATTGACTTTTCAGCACGGACGTAATATCTGAAAACTTACTTCAGCAGGTTTTCTAGGTAATAAAACGTTCTTAAGAATAGCATATGTTGTTGGACCACACAGGGTTGAAACATGGGCACTTTGACTGTATCCTCTTTCATGTTATTTAGCACGAAAAATTGTTCTAGGCGCTCCAAATATGATATTATATCTTCATTCCCTGGGGAATATGCATCCATCATTCCAATTAAGGAGGTACATTTCTTTACAGACATATCTTCTTTTTGAGAATCGACTTGTGATGAGCTAGATTTAGGCATCACGTAGGCCTAGCCTAGGCCTAGGCGGACATGACTTGACGGGTATAACGGTTACTTCGACCTTGACCGACCCGGCTGTGACCTCATTGACTTGACGCGACTGATCTGACGTAATCGATGGGCCTCATCTTGATGACTTGAACTAACTTGACGTTGACTTTGACTGGCTTGGGTAGGCCTTTGACTTGACTTTGACCTAACTTGACTACTTTGACGTTGACTTTGACTGGCTTGGGTAGGCCTATGACTTGACTAGATCGACTTTCACTTGATGTTCAAAACACGCGTTTCCTAAATGTTTTTATTCGTCGCCAAAAATGTTATGTTCGGAACTGACCGGACTGGCCAAGGACGGTAGGTACAACTAAGTAACAATAGACAATGTATTCAGTAGTTACCTTTACTCTTGTTCTAGTAGACATACATCCAAGCCGATACAATACTAGGCACAGCACGTAGGCCCTTCTATTACATGACTACTCTGTACAGTTGAACACCTTACAGCTCGGTGTCCCAGGTTCAACTACGAGACATCGTTCCGTGTCTAGAACCTCGGGAAATCCACAGGCGTGCCAACATAATAAAGCACGCTCAACTTGTACAATATACAGGGGTACCATGACATAGGGCACAAACATCACACACCGTTTGTCCTGCCTCCCATCTAGTTTCCATGATTTGTCTAACTGCGAATATCAAATCAGTGGTTGACCTTCCACTCCGAAACCCATACTGCTCTTCCCTTAGCTGTGGTTCTATTATTTCATTTAATCTTGCTTGTATTATTCTTTCATATATCTTAGCTCCTTGGCTCATTAGGGTGATGCCTCTGTAGTTTTTTACTTCCTTCCTGTATATACCTTTTTATAATATATATATATATATATATAAAGTGGGACAATCACTCCCTTCCGCCAGTCCTCGGGAACTGTTTTTTGTTGCCAGGCTGCTTTTACCACGCGGTGCATCCATTCACACCCTACTGGTCCTGCTGCTTTGATCATCTCTATATATACTTCATCCACCCCTGCTGCTCTTCCATTTTTCATACAGCCTATAGCATGCCTTACTTCTTCTATCGTTACTTCTCCCTCCTCTTCTTCATGATCTTCTTTCAATATTTCCACAGTAGGGTTGTTGATCACTTCATCACAGCCACGAGTGTTGGGGGTCATTGAGTAGGTTGCAGAAGTGCTTTTTCCACAAGGCTTGTATTTCATTTGGTTCTTGTGTTAGTTTACCGTCGTCGTTTTTAAGGTAATTTGGACGCTCACTATCTGTACGTTTATTTTTTATCATACCGTACAACATCTTTTTGTTCCCTTCAAAGTCAACTTTCAGCTTTTCAGCCAACTTCACCATTGATTTTTGTTTTTCCAGTTTGACAATCTCTTTTACCTCTTTTTTGCTCTGTTCATATTTCAAAGTATTTGCTATGGAGTGGTCTTCCTCCTTCTTTTTCCATGTTTCTTTTTTCTGTTTTACTGCAGCTTTTACCTTTTCATTCCACCATGGTGTCTCTTTTAGCTTTCTTTTCCCACTCACTCGCCCACATAGTTCTTCTGTAATCCCCACTAGCGTGTTTCTAAGAGCACACCATTCTTCTTCTACGTCTTTCAGCTCTCCTTGAGGTATTTTTTCTTGTACTTTCTTCCTGAACAACTCCCTTAGTTTGTCTTCTTGTAGTTGCCACATCTTCAGCTTCTTAGTCCTGGTTTGTTTTGAACTTTTCCATGGTCTTTTTGCTTTCGTTTTTGCTACCTGTAGTCTGTGGTCTCCGTCCAATGCCATGCTAGGAATAACCTTAACGTCTCTAACTCCTGTCATCAGTTCTTTGCTGACTATGATATAGTCAATCACACTCTCAGTCTCCCATCCCATCCATATCTAGTGATCTTGTGTTTCACTTTCTTCTTAAAGATACTATTTGATATGACTAGAGAATTTCGGCTGCACATCTCCAACAACATTTCTCCTTCCTTATCTCTTCTCCCAATACCCATGGGCGCCCAGTACGCCATCATATCCTTTTTGGTTTTCCCCCACCTTGGCATTCATATCTCCCATGATAATAACTCTCTCGGTGGTTATTTCCATTTCCATCAAGTCCATAAAAGATGCCTTCGAAAGATATATAATAATAAATAATATTATCAAACACCCGGTTGTTACATGAGTCGGGTCAGGGGTGATGCATCACCAGTTTCTCAAGCTATGTAGATATCTTAAATTTAAGTATGTGGTTGAGTGAAAAGAAGTGGGTTAAGTAGTTGAAGAAACAACTTAATGAATAAATTATTTTGGTGGAGGTGCCGGGTCAATTTTTTTTCTTCAATTTGCATTTTGCAATATCTTTCAGCTTTCTAGCTACTATGTATATAGGGCCTATTTTACACTTGGGTGAAATATCTTTGTAATGATACCACAAAGAATGTTTGATGTCATGGTAGCGTAAAACAAAAACTAGTTCGTTATAATCTGCTGTTTGTTTTCAGATAACCGTGAACGTAACCAAGTCTCTGCTGGAGTATATGAAGACTCAACCGATTGTGTTCGAGGTGTTTGGTCACTATCAACAACATCCACTCCACAAAGATGCCAAGCAGGAGGGAGGTCACCAATAGTAAGCATTGTTTGTTTCCGCTTGAAATCATTTGAACAAACAGTGAAATAGAAAGAAGCTTGTTTGAATTTTGTTTTGAAATTAGTAATAAAATAAATTAAGTGTAATATCAATTTAACTTAAAACACATTTTTAGTTGCAATTATATATTTACATAGAAGTTTGATTTTATCTTTCACATCACCTTAACACATATTCATGGTTATCAAAACTCACACTGAAATATATTTAAGAATAAGAAATAATTTAAGAGTGATTGTTCACTCTACATTCCTTATTCCTATTATTAAAATTCAGTTTTTATGAATGATGAATATTTTTTAATTCAGAACAATGAACACATTTTGTTTATTATTTTAATCATTTTACTTTGTGTTGCAATTGGATATTCCATTTCTTATCACTTATCAGTTATTATCTTATTATTTTTATTACTCCCCGGGGGTAAACTCAATAAAAAGTACGACATTCAACAATATTTTTTGTGTTTTAAGTGTGGCCCCAGCCCCCAAGCGAAGTTGCCGCCCTATCCCGATCGCCCCCCGGGTGGGGATCACCCAAAGTTCGGGTTCCCCCCCCCTCACCGAGCACCAGTCACGTCCACGCCAAGTACGATGTACTCGTGTGGTTTGAGATCTGTGAACTAGGTGAGTTGATCTCATTCACACATTTACTGGATACGTCCACTTCCTGTGGAATGTTTTAACTAGCTCTGATTTGTGCCAAAGTAATGTCTAGCCCAGACATTGGCAGATACAAGCCCCCCACCCCCACCCCTCAAAATCCCAACTTTAATCATCTGCAAATCATCTAGGTTTACAATACATTAATTAATTTCTCTTTTCTTCTCTTCTTTCTAGAAGAAACCACCCCTTTTTCTTCTTCTAAAACACTTTAATCCACTCTATGCTTCCAAACCTGTCAACCCTTCTCCAATCTATACTATTAATCCACTTTAAAAATACGTAATTAAAAGTTGACTCCGGTGCTATTTTGGGGGCAACCCCACCACCCCACACACCGCATTGGCCATTGCATTGTTTGTGGAGCACCTTTGCAGTTATATCTTACTCTGCCAGCCCCCCCCCCCCTCTCCAAAAATTCATTCCTGAGTTTGCCACTGAGCCCAGAAATACCAGCCCAATGTGGCGGTGAAGAAGAAGAGAAAATCTATGATTGTTGATTATTGATTAATGAATAGCCAAATGATTACAAATTGTTTCAGAATTAGCCTTTATTCCCTTTCTTAAATAAATAAAATATATTTCTGACTCCTGTTTCCAACTTGAGTTAGGTCAGGGGGGGGCTATAGCCACCAATATTCTAGGGCCTTTTATGAGTTGTTAACACCGGCTTGCCAGGCCTGTCATGTCCTCTTCAGGTTTCACTCGCACTTCTTCCCCCATTTCACGCCATCCATTCTGTTTTCCCCCACAGTTTCCTTGCCTCGACTTCTTCCCACTTCTCACCTCTTTCCTGTATATCATTTCTTATTTGATCTTTCCACCTATGTCTTGGTCTACCGATTTGTCTTTAACTTTGTCCCCACTTTCAAATTCTGTCCTTGGAATTCTTTCTTCTCCCATTCTTCTTCCCTTTAAAATAAATAAATAAAATAAATAAATTCGTATTTTGAGTACCCATTCAGTCATATAACTAATTTTCAGTTTCTACTACTATATCAAAATGCTATCATAGTAGAATTAATACAAGTACAGAAAATAATACTTTGGCTGCAGTTTTTGTAAAGGGAAAGCTATGATTGGACAATTGTTTTAACTAGTCCTGCTACATGCTAATGTAATGCCAAATGAGTATAGTATAGTAGTAGAAATCTTTATTTAGCATTTTGCTATTTTTACATGTACACATACACAAGCATATAATTTTACAATTTACATATTTTACAAAAGTCTTTAAAATTTCAGTCCTCAATGGACCAGACTGTGCGTCTGGCATTTACATTTAATCCCTTCAAACTATCCAACAATACTACGTTCTACAGATGTTAGACTTAGATAGAACACTATGATGGACAAATTTCTGTCTCATATTTGGTAATTGAGATGACCACTATAGATATGTTACCTGTGGCCACCTTACATTTCCATTTTATCACATTAACTTGGTTTAGTCCAGAAATCCTCAGTACCAGTAACATCTCTATTCTATCCGCATCCTTTAACTATCTTACAGCAATTAACTCTAAATCTGTTTATCTCTTGCACGTTTCTAACTTCTAACAGTCATCTATTAAATATTCTCATCCCTTTTGCAAAAATAGTGTTATTTCCAAATTTAGTGCTATTTCTTTGAATGATCATATTTTTTCGAGTGTACTAATTGTTAGTTACACCTCCGCAGCCCCGAGTGGTGAGTACGTCCCCGCGGTGGTCGACCACAGCGATGACCTGCCCTGCCGAGGTTTGTTCCTCCTCCACCAGGGAATACAGCGACGCATCAGACTCACCATCGTGCACGAACAGGCCTCGGAGCTGCGGTGGAAGGACGTTCGAGAGCTGGTTGTAGGTGAGTAATTTAATTTTGCTATAGTTAGCAAACTTTTTTCACATACCTTTAAACATTTAGAGTAAGAAATTTGGCAATTTTTCAATTTTATTTTTAACAAAATATATTAACTTTTATCAAGCTAATAACTATTAAAATAAAAACAACCGCTATTAATGCATAATCTTATGCGGGTTGCCTTATGTCTATCTAATGCCTTTGGTAAGCGTGTTATTTTATTTTGACTTTGACATGTTACACCAATTTGTATTGTTAAACTGAATACACCATGTCAATTTCTGTATTTGCCACTCGCAGGTCGTATTCGCAACACACCGGAACCCGAAGAGGAGGACAATGATAGTTCAGTCCTGTCTCTTGGCTTGTTCCCCGGGGAATATCTGGAAATTCCCGGAGATGACCGCTGCATGTTCCGTTTCGAAGCCGCGTGGGACAGTTCACTTCACAACTCGTTGATGCTTAATCGAGTGTCGGCTTACGGAGAACAGATCTTCATGACAATATCGGCATACCTAGAGGTAAGTTCAACTGCACTACTGTTCTTTGCATGAAGTTTAAATTTGATGAACAGGCAATTTTAAGATGTTTTAAATAGGAAGAGGAAGGAAGGAAGGAATATTGCTAGCAAACCGTTCTTATTTCTTAATAGATGTCGTGCGGTATGTTTATGGACTCACTGGTGAATACTAGAACACGACATCCGACATGGATCAAGAGTCATTGATTCGAGTTGCAATTGAATTGATTGTTGATTGTTGTCGGCTGATTGTTGTTTTTCAACACAACCAGCCCCCACATACACATTTCCACTAATAGTTTTGCCGCACCATTCTTTCCGATTTAGTTCCGGATTTTTTTTGTTTTCGTTACAAAATGGAGTAGAGAGTCTGTGGTTACCTTAACAACGATTATTTCTTAACTCAGAATTGTTTCTTATATATCCCAAAATACTAGGGGTGGGCGAACGTTCGAAAACTCGAGCCCGAGCCGAGCTTTTTTTGAAGTTTGGCTCGGCTCGGGCTCGACTTTTTTAAGCTCGAGTTCGGTTTTTATCAAAACTTCGAACTTTAAACGAACTTCGTCTTGAAATTACGCCAAAAACTGATTGAATACATCGTTCGCGTAATAAAACAACAAAGCAGCGATCGCCATACTGGATTTTTCTAACATCTGATTTTCCAAGTTCCAGCGCCTTGAAAAGTTCTCGTTTTGTCACGCCATGACGTCACGACGAAGCTATCTGTTAGAAGGCGGTGCGCATCTGTGATTGGCTCGATCATCACAATTCACACTCGTCGTGCAGGGTCGGCAACATAACAAACACAAACTAGAAATTTTGCTTCTTGATCTACGAAGTACCAACATTATTGAATCTAACGGCGGGAAATTTGAAAATACGCAAAATTTGAAAAAATAGTTTGAATTAATTGAATTTTTTATGACGAAATGGAGCCTTTATTTTGAGCTTTTATATTTAAATTAAAATTTTTTATAACTTTAAAAAAAAAATTGAGCTTTTATATTCAAATTAAAATTTGTTATAACTTTTTTTTTTAAATTTTATAAATGTCTATTCGTTACAGAATAATAATGGATTTTCAAAAGTTCGGCTCGAGTTCGAAGTTCGAAAAATTTTGGTTCAAAAGTTCGAGTTCGGCTCGAAAGTCAAAAACCTAGGTTCGCCCACCCCTACAAAATACTTACTACATTCTGCTGTAAAAATTAAATGATTGGAGAATTGTTATAACAATTAAAATCAATTTTTGTTTTTTGAGTAGGAGCTCAACATCTCGTACTAGATGAATTGTTATTTGTATGTAGATACTGTGATTTAAGCCTATTGCTGTAAATTTCATGCTTCTTCCAGGTCGAGAACTGTGGATGCCCTGCCATAATCACCAAGGACTTGAGTATGATAATCTACGGTCGCGACGCCCGAACCGGTCCCCGGTCCCTGAAACACCTGTTCTCTGGTCACTACCGCAACGCGGAGGCTAATCGTTTGTCCGGCGTCTACGAGCTGGTCTTGAAACGAGCCTCGGAAGCAGGTAGTCCAGGTAGCTCCCTGCTCCATAGCACTTAGCGGTACTGACAACCGCCGCTCAAAGCAAGATAATATTACACTGGCCCTTGATGAAAGGCTGACAAATTCCATTCTTGTTCATCTAACTTGAACAACCACAAAACATTATGGTGTTGAAAAAAATTGAATTAAAATTTATATAATTTCAGCTTGTATTCTTTCTACTGCAAGTTTTTGTATTTGTTTAGAATGGACAAATTTATTGATTTTTGTGTTGAATTAAATTATTTTATTCCTTGACCACAAGTGATTATTATATATAGGCCTAAACTAAAATGTACACCTCTAAATCTCTCGATGATACTCTATTCAGAATGGGTCGTCAAAGTTACAGTGACTCTTGATTACGTTTTTGTATTACGCTCTACATGGATCTGAGAGTTGGCCTATTATATGAAAAAAATAATTATTCAAAATTTTGAGTGTGTGGATAATAATTTTGTTTGGTACATTATATTTGGCGGAGGTGCCAAGTTGTCACATCGTCTTATCATATTATTCTTTTAACTTCTGTGAGCAGTGGTTGTTGTCTTTAGTGTAGCTAAACTCCCTGCTTGAAATATACGTTGTGGTAGATGCGTGAGTTGTAGCCTAGCTTTAGAGGAGCACTTTAGTCATCTAGAATAGAAGTCACACTAAGATAGTGTGTGAATAGTTTTAATGTGGTTGTATTGAGTCGGCTTGCTTACCACAACTGTTAAAATAATTTTAGTTATATGGGTCCAATAGATTTTAAAATATTAATGGCTTGCATAAAAATAAAAATAAAACTACATAGAATACTTCGGTGACTTGTCACTTTGATTGTTGGCTAAAATTAATTCACTTATATCGGTTGAATATCAAATCAAATTAGTGATCATATCAAACTATGTAGCATTCATCTTTTAGTGAACCCAGTGAAGTAGAAAGTCAGTACATGTGTTCCGTTACATATTAAAGTCATTTCGAGGAGACCTGTCTAATGTCAATCATTTAAAAACTACTAGAAAACACTGTACATTCAGTTATTTTTCACTTAAAAAAAGGCAAAGTTTGGATCATAGCACTGAAAAAGTGCATGTGAGAATATAAAAGGAATCAACAACATTTGAAATACCCCATGGCAATATAGTACATTTTTTAAAAACATTTAAATCAAGTATATACTATAAAATGGGTCATGGAGAATTTGACTGGATTTATTTCTTTAAAACAACTGTCATTAATATCAGCTCAATATCTTAAATAACTAATTTAAAATAAATAGGCTTGGTTTTATCTCATTACATCTAACTGTTTATATTAACTAGAGAGAGATGTCTGCCATTGGATAGGTGACCAGGTTAACTTGATGTAACAAGTTTTCCTCGATACGTCATGTACAGTTTCTCGCGTTCGCTCCCCCCAGGTGTTCAGCGTCGTCAACGTCGTGTTCTCGACACGTCGTCAACGTACGTGCGAGGAGAGGAGAACCTTCACGGCTGGAGGCCGAGGGGGGACAGTCTGATATTTGACCACCAGTGGGAGCTGGAAAAGCTGACGAGGCTCGAGGAGGTAGAGAGGATAAGACATATGCTGCTGCTGAGGGAGAGGCTTGGGATCGATAAGAACGTCCGAGCGTCGCATGACTTTACCAAGTCCGAGAAGGTGAGATGAGTGTGGTCATTGGAGGAAAATAATTTAGTGTGAATAGTTCAACATTTTCTATGTGGAGGGGCATATTATTAAGTTTTAATTTTTTTCACCCATTTTTAGAAATTTATGGATTCTCTATTATTCAGATAATTTTGATTTTTTATGAAATAATAAATTATCAATCTACAGCTTATATTTCAAGAAAATAAGCAATTTTGAATAATCGTTGTATTGTTTTCTAGTCTTCTCACAACACATTTGCCCAAACTACATAAAATATTAATTGATTTCTTCCTTGTAGTTTTTGTTTTGCTCACACATTTAAAATGGCCTAAATAACCAGAGAAAGGGGTGTAAAGAATGAAGGTAGAACACATACATGGCCCATGAGTCGCAGCAACACAGTTTATAAGCTTGTGGGAAAATAATATATAAAGTTGGGCTACAAATTATGAAATTTTTTCGTACAAACGATAAAAATTATTTAATCTAGACTCCATTACTTAAATTCATTTAAATATATATATTTTTTTTAAAGAAAACAAGTGATATTTATAGTTTACTCAATGAAAAAGGTGAATAACTAATTAACAATTTGTTATTTTTTATTACTTGGCCAACCCAACATTCACAGCCATGGTTTGCCGAGGTTTTTTTTAAAGGTTTTCCCCCTCGAACCCGAATTTTAAACAAAGGGCATATCAGGGTAGGTGGGTGACCGCTCACCCCGAAACTCACGTATACCGCTGGTTTTAAACAGATGGAGAGTTCAAGAGCATTAACGGCTTGTTTCCTCGACGTCGCTCGGCATTCGGGTTAGTGGGGGAACCCATATAAATGTAAATTACACCGTCCTTTCGGATGGGCGTTAAGCCGTTTGGCCCCCCTTGTTTTTTTTTTTGAAAAAAGTAGGCTACGTGCGGTACCCGGGTTTTTCCCCCTCCCTTTGTTTGGACTTTATCCTCATCAATCACCCTCATTTCCGAATAGCCAAAGTGCATTAATATGAGATGTTAAGCAATATCCAATTAATCAATCAACCAAACATTCAACATAACATTCAATCATATTTATGAATGAAAAGGCTGCAATGCACTTTGTTATTTATTAATATTTTACTTTTGGCATTATTTGACGGAATGTTGTGTGTGTATTTCAGGAGGTTTGCAACATGGTGGCTAAGGCCAGTACGGAAGGCCGCGCAAGTCCAGTGGTTCTGAAAGATTGTTACGAACCGTGGGAAATGACCGATAAAGAAAGGCAGCTTTCACTCAAGTGTGTCAAACTCATACAGGGCAGAATACCTACTAAGGTAAGTTTTTGTTACAATCTAGACATATGACCTACTTTGCGGTAATTAACATTGATTTTGTAATCAAAATGGATTAGAAAAAATTAAGAAATAATATTTGATAATTTCTCATTTGCAAACACAATTGATTTTGGAGTGTAGCGTTCTCTACTATAATGGGAACTTACATTTTCTAGGACCTGCCGAAACACACGGACGTTTCACCAGGAGACGAACAAGTAGACATGAGTGCAAGCCTCATTTCAAGCCTCATGTCCAACTCATCAATAGAGTAAGTTGAGTTTTGAATATTTATTATTTTTAATTTTTATTAAAACCCGAGGGAGTACGTAACTAGTATTTAGTGCATTAGGAAAAAAAATAAGATGTAACAGGGTCTATAAACAATTACATTATATTAATTTGATGAAACTTTTAGAGCATAGGTGATGTTTAGTTGCAATTAATTAATTGTACTTTACACTGCACTTTAACATGTTATTTATTTATTAAAGTTCATTAATATAAATTTTGTATTGTTAATATTATTTGATTATTGTATTTACTTCCGGCCATATAATTAAATTCAGTAAACCCTAATTAATACAAATAAGGTTAATTCTTATATCTATTTAATTAAAAACTATTGATGAAAGCCCTGCAGAAGCTTTGGGTATGGAGGCTTGGGAGCACTGAATAACGCCGAATGGAACAACGCCGAATGGATCAAGTGTAGTGTACAGCCGGGGTCATATATAAATCAAGAGGTCTGAAAGATACCTCTTTCACCGACATCTCGTGGTCAACTCTTGGTGCCATTATTTATATCGCCCTGTGAACTGCATTATCGATCGATGGAAGCCCCCTAGACTATTTGATGTTATTAATATTATTTAGGAGGCTTTGAAAGACTCTTGGTCAACAAAATAGTCAATATCTAGAAGGCAGTCAGAAGTAAAATACAATTTTATCAAAACAAAAGTATAAAACAAACTTTAGTGGTTTGCAAATAAGACTTGACAGCCAAGATAGAATTATTCGAAATTAATTAGAAACTAAGGCAAATATAAGATCTAAGGCATAGTCTTAATGCTATGCCTAGGCCAAGGTATCAATATATAATGCTCTCTTTACCTTCCATATTATATTTCTTCTAGGCTTGATAGTTTCTCTGGTGAATAGAGAATTTTCCTTTGACATTAGCAGCCATGTTTCTTATTTATGTCGAAAATGCAGTTCACAGGGCGATATAAATAATGGCACCAAGAGTTGACCACGAGATGTCGGTGAAAGAGGTATCTTTCAGACCTCTTGATTTATATATGACCCCGGCTGTACATACCACGCTACTCTATTGTGTTGGAAAAAAAGGTAAGGAGGAAAATTGGCAAGAACACTACACACAATTGATTAGGCGTTATTCCATTCCGCGTTATTCAGGCGTCCCTGGAGGCTTTATGTTTAGCCTAATTTATTTTAAGTCAAACTGAGGATTTAAAAATCTGAATTAATGCTTACTATTAAAGTTCTCCTTTAACATTTCAAAAAATATTTTACTTGATAATCATGTACAGACGACAGACAATGTAGGCTACAGATGATTACAAGACATTTAAAAAATCCATTATTAAATTAAGGGTTTAAATACAGTAAGCGAGTTTAAATTGAAACATAACAATAGACAACTAATTACACACACAATACACAAACATGAAAAACAAAAACACAATAACAAAACAACATTGTGGGCATTGTGGGACAGAAGCGCTGCGAGCGGTGCTGTTCAACAAATTCACAGTCTGCCCCTTCATTCACGCATGAAATTGTTTTGTTGTGCAAATAAATAAGGCTGTGAGATGGATAAATCACAACCCCATGCGCAAGGCGAGCGCTAGACTGCCTACTGGCATCAGACATTTTTTTTCTTTTTTTGTAAACTTAGTAGGGATGACATCGGGTACTCGGGTACCCGACTCCTACCCGACTCCTATCGGAGTCGACTCCATTTTCAAGGAGTCGACCCCAAAATTTTTTTTTTTTTTTTTTTTTTTTTTTTAAATTTTTTTAATGATAAATTGAATGAGATTGCACTTGTTGTCTCGTTAGTCGTTATCTTATCTCAAAACGTAAACATAAAACATCAGCGAGAGTCTTGGCCGGGCCAAGAGACAAGCAAGCTAGCGGGTGGAGTTAGTTATTGGGATTTTAGGGCACAAAACATTAAAGTTAACAGTGCCCATCGAGGGTGGGGGGGGGGAACGGCCGGACAGCGTTGTGCAACTAGAGTAGTGGGCTAAAAATAACTTTTGCAAAAAAATTCATTTTTTTTTTTTTTTTTTTGCGGATCGGGGAGTCGACTCCTACCCGGTTCCAAAGGCTCCGGAGTCGACTCCAATATTTACTACCCGATGTCATCACTAAAACTTAGCTGATTGTTTAAACTTTAAATTATAGCACACAACACTGATGCATCTGTTTTTTTAACTATAACACATTTATTGATAACGGTTACTTGTACAATATTGAATTGCGAGACGACAATACGGACAAACGCGTGGCTGTTCTAAGTACAATTGTGTGGTAAGTAAAATTGATCGTCACAGTGCCCTCTTTCTGTCATACGGTCTCCCATAGGGAAAGAATTGTGACTTTGATGTCTTTTATTTTAAAACAATTACTGATTGATTATCGCCCTGTACGTTACCTCCCCTTGCAGACTGTGCTCGCCCGAGAAGCTCGACCAGCTGTACCCGAGTGGCGCGGAGGGTGCGTGCGCCCCCCAGCCACCTCTACCCCTCAGCCTGTCCCCCTCCAGAGAACAACTCGTACTCTACGTGCCCGAGATGGAAGAGATTAGAATCAGCCCGGTCGTTGCACGGAAGGGTTACCTCAACGTTCTCGAACACAAGACAAACGGATGGAAGAAAAGATGGGTGGTAAGTTTTACAATTCAATGAGTATATTATTGTTTATTAACAAACTGCAAAAATACATATAGGCCTATATACTACTACATATACTTTAGTTAGACAGAAATTAAAAAAGTGCCTACACTTAATTTCTTTCCAAAGTACTAACATAACAGCGTCACTTACTACTTACTTTAAAACCAAGGTTAACATATTATATACTAGGAAAACGCTTAAGTCCCGCCGCGTTGTTGGATGAGCGTAATTGGTGCATTGAGCTGCCATGTGTTACGCGGATTTTCTGGTGTTCTGTGAAAAAATCATTACTTAGCCGAAGATTTTTTTTTAATTAAATAAAATTAAATAAATAATTAACTTAATTTTTTTAAATAATCGTAATTTTTAAAAAGAAAAAAATCGTAAAACTGCAATTTTCATAAGAAATAATTATTCGATTGCGCTCAAATTTTACACGAATATATTAATTCATAAAACTAAGGTTCTGTGAAAAAATAATTTTAATAGGATAAAGCATGTAGGTGTTATAAGTCAAAGAATTGTTTTAAAAAAGAAAAAAAACGTAAAATTTCGATTTTCATGAGAAATAATTTTTCGATTACGCTCAAATTTCACACGAATATCTTAATTCATAAAATTAAGGTTCTGTGAAAAAATCATTACAATCGAATAATGTATGTAGGTGTTATAAGTCGAAGAATTTTTTTAAAAATCGAAAAAAATCGTAAAATTGCGTTTTTTACGAGAAAAAATTTCCCGATTAAGCTCAAAAACGTGGCAGTTCTAAGTTCAGAGATTTCGAAGGCCTCCATGAAATTTCATCGCAATCGGAGTATCGGTTTAGCCGGAATCGTGTTAACAGACACACAAAAATACAAAAAAAGAAAGAAGAAGAAAAAAAAAACATTCCGGATTTTTTTCTCCAGTGTAGTGAAATGGAATCTTCGCTTCGCTCGCTTCGCTCGCTACGCTCGCTACGCTCATCCAATTATATATACTGTTGACTTCAACAAGAATTTGTATAACTATCATTTGCATATCAAATGGTTTTCTTTTTCTTCTCTCAAAATATTTTTGTACTTAATCTTTGTTAACCTTTATAGAAATCTTCAAGTATTGGCTCTAATTTTCCAATATTATTTTTAACTTGACTATTATAATAATTCAATTGTAATTACAATATTCTGGTCTGCAAAAGCCTTAAATTAGAATAAATAACAATCATAGTTTAGGGAGTAATGTGTGTGTCTGTATACAGGCTGTACGCCGCCCGTACGTGTTCATCTTCCGCGACGAGAAGGACCCGGTGGAGAGAGCGCTTATCAATCTCGCCACGGCTCAGGTTGAATATTCCGAGGATCAACTGGCCATGGTCAAGATGCCAAACACATTCAGGTGAGATGAGATATTACTATTATTACATTATTAGACATATGTTATTTTGTTGTTGTTCCATCCATCATTCTTCTCGGAAATATTGCTCTGTCCTTTAACTTAAATCTTTTATGTATCTAGAAACGTGGTTTAACCTACCGAACTTCAAACTCTGCCCCTCGCTAAAGATGCAATACAATTATTGTTCTAATCAGTTGGACTTTGTTTGTCTCTTTGCAGCGTTGTAACAAAACACAGGGGCTTCTTGCTTCAGACGTTAGGAGACAAGGAAGTACATGACTGGCTGTACGCCATCAATCCTCTATTAGCCGGGCAAATCAGGTTAGTAGCAACTCACCTTGCTGTTGTTGTATTATGAAGCAATTGACTCAAAATTTTCCCCTTGACATTTAGAATTGATGGCTCAAATTGTCATGGACAAGATATGGAAATATGGAGTAGTTTAAAGTAACATTTACATAACTTCATTTTATGCAGTGTGTAAAATTGTGTCAAACCATTCATATAATAACCATATTCAGACATTCCAAGAACTTTACTTCCTGGTTATGTAGTGATGTGGCAATAAGTAGTTTGTACTGATGTTTCTTGTCATATCTTGAATTCTTCTTCTACGTTTGTAAACATTGCCCTTTCTCAACTCATATGCTTATTATCCCACTGCCCTTCAAGGATATTTTTCTGTGAATTTTGTCTTCCATTTACTAGATAAAAAAGGTAACAGTACGAACCACTTCTTTATACTTCATGTTGGTTCTAAGTTCTAACAATCGTGTTTTGTATGTTGTCCGTAACTTCTACCGTGGCACATCTAATTTCGTCCCATCTGTTTTCTCGGCAGGTCAAAACTTGCTCGCAAGCGACCTGTCGTGCCACTTCCCTCTGTGACAAGTCAACAAACACCGCCCGTGGATACCAATTAGCACGGCGCCTTTCTTCCCTTCCCTGTAATTATTCGCTGTAACGTTTTGTAAGAGAATGAGGAGAATCGAGTATCGATTAATCGGTATCAGTTAGAACCGAGCTAGCACTTTACCTGGGTTGTAGAGAGTAGCACGGTTAGGTGTGATGCGCTGCTCTTTGATTTATTTAAAGAGAATATAGTAGCAGAAAATATTGATCTCCACTTTGGATCTATCTTGGTTCTCATACTTGCGATAATATAGGAAGGGAAGTACTTGCCGCTCATATTGTGAGACAGTACATTGTATCATGTACGAAAACGACTGATCCCAACAGTAACAACTGTTGTTTGTTACTAAAAGATAATACTCTACAAATAATTCCATGAATAGCTTTTCATGTCAGAATATTACATTGTAAAGTACCGTACTTTCAAATTGCTTTATGTCGAGTATAACAAATGTAGTTATTGTCTGCTTTTTATAGCAGTTAGTTTGCGCTGACTTGAATCTAGCAAGCTAACTGAATTGGCATAATTAGGTTCATTATAACTCTTCATAACTGCATTGTATCTTCATCCAAAATTTAACTGCTATACTTTCAACAATTTTACATTATCAACTTCAATGACGGTCTTGTTGGATAAGATAACTGTTTACTCAATGTACAATGTAAGATTTGTTGGGATGCATCATTGACTGGCAATGGGTTGAGCCTAGTTTGTGATTCTGATATCAAAATACACCTAGCAAAAGAGCTAAGAAATTTAAAGCTGGCAAAAGATGACGTATTTTTGCAGCTCTATTCTCTTTGAATATTAGTCACAAAGTGCAACTCACTCTAAATATGTGATAAACACTCTGCTTGAGCGTATTGAAATGAATGACTACCGCAAGGAGTCTCTCATCTAGGTATTTCAGCTGAGTACCAGTCTAGTCAAACTCGAGACAAGCACTAGGCCCTATTGCATTGTAGTAGTTTAGGTAAAAGAAAATATTACATTAATTATTCTGGACTGAATTAGTATTGCGCATTTTCAGCAGACTTGAACTGTGGGTGATATTTCGCAGAACATACCGTGAATATGTAATAGAAATCTAGGTTAACGCAATTGAACAAAGGTGAGAATTTTTCGACTAATTTTATATTTAGTTTTTAATTGATACCAGTAGCTTTTTTAACACACAAAAAGGCACGTACCGCACAGCCCTGAGTGATAGTAATAGTGATAGTTCTTATATTTTTATTTTAAGTTTTAAGTTATTTTGCTCGGACTACAAATATGGCTACAGTATATACGGGAACGTTCACAAATATAGTTCTACCAATGTACAAGTAGAGATAGGAAAAGGCCAAACGGCTGTTGATATACAGTATTTTATGTTATGAAAATAGTTTACGAATTATAAGTTATAGTTACGACCCAGGTACGTTGCTAACACGTTGACTGTTCACCGTTGCGTTGTATTATTACCATATATTATGAGGACCAGAGTGTATTGGGTAAGTTTCTATCGATGCGAGCGGACATACAGGCGAACACGTGCAAAATAGCAGATATGTTACAATTGAATGTACGTATACTTAAAGATACAGTTTATTGTATTGAACTGGTAATGTATAGCTTGGAAAACTCATCCAATTTTATTTTAAAAATTCTAAAGTTTGTAAAAAATGTGATGATGTCGGTTAATGTGAATTTTAATGAATAATATTTGATGTATGCAATTTCGCAAACGTTGTATTTTGGTACGTGTTTCGATCGTCAACTTCTCTTTGGAAGATGTGTTTAACATTTCCAGTGCAGCCAGGTCATTTCTCTACAAAAAATCTTGTTTAGTGCATGATGTATGTATTTATGTGATAGCTAGCAGTTAGTATGTGTTACAAAAAGTGCTTACATATTTTGTGACGTATAAAAATTATATTTTGCGGAGAAAATCCATTGAGTATTGGATTAGATTTCGAGTAATTTTTTTGAAAAACATTATATGCTTTACGTGTTGTTTTACTAATAAAGCATCAAGTTACTTACTCAGGGGTTGCATGGTGGTGAATGTGAGTTGAGGGTAAACCCCTCTCCCATATTCTGTCGATGTAATATTTCACTTGCTAAAATGATAAACAATTAGGACTATGCAAATACCATGTCTATAAATTGTGTTCAAATTTACAAATAGCTGGGTGTTCCGAGTTCAAATTCAAGTTCAAATATTAAATCAAAACGAGTTTGCCTATGTAACTGGCTATGGAGTTGGCTAGTAGGTTGGTAGTTTACTCCGCTGCCAATAATTTAGGGAGATTGGCAACATAACAGGAGAAGCAGAAGGCTTTTTCAGGCCTTCGACCAATATTATGAGCATTGACCCGGCACCTCCACCATTTTTTAAATCGGATAGCGGTTTATGGATGTTTTCCCATCTATTACAAGATTTAATATGGAAATGCCCAGTTATCAAATTTGTTAGAATTTAATCTAACACCTGAACTCGAATTTTTGGGTGTAGTACTTGCACAGCCCTAAAATTAATATCGTTGATTGTTGTGCGTAACGTAATGTTGTAAAATAAATAGTTTTCACCCCACGGCACCCACTCCCCTCAATACTATTCACACACATTTAATTACCATGTAGTATGCCAATGACCATTTTAAAATGTGTGTTCTTAAGGCAAAATTTATTACGTGAAAAACGTTTTACTAATGGATCCTAAAAAGTAAAAAAGTATTAATTTTTCTGCCATCAGTCAATGTGCTTTCTTTAAATTTTTATAGCCATGCTGTTGCCTTTTCAATCCCCTAGTTTCTAAAATATTGTTCTTGAAATATATTAAACAATTGACAGTCTTTATTGAAAACTCATAATCTAACAAACAAGATTTTTTGCTGTAGATTTTTTGACCTGAAGTGACTTAACCATCACTTGTTAGCTATCGGTATTGCTCGTCGTAACTCTCCACTCTTCTGGTATCATAAAGTGTTAAAACATTATTTTCTAATGTTAATACAGAGCTGAGGTTGTGTTCTACTTTCGAGTAGTTACTTTAATGTCTCCCTCACACCAAATGACACACCTACATTCTCAAATTTACAGAAGATGATGACTTCTTAATGAAAAACTCTTTTAAATAGATTTTTAGGGTTGTATGAGGGCCAAATGGTTTGTTAATGCTAACATAGGGGTGTGGATAGGTATCCCAACAGCTTCAGATGTGCAAGTGAGCAGTCTTGAAGATAGATTGATACATAAATGGACACACATGTATCGCATTTAGGGTGAACAGGTTTAGGGGTCCTACATTATTTCCAAGTATCGTGCCAGAGACACCGTTAGGTCGAAATGGAGAACAATGGAACACTAACTCCTCTAGTTCCTCTCCAGAACCACGGCGCGTAACTCTCGAGTAATGCGCAAGTGGGTAATGTAGAAAACTGTACATACCTACCTAGGTTTGTTGCATCCTAGTTCAATGAACAAAGCCATGTTTGGTTTTACGTAATTTTACGCGTTTTGAGACTTGTCAATCTTCAATCTCTCTACAGCCATCTATTAGATAAACTGTTGGGTTGCCTGTCCATATCCCTGTCTAAATAATGGAGAGAACTGGACATTTCAGCTAAAAAAAAGTTGGGTTTGTATGATATGTTCCATATTATTATGTGTATGGAATATCAGATGCTAGTAATGGGCCTTGCAGTTTAGGTAATAGTTTGGATGGCACTTACATTATAATATGAAGTGCATATTTGTAAGTGAAAAGATACGATGTTCACATATTATAGGTAGAGGCATGAAAATTTAGCGTTTTAGGGTATTGATGCTAAATCAGGGAGTATAAATTCTTAAAACCGCTACAAAATGCTAAATTTACTGAAAATAAGGTTTACCTATACTAATTGAGAATTGGTTTAGCATTGTATTCTAATGTTTAAAGTGACTACATTAAATTGAAATGTTCCAATAAAGCATAATTTGAATTCATTCCCCATTAAAAATACAAGAAACTCTCCACATTTGGGGTTTTGGTTGAAAGAAGAAAATTAATGCTACAAAATGCTAATTTGGAAAAATTAATGCTAAATATTCAGAATATAAATGCTATTTTTTCATAGCTCTAATTATAGGATACTGTCACTTCACTGTTGCTGATTATATTATTTAAGTCACAGAACTGAGATGAAAGTTGGTGACTTGTGGCGATGAGGAATGAAACGAGGGTTGTCCTAAACAACTCATAAAGAAGTAAAACACAACAGTGACTATTTTGCCCACCCTTTGATTCCACCGAGTATATCCGTACTTGGGGTGGGTCTTGGGCTGGCCCACTTCCAAGTTCAGAGCTCTATTGTGGGTGTGTTTGATCAGCAATGACGTTGGTCAGTATGTTAATGTATCTGCTGTATGATGTATTGTGCCATCCTCCATCACACTGAGTTAGGTGAGGTCTCCTTCTTATCTTCTATGAGTGGAGATATAGAATGGATGATCTGAAAGGAAAATAGGCTATTACTACGTATGTATTACAATCTAGTGACCGGTGGGGACAGAGCTGCATTTCAACGTTGGATTTATCACGAAGTAGTACATTATTATGTAAGCCATATGGTTGTGACAAGACAATTATGTGTTATAAATCAAGAATGGAGTTGTGTTATTTGGTGGAGAGGGGGTTTGATGTTGCCTTTTGTAGCTAATAGCTATGTTCCCCACAACTTGCCTACAGCCTGCATATACATAGTTGTGCTTCACGCTGGTATCACAAGCTTACTGGTAATACAGGTTACATGCTGTATTTGTATACAAAATATCTTTACATGTCTAATGTTATATGGTGTTTATAAAACACACTGTGGACTTTATGGACCTCAAAAATAGTATTGCTTAGTGTTGTGTTGGATTGTATAAATAATAATTCCTACAAGAAATATATGGAGGTGGACCTGTATGAGAGGAGACCCTCATGACAATATTTGAACGGTTTTAATAAGTATCCGTTTATCATATAGTACTTGAGGGAGGTCATGTTTGGCATTCAACAAAGAAATAGGCCATTTTTTCCGTTGAGTTATGTAAACGCAAACCTTGTAATGTTTGAAAGCTTTTCTTTCGGTTTGTTTAGACTGCAAGATTTGGCAGTAAGTCCTGCCCATGCCATGTGCCATGTGCATGGGATTGTTTAATTTAAGGTGAAAAGTTCCTAGTCCAAACTTTATAGTAGTGGTGATTAGATTCATTTCAATGATGAAGTACACAATTTCACAGTGGTTTTTATTAAATTCACCAATTACTAGTCTGATGCCATTAGAATCTATATCTGTATAGTGTACATTTTTTTTTAAAAATCTTACTGTTTGTTTTTCAATTATTTATACAATCCACCATCAACAAATATACTTTGCATATTATATTCGTTCTGCCTTTGGCATTGTTGTACTGTACATATGGCATATTATATTATTATAGATGTATCTTTAATATAGGTGGCAAGTGCAATTGTAGGGTTGGCTGATTGCAAATATAAACACAATTTGTGAGCTTTTGAAGCTCAAAGAGTTTCAGAAAAGTGGTATAGGATTCACTAAGCCTACGGAACAATAATAATGTAAAATATTGAATTTAGGTTGGCAGCTAACTATCTAAATCGCTTCTACACAATAAAATGAAAAGTTTATCATATTTTGGTTATAGTTCAGATTTAGAAACTTCCAAGAGGAGTTAGTAAGAAGCACTTTTCTTCTGTTATTGTCTAGAAGTAATCCTTGAATTATTTTACTTGTATGCTGTTATTGAATGTATGTGTCATGCGTGTGGTGCGTGTGTGGTGCTTTTAAACAAGGGGGTATGAATGCATCTGAAGCAGCTACAATCTGTGGGAGGTGCTTGAACTAGGGGCATGTGAGGGAATATATGTGAGGCAGCTACATTCTAGACTTTTCCCAACATAATACAAGTAATAAGACGAGGTGCTTATAGGCATCAGATTTTTTAATTTGGTTACTAGCTATAGTAACTATATTGTAAGTACTGACATTACCATACAAACAAATGATAATTTAATGCATTTCAATATGCTTACATACTTCACCACATGTGTATATGACTATTATGTAATATATAACATACATATATATTAGCTCAAATTAATATATACAATCCTAACATAAACATTACCTTAAAATTTGTAAACTATTTTATTTTATGTATCAACGTACGTATGATTTTCACTTCATCCACAGATAAGAGTTTCTTTTTTACCGTCACATCAATTTCTATTATCAACGCTAGTTTGTTAAGTTGTGCTTAATTATCTGGACCACTGTTTCTGCTGAGGGTTGATATCACCTGGCTTAAACGAGGGTTTGGAAAGATCGGAGAGGATAGAACGTGTCGTGGTAAGATTCTTTCATCGTGGATGTCCCCTTTGATGTTTCCGCGTAGTAATGTAATGAACATTCAACCCATGTGTCAGCTGTTAGAAGATGAGTTTACCTGTATATTTCAAAGTCCTGATGCTGGTCATTATCCATCATGCTGAATGATTGTTTCAATATGATAATATTCTTGTATATGAAAATCATGTGTTATTTTGTTTTTAAAATAACTGATTTATTTAAGTCAATGCAGTTATTAAAGCTCTGGAAAGCTATGTAAGTGGAATCAAATAAAGCTTTAGAAAACCTTTGTCCTTAATTTTATTAAGCTTGTATTTTCCTTTACTGGTACTCTTCCTGGTCTGTCTGAATATCCTCTAGCTCATCAAAATAAATGTGATATCCAAGCTAAATAAGATAAGATATTAACTTATTTCCATACAAATGTATACATAATACAAACAGTAAAATACATAGTATTACCCTATTCTAGTTAGATAGTTAAAGTAAACAATAATTTTGATCAGTAGAGTGTGTGGAAGTCTGAGTTGTTTAGAATTGTTTCAATTGAATCTCACATCAAGTATGGATTTTTTTTATTATTACCAGTACATTTTATCTTAAATCCAAATTATATTAGCTGCATTGTATTACTAAATTCATTCTGATCATTTTGAATAACACCATTGCATTTTTTTAAATAATGCTTTAGGATGGGGAAAATTGGTGGAGAAGCAGATGCAGGATGAAGATGACGATGAAGAAACACTTAGACCATCAACCTCGGCACAAAATAGTTTTGTGCCCTAGTACCTAACGGTGTGAAAAGCACCCGCGACGTTGTTGGAAATAAGGGGGGCGCGCCGTTTCATCGACGCTTCGTTTCATCGACACCGCCGTTTCATCGACAAATTCATTTAATATTTGAAATGTTCGTGACCACCGTTTCATTGACAACTTTGAGAAGCCCGGCACCGCCGTTTCATCGACACCTCCGTTTCCTCGACAAAACTGTGAGTAGTAGCTGGTCTGAAAACATCGTCTGGCGCGCGGATTTTGTATTGCTCCTAACATAAGGTTCTTGCTTGTAAGTTATACGATGTGATATGAATTTTCCAAAACATTAAGTATCGTTATTGTATGGTTATTGTATAGTTGATAATACACATACATAGATTTATGAGCATATTAATTAAGTGCCGCATGCAACTAGACGTGTTATTAACGCTTTTTGCGTGTATATAATCTATATTCGATAAAAATGCCAAACTAATTTAAATTATGCACTGTCAGGTTGGCCAAATATGTGGCAATTTAAAAAAATAATGGTGACTTCAATTTTTATTAAAATACGTTTAGTTTTCATCTTCCAATGCATGTGTAAAATATAACTTGTATAATGAAATATTTACTTACTGATTTGAAAACCTCCGTTGTAAAAACACATTTTTCGGTTATACTCCAACGGTATATTTTTCGAGAAAATGTGATTGTAATTTTTCGGTTCTGTTTCATTACGTAAAAATTAAATCAAGGTATGGACTGTTAAAACCCAAAGAAGTTTTCGACGTGACGGGTAATTGTCCTCCTTTGTGAATTATGGCGTTTTCCACTGGACCGCACTGAGTGCGACGTCAGTGCGCACTGAAACGTCACGGTCACGTGATGCACGGCACCAGTGCTGCCCTGAGTGCAACTGTCAGTGGAATACGATTATTTTTTCAGTGCATAATATTGATTGGCAATCCTCACTATCAATATGTCTTCGTACGCAATTGATTGTAGTTGATGAGAATGGGGAAAAAGTCGAAAGCAATGGCCAATGCATATTATAGCCGTTCCCAACTGGACTGAACAGTAAACAATAAACATAATCTCAAAGTAAAATGTTATGCAAATCTACCTCTATGTCAGAATACATGTGGACAACCTCTTCTACGTAGTTTGTGATTTCTCTGAGACAATTCTGATAATGAATTGATCAACTCATCGTCGCTGCTATCCAACGAAAAGTCGATGAAATGTAACAACACAACCAAATTTCGCGGGTCTACGGTTGCACTGGAAAGATTGCCCTGACCCTCGGAGTCAGTGCGGCTCAGTGCGCACTGCGAGTGCACGGAGCGAGTGCAGTTCG